>BLBF01000020.1:27798884-27820772 GCA_015471245.1 Laticauda colubrina | reverse complement strand
CCCCCCCCCCTCTCTCTGTTTCTCACTGAGGAAAAAAAATAATGCAATGCCTGAAAAATTCTCTTCAAAGTTAGTAAAAATGATTTTTTTTTTCTAAATACAACCAGTCTTTCCACATCTAGTCTACTTTGAATTTGGCTGGGCAACCTGGTCTTATATTGCCTGGGCAACCTGGCCTTATATCAAGTCTGATCAGGATTTGCTAAATCTCCTTACCAGACAGAGGACATTGAAGGTTAGATTTCATTTAGAAAAATAATGTATAGAAGACTGGAGGAATATGCTAATATTTTGACATTTGATGATTTCATGAAAGTATCCTTATTCAGGGTTGGCCTCAGAGTGTGGCCAAAAAAAGTGAAGATGGTGCCCAGGACACAATCTGTGTGGTCAACACCCAGGACACAATCTGTGTGATTGACACATTTTTTTTTTTTAAGACAGAGCTTTGATTGCATTATTGTGGCTGTCTTCATTTACAAAAAAAACCAAAAACTATTTAGTATTTATTTGATTTGTCAATCACTTAAAAAGATACAGGTATAAGAATCAACATAGCTTTGAATACATAAGATAGATACTTATAAGAAAAATAAAAAGAAACAATAGGATAGGGACAGTAGGCACGATTGGTGTGCTTATGCACGCCCCTACAGGCCTTTTAGGAAGGGGATGAGATCAATAGTAGACAGTCTAAGGTTAAAGTTTTTGGGGTTTGGGGAAGAAACCACAGAGTCAGATAGAGTATTCCAAGCATTGACCATTCTGTTGCTGAAGTCATATTTCCTGCAATCAAGTTTGGTGTGGTTTACCTTGAGTTTGTATCTATTGTGTGCTCTCGTATTGTTGTGGTTGAAGCTGAGGTATTCATTGACTGGTAGGACATTGCAATGTATGATTTTATATACTATATTTAGATCAGACTGGAGGCAGCATAGATCTAGGCTTTCTAGGTCTAGAGTTTCAAGTCTGGTGGCATAAAGTATTCTGCAATTAATAGAGGAGTGGAGAACTCTTCTTGTGAAATATTTCTGGATTTTTTCAATTGTGTTAATATCAGATACATGATATGGGTTCCAGCCTGATGAGCTGTATTCAAGCATAGGTCGAGCAAATGTTTTGTATGCTCTAGTTAGTAGTGTGATATTACCAGAAAAGAAGCTATGTAGAATTAGATTAACAACTCTTAATGCCTTTTTGGCTGTGTAGTTACAGTGGGCTCTAGCACTTAGATCATTAGAGATGAGTACTCCAAGGTCCTTGACAAAGTTTGGATCCTCAGGAGGGTCTTGATTATTTAGCCTGCATTTTATTTTCTTTCTTTTTCTTTTTTTGGCAATATGTTAAGACAGAACATTTATTTGTTGAGATTTGAAGTTGCCATTTGATTGACCATTCTGATACATAGTCAAGGTCTTTTTGGAGGGTAGTAGTATTGTCTGTGGTGTTGAATAGCTTTACATCATCAGCGAAGGGAACACAGTTGTTCTTAATAGAATCACAGAGGTCATTTATGTAGAGTATGAAGAGAGTTGGTCCTAAAATACTGCCTTGGGGTACAGCACTGTTGACAGATACAGAATTTGACAGGAGGCTCCCAATTTTGACCATTTGTCAACCATCTATTTGACAGAAATGCTTCGATCCTGTTATGTAGGTGTCCAGAGATACCATAAGATTTTAGTTTCAATAGTAGTTTGTCGTGTACCACTGAATCAAAGGTTTTACAGAAGTCTATGTAGATTGCATCTATTGATTTCCCCTGATTGAGTTGTGTAGTCCATATGTTTTTGCAGTGAAAGATTTGCAGTTACAGAATAGTTTTTTTCTGAAACCAAATTGTTTATTATAGAGTAGGCTGTTTGTCTCTAAGTGGAGGATAATGGATTGCTTAATAATTGATTCCATGACTTTACAGGTGACGCCGCATAAGGAGATTGGTCTGTAATTTTCAACTAGGCTGGGTTTTCCCTTTTTGAAGATGGGGATGACCGTGGCTTGTGACCATAGTTTTGGCAAGGAGCTGGTCCTGAAAGATTTTTCAAAGATTATGCTTTGAGGTTCAGCTATGGCAGTAGATAGCTTTTTTAAGAAGTAGGCACATATTCTGTCCGGTCCAATAGATATGGATGGTTTTAGATTGTGTGGTGCTTTTTCAACATTGTCTTCTGTAAAATTGATATGTATTAGATCATTATAATTGTCTGTGGTTTGACTAGGAAGTACTGGGCTTGATCCATTGCTGTTTACAAATACTGAGCCAAAGAATAGAATAGAATAGAATAGAATAGAATAGAATAGAATAGAATAGAATAGAATAGAATAGAATAGAATAGAATACTTTATTGGCCAAGTGTGATTGGACACATAAGGAATTTGTCTTGGTGTAAATACTCTCAGTACACATAAAGAAAAGGTACATTCGTTAAGAATCAAGAATCATAATGTACAACACTTAATGATAGTCATAGGTACAATCAACAATCAAATCATACTAGGAAACAGTCAAGTGGGAGGGGATGGGTGATAAGGAGTGGTGAGAAGATTAACAGTAATAGTAGTGTACACTTTGTAAATAATTGAACAGTGTTGGAATTATTTGTTTAGCAGAGTGATGGCTTTTGGGAAAAAAACTGTTCTTGTGTCTAGTTGTTCTGGTGTGCAGTGCTCTATAGCGTCGTTTTGAGGGAAGGGGTTGAAACAGTTTATGTCCGGAATGTGAGGGGTCTGTAAATATTTTTCACAGCTCTCTTTTTGACTCGTGCAGTATACAGGTCCTCAATTGAAGGCAGTTGGGTAGTAATTGTTTTTTCTGCAGTGCTAATTATCCTCTGAAGTCTGTGTCTATCCTGTTGGGTTGCAAAACCAAACCAGACAGTTATAGAAGTGCAGATGATTGATTCAATAATTCCTCTGTAGAACTGTATCAGGAGCTCCTTGGGCAGTTTGAGTTTTCTGAGTTGGCACAGAAAGAACATTCTTTGTTGTGCTTTTTTGATGATGTTTTTGATGTTTTGTGTCCATTTTAGGTCATGTGATACAGTAGAACCTAGAAATTTGAAGGTCTCTACTGTTGATACTGTGTTGTCTAGTATTGTAAGAGGTGTAGTATAGGAGGGTTTCTTCGAAAGTCTCCCACCATTTCTATGGTTTTGAGTGTGTTTAGTTCCAGATTGTTCCGGTTGCACCACGAGGCAAGTTGTATAACCTCCTGTCTGTATGCAGATTCATCTTTGTCTTGAATGAGACCAATCACTGTTGTGTCCTCAGCAAACTTCAGTATTTTAACAGATGGACCATTTGAGATGTAGTCATTGGTATGAGAAGAGAAGTGGAGACAGCACACAGCCTTGGTGGGGCCCGTGCTGATTGTACGGGTATCAGATGTGATTCTGCCTAGCTTCACCTGCTGCTTCCTGTCTGTTAGGAAGCTTATGATCCACTTACAAGTGTTAAAGAGGTTTGCTTTGATGGTGTCATCCTTGCAGTCTTTGCCATTAGGTCCTTTCAGGGGTGAGGTGGACCTTGAGTCTTTTAGTTTGTTGTTTACAAAATTGTAGAAAGCATGGGTGGAATTTGTGTGTAGAAGGTTTTCCTCTTATTTAATGTGATAATTAGTGCATTCAGTTTTCATCTGGTGGCATAGATTCTTGTATTGGTTTTTGAAGTTGGCAATGTGACCATGTTTGTTTTTTCACCAAAGTGATCTCTTTTTGGATTGAAGCTTCCTTATTGTTATGGGTAATCTGTTTTTCCTGGTTTTGGGAGTTGTTATTGGTACATATAGTTTGATGGCTCTTTTGATTTCTAGTAAGAATATGTTGTAATGGTCTTCAACAGTATTACATCCAGTGAACAGAAATTGCTAATCAAGGGAAGAGAGATAGTTCACTATAAGATCATAGTTGCCTTTTCTGAAGTTATAATTGGGGATTCTGTCGTTATGATGATTTTTGTGTGGATGTATGTTGAGACAAAAGTCAATCATGTTCTGGTCACTGTTGGAAAAGGGTTCTTTAATTTGTATTCCATTGAGTTCAAACTTTTGCAGAAGATGACATCGAGGCAGTTACTAGTTGTTCTAGTCCCAGATTTGTTACAGCATTATTGAAGGTTGCAAGTATGGGTTCAGTTGTACATTCGTTTAGGGTCCAGTTAATGTGAGGTAGATTGAAGTCACCAAGAAAGATAAAAATGTGTGGGCAGGATGCTGCCCATGTTAGTAGTGTATGTAGCTTGTTTACATGTTCAATATCATAATCGGGCTCTGTAGCATAGAAAGAACCAAATTGTGATATTTGAGGTCAGTTCACAGATAATGTTTTCAGGAAGAGCAAGCTCTTGGTAACTTGGATGTTTTTTAGATGTAAGGACTTTTTATAGAAGATAGCAACACCACCTCCTCTACAGATTTCACGATTGGATCAGGAAACATGATAGTCTCTTACTGAGGTAATGAAGTCAGGGAGAGATGCGTTGAGCCATGTTTCACGGACTAACATGATGTCAAATTTAGCCATATTTAGTAAGAGGAGAAATTCAGGTATTTTATATACACAGCTTATTTGCATTGAATAGCTTGCATTTAAGGCCAGTTGTAGCTTGAATTGAGGTAGTTGGGGGCATGTGTATCTAGTCTTGGGTGATGGTGGATTAGTTGAAGTAGGGTTGGATGCTGAGTTATGGGTTGTGTGACTTTCTTTTGATACAGTCTGCATGGTAATCAATGTACAGGTCCTTCTCTCCATTGTCTAGATGATTTTTGAGTTCTGTGCATCGTATACGAGAGTAAGCACATTGCTGTAAGATTAGGTCAGGACAAGATTGGAGGTTTTTATGGTTGGTGTTGTTTTTGGCAAGTGAATTTATAGTATAAATGAATTTACGTTTGCTAAATTCATTTTTGCAAATGACTCTGCAGAAGCGTGGGGCCACAGAGCTGTCTCTGTTTCTGAGCTCTCGGCAATTGTGGGAAATGTCAAGTATTTCCTCAGGGGAGATGGTTGATGCTTGAAAGTCACTGATGATGTTCTGGACAATTGTGCTATCATCATTGTTACTGATGTCCTCTTGACCAAATAGGACGCTTTCGTTCGTGCTCGACAGCTTCTCTGATGAGGATTGGGATATCATTATTTGTTGGATTTATTGTTTTTTGGGGATTAGGTTGCAGTTGTTGGTTTGTAGCTATTGGATTAGGTTGCAGTTGTTGGTTTGTAGCTATTGGATGTTCAGGTTTTTGTGTTGTGTCTTCTTTTTTTTTCAAGGTTAGTTAATCTTTCATTTAAAGTGTCCAGGGATGCTGCTATGGTGTCAAGGGATGATATTCGTGTTTCTATGGAGTCAACTCTTTCAAACTGGGCAAAATGTTTGTCCAGTTTGGGTTTGCATGGTGGGTAGAAAAATGGAAATGCATAATTGGATGTTTCTTGGAACTGAGTCACTTGCTTGGGTAATTCCAGGCAGTCATGATGAGCATATTTTTCACATAGAGAACATTTGATGGAATTTTCATTAACCTTTAGAGTTACAAAGCATATAAAGCATGTGCAGGAATCTTGTGGTTCATTGGTGGGGATTTTTTTTCTCTTTGGCCCTGTCCCACTGGCCGATAGACACAAAACATATGCATAAAGGACACAGCAGAGGAGCAAAATTTCAGAGGTGGCTCCATCCATTTTCATCCACTCCAGAAATAGACAAAATTTGTGAAAATTTGCAAAAACAGAATGGAAAACAATGGATGTGGGTAGTTTGTAGCGGGGATGTAAAACGGATGTTCATCGGAAGCCTAGCGGATGAAAGCAGATGGAAGCAGATGACAACTCCGAAGGGGTTACCAGGGATAATTGTGAAGCGGACGCATAGCAGAAAGAGCAGATGCATAGCGGATGAAGCGGATGCATCACGTACGCCTAACGGAAACAAAGGGGATGCCGCGCGGATGTATATCAGATGCAAACTGTTCACTGTGCAGGCGGAGGGTATGAGTTGTGTCTGCTCCGTGGATATAAAGGGATGCAGCTGGAATGGCTGAGGGAGAACGAGTACCTCTGGAGAAAGGGCCACAGACTGTATCGGGACACCAAGAAGAAGCAGGCAACTTAGAGAGACAAGGAAGAGAGCCTGGAGTACGCTGCAGAAGTTCTCCTTGGATGGTGGAAGCACATGCACTCCTGGTATGGGAAGCTACATCTCAAGAAATCTGGGCAGGCCGCTGTCAAGCTCACTGACCAGAAGAAGTACCTCATGGCCAAGTGCAGTTTCTTGGAGGGTGAAATCCACCACCAAGGAGCAGCTCCTCTGAGATCCCTCTCCCTCAGACAGCCCACAGACAGCCAGGCATCTTTAAGCCAGGAGCAACCTACCCTGTCCAGACAGGTGTCTTCAGAGGGCCCCACAGCAGAGACCCCCTCGACAGCTGCACTCCCCATGGTGCCGAACTTGGAGGATCCCGTGGAGGATGATGCCCTTCTGTCACAAATGGGGGAACAAGCGGCAGCCACCAGAGGCCAACCCACCCCCACCTCCACCACCAGCTCCAGAGGATGCAGGCAGAGAGGCAGACTGGAGGGCCAGGATGACAGTGTGCTGTTGGAGATCAGGGACACAATGAAGGCCAGCACAGAACTTCTCTCTCAGCTGGTCGACTTGGACAGAGCATCCTCGGCCCAGAAGCCCTTCATCACCTACGTGAGCCAGATCCTGAGGGACCTGCCCAAGGCCAAGTACCAGGTGATGAAGCAGAAGATCACAGCACTTCTTCACAACCCTCAAGGCCCAGCTGAAGCTTGTCCTACCCAGTCCAGGTCTGCTCCTCCACCCCAGGCGACGTCACAGCCCTTCCACGGTTTTCAACAGCCCCTCAACTACCAAGGCTACGACTACCAGGACTTCCCACAGCAGAAGCAGAACTTCCCAGTCCAGGCCCAGGTTCATCGGATGCTACAGACGCCAGTCCTCACGTAGATGCACCAGACAGCCCCAGCACACTCATCCCAACCCTTCCTCCACCCCAGAGCCAAGGCTGTCAACGGACAATCTGTCATCAGTATTGAGCCTGACATCTCAAGTCCTTGATGAAGGGCCTCTCAACCTCACGGGACTGAGTCAGCTCTTAGATACCAACCTTGGCGTCCTGACCACACCACCACTTGCTGTACCCAAACTCCATTCTTCTCACGATCCATCCTCGGACCCACACAGCTGTCCTTCTTCTCCTTCTTCTCCTTCTGTCTAAAACTTGATACAGTCTGAACAGGTTGTGGTTCTGCTGTTGAATGAGTGCAGCTATCATATGGACTATTTGATCATCCATGGTGGAGAACAATTGATGATGTTGAAGACCAAAACCAAGGGTGATGAGGTCTGTACACCACGGTTGCTCGACTCATACTGAGATCCAGATGATTTTCTCTCCCTTTTTATACAAAACATTGGTTCTCCGCGAGGTGTCCTTCTACATACTCCAGACATACTCCAGACATCTTAAATATATGAGATACATCCCAGATACAAACGCTTTGTCCGTTTTGAATACTTTATATACAAGATGCATTTCCGTGCTACTAACGATGTATAGACGTTCCATGTACCTTATCTTTCCTCCCTCTTTCCATTTTCAGCTGCAGCGGATGTGATTTGCGAGGATGCTCAGAGGATGCAGAGAGGATACAGCGGACGTTTAACAGATGATAATGGACATAGAACATTTGTTGCTCATATATGTCACGGATTTACATTGTACATGGCGGAAAGTTCATCTGTTCTAAAAGTTTTGTGCAGCTCAAAACTTTTTGTGCAGATGAAATCACAGTGGATGGATGCTCGATGCATAGAGCATATGAAACATGTATGCAATGAGTACACAACGGATGCATAGTGTTTTCCAATGGATAGCAAGATTTTTTTTACGTTTTATAACCTCTTTACATCCGTAAATGCAGTGGGACTGGCCACTTAGGTTGTGGTTTGGTATTGTATTTTTCCACAGAAATGGTGTTCAAATTTCTGTAGTCCACCACCAAGCGTTTGGAGCCATCTTTCTTTTCACGGAACAAAACTGGGGCCGATACCCGGGGCCTAGCAGGTTGGATGAAACCACGTTCCAGATTTTTATCTATAAACAATCTTAGCTCCTCTAATTCTCATGGGGTCATGGAGTATAACTTTGGTTTCGGAAGCTTCACCCAGGTAAAATTTCAATAGCACAATCTGCTGACTGGTGAGGCGGGAGTTCATCTGAGGCCTTTTTATTGAATACTTCCTTTAAATCCCAATATTCTTTTGGAATTTTCTCCTCCCCTTTCAAGGGTTCGGTACCTGTGGAAGCTATTTCAATCGGATTCTGAAGCTTCAGCTGAGATCGCTCCTTCTTTTCCGGTCGCTGATTGGTGCGTATGTGCAATGACCCCTTTTTCTAATTAACCTGGGGGTTCCATTTCCAGAGCCAGGGTAATCCCAGTATTAACAGTTGCTCCATCCCAGGTGCCACAATAAAGCACAGTCTCATTATGCTCTCCCATAGTCATTTCCACAGGTTCTGTAATAAAACGTGCAGGGCAACCCCCAGCCACTGATCCATCTAATTGTCAAAAGGCAATGGGCATTTTTAAAGGTTTTAGTTTTAAGCCCATTTTCTCCACTACTTCCATGTTGGTTACACACCTTGTGTACCCAGAGTCTAGCAGGGCTAGCATTTCCCCTTCGACCCCTGAAGTGGGTACCCTCAACTTCACCGGAATGGTCATAGGGGCCTCGTTTGGACTTGCCAGGAAGTCGTCTTCCGGGTTGTAATCACACTCTTCAGGGGTAGTCGGGATTTCTGACTACTCTCCCGCTGGAAGGGTGACCTCTGCCTCTGATTTATGGTCTTCATCCTGATCCGGGCATTGCGCTCTGCCAATGGGTCCTCAAACCTAGCCCGCAGCACAGTCATGAACAGGTTATAATTCATCAACTGGGGAGCATTATCATTATGCAGGGTCACCATCCACTCTGCAGCTGTTCCCTCCAGAGCCCTGGTGACACATCTCACTTTGGCTGCTTCTGAGGAAAAATCCTTCCAGTATTCTTCCATATAGCTCCAAATTTGGGCTAGGAAAAATCCCAAGGTTTTGGAATTTCCCTCATACTTTACTTCTAACGGAGGCAACTTAGGAGCTCTACGCCTTCTAGGAATTACACCTCCCGCTGGGGGCCCTGGGGCTGCTTCTGGCTCAGGTTGATTTATGGGAGAGGGGGCTGCTCTGCTTCTTCTAGCTGGAGCTACTCCCCCTTCCCCTTCATACCTTTGTGCAGCTTGGGGTTGTTCAAAGGCTTCATTAAGGAGTCTCCTGGCTTGATCCAGTAAGAGTTCTCTCTTTTCCCTCTCTTGCCATGGCTCCTCTTTTCCACGCCGGTGGGTGGTTGTGATCCCAGGAGAGGGGGTCCTTCTCCAGATCTTTCCAGCCAACCCCTACCAACCATCTGGGCTTCACAGCTGGATCCTCTTCCAGATTGAGCTCTGCTAACGATTCGGCTTCCTGTACCAGCAAAGAATCTTGCCCTCCAATGGCTCCCAGATCTTCCTGATCACTAGTTGAAGATGACATGATGTTCAGGCCCCCTCGGAAGAAAATTGGGTGTTTTCTCTGGGTGGGCTGGTAGAGTGAGATTCAGAATAATGTCATGAGGTGCTCCATTCAAAATCCAAGAAAGAAATACTTAGACTCTTTAAGTTAGAGAAAAGATATCTTTTACTGGCAATGAAGTGGTATCAACCAAAGAATTCTGAATCTGAGAAATTAGGCATGCAAATCACATATACAAAGTGATGGAAATGTTCCCACCCCCAATAGTTCAGATGAAACTTCCAATCAGATATTGTGAATATGATCATGTGGGAATCTTCAGGTCTCTGTCCGTTGACCTTGGCATATTTTGATAACGGGTTGTAGTTGCGCAGAGAAAAGAAAGCTAAGCGAGAAATAGAAACCTAACTCTGATGTATGCTCCCCCCTCCTCAGTTACACAACAGAAAAATGTAACACCTCCAGCACACTTCCCAGACTCATCCCCTTCTCCCCCTCCTGTTTCTTATGACAGCCGAAAGATGCAAAGCGATAGTAGAGGATCTTGAAGGCTGACAGTACTTGATTTTTTTACTGGCATGGTGGGTTTGTTGAGATAGTACATTGATTAAATTGCTTAATAAAACAATTTTGGGTAATCAATATCGCTAATATCACTCCAATTAATCAATTACAATAATCTCTCTAGTCAAGTAATTATGCTAAGCAATAATCAGCCTAATTAATTAATTACACTAATTGTTAAATACACTGTTCAATTAAATTCACTCTACAAATACCCCTGCCCACATTTATAATGTTACTGTCAAAAGTGTTTATGTCAGATTAAGGAGAAAGTTTATTGATACATCTCTTGGCAATTCTCAGTCGAATAAGGTTTTCTGACTTCTAATAATGTGAGGATGGAAGCAATTAAAACTTTTGCCTTTGAAATTAGATGGTTAAAAAACAATGGTTAGAGAAAACCCAAGCATAGATTAGTTATTACCACTATTACATTATTTCATGAGATAATGCTGAGCAAATACTTTATTGCTCAAAGATTAGTGTATTTTTCTCTCTCCACTGAAGCCTTTGCTATGCACTTGACTTCCTTTGCTAAATTTTTGGAAACTCATTAAAAAAAAAGTTAGAATCACTGAGCCTGAAATTTATCACCTCCTGGCTTACTTAGTGTACTCAGTGCACTTTGTATACTGAGTTTGTGAAATATGTTTAGCCATACATTTCCATTTCTGATTTGAAGCTGATTCATATTGGCAGATGTATGCATTTGCATTTAATAGAGAAATAAAGACAGTAATTTCAGCACAGCAGGCTATTTTATCAGCACATATAAATACCTTTTTATTGTTTTGTTTGATACTTGATTCCCTGCTTTCTTCTGTGCCATTGTTGCATGACATTCTATTTGGCACACAGTTTATTTTTAGGCACAAGACTATCAAAGTGTTTTTTTTTTCTTAGTGGGATTGTCAGTGATCTTCAAAAGGAGTCATATTACTTAGCATAGAGGGTTCTTGAAACAAAGAAGAAACATTGGATAAATGGGAAATTATAAATCTAGACCAACGCAAACTTGTACTGGTAATTTCTTTTGCTTTTTTAAAAAAATAAATACAACTGCATTATCAATTATTCAGTTTAATTTGCTCCTTGGTTCAAATGCCAAATATTTATTGTTGATATTATAAATGAAGACTGGCATAACTCAGAAACAGGCTTTCCTTTCAGCTGGAAGGATAGCAGAGTCAGAATGAGCTGAGATTTTATAAAAGTAAAGCTATACAAAAAAGTACAAATTTTCAAAAATTTATGGTTTGTGCTTTCAGTGTTTATATAAACTTATAATGATCTATTATTATATAATTAAATTATTTATTTCTCAACTACAATTATTTGAGTAAATAAATGTGAGGATTATACTGATTTAGCTGAGATTTTATAAGTCAAGCTATGCAAAAATGTACAAATTCAAAAAGAATTATGCTTTGTACTTTCAGTATTTATGCAAACTATAATGGTCTATTATATAATTAAATTATTTATTTCTCAAATACAATTACTTGAGTAAATAAATATTAATACGTTTTTGACCTGGAAGAGAAAAGGGACATATCTTTAAAGGATATCAATCAGGGATTTTTGACATAAATTCATGATTTCAGATAACTGAAGGTATTTCAGTCAAGATTTATATTCCTTTCTCTTTTTAATTATAGATGAGTGGAAGAAAAAAATTAGTGAATCATATGCTATAATCATTGAAAGATTAGAAGATGATCTGTTCATCAAAGAAAAAGAGCTTACAGAACTGAGGCATGTTTTCAGGTAAACAGTTTTCTGAAAGTTGTTTATTAAATTATATAAGAACAATAATGAATCAGTTTTTAACTTCCATAGTCATATATTGTTAGATTTAAGGAGGCCATTAAATTACTCTTAGAAAGATCAACTAGACAAAGAAAATAAAATATGATATTTGTTTTAACTGTACCTCACACTACATAATACCATAGTCCTCAACTAATCACTGTAATTGAGCCCAGAATTATGGTTGTAAGTTGTACCAGTCATTCAGCAGTTTACCACATAACCACAACAAATTTGACTTCCTTTTTTGCAGTGATTGCAAAAAAAAAAAAAAAAAAGCACTGGAGCATTAAGCAAATGCCACAATCATTAAACAAATTCATTTTCTACAATGGATGTTTTTGCTGGAAACCAGAAATAAATTCCACATTCCAGAAAAAAATTGTAAATCATGGTCATGTGATCATGGGACCATGCAAAGGCCATAAATGTGGGCCAGTTGCCAAGCACCTAAAATGTAATCATGTCACCGCTGGTTGCAGCAGCACCCAGCTTTGAATCTGGATTGTAAGTAGTCCAGGGGAAGTCTGTTGTAACTTCAAATAGTCACTTAACAACCAGGCATAAGTCGAGGACTATCTGTAATGAGCAAGATTTGATACTTATTCACTTTCCTCCTTCATACAGATACTTCTCTCACAAACATTTGTTTTTATTTTGTTTATTAGTTTGCAACCCATATTGTGGCTTACAACATTCATACATAATTCTTGCAGTGATATACATGTAGATGTGAGATTTGGGACTGCACAGAATTATTACTGTATGAATCAGTACATTCTTCTGTACTTTCTTTGGCTTTTAGATATTCCATGGATGTCATTGTGGTGAGTGGGAAGTCGTCTAGCTAGTTTTGATTCTAAAGAGCTTGTCCACCTAGACTGACATGGCTCATATAAGGTTAATGGGTTAAAATTTCTGGGCAGAATAATAATTTTAGTTGCTTTCTCTTCAGCTCATGTAAGTTTCCCTCCAGTTATAACAAGGCATCTTGAGTTTCCTCTTTTCTATTTTCCTCAAAATAGGAAACCCGTTTTTCATATTGTTTGCCATTTATGTTTTATTCAAGTTTTGCTGATGATTTATTTGTGAATTTGAGCAGATTTTAAAAATGCAGTGTATTTACAATGCAAGTCCATGGAACACGAGGCTTCACCATGCAGCTAAATGCTGCATATTGAAAGGGAAGGGACCTCAGAGAGTAAATTAATTAGTTTGACTTTTGCTATGACCTGAGCTGTCTTCATTGTGTGTATTTGTGGATTAGTTTTGGCAGGAAATCTATGCTACTCATCTGCAGGAAATTATTGGATGTGCTGGGTAGTAGCAGTAACTTCCAGTATAGTCTTTCAAAAAATTGTTTAATAATTGCGAAGCTTATTACGAAACTTATGTGCATATCTGCCTTTCAACCTGGGTCCATCATATTTTGGGGGGCGAAGTTGTGCAGTTGAGCCTCAAGCCCCCCATTTTCTTTTGCTATTCCTGAGACTGTACAGGTAATCCTTGACTTACGACCACAATTGAGCCCCAAATTTATGTTGCAAAGTGAGACATTTGTTAAGTGAATTTTACTCCATGTTGTGACCTTTCCTGCCATAGTTGTTAAGTAAATCACTGCATTTGTTAAATCAGTAACATGGTTGTTAAGTGATTTTGGCTTCCTCATTGAGTTTTCTTGTCAGAAAGTCACAAAAGGCGATCACATGACCCCAGGACACTGCAACCATCATAAATATGAGTCAGTTGCCAGGGTATCTGAATTTTGATCATGTGACCATGGGAGTCCTTCAATGGTCATAAGTGTGAAAAATGGTAATGTCACTTTTTTCAGTGCCATTGTAACTTTGAACGGTCACTGAACAAACTGTTATAAGTCAAGGACTACCTGTATTATGTGCATCAGGGTAATTGGATTGGATTTAATACAGTGGTGGGATTCAAAATTTAATACTACCAGTACTGTGGGCGTAGCTTGGTGGGCATAATGTGACTTGATAGTGAGGCATGGCTTGGTGGGCGTGGCTTGGTGGGCATAATGTGGCTTGGTGGTGAGGCATGGCTTGGTGGGTGTGGCTTGGTGGGCATGGCTTGATGGGCGTGGCAATGGGAGGATGCGGTAAAATTCCCATTCCCTCCCCATTCCTGGGGGAAGGTTACTATAAAATTCCATTCCCTCCCCACCCCCCTAACCTGATTTCCAGCTCCATTCTCCTGTGCAGGGCAACAAAAGAAGACCCAGCTGATCTGGGAATAGATGGGGCAGGCCAGTCAGAGGTGGTATTCGAACTACTCAAAATTTCTGTTCCCGGTTCTACAGAACTGGTCAGACCTGCTGAATACCACCTCTGATTTAATACCAATAAGAGGTATTAAAAACACTGATTATATGTCTTAATTTCATTGCTTTACAGTAGAGATGCTACTTGGATGTCAGAAAACTGAGTGCTAAACATGGACATTGTTGCTTGTAGCTCTGGAGAAAGGATCAGCATATTTCTATAATACGAGAGTGTTGTGCAGGAAGGAAGACAAAATGGAGCATAGTTTGGCTTTCTTCTGTGCATGAAAGGAATGTTTGAGTTCAGGAAGACAAGTCTTGGACTTTGTTTACAGTGAACCTTGAGTAGCATCTTCCATCTTTGCAATGTGTTTGTGCACTTGGAAGTACATTATTGGAATGAATTTAAATGTTAGCATGGTATCATTTACATATCTTATATATTGTACATGACACCATCATAGGTGACATGATAGCAATATTCCAATATTTAAGGGGTTTCCACAAAGAAGAGGGGAATCAATTCACCAAAGCAAAACAAGAAGCAATGGATAGACTCTAATCAAGGAAAGAATCAACCGAGAACTTAGAAGAAATTTCCTGACAGTTAGAACAATTAATCAGTGGAATGACTTGGCTCCAGAAGTTGTAAATGCTCCAACACTGGAGGTTTTTAAGAAAAGATTGGACAATCATTTGCCTGAAATGGTATAGGGTTTCCTGCTTAAGCAAGGGGTTGGACTAGAAGACCTTCGAAGTCTCTTACAACTGTTATTCTGTTAAAGAGCTGCATAGTGCTAAGTGAGCATAATCCACTCACTTGGATTAAGTTTTGTTGAACTCATCGGCTTAGTGTCAACACATTTATATTTGTGCTGTGATCTCATTGTGGTCAGTGGCAGCATCTCAATTATTTGAAATATGTTCAATTAAGGTCAGTGATTAGGGAATTAGATTCTGGTGAAAGATGCATGTTTTGAGGATAGAGAGGGAACATGTGTAAGGTAACCAATCTTAATCCTGCAAGCAGAAAGGAAAAAGAATCTTGAAAGAGCAAATGTATTTATTGCCCTTGCAGAAGTATCTTATGAAATAAAAACTTTGGCTCTGTACAAAATGGCAGTAATTGTGATGAGGCCAAAATGGTAAATGCACATCATGATCCCAAATTGTGGATGTGTTATCCTTAGCCATTCTAATGGCTGGCAAAAGACAGAAATTGCATGGTGATGTCATTGTGCACATTTGATCATTTTTCACCACTATCTCTTGCAGATAGCTTTATGATTTGCACAATATATGCAAATACCTCCATCCAACATACAGCTTGCCTTTTGTTTCTGAAGCCTAAAAGAAGAGAATTCAGCCATTAAACAAAACATTTGTAACTGAATCTGAAACCAGGTTTGACATCTCAGAAGCATCCTCCAGCTGCATGCACATTCTCTATTTCCACAGGAAAGAATGCCCTCTGGACATAACAACCCACCTCTTATCTCTATAATTCCCCTTTCAGCAGCTAGAGTGTGGCAAGCCTGAAGTACCATTAAAATCTTTGCAGAAAGCTAAAGAAAGCTAGCTAAGAAAAGAATAAACAAAGGCTAAAATAAAATATAGCGGCACATATGAAGAGCCATGGTGGCGCAGTGGTTAAAGTGCAGTACTGCACACTATTTCTGGTTACTGTCAACTACCTGCAATTTGGCAGTTCAAATCTCACCAGGCTCAAAGTTGACTAAACCTTCCATCCTTCCAAGGTGGGTAAAATTGAATTGAACTGCATTCTTTATTGTCATTGTACGTATGCACACAGTATACATACAATGAAACTCACATAACGCCCAGAGACTAGACCCAACATGCACACACACATGACAATCTCCAAACACCCCCCACCTGCCAAAATTCCCCGCCACATAAAAACACACAAACATTCACACAACAGACCAAGTAATACTGTCCAACAACTCACTGATTGTGGTCCTTAAGACCCTGTCACACTGCCCAACAGATGCAAAACGGACACAACGGATGAGAAAAATGTTCCATCCATTGTTATCCGCTCTCAGAAGGGGCAAAATTTGCATAACCGGAGCGGATAACACGGACGTGGGGAGGACGCAGGGCAGATGGAAAGCGGATGCGGAACGGAAGCCCAGCGGATGGAAGCAGATGGGAGCGGATGGCACATCCACTAGGCTTCCGGGGGGCCGCAGCAAAGCGGATGCGGAACGGATATAGCGGATGCACAGTGGATGAAGCGGATGCACAGCGGAAGCCTAGCGGATGCCAAGCGTTAATTGCGCATGCGGGGAGGATGTATTGCGCCAGCCCCGCAGATATAATGGAAGCAGCTCGGAAGCAGGTCACCATTCAGAGGAAAGACCTGCTTCCAGACACATCGACTGCCTTGCCTGTCCTGCCTGCATGTCTGCCTGCAAGCCTTGCTGCCAGCCTCCCTGCCAGCCTTGCTGTCTGCCTGCCTGCCAGCCTTGATGCCAGCCTCCCTGCCAGTCTTGCTGTTTGCCTGCCAGCAAGCCTTGTTGCCAGCCAGTCTGCCTGCCCGCTTTGGTGCCTGCCTGCCTGCAAGCCTTGGTTAATGCCTGCCTGCCAGCCTTGGTGCCTGCCTGCCTGCCAGCCTTCCTGCAAGCCTTGGTGCCTGCCTGCCTGCCAGCCTTACTGCCAGCCTTGGTTCCTGCCAGCCTCCTTGCCAGCCAGCAACCCCACAACCATGCGGAAGCACAGCAAGCCTCAGCCATCTGCTGCCAGCCCTTGCAAGAGGGACAGGGCTACCATCCCGCCTCCTGGCCCTCACTCTGGTTCTGCTGGGGCTTCTGCAGCACGGGCTCGCTCTTCTTGGGCTGGAGCTTCTGCTGCTTCTGCTTTTGGAGGAGCTGATGACAAGCACTCCAGCACCAGCCACCTCCACAGCACCTGGACCCTTCACCCCTGAGACTGAGCGACCAAGAGGAGTGCCCGAGACTCATTTTTGTTTTTAGCTCCTTGTTAGTAAAGTCTATTTTTGATTCATATACTTGCTTCGTTTCTTTTTTTTAATAAAGTCTTGCTGGAAACTTTTAGAAATGGTTTAAGCCTTTGCATGCTTGTGGGATGGGTTAAGATAGCAGTGGGATGGGCAGGGATACCTTTGGGATGGGTAATAGCTGTGGGATAGATAAACCTCCAGTGCAAGCATAGTGGGACTGTATGGTCCACCCTCCCAGGTGCCACACCTATGGCCCTTTATTATCAATAACAATGTAATCATTGATCCACACATTTCAACATAAACACAACTCTTTATTAAATGCCCTGTTCATTGTCGGGCCACTCAACATACATGGCACAATCTCATCAGTGTGATGAGACAGGCTGAAGTAAGCATCCATTAAGTATCTATCATCCTGTCTTGCCACTCCACTGCTCCAGCTGGGGAGTTGCACCAGTGTTTCAGGAGGTTGCGCTGCTTCTTCGCTTCACGTGAGGCTCTGTTGGGGCCTTGCACATCCTCAGTGTCTATCAGGTTTCGCCCTTGCCTCCATTCCCCAGGCTCCGTGTCCCCATTGCCTTGTTGGAGGTCCATGAGCCTGTTCTGCAAGACTGGGTAGCGGGTGCGCATGAGATTGTGCAGGATGCAGCAAGCTTCCATGATCTTCCTCACGGTCTCTGGGTGATGCTGTATGGTGGTGAGAAGTACCTGGAACCTGTTGGCCAGGATGCCAAAGGTGTTCTCCACCACCCGCCTTGCCCTGGACAGCCTGTAGTTGAAGATCCTCTCTTCACGGGTGAGGAGTCTGGAAGTGTAGGGCTTCATGAGGTAGGTTGTGAGGGAGAAGGCGTCATCCCCCATGATGAAGTAGGGCACATCTTGTGTGTCGTTGGGCAAGGGTTCTGGATCTGGGAAGCCCACGATGAGGTTGCGTTCCAGTTCCTCCTTGAGGTCACTGGTGTTGTATACCTGGGCATCTGAAGATGAGCCGTTGCCTGAAGCATCGATGTACATGTACTTGTAGTCAGCATCGACCATGGCGAAGAAGATGATGCTGAAGAAGCCCTTGTAATTGAAATAAGTGGACCCCGACTTGGCTGGAGCTTTGCAGGCCACGTGCTTCCCATCTATGGCTCCAACGGTGTGGGGGAAGTTCCACTTCTGATACCACTGCTCTGCAACTTTCTTCCATCCTTCTTCAGTGGAGGGGCACTGGAGGAGCTCCTCCTTGTATTCTTCGATGATGGCCTGCACCACTTCTCTGACCACAATGCTGATGGTGTTGGGTGGCACCTTCCAGCCGTACTGCATGCTCCTGTAGGTGGTCCCTGAGGCCAGGTGGCACAGAGTCAGTGCCCCCTTGAGCCCAAGTTCCAGGCTGGGCCGGAAGTTGGTGTTTGCCTTGGTCAACCTGGGTGTCAGCCTCTGCACAACTTCGCCAAACATGGCTGGAGGCATCCTCATGAAGTTCTGGAATGCACGAGTGTCTTCGTTCCTGAGCTCCACCATCAGCTTGTTGTACAGTCCGTCCACTGCTCTTCTGGCGAACCATCTTCATACCCAGACACTTCTTGGCCGCCCCTCTTTCTTCCCATAGTAGAGTTCACAGAGCCTGTAGATGGCTTCGCACTGTTGCAGAAGGATGGTGGCTGCCAAAAGAACTGTGTTACGATCCACGGTGGACATGACTGGATGCTGTGGAAGAGGAAGAGGCAGATGAAGGCTGCAGAGGTCTGCAGCAGGGCTACTGGTCTGAAAGTGAGATCCAGATGTGTTGCTCCCCCTTTTTATAGGCAGTATAGGTTTCCCTTTGCATCCTCTAGGCATCCTGTAGACATCCTGTAGACATCCTTAATATCCGAGATAGGACCCCTCTGCGGATGTTTTTTCCGTTTTACTTGCTTTGTTTCCGTGCTGCATCCGCTAGGCATCCATTCTGCATCCGTTCCGCTTTCTCCCTGCGTCTGAACAGATGCGAGTTGCGCAGATGTGGAACGGATGCCTCGTGGATATAGCAGATGCGTAACGGATGCAGAACGGATGCATAGCTGATGCGTCGTGGATGCTGAACGGATGAATTGGATACATTTTCCGCGCAAAAGTTTTGAGCAGCTCAAAACTTTCTGACTGGATGAAACGTCCATAAACGGATGCTGGATGGATAGAGAGGAAGCAAAACGGAGGCAGTGAGTACATCGCGTTAACCAACGGATGGCAAGCTTTTTTGTCCGTTTTACATCCTCTTTGCATCCGTTGGTGCAGTGTGACAGGGGCTTTAAGTTCATTTTTAAGTTCAATTATAACTCTGGGATAAAAACTGGTTAGAAAACATGTGGTCCAAGTTTTAATTGTTCTGTATCTTCTGCCAGAAAGCAACAGTTCACAAAGATTGTAAGCAGGGTGAGGACCCAGATTGTTGGGGGCAATACGCTGACCCTGTAAACTGCTTAGAGGGGCTGTAAAACACTGTGAAGTGGTATATAAATCTAAATGATGTTGCTAAATGTTACGTCATCTTCAGGGTTGATAGGCTGCCTTCCCTTCAAGTGAAAAGAACTTCCATCAGGTCATCTTCTTCACTGTCTGTGCTTTATATTATTGGCACATCATGGGCATATTCATTTAAAGAATGAAAGCTGACTGAAGCTATTTTACCATAACTAGCTTATAAATATGTAACAAAATAAAAGAAAACATGTCACTTTCATTACAAAGAAAAATAGTGCCGAATTGAGTATTATTCATTTGTATTTATTATTTATTACTAACATTTCTGTGCTACTCTCTTCAGACTGAAAGCTCTGAGAATTTTAATAGTAATTTTGAGAACCTGGGGTTCAATGCAAAGGTGTGATATGTTGATAATGATGGTGATGATGATGAAAACAGAATCATAACAATTTGTTTTGACAATATCAATTCACTCCATCTAATCCATTTGCCATTTCCAGTTATAGCTGGAATCATTTAAATATTGATTCAACGTTCAATGCTGTTGTTTATTTTGTGAAAACTCAAGTAATAGCCAGAGGGGGGCAAATATTTAATAAGTATTAATCATGGTAAGCCTGAAAAAAAATAAGAAATTAATATGTATATGAAAAATGAGATTTTCTATGCAAGTTGAACAACATTTCTGTAGAAAAAAGGCAGTGGAGAATAAAATCTATAATTTTTTTAAAATGACTATAATATTTGGGTTTTATAGCACAACAAAGTACAAGAAGAAGTTTCTATTTAGCAAATGCAGCCAAACTAATCATTTTAGCATATTAGTCATAGTGACAATGGCTCCAGAATTGTCATGCTTAGCAATCTCATTGGTTTCCAACCCATTTTTGTGTGCTAAGCTTTTCATAAGATATGAGAGCATAGTCCAACAGAAGCAAGAACAAATGTTAGTCTTTAATCTGAATAAAAATATGGATGTTTCACAACTTCATTGTGTACACAGTGGGAATGTGGATGAAGAATGTGGTAGCCATCACAAAAGAACTGGAGGAGTAGAGTAATCTAGGCTATAACTTTAGCAATAAAGGATGACAACTAAGGGCAGGGGCAGAGACCTTCTCTTGCCAGGTAGGAAGTGCTGAGTAGATGTTATCCCGAATTTTATTTTATTTATTAGTGAACTCAAAGTCACCTTACAGAACATAAAGACTTCACAGAGCAATTCGGAGGTTTTGAGTAGTTTGGAGAACCAGCAAATACCACCTTTGACTGGAGATTTTACAGTATCCTTCCCCTATCACGCCCATCAAGTCACACCCACAGAACCGGTAGTAAAAAAAATTGAATCCCACCACTGGAGCAATTCTATTATTACTCTTTTTATATCAAATTGTCTCAAAATGCATGGATTCCATTGTCATCCTATGCCATCATATGGTTCCATCCCTCATTAGAAGGAAGGGAGGAAGTTCTAGGTATTCTTTCTGGTGAGGGAGGCTACTGCAGATTCGTTTTGCTTAGCTAAGGGCTATTAAAATTAATGTGGTGTAAAGCTGGGATTCATGCTTTATTGATTTTCATATTCTCCTCCTTTCAGTTAAAGTTGTCAGAATGTTTATGGATTTGGATAGCCTCTATATGTAGTAACTCAAGTAATTTAACATGGCTGCCAGTACCTGGGTTTTTAAAATTGCAGCTAGCAACCATTATGAAGCACAGAATATTCTTTCTGCTTTTGGTGATTTTTCAGGCTGTTATAGTAGCAATGCCCCTTAAGTAATGTATTGATTTATATTTCACACTTCTTAGCTGCCCATCTCACTCACAGAGGGGATCTAGGTACAAGTCCATGCTGACTCAGAAATTCTGGGAATTGAAGTCCATAAGTCATAAATTGCCCATAGTTTCCTTCCCCAGGTCAGTAAAATAAGGACCCAGATTGTTGGGGGCAATATGCTGACTCTGTAAACCACTTAGGGCTGGAAAACACTGTGAAGTGGTAAGTGCTATTGTTATTCAGTCCCACCCTAGGTGCTTCACATATTGCCACTGTTCAGAGGAACTTAAAGGGGTGGGGGGAGATAGAAAATTGCTTCTCTTTGGTTTGGGGATTAGCAGCAGGAGTGGGATTTTTAACAACTGGTTCTCTGGGTATGGCTTAGTTGGTGGGCGTGACTTGGTGGTCATGTTATTGGTTGGGCGTCCCATCAAGGCATGCATCT
>BLBF01000020.1:27777374-27798874 GCA_015471245.1 Laticauda colubrina | reverse complement strand
TCATTTTTCTTTTACAGCTTGTTATTAATAAAGATTATCTTTGCTTCACACACTTGCTTCATTTATTTTATTAAATAAAGTCTTGGTGGAAACTTTTAGAAATGGTTTAAGCCTTTGCATGCTTGTGGGATGGGTATGGATAGCAGTGGGACGGTCAGGGATACCTTTGGGATGGGTAACAGTTGTGGGATGGGCAGGGATACCTTTGGGATGGGTAATAGCTGTGGGATGGGCAGGGATACCTTTGGGATGGGTAATAGCTGTGGGATGGGCAGGGATACCTTTGGGACGGGTAATAGCTGTGGGTTAGATAAACCTCCAGTGCATGCATAGTGGGACTCTATGGTCCACCCTCCCAGTTGCCACACATATGGCCCTTTATTACCAATAATAATGTAATCATTGATCCACACATTTCAACATAAACACAACTCTTTATTAAATGGCCTGTTCATTGTAGGGCCACTGAATATGCATGGCACAATCTCATCAGTGTGATGAGACAGGCTGAAGGAAGAATCCATTAAGCATCTACCATCCTGTCTTGCCACTCCACTGCTCCAGCTGGGGAGTTGCACCAGTGTTTTAGGAGGTTGCGCTGCTTCTTCCCTTCACGTGAGGCTCTGTTGGGGCCTTGCACATCCACAGTGTCTATCAGGTTTCGCCCTTGCCTCCATTCCCTAGGCTCCATGTCCCCATTGCCTTGTTGGAGGTCCACGAGCCTGTTCTGCAACACTGGGCATCAGGTGCGCATGAGATTGTGCAGGATGAAGCAAGCTTCCACGATCCTCCTCACGGTCTCTGGGTGATGCTGCATAGTGGTGAGAAGTACCTGGAACCTGTTGGCCAGGATGCCAAAGGCGTTCTCCACCACCCGCCTTGCCCTGGACAGCCTGTAGTTGAAGATCCTCTTTTTACGGGTGAGGAGTCTGGAAGTGTAGGGCTTCATGAGGTAGGTTCTGAGGGAGAAGGCATCATCCCCCACGATGAAGTAGGGCACATCTTGCGTGTCGTTGGACAGGGGGTCTGGATCTGGGAAGCCCATGATGAGGTTGCGTTCCAGCCCCTCCTTGAGGTCACTGGCATTGTATACCTTGGCATCTGAAGCTGACCCGTTGCCTGAAACATCGATGTACATGAACTTGTAGTCAGCATTGACCATGGCAAAGAGGATGATGCTGAAGAATCCCTTGTAGTTGAAATAAGTGGACCCTGACTTGGCTGGAGCTTTGCAGGCCACGTGCTTGCCATCTACGGCTCCAACGGTGTGTGGGAAGTTCCACTTCTGATACCACTGCTCTGCAACTTTCTTCCAGCCTTCTTCAGTGGAGGGGCACTGGAGGAGCTCCTCCAGGTATTCTTCGATGATGGCCTGCACCACTTCTCTGACCACAATTCTGATGGTGTTGTGTGGCATCCTCCAGCCATACTGCATGCTCCTGTATGTGGTCCCGGAGGCCAGGTGGCGCAGAGTGAGTGCCACCTTGAGCCCAGGTTCCAGGCTGGGCCGGAAGTTGGTGTTTGCCTTGGTCAACCTGGGTCTCAGCCACTCCACAATTTCGTCAAACATGGCTGGAGGCATCCTCATGAAGTTCTGGAATGCACGAGTGTCTTCGTTCCTGAGCTCCACAATCAGCTTATTGTACAGTCCATACTCTGCTCTTCTCCTGATCCATCTTCGGACCCAGACGCTTCTTGGCCGCCTCCTTTTCTTCCCGTAGTAGAGTTGAAAGAGCCTGTAGATGGCTTCGCACTTTTGCAGAATGATGGTGGCTACCAAAAGGACTTTGTTACGATCCATGGTGGAGATGACTGGATGCTGTGGAAGAGTAAGAGCCAGATGAAGGCTGCAGAGGTCTGCACAGCACGGGTTCTGGACTGAAAGTGAGATCCAGGTGAGTTCCTCCCCCTTTTTATAGGCAATATAGGTTTTTCACTAGGTGTCCTTTTGCATCCTCTAGGCATCCTCTAGACATCCTTAATATACGAGATAGGTCCCCTCTGTGAACGTTTTTTCCGTTTTAAATGCTTTGTATGTGAGCTGCATCTGCTTTCATCCTTTCTCCGTCCGTGCTACTTACGCTTTGTGTCCGTTCCGCATCCTATTCGCTTCCTCCCTGTGTCTGTTTTCCGCTCGAGCGGATTTGAGTTGCGCGGATGCGCAGCGGATGCCAGGCGGATATAGCAGATGCGTAACGGATGACAACGGATGTAGAATGGATGTTTCCCGTATGCGTTGCGGATGCAGAATGGACACATTTGATATATTTTCTGCTCAAAAAGTTTTGAGCAGGTCAAAACATTTTGAGCGGATGGAACTTCAGTCGACAGATGCTGGACGGTTAGAGAGGATGAAAGATGGAGGCAGTGAGTACAGAACGGATGCATCGCGTTAACCAACGGATGGCAAGTGTTTCTTTCCGTTTTACATCCTCTTTCCATCCATTGGTGCAGTGTGACATGGGCTTAACAACTGGTTTTTCAAACTGGTTAGAATGTTAACCACCGGTTCTTGTGAATAGGTGCAAACTGTTAGAATCCACCCCTGATTAGCAGTGTGGCATGCCAGCAGACACAAGTTAGGTATTTTCTGAATTTTTGACATGCCAGACCAAAACAATTTGCATCACTGCACTGTCGTCGTTTTGTCTTACTCAAATAGACCTGGGTAGGCCTTCCAATTAGTCCTGGAAAAGGCTCTCAAACAAAAATCATTCATTACAGATTTTTCTACATTTCTAGTTACAATGCAGTTTGAAGATTATACTCTTGAACAGTCAGAAAAGCAATCAGATACTTAAGGGAAAAAAATTAAATCTAACATGAACATACACAAATGTATTGCTGAATCAACTGTGTTTTTCTTCCATATGTAAGAAAAAAGCAAAAGAAGAAAGAGAAAATCGGTTCAAAACTGTTCCACAACGTATTTGTCGACTACAAAATAATTTGGGGCACATTGCAAACTCATGGCTTTTTTATAATCCAATTTCAAAACACAATTTGAAACTTGGCCTTGTAATAATATATATGCTCATTATTTTAATTATTGTTTCTTTTTCTATCAGAATGTATTCTTAAATCAATAGAGAATACGGATGGGAGAGAATGTTAAGTGAAAGCAGCTCTATATATAAAAAATACTGCTTATATTTATTTACTAATTAAAGATCTTTGTGAAGTTTGGTATATATATATTTAGTTTGTTACTAGTTTTTCAAACTATATTTCATTAATGAATGCTGCTTTGTTTCTCTAACATACAATCATAATAGGAGGTGAATGACCAGAAGTGGTATTCAGCAAGTTCTGATCAGTTTTGGAGAACCGGTAGCGGAAATTTTGAGTAGTTTGGAGAACCAGCAAATACCACCTCTAACTGCCCCCCCATCTATTGTCTGCCTCCTGAGTCCCAGCTGATCGGTTGGGCCTTCTTCTGTTGTCCTGCACAGGAGAAAGGAACGAAAAGCAAGTTAGCAGGGTGGAGAGGAAGTGGGATTTTGTCATATCCTTCCCCTAGGAATGGAGTGGGAATGGAGATTTTACAGTATCCTGCCCTGCCATGCCCACCAAGCCACACCCAATGAACCAGTAATAAGATTTTTTGAATCCCACCACTGTAGATGACTATAGTTAATGAATCATTAAACTGCCAATTCTGTAACATTTTAGCTATCCTGAATTTTTGCTGAAACCTATGTGTAACAGATTCTAATGCTGCAGAGTTTTTAATAAGATCATGTATCTGTATATCTTAGATGAAGATCATAATATTAGAAGCGCATTACTAATAATGCTTTCCTTTTAATTATTCACTTCATCCATATAAATATATTATTTGGTAAGCACCATTAAATCCTTATACTGTATTACAATGTACCAATTCAATAGCAGTAGAAGAAAATTTAAAAAATAAATTGGGCTTAGAATTTTTTAAAGCATACCTAATATTCAGCGGCTGTAGAAATTGCCATCATAGTTGTGTAGTGCAATTGTATAGAAAGTGAGGGAAAAATGGAGAAAATAGCATTTCTTTCTTAAAGATAGATACTGTTTAAAATGAAATTATTTTAATTATACCCATATAATGGAATCATTATGCTTCAGAAAATTACAATGAAATATCTACAGATGTTTCTAGATAACAATATCTTTTAAAAAAAGAATCATCCTTTTCATAAGCAAGACGCAAAATAATGTTGATTTTTTTGAAAGAATTCCTTGTTCCTTGTTTATCTTGAAAATTTTATTAACCTTTATTAAAGTTTTAAGGCAGTCAAGCAGGAAAATGGATTAGCTACACAGAAGGAAGAAAAGAAGCACGTCACAAGGTAAAAAGTAAGGAAGCCCATCCTAGGGAAGACTGGGCAAAGGCAGTGGTAGGATTCAAAACACTTTGGTAGACGTGGTGTGACTTGGTGGGCATGGCTTGGTGGTCATGGCAGGGAAAGGATACTGCAAAATCTCCATTCCCTCTCCACTTCTACGGGAAGATTACTGAAAAAGCCCATTCCCTTCCCATCCCACTAACCTGCTTTCCAGCTCCATTCTCCTGTTCAGGGCAACAAAAGAAGACCCAGATGATCAGCTGGGACTTGGGAGGCAGAGAATAGATGGGGGCAGGGCCAGTTGGAGGTAGTATTTGCCAGATCACCAAACTTCTCAAAATATCCTCTGAATACCACCTCTGGGTAAAGACATCTCTCCGGATCTTGTATTTCCTCTGCACATTGCTTTTCTTCCCTGGGAAAAGTGTAGGTCAGGATTCCTGGCACTGGAAGCGGAAGCATTCCTTTGCAACAGAGATATCTGCAACAGAGAAAGGTGTTAGGAATATAAGTCACCAAACAGGTATTTCGGTTAGAAATATATAAACCGGGATAGACATTTTAATACTGTCTCTTTAAGGGAATGCAAGAGCATGCAATTGGGTGTGGTTTCTCAAACAGCTATAAGATGGAGCCAGAAACCTGGTTTGTCTGAGTCTTAGTCTCAGAAGAGAGTATGTCTGAGTGAGTCTCTCTGTTTCCTTCTGTTGGAAAGTATTGCCGTTGCTCCATTTCTTCTAATTGACTGATATTACTGGGTTCAATGTAAGTCTGATACTGAAATGTTTTTTGACACTGGACTTTGATATTTGGATTATCCCTGGATTGCAAAACTGACTGAAATTTGTGAATGATTTTGGATTGCTTATTTTGGACTTTGTTTAAACCTTTCTGGAAGTAAAAACCTACATTTACTGTACAGTGTATCTGTGTACTGTGTGTGTATTATTCAAACACTACTCTCTATACGTCTCCCTGTATGTGCTCATTCTCCTAACAGGGATTACCTCAACAAAAGGCATTGGTTGGGCTCTGATTATGACATTATTATTTAGAGAGCCAGTCTAGTGTTTAAGATGCTAGCCTAGAAACTAGGAGCCAGTGAGTTCTATTTATTTACTTATTTAACTATTTATTTACTAAAGGGCCTGTCACATTGGCCGACGGATGCAAAATGTTTGTAAAAAGGACACAGCGGACGAGAAAATGTTCCATCCGTTGTTATCCGCTCTCAAAAGTGCCCCGAATTTACATAACCAGAGCGGACAACAATGGAAAGGAACGGACAGGGGGAGGATGTAGAGGGGATGTAAAAAGGATGCTCCACAGAAGCCAAGCGGATGGAAGAGGATGGGAGCGGATGGCACATCCGCAGGGCTTCCAGGGGAGCACAGCGAAGTGGATGCACAGCGGAAAGAGCGGATGCAGAGCGGATGCCAAGCGAATGAAGCAGATGTAGAACGGAAGCCTAGCGGATGCCTAGCAGATGCCTAGCGGATGCAAAGCGTTCACTGCGCATGCGGGGAGGATGCATTGCGTCAGCCCCATGGATATAAAATTTCCCATAGTTTCCTACCCCAAGTCAGTAAAATAAGGACCCAGATTGTTGGGGGCAATATGCTGACTCTGTGAACCACTTAGGGCTGGAAAACACTGTGAAGCGGTAAGTGCTATTGTTATTCAGTCCCACCCTAGGTGCTTCATATATTGCCACTGTTCAGAGGAACTTAAAGGGGTGGGGGGAGATAGAGAATTGCTTCTCTTTGGTTTGGGGATTAGCAGCAGGAGTGGGATTTTTAACAACTGGTTCTCTGGGTATGGCTTAGTTGGTGGGCGTGGCTTGGTGGTCATGTTATTGGTTGGGCGTCCCATCAAGGCATGCATCTCCCCTGGCCTCTCATGACTGTGGGGACGCTGCAACAGTTCTAAGTTTGAAAAATGGTCATAAGTCACTTTTTTCAGTGCCATTGTATCTTTAAATGGTCACTCCACACAAGCAAAATACCAGCAAAAGAGGGGAAAAAAACTCCAGAGAGGTTCCTGAGACAGGAAGTCTAGTCCTGCCAAGAATGTTATAAAGGTTAACGGAGAGACAGTTTCTGTAATCAACAACAGAATGTTTCCTTCCTGCCTTCCTTACAGGATGAAGCCAGTAATTTCTTCTAAAGGCCCTGTCACACTGGCCGATGGATGCAAAACATTTGTAAAAAAGACACAGCGGACGAGAAAAATGTTCCATCTGTTGTAATCTGCTCTCAAAAGTGCCCCGAATTTGCATAACCAGAGAGGACAACACGGAAAGGAACGGACAGGGGGAGGACGTAGGGCGGATAGAAAGTGGGTGCTCCACGGAAGCCTAGCGGATGGAAGCAGATGGAAGCAGATGGCACATCCGCAAGGCTTCCGGGGGAGCGCAGCAAAGCAGACGCGGAACGGAAAGAGCGGATGCAGAGAGGATGCTGAGCTGATGAAGCGGATGCCGAGCAGATGCCGAGCGGATGAAGTGAATGCAGAGCGGAAACCTAGCGGATGCCTAGAGGAAGCCTAGCGGATACCTAGTGGATGCCTAGTGTTCACTGCGCATGCGGGGAGGATGCATTGCATCAGCCCCGTGGATATAAAGGGAAGCAGCTCCCAAGCAGGTCACCATTCAGAGGAAAGACCTGCTGCCAGACACAGCTCCAGCCAGCAAGCCAGCAAGCCAACAACCACGGGGAAGAAAAGAAAGCCTCTGCCATCTGCTGCCAGCCCTGGCAAGAGGGACAGGGCTACCATCCCACCCCCTGGCCCTGACTCTGCTTCTGCTGGGGCTTCTGCTGCTGGGGCTGACTCTTCTGGTGCTGGAGCTTCTGCTGGCGCTGCTCCTGGTGCTGGGGCTTCTGTTGGGGCTTACTCTGCTGGTGCTGCTCCTGGTGCTGGGGCTTCTACTGGGGCTTACTCTGCTGGTGCTGCTCCTGGTGCTGGGGCTTCTGCTGGGGCTTACTCTGCTGGCTCTGCTCCTGGTGCTGGGGCTTCTGCTGGTGCTTACTCTGCTGGCACTGCTCCTGGTCCTGCTGGTCCTGCTGGTGGTCCTGGTGGTCCTGGTCCTGCTGGTGCTGCTGGTGGTCCTGGTCCTGCTGGTCCTGCTGGTGCTCCTGGTCCTGCTGATGCTGCTGGCACTGCTGGTGCTTACTATGCTGCTGCTGATCCTGGTCCTGCTGGTCCTGCTGGCACTGCTAGAGCTGCTGGTGCTGGTGCTGCTGGTGCTGCTGATCCTGCTGGTCCTGCTTTTGCTGCTACTGTTGTTGTTACTGCTGCTGCTGCTGCTGCTGCTGCTGATGTGGAGGAGCAGCCCCTACAACCTCGAAGCCCCTCTGGTGAGGGCCCATATGGCCCTGCCAGAGGGAGGAAAAGGCATACACGTGAACGGAAGAGGAGACAATACTCCATTGAAGAGGAACATGAGGATGAGGTGCTGGAATGGCTGAGGGAGAATGAGTATCTTTGGCGGAAGGGACACAGGCTCTATCGAGACACCAGAAGGAAGCAGGCTGCTTGGAGAGAGAAGGCGGAGAGCCTGGGCTACACTTCGGAGGTGCTCCTCAGCTGGTGGAAGCACATGCACGCCTGGTACAGGAAGCTGCACCTCAAGAAATCTAGCCAGACCACGGTCAAGCTGACGGACCGAGAGACTGATGTGATAGCCAAGTGCAGCTTCTTGGAGGGTGAGATTCGCCACCGAGGAGCAGCCCCTCTCACAACCCTCTCTCTCAGGCAGCCCAATGAGAGCCAGTCCTCTTCTGGCCAAGAGTCAGCTCCTGTGTCCAGGCAGGTATCTGTGGAGAGTGCCACGACGGAGAACCCCCCGACAGCTGCACTACCCGTGGCGGAGCTTGTGGAGGACCCCCTGACGCAGTGGGAGAAAGGAGATGGCACTTCCACCACAGTCCAACCCACATCCACCCCCAGCTCCACTTCACAGAAAGGCAGAGAGGCAGACCAGAGGGGCAGAGCCACACTGTCCTGCTGGAGATCAGGGACACCATCAACCGCAAGCCCTTCCTCACCTACGTCAACCAGACCCTCATGAACATGTCGGAATCACAGTACCAGGTGATAAAGGACAGGATCACCGGTCTTCTTCACAACCCTCCAGACCAAGATGAACCTGCTCCCACCCAGTCCAGGCCTGCTCCTCCACCCCAGGTGATCTCACTGCCCTTCCAAGGCTTTCCACAGTCCCTCACCTACCAAGGATGTGGCTACCAGGAGCTCCAGCAGCACAGGCAAGCCCTTCCCAGTCCAGGCACAGGTACATCGTATGCCACCGGTGCCACCGATGCCACCGATGCCAGCCACGCCACAGATGCCACCCATGCCACAGATGCCACCCACGCCACAGATGCCACCCACGCCTCACCTCACTCAGCTGCAGACCAGACATCCCCACTACACTGCTCCTTCCTCCACCCCACAGCCAAGCCCGGCCTCAGAACATCTGTCATCAGTATTGGGGCTGACACCCCATGTCCTGGAGGAAGGGGCTCTCAACATCACAGGACTGAGCCAGCTCTCTGAGAGCTTCCTCCACACACCGTCCCCTGTCGTCCTCTCGGGGCCAGGCACCCCAATGATGCCTCAGACCAGCACTCCAGCAGCAGCCACCTCCAGAGCACCTGGACTCTTCACCCCTGAGACTGGGCACGCCTCAGAGTGACCAAGAAGAGTGCCAGAGACTGGGTGGCTACCTGTTTATCTTTGCTTAAGACACTTGGATCATTTTTCTTTTACAGCTTGTTATTAATAAAGATTATCTTTGCTTCACACACTTGCTTCATTTATTTTAGTCAATAAAGTCTTGGAGGAAACTTTTAGAAATGGTTTAAGCCTTTGCATGCTTGTGGGATGGGTTAGGATAACAGTGGGATGGGCAGGGATACCTTTGGGATGGGTAATAGCTGTGGGATGGGCAGGGATACCTTTGGGATGGGTAATAGCTGTGGGATGGGTTAGGATATCTGTGGCATGGGTAATAGCTGTGGGTTAGATAAACCTCCAGTGCAAGCACAGTGGGACTGTATGGTCCAGCTCCCAGCTGCCACACCTTTGGCCCTTTATTATCAACAACAATGTAATCATTGATCCACCCATTTCAACATAAACACAATTCTTTATTAAATGCCCTGTTCATTTTAGGGCCACTGAATATGCATGGCAAAATCTCATCAGTGTGATGAGACAGGCTGAAGGAAGAATCCATTAAGCATCTACCATCCTGTCTTGCCACTCCACTGCTCCAGCTGGGGAGTTGCACCAGTGTTTTAGGAGGTTGCGCTGCTTCTTCCCTTCACGTGAAGCTCTGTTGGGGCCTTGCACATCCACAGTGTCTGTCAGTTTTTGTCCTTGCCTCCATTCACCAGGCTCCATGTCCCCATTGCTTTGTTGATGGTCCACAAGCCTGTTCTGCAAGACTGGGTAGCGGGTGCACATGAGATTGTGCAGGATGCAGCAAGCTTCCACGATCCTCCTCACAGTCTGTTGTCGATGCTGCATGGTGGTGAGAAGTACCTGGAACCTGTTGGCCAGGATGCCAAAGGCGTTCTCCACCACCTGCCTTGCCCTGGACAGCCTGTCGTTGAAGATCCTCTCTTCACGGGTGAGGCATCTGGAGGTGTAGGGCTTCATGAGGTAGGTTGTGAGGGAGAAGGCATCATCCCCCACGATGAAGTAGGGCACATCTTGTGTGTCGTTGGGTAGGGGGTCTGGATCTGGGAAGCCCATGATGAGGTGGCGTTCCAGCCCCTCCTTGAGGTCACTGGCGTTGTATACCTGGGCATCTGAAGTTTACCCGTTGCCTGAAGCATCGATGTACATGAACTTGTAATCAGCATCGACCATGGCGAAGAGGATGATGCTGAAGAATCCCTTGTAGTTGAAATAAGTGGACCCTGACTTGGCTGGAGCTTTGCATGCCACGTGCTTGCCATCTATGGCTCCAACGGTGTGGGGGAAGTTCCACTTCTGATACCACTGCTCTGCAACTTTCTTCCATCCTTCTTCAGTGGAGGGGCACTGGAGGAGCTCCTCCAGGTATTCTTCGATGATGGCCTGCACCACTTCTCTGATCACAATTCTGATGGTGTTGTGTGGCACCCTCCAGCCGTACTGCATGCTCCTGTACGTAGTCCCGGAGGCCAGGTGGCGCAGACTCAGTGCCACCTTGAGTCCAGGGTCCAGGCTGGGCCAGAAGTTGGTGCTCTGCTTGGTCAACCTGGGTCTCAGCTGCTCTACAACTTCATCAAACATGGCTGGAGGCATTCTCATAAAGTTCTGGAATGCACAAGTGTCTTCGTTTCTCAGCTCCACCATCAGCTTGTTGTACAGTCCGTACTCTGCTCTTCTGGTGATCCATCTTCGGACCCAGACACTTCTTGGCCCCCTCCTTTTCTTCGTGTAGAACAGGTGAAAGAGTCTGTAGATGGCTTCACACTGTTGCAGAACGATGGTGGCTACCAAAAGGAATGTGTTACGATCCATGGTGGACATCAATGGATGCTGTGGAAGAGCAAGATCCAGATGAAGGCTGAAGAGGTCTGCACCGCAGGGCTGCTGGACTGAAAGTGAGATCCAGGTGAGTTCCTCCCCCTTTTTATAGGAAATATAAGTTTTCCACTCGGTGTCCTTTTGCATCCTCTAGGCATCTTGCAGACATCCTAAATATCCGAGATTGGTCCCCTCTGCGAACCTTTTTTCCGTTTTAATGCTTTGTATGCGAGCTGCATCCGCTTTCATCCTTTCTACATCCGTGCTACTTACACTTTGTGTCTGTTCCGCGTCCGTTTCGCTTCCTCCCTGTGTCCGTTTTCCGCTGGAGCAGATGCGAGTTGTGCGGATGCGCAGTGGATGCCTAGCGGATATAGCGGACGCATAACAGATGACGATGGATGTAGAACGGATGTTCCCCATATGTGTTGCAGATGCAGAATCGACTCATTGGATACATTTTCCACTCAAAAAGTTTTGAGCAGCTCAAAACTTTTTGAGTGGATGGAATCTCAGTTGACGGATGCTGGATGGATAGATAGTATGAAAAACGGACACAGTGAGTACAGAACGGAAGCATCGCGTTAACCAACGGATGGCAAGTGTTTCTCTCCGTTTTACATCCTCTTTCCCTCCGTTGGTGCAGTGTGACATGGGCTTTACTTACTTACTTACTTATTGAATTTATATTGCTGCCTATTCACCTGCGGCAACTCAAAATGGCTTACGGAATGTAAAATAACATTTAAAAATAAAGAGAGAGGGAGCCACCATGGAGAAGGTTCTTCTTCCGGGTCCCACCAGCTGTATCTCCCTCAGGGATGGGACCCGCATTATTCCCTGCCTCCCCGCTCTGATGGATCAGGTAGATGTGACCTCAGGTAACCTGGTCATGTAGAGCTTTAAAGGTGACAACCAACGGACCTTGAATTGCACCCAGAAGCAAATTGGCAACTAATGCAGCTTCTGCAGGAGAGGTGAAACATGAGCACATCAGGGTCTTCACAAAACCATGAGGGCTGCTGCATTTTGCACCAACTGGAACTTCTGGATGCCCTTCAAGGGCAACCGCATTTGAGTGCATTGCAATAATCAAGACAGGAAGTGACTAGGTCATGAGTGACTGTGAGTAGAGACCATTGGTACAGGAAGGGGCATAACTGGTGGACAATCCACAATTGTGCAAAGATCCTCCTGGCCATGACTGCCACCGCTCTTTGAGCAGGAGTTGTGAGTCCAGGAAAACCCCTAGATTACGCACAGGGTCTGTTTGGGGTAGTGCCACCCCATCCAAGACCAAAGGTGGTAATTCTTTCTGAACTAATGAACCACAAACCCAGAGCTACTCAGTCTTGCAAGACTTTAGTTTCAACCCATTGTTCCCCATCCATCCTTAAGAGCCTCCAGGCAATGCGAGAGGGAGGACATAGCAACACTTTACTCACCCTGGGCCAAGACATACAGCTGAGTATCATCAGCATATTGGTGATACCTCAGTCCTTGATGACAGATGATCTCACCCAGTGGCTTCATATAAACATTGAACAAGAGTGGAGAGATTATTCCTGCCTTAGGCATGAAAAACTGGCTGTGTGACTTTGGGCCAGTCAGTCTCTCTGCCCAACTTACTTCACTGGGTTGTTGTTGTGAAACAGGAGGAAGAAGCATCATTAGATACCTTTGCTTACTTGAGTTATAAACTAATAAAGGCAGGATAAAAATCAAATAAAGAAATCAAGCTACTGAAAAGCCAAGGCTGGATTCTGCTTTTCAGTCCTGAGCCTGCTTGATTAAAAGTGCTTATGAAAAAGATATTGGAAGAAATAGCCTGCCAAACAAACCCCACAACAAAAGAAGCTTGATGAAGAATCATATTTTCCAAACCACTGGAAAAAAAACTGTTCCATTTATTCTGCTCTGGATGGTCTCTGCATCAAGTACTATGTCCTGTCTCAGCACAACATTTTAAGAAGGATTAGGGGAAACTGGGATAAGTTCAGAACAGGCCAATGAGAAAACTAGAAATGAAGTTTTAACTTTTAAAAAATGCAGGGAGCACAGGATATGATAGGAATCTTCAAATACTTGAAAGGATGTGGGTTAAGACCTGGTCCCTCTATTTCCAGATCTAAAACAAAGAATGTTTTTACAAAAAGAGAGCATTGTATTAAATATTAGAAGCCTTCCTAACAATAACAGCCATTGACAGTGAAATCAGTTATTGAGAAAAGTAGTGGATTTCCCTTTATTGAATATGTTCAGATAAAGGCTGGGTCTACTTTAAAATGGATTCCTGTGCTGAGCAAGGAGTAGTAGCCTATAGTGGCATTCTCTGCTTCTGTGATGCCAAACAATACTAAGCCAAAAATAGATCCACATAACTAATACTTGGATCACATCCTCTCATCTCTCCTCTAGCCCAGGGATCTCCAACCTTTTGGTTCTCAAGGACCACTAATTTCATAATTTAAAATCCTTTGTACCTCTAATAGGAATTTTTTTAAAAAAAGATAAATAGTATTTAGTGCAATATAAAAAATGCAAATAATTTTCCTGTGGACCAACACATTTTCCTATGGACCAACAAAATTTTCTCATGGACCACCAGCGGTCCACAGACTACTAGTTGTTGACCGTTGCTCTAGCCTTCCCTAAGAGGAATGTGAAAACTCTTTTTTTTCAATAAAGTTTTTTATTTTTAAACACAAACATACACATACAAAAACATAAAATCCTCTTCCATTTTATATACATACAGTGTGTCAGTTGGTTACATATCTTTTGTGCTATATTTTTGTAGTCATTTACTCACAATTTATGTCAGTCTTCACATTGTCAAATTAACATATGTTTATATATTTATCAGTTATTAATCATCTATGACTAAACTATTTATTCCATAATTTTATATGAGATGTTCCAAGTTTTATCTTAAAATTTATGTTATACTTTCAACCAGTGGTTATATATATCTATATTATGTTTTATATCAATCTATTAGATTTCTATCACAAAATTATCTAGTCTATTATATTACCATGCCTTTTTATCCAACCATTGATAAAACAAATCCCATATCATATAAAATTCCTTATTTTCTTGATCTCTAATTTCAAATTTCAGTTTACTCATTTCAGCACAGTCCATAATTTTTTGATAACTTCCTCCTGCATAGGTATTTTGTCATTTTTCCAGTTCTTCGCAAATACAATTCTAGCCGTTGTTAAAACATTTAAAATCAAATATTTCAGTTATTTATTGTATATGTTCAGTATGACCCCCAATAAAAAGATCTCTGGTTTAAAGTCTATATGTTGTTTTATCATTTTTTCCAACCATGTGTGGATTTTAGTCCAGTATTACTTTGCGTCTGAACATGTCCACCACATATAGTAATATGAACCAGGTATCTGATGACATTTCTAGCATTTATCCGATTTATTCTTAAACATTCTCGCAAGTCTCATTGGGGGTAAGTGCCACTTGTAAAACATCTTATACAAATTTTCTTTATGTGCAATTGACATTGTCATTTTATAATTTTGAGACCACAATTTTGGCCATTTTTCCAAATCAATCCCATATCCAAAATCTTTTCCCCAAGCAATCATTGTTTCTTTAACTTGCTCCTCCTCCAATTTAAATTCTAATAGATGTCCATAAAGTTTTTAAATTATCTTTTCATCAGTACCCATCAACATTTTATCTAAGTTACCTTATCATAAATACCTTCTGTTTTGGAGTCTTTATCAAATCTAGATTGTATCTGCAAATATGAAAACCATTTCATTTTTACACCTTGTTCTTCCAACGTTTGCATAGATTTAAGTTCACCCTTTTCATTCAATAACTCTCCATATCGAATTGTTTGTTCCTTTTTATATATTATTAGATAAGAAAAAGCTTCAATAGTTGATATCCATGTTGGAATTTTTAAATAATATTGTATTTTTATCTTCTCCCAGCTCAAACAATGCCTCACAAATATAATGTCTTCTAAAATACCTCTGTGTTTTAGTTCCCTCATACCAGAGAAAGGCATGCCATCCCAGCAGCATGGCCTTCTAAAGTCAATAATCTACTGTCCCTGACTGTTATGCATTCCTTTACCCACATCGAACTTGTCACCTGGTAATACAGCTCCCAATTGGGCAAGGCAAACCCTCCTCTTATTCTTGCATCTTGTAACAGTTTTAATTTTATTCTTACTTTTTTACCCTGCCAAATATATTTCAACACAATTCTATTTAAATGTTCAAAAAACTCTTTCCCTTATCAAATCAGAATTGTCTGAAATAAATATAAAACTCTAGGCAATATATTCATCTTAATTGTGGATATTCTCCCAATCAATGATTGTTGCAATTTTTCCCATTTCATCAAGTCTGTCGCAATCTGCTGTTTGAGTTTAACATAGTTATCTTCCTTCAGGGTACTGCATCTTGGTGTAATATAAATCCCTAAGTATTTAACCTTGTTTGTGACCTGTATTTTTAAAGGTTCTTCCAACTCTTTCTTTTGTTCTGTTAACATATTCTTTGTTAATATCTTTGTTTTGTCTTTATTTATTTTCAAACCTGCTACTTTTCCATATTCTTCTATTTTTTCTATTAATTTGGGTGCTGTTTCCATTGGGTCTTCTAATATAAAAACCAGGTCATCTGCAAAAGATTGCAATTTATACTCTTCCTTTTTAATTTTCATTCCTTTTATTTTTCTTCTCTGATATTCCTGTTCAACACTTCCAGTGTTAACACAAACAGCAGAGGCGACAATGGACAGCCTTGCCTTTTCCCTTTTCTTATATCTATGGATTCTGTTAATTCTCCATTCACCATCACCTTTGCAGTTTGTTCATGATATATTGTTTCAATGGCTTGGATAAATTTCTTACCAAAGCCCATTTGTATCACTTGCAGTAAAATAAATCGCCAACTCACATTGTCAAAGGCTTTTTGAGCATCTAGAACTTCAAGGCCATTTGCTTTTCAGGGTGTGCTTCTTAATATTCCAGAGTATCCAAAATGATTCTCACATTGTCTTTGATTTGTCTCTTTGGCAGAAATCGATTTTGATCAGTATGAATAAAATTATTTAAGTATCATTTTAGTCTTTCTGCCAAAATTGAAGCAAAGATTTTATAGTCTGAGTTCAATAAAGATATAGGTCTATAATTTTTCACTTGCTGCAGGTCTATACTTTCCTTCAGTATAAGTGTAATGTATGCTTCTGACCATGTTTTTGGTATTCTTTTCTTTAACATAACTTCATTCATAACTTCTAGAAGGTGAAAATTCAATATTTCCTGAAAAGACTTATAAAATTCCCTTGGCAACCCATCAGGACCTGGAGCTTTCCCAGCATTCTATATTTTTAAGGCTTCTGTTAGTTCCATCATTGTTATACTTCCTTCTAACATTGTTTCAATATTTTTGGGCATTGGAGGTAAGTTCACTTTCTGAAGATATTGCTTGATTTTTTCTTCTTGAATATTCTCTTGAAATATAGTTTTCCATAGTAATCTTGTATATTTTTTTTCTTCTCTTCATTTCCATAACAAACCTGTCCTTTATTTATCAATTGGCTAATTCTTCTTGCTTCTCTTTCCTTTCTCAGTTTATAAGCTAGCCATCTGCCTAGTTTATTTGCACCTTCAAAGTAATTCTGTTTCACACTTTTAATTTTTTGTGTTAATTCCTCTTTTTCCATTAGTCCTATTTTATTGATTATTTGGGGAGGGCAAAGCTGGCGTCACAGCAGTTGGGACGGGTGATCTTGAGTCTCCAAGATCACCATTGATATCAGCTGCTGGTTGGTCCCCATGGACCTAAACTATCCTGTAGAGACAGTGATTGACAAGGGCATGTCCTGTTGATCCCAGGGACATCACAAAGTCCCTGATTGATCCAGGGAAAGCCCTTTTTGCCAGCAGTGGAGTGGCAGCCTTCCAAGCTACTAAAGCTGGGACAGCTCTGGAACAGAACAGATTGGAAGAAAGTGTGTCAGCTTGGTGAGATGAACTTTTACTTATTATTTCTTGGAGAGAACACCCTGAAAAAATGAAAGTGGACTAAAAATGAACAGGAAAGAGTTTAAGCGGCGTGATTAATTGTCAAAGTGAAAGTTTTGTTCTTTTTTCCCCTTTTTTATTGGAATTTTGAACTTGGCAAAGCTGTTTTACTTTAAGCTGGACTGGTACTTTTTAATATTTTTATTTCTGTTTGTATTTCTTTCTCCTTTTTTAATAATCCTTTTGAAAATTCTTTTTTGATTAAGACTCTTCTGCTTGATTTAAGATTTATTTTTCTCCCTTTAAAAAAAAGGGGGGGGAGATTTTACTTCTTTTTTTTTCTTTTAGTTCCTGGTTGTAGATTGAGGAGGGGGAAGTGAAAGTGAAGGAAAGTAAGTAGCACTGCCGCCCAGAGGCTTAGATATACTGTTTCTTTTTTCTTTCACTAATTTGTGTTACAATCAAGGACTCTAAGCTGTGTATTGGAAAAGATAGAGATGAGCATGGCAGTTTGTTTATTCAGGTGCTCATTTCTGAACAAATAGCTGGAGTCTGGAGTTGAAGTTGAAAGAAAGAAGATTGAAGTAACCTTGAAAAACTCTGAGCTGATTTATCAAAGAGCCTTGGATATTTGGTGGCAGAGGCTTGTTTTTTATTAGAATTGCTTTTTACCTCTTGCCTCCCTTTCGACCCCCCCCCCAGTGGTGCTCTCTTTTTCTCTTTAATTGGATCTTAACTTTTTAAACCAGGAACTAGAATGTAAACCTTTTATTTTGGTTTTCTTTTTGTTTATTAAGAGGAACATATAGAATATTTTTCTCTTTTCCTTTTTTATTTTTTTACATCTACCATTGCAAATAACTGGATTAAGGTATACAAGTGCCTGAAGAGTTTATTTTTCCTTTTTATCTTTGGAATGGCAACTGTTTGTCTTTGGTTTTTTTCTTTCCTTTTTCCTCTTTTTTTCTTTTTTCTCTCTATTTCTTTACAGATAAGCATTACAAGATGAGTAGAAAGACAACAGTCCAAGCTTCTTTGATACCAACCCCCTCACCACCTGGAGGACAAAGTTCTATACAGACAATATTACAAAAGGAAAAAGAGAAAGAGAAAGAAGTGACATTACAGATGATCATGCAAGAAATACAGAAAATTGAGCAAAACATTGAAAAGACAGATGAAAAAGTGGAAAATATTCAACAGATGATAATGAAATATAAAGACAGATTCAAAAAAATTGAAGAAGATATACAGAGATATGAAACTTGGAGATATTGATATTCATTTGAGCAATATTGAGAAGGGCAGGGGTGAATCATTAGGATGGGAAATAGACAAATCAGAATTTTACTTAAGATTTCAAAATATAGAAGAAGGGAAAGGTGAAAACTTCGCTGAAATAATGGCAGAAATATTGGCAGAAGCACTGGAAATAACTAAAGAAAAGATGGAATGGATAAAGTGTTTCGTGTCTACACAAGATATGCAACGAGGAATAGACTACCAAGAGAAGTTCACATCATATTTACTAAGAAGATTATTAAGACAAAGATACTCCAGGTGGTGAGAGAGAAAACACTAAAATATAAAAATAAAGAAATTGTGGTGCTGAAACAGATAAGAAGAGTAAGAGAGATGAGAAGAGAATATTTATTCTTGACTAAAGAGCTACTTAAAAGAAGAGTAAACTACAGATGGTTGATGCCAGAAGGCCTTTTGTTCAGTTAGCAGGAACAAAGACACAGAATTGACACAGTTGGAAAAGCTGAGCTATTCTACTTAGAATACTTTAGAGAAAAGGAGGAAGAAGAAAGAAAGGGTCACTAATTGAATTCCAAGAGGAGTGTATAGCAGTAATTGAAAAAGAAAAAGAAGAAGGTGCAGTAGGTGATGAACCCAGAGAACAACGAGAATTGAGATCTTCTAGAGCAATAAAACCTTCTTATAAAACTTAATATGGATGAAAGAAAATTGATTATGATTAACATAAATGGATTTAATTCGACAATTAAAAGAAGGAAAGTATTTCACAAATTAGAAAAATTATAATTTGATATAATCTGCTTACAAGAAGTACATATTAAAAAGCAACATGAATATATACTAAAACAAGGAAAATTAGTGAAATTATTTACATCGCTGGCACAATAGAAAAAAAGAGGTGTGGCATTATATATTAAAGAAACAATTTTGGCAGAATTAATTTATACAGATGATGATGGAAGGACTTTGATGGTGGAGATAATGGATAACAATGTTAAAACACTTTTAATTGCAATTTATGCCCCAAATGATAGACCAGAAGAATTGTATAGGAAATTACACACAAAAATAATTGATTTGCACTATGTTAATATCTGTATGTTGGGTGATTTTAATGGAATAATTAATGACCAGTTGGACTATAAAACACAGAAAACAGTCCCCACAAAAAAAGGACATTAAAAATGAAATGGATATAATTAAACAGGAATTTAGAAACTCTTATTGTTATTTTTCTTGTTCAAGTCTATCTGATTAGAGCAGGGATGAGATGCTACTGGTTCGGCCTGATTATGTAGAACCAGTAGCTCTGAAGAGCAGCAGGCATTGAACCGGTTTGATGCAATGACCTTTTGGCCCATCAGCCCGCCCAGGCTCTTGGCTGTCCTTTATTTCCTGCTTTTTCAATCTCAGCTGCTTTGCGCAGCACAGCTGAGGTTGAAAAAGCAGGAAAGAAGAGGATTTTCAAATACTGCACACCCACGCGCAGTGCTTGTCAGCTGTTCAGGTGGCACAGCTGATATTTTTTGCAATTGTTTTACTCACGCGCACAGCAAAATCCACTCTGACTGAACTGTAGTAACACCAGTTGAATCCCACCCCTGCGTCATGCTACACTCGTGTGGCCGTCTCCTTCCCCCTCTCTTTCTTTAGACATATTGGCTGCCAAGCAAATGTAGTCAATACTAATTATGGTTTCTAGGAACCCTGCTTCAGAAAGCACAAAAATGTTTCATAAGGCCTGACAAATAGTCATATAACAGTGAAAAGCAATGTTTGTAAATTTCTCTTCCCAAAAGGCAGAAGGAAGACTGGCCAGGAAAAGTGTACAAAGCTTACTTACTTTAAACTAGGGTGGATAGAAAAAGAAACCTTATCTAAGTTTAGTGTCTTGTATGAAAATAAAAAAGGAACTTTTGATTTATAGTTTTGATGATTAGACAGAATAGAACATGTGTTTTTCAATCTCAGCAGCTTTATGCTTGTGGATTTCAACTCCACTCAGTTCTGGGAGTTGAAGCTCACACAACTTAAATTTGATGAAGATAAGAAACTCTAGGATAGATTATAGAAAGAAGAGTAATATGATGTAGCTTTGTAGAGAGAGGTTAAAATATATTTGTATTTTTAACTGCTTTGAAGAGTATCAGAAGCCAGCCTTAGCTATATACAGGTAAAACTCGAAAAATTAGAATATGATGCAAAAGTTCATTTATTTCACCAATTCAACTTAAAAGGTGAACCTAATATATGAGATAGACTCATTACATGTAAAGCAGGGTAATTCAAGCCATGATGTGTCATAATTGAGATATTTATGGCTTACAGCTCATGAAAATCCCAAATCCACAATCTCAGAAAATTAGAATATTGTGAAAAGGTTCAATATTCTAGGGTCAAAGTGTCCCACTCTAATCATCTAATTAAGCCATAACACCTGCAAAGGGTTCCTGAGCCTTGAAATGGTCTCTCAGTCTGGTTCAGCAAACCATCATTGACACCCTCCATAAAGAAGGAAAACCTCAAAATGTAATTGCAAAAGAAATTGAGTGTTCCCAAAGCGCTGTATCAAAGCACATTAACAGAAAGTTTGGAATACTATGAGGCACATCCTGAAAAACAAATGGCTCTGATGTTTATAGATGCACAAAAAGCCTTTGATAATGTGAATTGGCGTTTTATGCTGTTACAATTGGATTAAATGGGCTTTGGTAAAATTTTTATTCAAGCCGTTGGAACGATATATCATAAATATATTTTCAAGGTTTACATGCATTCAATGTCAATAGTCCAGAGCATAAAATACACATGTGTTTAACAAGAGTTGAAAGGGACCTTGGAGGTCTTCTAGTCCAACCCCCAGCTCAGGCAAGAAAACTGAGGATGCCAAACTCTGAGTAGAAATCCTGGGAAAGGTGTCAGAATACTTAGAAGGGAGCTTGGGGTGAACCCGACACCATTTCAGAGAAATGGCTGTCCAACCTTTTCTCAAAAACTTCCAGTGATTGAGCACCCAGAACTTCTGGAGACAGGCAGTTCCACTGGTTAATTGTTCTCACTGTCAGGAAGTTTTCTCCTTAGTTTTAGGTTGCTTCTCTCTGTTCAATTTCCATCCATTGCTTCTTGTTTGCATTCTGCTTCTTTGGAAAATACATTGTCCCCCTTTCTTGGTGGCAGCCCCTTAAAAGCCTGTTGCCTATCACATTCTTGAGTAAAGCATGTGAGCCACTTCCTCCTTTCAGTGGTCCATGAAAGTACATCTATAGTATACAGATAATAAAGTCAAAAAAGGTGAACAAGATTTTTACAGAACTATAGATAAGTTATGGGTGGGTGATAAGGAATGGCTGGGAGGGGAGGGGCCAGGTGAGGCACCC
>BLBF01000020.1:27756317-27777364 GCA_015471245.1 Laticauda colubrina | reverse complement strand
ATAAGGAATGGCTGGGAGGGGAGGGGCCAGGTGAGGCACCCCTTGATATGAGTGACATTGGGTTGGCCATGCCCCAGTCACATGATCACCAAGCCATGCCCACCCAATCACATGACCACCAAGCACGCTCACCTAGTCACATGACCACTAAGCCACACCCACCCAGTCACATGACCACAAGCCATGCCCACCAAATAAGCCACGCCCACAGAACCAGTAGTAAAAAAAATTGAATTCCACCACTGCATGCTTCCTTCCGCAGATGAGCTTTATGGGGATGCTGACTTCATTTTCCAGCAGGACTTGGCACCTGCCCACACTGCCAAAAGCACCAAAACCTGACTCTTTAGCACACACAGATGGATCCTGGACACAGGGTTCAAATGTCGTATTCCTCTTGTCAAGCTGCTCCTGGACAACAAACAACATCAGAAGCGTCTTACCTGGGCTAAAGAATAACAGAACTGGTCTGTTGCTCAGTGGTCCAAAGTCCTCTTTTCTGATGAGAGCAACTTTTGCATCTCATTTGGAAACCAAGGACCCTGAGTCTGGAGGAAGAATGGAGAGACACACACTGCAAGATGCTTGAAGTCCAGTGTGAAGTTTCCACAGTCTGTGTTGATTTGGAGAGCCATGTGATCTACTGGTGTTGGTCCACTGTGTTTCATTAAGTCCAGGGTCAACAGAACCATTTACCAGGAGATTTTGGAGCACTTCATGCTTCCTTTCACAGACATTTATGGGGATGCTGATTTTCCAGCAGGACTTGGCACCTGCTCACACTGCCAAAAGCACCAAAACTTGGTTCAATGACCATGGGATTACTGTGCTTGTTTGGCCAGCAAACTCGCCTGACCTGAACTCCATAGAGAATCTATGGGGCATTGGCAAGAGAAAGATAAGAGACATGAGACCGAAAAATGCAGAAGAGCTGAAGGCTGCTATTGAAGCATCCTGGTCTTCCATAACACCTCAGCGGTGCCACAGGCTGATAGCTTCCATGCCATGCCACATTGAGGCAGTAATTGCTGCAAAAGAGGCCCAAACCAAGTACTGAGTACATATGCATGCTAATACTTTTCAGAGGTCTGATATTGTTCTATGTACAATCCTTGTTTTATTGATTGCATGTAATATTCTAATTTTCTGAGATTGTGGATTTGGGGTTTTTATGAGCTGTAAGGCATAATCATCACAATTTTGACAAATCACAGCTTGAACTATCTTGCTTTGCACGTAATGAGTCTATCTTATATATTAGATTCACCTTTTAAGTTGCATTACTGAAATAAATGAACGTTTGCATGATATTCTAATTTTTTGAGTTTCACCTGTACATATAAAAAGAAATAATTTTGGGTATGCCAAAAATTATATGCAAAAAATAAACTAAGGGAAGACAATCTGTGCCCCTTCAAATGTTGGTTTTTCATCTAATATTCCATTAATATTGCCCATCTGAGTGGATCATGCATGGAGCTTCATCTGTATAATGTGTAAATTGAGCCATGGTCTTTCTTGAAGTTTCCTCGGATTCAGGAGGGTTGGCATTAGGCATTATATTTCCTATATCAGCTTTCTCACATTGAGCTTTTGTTTTCCTGTAAAAAAATAAAAGCAGTCATTTTCTGAGACCAAGAGACTGACAGGATAAATAAATCTCAGAATTCATCATTCTTTTATACTATTTCTTGAAAGATTTGAAGAGAAAGTTGGAGAAAATGGAATGTGATGGATTTCTAGAATTTTCAGAATGAGGTTTATGTATTAGCAAGCAGAAGTGAACAAACTGAATTTAGCACACATTACTTTGACAGTGTCATAGTAGGTAGCAGCACACACACCTAAGGTTGTTTGATCTTAAAAAGACTACTAGGATTGGATCCATTTAGTACTTAAATAGGAAACTATCCCAAAATCTTAATGTTATGCAATAAACTTGGGTATAAAATGCCTCCATGAATAATCAAAATGTTATCTCACATATCTTATGAAATGATATATTTTCTCCTCTTTTAGAATTTTCACAATACATGAAAACACACCAACATATGACAACTAGACTTATTTATGAAATCTTTTTTTCTTTCAGCTCTGATGAAGCTTTCAGCAAAGTAAATTTAAATTACCGCACAGAAAATGGGCTATCTCTTTTACATCTGTGTTGTATTTGCAATGGTAAGTATTTCAGCCAGTATCATCCTTGTTGCTATGGTAATTATTTTACTTGATTTTAATAAATCACATTAAAACTATTACCATTTGTTAATTTTCAGCACTGATCTGATTTAATCATATAGTGATCAGGTGACAATAGCAAAATTGCTTCAACAAAATAGAAATACAGATGATGATGATATTTAGAAAAGTCATTTTTGGGGGCTACACGCCTTAAACTCAAATTACAAATACAAATTAAAATAGGAACAAAATAACAGAGCCATGGAGAAGAAGCAACCATAGTTTTCAGCTAATGTAAAAATGGGTTGTTATCGTAATTCAGGGGTGTCAAACCACATTAGGATTGGTTTTGACCTTGAAGGGCAGGTAGGGGCGTGCACACGGTGGATGTGGCCTTAGTGGGCATGACTTGGGACCCCGCATCCACAGGCCTGGTTTAGAAAAAATAGGGATTTCTGTGATTTTGTTTTTTTAATACTTACTTGATCTATTTGATCTCCTTATAAAAGAGATACCAGATCAAGAAACTGACTCCATATGAAGGTTAGAGCTACAAAATTATTGGCATAGGCTATAGTAGCAGAATCCTGCAAGCCTGAAAGATGAAATATTTTACTCTTCCTCCCTTTTATAACCTTCTGAGACAAGGACAGCCTCCTGGACCACTCCAAAGGCCCCGTTTTGGGCCTGGAAGGACTCCTGGAGGACTCCAGAGGCCAAAAGCAGTTGCAGGGAGCACACCCGTCTCGTCCATGCCCCATTTTTGCTAGCAAAGGCACTGCAGGCTGGTCCTTTGCTATTTTCAGACTGGCCCTGAAGGCTAGATCTAAGCACCCTGCAGGCCAGATCCAGCCTGCAGACCTTGAGTTTGACATCCCTGCCGTAATTTAATAAAGAAATAACAGGTTACAGATTTTATAATATCAGTAGGTAACATTTCATCCAATGATGTATGACAGAATGTTTTGTAAATGCTGTGATCCTTTTCATTAACTTGGGTATTCTACCCTTATATGCACATTCAGAATCTACTCTGAATGACTTCATCCTCCATAGCTTATCAGAAGAGTCAGTTTATAAGAGCTACTGGTACAGGAGGTATAGACAATCTCTTGTATTGGAATATATCATTTTCCTAGTCAAAAGGCACAATTGAATTTATCCCAAATATATTGCTTTTTTTCCAATATGACATAATAAAGGAAGTATCCAAGTAATTTCATTAGACTTCTAAATTTAAATACATGACTAATCTGAAGAATAGGCACTTTTATCTGATTGTATCTGATATATTTAAGTTACTTCTGTGACCAATATTTATTTCACAGGACATAAAACACATATTCGGACTCTTATGCTAAAAGGGCTGCGCCCCTCTAGGCTGACAAGAAATGGATTTACAGCTCTGCATTTAGCAGCTTACAAGGTAAACAGGATTATCTTAATTAACTATATCTGATTTCAGAAGAGCTTGATTCTCATGTTTCTTGGAGGATATATTTTTCAGTTATCATTCCATGACAAACTTTAATCAAGGGCAATTTTCATTAGTGTAATAATATAAATATGGCACCTGAGACAATAACACATTATTGATCTATCTCACTCAGCATAATTTTTTATTTGCCAATCTGTTCTCTGAAATGTTTGTGAGTTCAGCTCTCATGATCTTCAGCCAGGGTAGAAAATTTTAGTAACAATATACTTGTTTGGAAAATAGCAAACCATACCCAACAGCTGTAGTTTTCCAGGTTTTCTTAAGAGTTCCTTTTTTCAGCTCTACCTGAGATGCTTGGGGCTTTCTTCAACAAAACATGTGGTCTACCATTACACTTCCCATAATGTTTTGATAAAATACTTATTTACTTTTCCAAATTTCAGGACAATGCAGAACTTTTAACAGCTTTACTGCACAGCGGAGCTGATGTTCAACAAGTTGGTTATGGAGCACTTACCGCTCTTCATATTGCTACAATAGCTAGTCATCATGAGGTATGCCTACTTACATGTATATATTGTAGTAATAATTAGAATTAAAAACAAGATAGATGTGAAATGAGTTGTTCACAGTGATGGTCAACAACATCAAAATGATAGGTGTGACTGAGTCCTGTCCCTTTAAAACATGTACTGTATCACATATTAAAAGGAGTGGGGATTCAATTATCTAATATCTACCATTTCGATGTTGATCGAAAAGTACCCCTTTGCATTTGAGCAGGTTTCCTACTGATTAAATAGATTTACCTTTCATTTAGGGGTGGTTCTATGCTGCTGAATATTATTGTGAATTTGTTTCAAGAAAAGTATTTAGAAATATTTTAAAAATTTCTATAACATAAATTTAGAAATGTAGATTTCTAAAACAAAAATAATTAAAAATAATTGTGTTCTAAATGGAAATGCTATCTATAAATGTCTAATGTCTAAATGTTTTAATATCATTTTCTGCTGCAAAATTAAGATACATATTACACAAAATATCTATGAGTGCCTGGAGGCTGTATAGGCTTGGATGGGAAAAAGCTGTCTCTGACTCAGTCTTACCATGATCAAGTGGCCAAGGGTGTTTGAGCCAACCAGATCAGGACATGTTTGAAGTGTATAAAACACTGACTGAATGCCCCTTTTTAGCACACTCTGATTGGCTTATTAAAGAGAACATTCTGTTATGTCAACTTCTAATTGTTTTTGAAGAAGTAGAGAGCAGAAACAACAGTGTGGATGGGCCACTAATTACACATTGGACCAATTCAGATGATATGCTCACTATAGTTTATGGGTGCAGTTGATTGCACATGTAGCTCCTTTCTCTGGCTTTGTCAGGCCTTCACAGCTTGCCAAATGACATTTTTGGATTCTGCCAACATCTCTGCTCCAACTAGAAGGCCTCTAACAGAGGGTGGAAGTTACGAACAGATGACATCACAACCAGAAAACAAATAGAAAACCCACTAGCAATGGCCATTGGGAAACTCTGCCTGGCTGCAGGAAGGTGCCAGCTCATACAAGCACTTGCCTTCACAACAACCTATAAACTATAGTGAGCATATATTCCCAACATAGTTGTCCTATTACTCTGCTACATTTATCAGTAAAACTTCGGTTTTCAGTCAGAAAATATACTGTGGAAATTGTTAATTTATCTATGATACAAGTACAGTGTAGGTGAAATAGATAACAGAAAGATGTTAGATGAGAACTTGCTGCAGGCTTCTAAAATCATAAGCAAAATGTTTCCACAAGTTCAGTTAGTAGCACAGATGGTAATATATAAATGGATTTGTAACACTCTTTCTTCCTTCTCAGCTTGATCTAAAGCCTGATCAGTCAGAAAAGATAAACATTTCTGCCAAAACAATCTATTGCTCAGCTTCACATATTGTATTTTTGTTTACAGCTGTAAACAAGTGCTGTTGTGAAAGTGCTATGGTCTCTCTCTTATGATTACACACTGAGTTATAACCTCTGAGGGTGAATCAAAGGCTGCTGTAGTAACCAGACAGTTATTATCATTTGGAAATGTGTTTTACATTAATTCTGAACTCTCCTGAATTCCTTCCTGGACTAATCCAGATGAGCTTTGGACCTACATTCTCCTGGAGGACTCATGTGGCCCTCCTAATATTTTTTTCTGTGAACCAATCCAAAATCTTACAGTGATACACACTTTATAATGTCACACATATCACTTATTGTGTGTCTCTTTAATCGTTGCCTTATAAATGTTCCTGTTGTGTATAGAAATTAGAATACTCCAAATACCTAAATCTGATTGGCTGAGCAGGCCGCAATAGGATTGGATAAATAAGTACCATTGCAATTGGCCCACCTGATGGCGGGAAAGCTTAAAGAACTGTCATTGGCCGCAAGCCGCAAACAGCCGCTATAAAAAGGGCTGCCGCGGCTTCGGCAAATGTTCTGTTACAAGTCACTGAGTTGTTTTAATAAAGAGCTGTTTGTTGGAACACCGGTCTCGCGTACCTTTCTTCTCAGAACAGAACACTGGCGACGAGGATGGGATCATCGTAGAAGAGCGAGACCGAAGCACGCGGCAACAAGAACCGAGCAACCAAAATGGCTGGTAACAATGCGCCGCCTGCACCATTCAACCCAGCCGAAGAAGATTGGGAGTCATACACTGATCACTTCCTAATGTTCCTAGAAAGCAACAAGCTACAAGAAATAATCAACCAGAGGAAGAGAGCTGTATTCCTCACGCATTGTGGCCCTGACGTCTTCAAAATGGCCAAGGCATTAGCCAAACCGCGGAAACAAATGGAATGGCCAGAATTAAACCAAATGCTACGAGCCCATTATGCACCTGTGGTCTCCAATCTTATTAAAAGGCACAAATTCAATCAGCGAAATCAACGAGAAGACGAGAGCATCGGAGATTTCGTAGCAGCCCTAAGAGATATCGGAGGAGCCTGCAAGTTTCTCAACATGGACGAAGCCATGAGAGACCGTGTGGTCCTCGGGTTGAAGGATGCTACACTCCAAAGCAAGCTACTAAACAGACCAAATATCACAGTGGCTGAGGCCATCGCAGAAGTCACCGCTGCTGAAGCAGCCAAGAAATCCGCAGCCACCATGCACCAAATGAACAAATCTTTGTTCACAAATCAACAAATCCAGAACCACAGAACCAAACTCGAGAAAAGAAGGTGGAAGGAACACAAAAACAACTCACGACTGCCCACTATGACTCCCTGAGCGACACCGATGATGACAATGAAGACATACATAGGCTTCAGTCAGAAAGAAAATGGTGGGAAAAAGGAGGAAGGAGGTGAGAATTCCAGTGTGCTGGATGCGGAGGGGACCACCTGCACTCTGAATGCAGATGCCTAGATGCCATTTGCAGATTTTGTGAGAAACGAGGGCACATTGAAGGGGTCTGCTGGAACAAAAAGAGCCATAGTCCAAAAAGATGTGGCAGCCCCCCCCCCAAAAAAAAAACAGAGATAGACAAGCCGGAAGCTGATGAGCCGAGAGAACAGAAGCCGGCGAATGAACAACAGAGAAGAAACACACAGTCAGCCTTCAAGATTTTCTACTATCACTTTGCATCTTTCGGCTGCCATAAGTAACGAGAGGGAGGAGGGGATGATTCTGGGAAGTGAGCTGGAGGTGTTACATTTTTTCTGTTGTGTAAAATGAGGAGGGGGGAGCATACATCAGAGTTAGGTTTCTATTTCTCGCTTAGCTTTCTTTTCTCTGCGCAACTGCAACCCATTATAAAAATATGCCAAGGTCAACGGACAGAGGCCTCATCACCACCTGAAGATACCCACATGATCATATTCACAACTTCTAATTGGAAGATTCATCTGAACTATTGGGGGTGGGAACATTTCCATCACTTTGTATATGTGATTCACGCGCCTAATTTCTCAGATTCAGAATTCTATGGTTGCTACCACTTCATTTTCAGTAAAAGATATCTTTTCTCTAACTTAAAGAGTCTAAGTATTTCTTTCTTGAATTTTGAATGGAGCACCACTTGACACACACCAAACAATAATCATAGGAAATGCCAGGGCAGCAAACGCAAAAAAGATCCGAATAAACGTAAAAATCGAAGGAAAGCCCTGTGAAATGGAAGTAGACTCCGGATCATACCTGCCAATGGTATCATGGATCACCATCAAAAATTTGATACCAGACATCAAGCAAAGAGAATTGGAACAGCAAAGCCTAATACTCAAAGATTACCAAGGAAAACGAATCCCAGTAATGGGTCTTGGACATTTCCTAATAGAATTCAAAAACCACGCAGAAGTACTTCCTCTGACAATCGTTGACCGTGATTGCCCTAGCCTGCTGGGAATCAAATGGTTCACTCCCCTGGGAATCAGAGTGACAGGAATCAATAGTGTCACCGAGACCGATTGGGAGGAGAGCCTGCTGAAAAAGTTCCGGGATGTATTCGACAGGACCTTAGGCAAGTACAAGGGGACCCTATAACATTCAGCCTAGACCCTAAGATAGCTCCCATCAGGCCCAAAGCCAGATGCATTCCTTTTGCCTTAAAGCCGAAAATAGATGAGCAGCTTAACAAACTCATCGCACAAGGGGTGTTAGAGCCAATCGACCATGCCAGGTGGGAAACTCCCATCGTGACTCCTGTCAAATCAGATGAATCAGTACACATCTGTGGTGACTATAAGGCCACCCTCAACCATGCACCCCAGCAAAGTGCGAACCCTGTTCCAGTAGTTCAACATCTGTTGCATTCATTAGGAGGAGGAAAATTTTTCCTGAAACCTGATCTCATGCAAGCACATCAACAGCTGCTGGTTGACCCCGAAACTGCAGAAGCACAGAGTATAGTCACGCACAGAGGGGCATTCAAATACAACAGACTTCAATTTGGCATTAGCATTGCCCCAGGTGTTTTCCAAAGCCTAATGAAGCACCTTTTAAATGGACTAAAAGGGGTTGTTCCCTATTTTGATGATGTATTAGTATCAGCAAAAAACAACCACCAATTAGAAGATAGACTGAGAGAAGTCTTACAAAGATTCAGGGAAACAGTGCTTAAAGTCAAAAGAGAAAAATATCAACTAGCCACCAATCAAGTTGAATTCTTAGGCTACCTTATAGATTAGCAAGGGATACACCCCACTGAAAAGAAAATAAAAGCAGTTAAAGACGCACCCAGACCTAAGAACAAAACAGACTTACAGGTGTTCTTAGGTCTCATTAACTTTTACAATGTCTTCCTGCCTCAAAAGGCAACTGTAGCAGAGCCATTACACCAGCTATTAGATAAAAAAACTGTTTGGAATTGGGGCCACCGAGAACAAGCAGCATTCCAAAACATTAAGGACTTATTAACATCAAAAACAGTTTTAATACATTACAGCAACACCCTGCCACTGACAGTCACCTGTGATGCATCGCCTTTTGGAATCGGTGCCATACTGAGCCACAAGCTACCAGATGGCAGAGAAGCTCCAATCGCCTTCTATTCCAAAATGCTGTCAAAATCTGAAAGGAACTATGCCAACTTGACCGAGAAGCCCTCGCCATCATAGCAGGTGTCAACAGATTCCACGAATACCTATATGGTAGGACATTTTCTATTATCACGGACCACAAACCTCTGCTAGGAATTCTGGCAGGGAACAAACCAACCTCGAACATCCTATCGCCAAGAATGACGAGATGGTCAGAATTCCTCGCTGCATACAATTACACAGTCATCCATCGCCCAGGAAAAACTATCACCCATGCGGATGCCTTAAGCCGTTCCCTGCTGCCCAACAAGGAAGGTGACCCAGCTCCCACCAGCCCCACTCTTCAGATGGAAGCATGACCGAATCTGCCACTAACCGCAGCAGACATCGCTAAAGCTACTGCAAAAGACAGTAGCTCGAATTGACAGCTCGAATTCTACATTGGGTAGGTAAGGGCTGGCTGGATGAGGATAGAGGCGAGACTTTTAAACCTTTTCACACCCGGCAGACTGAACTGTCCCTGGAAAAGGGTTGTATACTGTGGGGGGACAGGGTGGTCATTCCCAAAAAATTGCAGGAGGAAGTATTGTGCATGTTGCACGAGGGACACCCAGGTATAGTAAAAATGAAAGCCCTGGCCAGGAGTTACATCTGGTGGCCTGGGCTGGACAAAGACATTGAAAAGTGTGTGGCAACATGCCATGACTACCAGAAATCAAGGCCTACCCCTCCTCTCGCACCAGTCTTGGAATGGGAAACTCCCAGAGGCCCATGGTCGAGACTCCATATTGATTTTGCTGGGCCAACAAAAGGGAACACATATTTAATAATTGTTGACGCTTATTCAAACTGGTTAGAGGTTGTTCTTATGGCGTCCACAACTACTGAAGCGGTCATAAGACAATTGAACAAACTTTTTGCTACACATGGACTGCCAGATGTAGTAGTGTCTGACAATGGCCCCCAGTTTACTGCCTCAGCTTTTGAACAATACCTAGCTGCACAGGGCATCCGACATGCCCTTACAGCCCCGGCTCATCTGGCTTCAAATGGATGAGCTGTACGTATGGTTCGTTATACAAAAGAAGCCCTAGACAAACTGGACGCTGGGGACATCCAAGATAGACTAAACAAACTGTTAATAATTCAGCATATCACCCCTAGCACAACCACTAACAAAAGCCCAGCAGAACTCCTCATGGGTAGAAAATTGCGTTCCTACCTAGATAGGCTACACCTCACCTACAACTCTGAAAAAACCTCTGACTCCTCAAGTAAATATCGCTTCTTTACCATTGGAGACCTAGTCTACACCAAAAATCTTACCGGGGACCCATTATGGCTTCCAGCCACAGTTACACAAATTACAGGGCCCTGGTCATACCAACTTGCACTAGACGACGGCAGAACATGGAAATGACACATTGACCAGCTTTGCTCTAGGACACTGGAACGCAATACTAACCTACCTAGCTCTGAAGCACCACCACAAATATCACCCCCAACAAACAATCCAAAAACAACTGAGGAGGGGGGGAAACACAAAATAATAAAAAGGGGAGAGATGAACCACCAATAACATGATAAAAGACACAACACAAACCCGAATTAGAACCCCAGTAAGACAAAAAGAGCACTTACCCATAGACAACCTCCAGAGAAGAGAACCAGTAGTAGGGAAGCGAGGCGAGGCCTTCCAGCTTGACCAACCCAGACAGACCAGGAGGGAGCGGCAGAGCCAACTCAACCAGCCCGAGAGACCCAGGTGGGAGCAGCAAGGCTGACTCACCCTTTCAGGAGATTCCATGGAGAAGACGCAGAGAAAAGACGATCCTGACCAAACCAATGGAAGATCACGCTGAGACTGAGCTGCACAGGTCAAGTAGGACCCGTAAAAGCCCCACCTATCTGTATGACTACATTACGCACGTAGGACAAAACCAAGAGGGGAGGGTTGTTGTGTATAGAAATTAGAATACTCCAAATACCTAAATCTGATTGGCCAACCAGGCCACAATAGGACTGGATAAATAAGTACCATTGCAATTGGCCCGCCTGACAGTAGGAAAGCTTAAAGAACTGTCATTGGCCGCAAGCTGCGAGCAGCTGCTATAAAAAGGGCTGCTGCAGCTTCGGCAAATGTTCTGTTACAAGTCACTGAGTTGTTTTAATAAAGAGCTGTTTGTTGGAACACTGGTCTCACGTATCTTTCTTCTCAGAACAGAACAGTTCCAATATATTCTTTTCCAGTAGAGGTAGTCCTTAATTTACAACAGTTCATTTAGTGGCTGTTTGAAGTTACAACGGCACTGAAAAAGGAGACTTGTGATCATTTTCCACACTTATGACCATTACAGCATCTACATGCTGCAATGTAAATGTGATTTACATTTGTATGCTTGACAACGGATTCACATTTATGATGATTGCAGTATCTTAGAGTCATGTGATCCCCTTTTGCGACCTTCTGACAAGCAAAGTCAATGGGGAAATCAGGGTCACTTAACAACTGTGAGACTAATTTAAGAACTGCAATGATTCACTTCATAAATCTGATGAGAAAAGTCATAAAATGGGACAATACTCATTTGACAAATTCCTCCCTTAGCCACAAAATTTTGGGTCTCAGTTGTGTGCGTACATTGAGCACTATCTGTATTTCATAAACATGTCGTAAACAAAATATTTTTGTAGTAAAAAGTAAAAACATATATACCTCATAGAAACCTTTTCATGAAATCAGTAGGAAGAATGAAAACATAGGTCATGTGCAAATGAAATTTCATTGGTGAAAAGGGTGTGTTTTAAACAGTCTAATAGTCAGTTCCTGTTATTACCTTTAAAAGGAAGAGAGGAAAAAATGTTTATCTAAACTTTAGATTTTAAAGAGCTGTCCTTATTACCCTCATAAAAGCAAGTAATTTGTCACTATCTCTTAAGCTTATATATACACATATGTATGTGTATCTGTATGTATGAATGCTCTTTTCCAATTGGCAGTAAATGTGACTTCCAGATACTGGGAGATTGGATAACTTTATAATCTGCTGTAAATCATTGCTATTGATATGTAGTGTTACCTATTTCATATCTAGATAGAACTGAACTGTATAGATCAAGATCTAAATGGATGTGTAGTGTGATGAACTGTTCTTCCAAATGATAATGATTAGAAATGGAAAAATTACATTTTTCATTTTCTTCTCCAGCTTTATGTTGTTATATGCAGATTAACCAATCAAACTACCCAACTTTAAGATTATTTAAGATCATTTATATTAAAGGCTTCAAATCCAAAAACCCTTGGTTCTATATTAAGATGTTATATTTTTGTTCTTAGATTATGACATATATTGCATATTACTTCATATTCTCAAGATTTAATTATATAGTAAGGAGAAACAAATTCAGGTCAGCCTGCATACATATGAGGTCACTCTATATGCTGTATCCCAAATATCTGAAATAATCTTTTTTTGTCTGAGAAATATATCCTTTCTTCATTTGAATGTCAGCTTGACATTCAGAGGACAATCCTGTGCATATTTACTCAGAACGAAGCCTCACTGAGTTTAATGGGACTTAGATCCAGATAAATGAGTTTAGGACTACAGACCCAGTAGTTTTTCTTCAAAGATGGTTCTTTTTCTATCTTTATATATTCAGAAATTCACAGATAGAAGGCACATACAATATCTAAACATAATGTATTCAGGTATATTATATCAAGTACGAAGGCTGCAAACACATAAAATTTGGCATGTGTTCTTTCTGAATTAAGAAATGCAAGAAGCAATTTATTTGGTTGCTAGCTAGAGCCAAGGTTGACTAGGAGAATATCATTCATATTTAGTATTCATATATCAACAAAGATGTAATGTCACAGCATAACTTATATTTCTGTTTATATATGATATTCTTACAGTTAAGATAAAGTGCTTTCTAAACCACAGTGGCATTTTTATTATTAACAGGAAAGTTTTACTGAAACAATTAATTTAAAATACTTTTTATTTCATTGTGACCATCTCTTAATCTTAAATCCTGGCCTACTGCATGTTCATTAAACTCTAGTTAATTTCTGGGATTATTTAATTTTCCTCATCTCGTGTATTCAGTGGTGTGCTACCTGGGGATAAAATCATTCACTGTGTAAGAACCTTATGCTATCATAAATTTAGTAACAGCTGCAGCTCTGGCATGTTGGCAGATCTGGATGAAATAATGAGATGAAATCCATCCAGTGCATAATTAATATGCTTCGTATTTCTACTTGTATTTCATACAAAAATTAAGCCCAACCAAATGGAACTACAGTTAACCTAAATTAATTATTCTTTCCACATTCACATCTTATTATAAACAGAAATCAAATCTGCATGCTGATAAATATGTTTATATGTGTTCATTAAAATACTATGGTATTGCATATTGCCATTTCCTACAACTTACACTCATATTACATGAATGGGATGATTCAGGACAAAAATAGGGATAGTGCAGCAGAATATACAGTATGTATAGGCAGGGTGTCTCAGGAGGTTTATAAGGCAGAGGTGGTGTTCAGCAGGTTCTGACCAGTTCTGGAGAACCGGTAGCAGAAATTTTGAGTAGTTTGGAGAACCAGCAAATACCACCTTTGACTGGAGATTTTACAGTATCCTTCCCCTGCCACATCCACCAAGCCACACCCACAGAACCCGTAATAAAAAAATTGAATTTCACCACTGTTATAAGGAAGCAAATAATGACATGAGTCTGAAGACATCATCACATAAATGCCACAACTTATATTATTGCATCAAACATCATTTATACGCATACACACACGCGCACACACAATTGCAGCATTTGTGTGATTACAAAATCATTTCTGGGCCATCATTTTGATATTACCATGGTTCATTACAAATGCTGCTGTGAGCAAATAGTTCTCAGCCATGTATTACAGATGCTGCGGTAAGCAAATAGTTTCAGCCATGTAATGTCTATTGGCCTAGAAGTAGGGTATGAGATTCTTCTGCTTTGTTAAAAAAATAAAACTAAAATTGAAATTTGTATCACATTGCCATCCACCAATTTGATTCCAACTCAATTTAGTTTGATCATAACAATATCAAAAAGTATTTTGTATAGAACTGCATAACATATTTGATACTCTATGATAAAGAAAGGTGATGACAATGTGGAGGAGTAGTTGTATGAAGCCAGAGCCCCATCAGCACTTTGACAAAAAAAAGCACCAAAAAACCAGTTTGGTCTAGTGGTTAAGGTACCACTCTCGAAACTGGAAGACTGTGAGTTTGGATGAACCAGTAACCAGTTTGGATGAACCAGTAACTCTAACGATCATCTGTGTGTGAACTGGTTCACCCCAATGATCAGGTGCTGGGCCCTCCTGCCTGCCCCAGCTCTATACTGACCTTTATTTCCTGGTTTTGAAGCTCAGCTGCTTTGTGTGGCACAGCAGATTACTTCGTGTCAGCTGTTGAAGACATAGGGAGAGTCCAGGATTGCAGGAGAAAGTTAGTAGGAAACCCTCTATGCACATGCAAAGCACGCCCACAAAGCCATGCCTACAGAACTGACTGGTAAAAAAATTTGAAACCCACCACCTTAGGCATGAAAGCCAGCGGGTGACCAAGCCAGTCATTTTTTCTCAGCAAACCCACTTCTCAAAATTGTGGGAAAAATAGGAAAAGGAAGGAGTAGTAGGTATGTTCCCAGCCTTGAGTTATTTATATTAATAATTCAAAATACCATAATATACCGTAATGATACAATTCTTTTCACAGCATCAAATTATTACTGCTGGAAAGGCACATAGAGAATTTACAGTGAATATCACAGTGTGTATACAAATACATAAAAAGTGTGTAAACATTATGGTGACCTCCCTGAAATAATGTGTTTTTTTCAGTCACTTTCGTGGTGCTACAATCTCCGCCGAACAGGGAACTATCAAAGTTATCCCAATCTGCCAAATGAATGTTGACTGTTAAAAATATTGTTGCTATTACTTACTAGTTCAGGGGTGTCAAACTCAATATAATTGAGGGCTGCAACAGGGTTGTGTTTGACCTTGGGGTGATGCAGTGGGTATGGCCAGGGTAGGCATGTCTAGGTCAACATCATGCTTGTCAGGAGCACCTTTGGTGGCCTGAGCGTTCTGCCAGCAAAAATGGGCTCCCAAGCTCCATTTCTGGCTGCAACAACCTCCTGCAACCCTCTGCCAGTGAAAACAGAGTGCAGGAGGACCGCACACAGCCACAGGCCAGCTCCTCGCTGTTTCCAGGGTAGGCCATGGCCAGATCTAAGCATCCCACGGGCCTTGAGCTTGACTCCCCTGTACTAGATGGATTAAATAAATAAATAATTAAATAAACAATAATAATTCAGGAAAAAAGTATCAATAGAACAAAGCAAAACTCAGCATACACTTTAAAAAGGTAAAAATTATATCCAAGGGAAACAGAAAACATCATCAAATGTCATTAAAATTTCAACACAACAATATAAACTTTGCTGCCTGCCTAAACCATAAGAGATACTATACTGTAGTTTGGTCCTATAATTCCTTAGTACAGGCAGTCCTTGATTTATGAACACTACTGGGGCCAGAATTTATGTTGCTAAGCAAGGCAGTAGTTAAATGAGTCATACCTGATATTATAACTTTTTTTGCCATGGTTGTTAAGCCCATGTCACACTGGCCAACAGATGCAAAAAGGACACAGCGGACGAGCAAAATGTTCCATCCGTTGTTATCCGCTCTCAAAAGGGGCAAAAATTTGCATAACCGGAGCGGATAACACGGCCGCGGGGAGGATGCAGGGCGGATGCAAAGCGGATGTGGAACGGAAGCCTAGCGGATGGAAGCGGATGGGAGTGGGTGGCACATCCGCAGGGCTTCTGGGGGGCCTCAGCGAAGCGGACGTGGAACAGAAAGAGCGGAGGCAGAGCGGACGCCGAACGGATGAAGCGGATGCAGAGCGGAAGCCTAGCAGATGCACAGCGGAAGCCTAATGGATGCCTGGCATTCACTGCGCATGCAGGGAGGATGCATTGCATCAGTCCCATGGATATAACGGAAGCAGCTCGGAAGCAGGTCGCCATTCAGAGGAAAGACCTGCTGCCGGACACATCGACTGCCTTGCCTGCCCTGCCTGCATGTCGGCCTGCCAGCCTTGCTGCCAGCCTCCCTGCCAGTCTCCCTGCCAGCCTCCCTGCCAGCCGGTCTGCCTGCCAGCCTTGGTGCCTGCCTTTCTGCCAGCCTTGGTTCATGTCTGCCTGCCAGCCTTGATGCCTGCCTGCCTGCCTGCAAGCCTGCCTGCAAGCCTGCCTGCCAGCCTTGATGCCTGCCTCCCTGCCAGCCTTGCTGCCAGCCTTGGTGCCAGCTTCCCTGCCAGCCTTCCTGCCAGCCAGCAACCCCACAACCATGCAGAAGCACAGCAAGCCTCAGCCATCTGCTGCCAGCCCTGGCAAGAGGAACAGGGCTACCATCCCGCCCCCTGGTCCTCACTCTGGTTCTGCTGGGGCTTCTGCAGCACGGGCTCGCTCTTCTGGGGCTGGCACTTCTGCTGCTTCTGCTTCTGGAGGAGCTGATGACAAGCACTCCAGCACCAGCCACCTCCACAGCACCTGCACCCTTCACCCCTGAGACTGAGCGACCAAGAGGATTGCCAGAGACTCATTTTTGTCTTATAGCTTGTTGTTAATAAAGTCTATTTATGATTCACACACTTGCTTCATATCTTTTTTTTCATAAAGTCTTGGTGGAAACTTTTAGAAATGGTTTAAGCCTTTGCATGCTTGTGGGATGGATTAATATAGCAGTGGGATGGGTAAGGATAGCAGTGGGATAGATAAATCTCCAGTGCAAGCATAGTGGGACTGTATGGTCCAGCCTCCCAGGTGCCACACCTACGGCCCTTTATTATCAACAATAATGTAATAATTATCCACACATGTCAACATAAACACAACTCTTTATTAAACACCCTGTTCATTGTAGGCCAACCAAACATACATGGCCCAATCTCATCCGTGTGATGAGACAGGCTGAAGGAAGCATCCATTAAGCATCTACCATCCTGTCTTGCCACTCCACTGCTCCAGCTGGGGAATTGCACCAGTGTCTCAGGAGGTTGCGCTGCTTCTTCGCTTCATGTGAGGCTCTGTTGGGGCCTTGCACATCCTCAGTGATGATCAGGTTTCACCCTTGCCTCCATTCCCCAGGCTCCATGTCCCCATTGCCTTGTTGGAGGTCCACGAGCCTGTTCTGCAAGACTGGGTAGCGGGTGCGCATGAGATTGTGCAGGATGCAGCAAGCTTCCGTGATCCTCCTCACGGTCTCTGGGCAATGCTGCATGGTGGTGAGAAGTACCTGGAACCTGTTGGCCAGGATGCCAAAGGCGTTCTCCACCACCCGCCTTGCCCTGGACAGCCTGTAGTTGAAGATCCTCTCTTCACGGGTGAGGCATCTGGAGGTGTAGGGCTTCATGAGGTACGTTGTGAGGGAGAAGTCGTCATCCCCCACAATGAAGTAGGGCACATCTTGTGTGTCATTGGGCAGGGGTTCTGGATCTGGGAAGCCCACGAGGAGGTTGCGTTCCAGCCTCTCCTTGAGGTGACTGGTGTTGTATACCTGGGCATCTGAAGAGGAGCCGTTGCCTGAAGCATCGATGTACATGAACTTGTAGTCAGCATCGACCATGGCGAAGAGGATGATGCTGAAGAGGCCCTTGCAGTTGAAATAAGTGGACCCCGAGTTGGCTGGAGCTTTGCAGGCCACGTGCTTGCCATCTATGGCTCCAACGGTGTGGAGAAAGTTCCACTTCTGATACCACTGCTCTGCAACTTTCTTCCATCCTTCTTCAGTGGAGGGGTACTGGAGGAGCTCCTCCATGTATTCTTCGATGATGGCCTGCACCATTTCTCTGACCACAATGCTGATGGTGTTGGATGGCACCCTCCAGCTGTACTGTATGCTCCTGTAGGTGGTCCCTGAGGCCAGGTGGCGCAGAGTGAGTGCCACCTTGAGCCCAGTTTCCAGGCTGGGCCAGAAGCTGGTGTTTGCCTTGGTCATCCTGGGTGTCAGGCGCTGCACAACTTCGTCAAACATGGCTGGAGGCATCCTCATGAAGTTCTGGAACGCCCGAGTGTCTTCGCTCCTGAGCTCCACCATCAGCTTGTTGTACAGTCCGTCCTCTGCTCTTCTGGCAAACCATCTTCGGACCCAGACTCTTTTTGGGTGGCTCCTTTTCTTCTCGCAGTAGTGTTCACAGAGCCTGAAGATGGCTTCGCACTGTTGCAGAACGATGGTGGCTGCCGAAAGGACTTTGTTACAATCCACGGTGGACATGACTGGATGCTGTGGAAGAGGAAGAGCCAGATGAAGGCTGCAGAGGTCTGCACCGCTGGGCTGCTGTTCTGAAAGTGAGATGCAGGCGAGTTGCTCCCCCTTTTTATAGGCAGTATAGGTGTCCCTTTGCATCCTCTAGGCATCCTCTAGACATCCTTAATATCCGAGATAGGTCCCCTCTGCAAACATTTTTTCCGTTTTAAACGCTTTGTTTCCGTTCTGCATCTGCTAGGCATCCATTCTGCATCCGTTCTGCGTCCGTTCCTCTTCCTCCCCACGTCCGGGTGGATGGAGTTGCGCGGATGCGTAGCGGACGCCTAGCGGATATAGCGGATGCGTAACGGATGCAGAACGGATGAGTAGCGGATGCATAGCGGATGCAGAACGGACAAACTGGAAACATTTTCCACGCAAAAGTTTTAGGCAGCCCAAAACTTTCGGAGCGGATGAAACCTCCATAAAAGGATGCTGGACGGATAGAGAGGAAGCCAAATGGAGGCAGTGAGTACATTGCATTTTCAAACGGATGGCAAGGTTTTTTGTCCATTTTACATCCTCTTTGCATCCGTTGGTTCAGTGTGACATGGGCTTTAAGTGAATCACTGCAATGTTTACGGAATCACATAGTCATTAATCACATGGGTTCACCCACTGATCTTGCTTGGTAGCTGGGAACTTGCACATACATGGTGATAACATAATCTTGGGAGGCTGCAACCATTGTAAATGCATGCTGGTTACCAAGCACCCGTATGACCAAGGGGATACTGTGATGTTTGTAAATGCAAGGACAAGTCATAAGTCACTTTTTTCAGCAATGTTGTAAATTTGAACAGCTGTTATATGAATGATTATAAATCCAGAACTACCTATATGAGTGCTGTTGAAAAGCTCTGATGTAAGTGTTCCAAAACTGGTGTTATATGGATGCTCTAGATTCAGATAATCTCCATTGTCTGTAATTTTCAAAACTACACTTGAAGTAGCTCAATTCGAGGACATTGCAGGAAAATCTGATGACCTATTTTAGTTTCAAGTATACCCAACTGCTCTTATGCAGAAAAATTGGCCACCAAACAGCCTATTCCCATAAATTACTCGTGTAAATATTACTGCTTTCTTATTTATTTATTTATTTATTTGTTTGTTTGTTTGTTTATTTATTTATATTTCCGCCTGTTCTCCCATGGCAACTTGAGACGGCTTACACAATGTAAAATCATATTTAAAACAAAAAATAAAAAACAAAAACTAACAAAAAGAATCAAATAAATTAATAAAGTACAATAGAACAAAATCTGAAGAAAAAGAATCACCCATCAACTTCCACCCCCCCCCTCCCAAAGACAGCAGACCACACTAGCCATTTGATGGGCTCTATCACACTCTGGATTCTCCAGATCCACTGGCAGAACTAGGTCTTCAGAACCTTCTGGAAGAAACCTAGAGTAGGGAACATTCTAATCTCTGGGGAAATGATATTCCAGGGAGAGGGAGCCACCATGGAGAAGGCCCTTCTTCTGGGTCCTACCATGTGTATCTCCCTCAGGGATGGGACCCACAACATTCCCTGCCTCCCTGCTCTAATGGGTCAGAGACTTATTACCAGAGACACTTTATTTGGGTTAAGAAATTCTTCTCCAGTCCCAAACAAGAAAGGACTAGAACTTTAACATTAAAAAAAATAGTTTAGTTTTATAAAACTTTCTTCCAAGAACCTGCTGCAATTTGAAATGAAATTAGTATGAAGAACATGTGAGAATGAGGGTGAGTATCTTGCCACTCAAGAAAGTTCATATTAATTCTATTATGAATGCATTCAATGCAGGAACAGCAATTGTTTTCCAATTTACCTCCAAGCATTTAGTTCTATTTCAGGATATATTCCAATATAGCAATTGCCACTTAATGTAGACTGGATTTTGCCTAACAATATAGAAATGCTTGACCAAAGATGTCTAATTCTGAAAACAGAGTGAACTTCACTCTTTCAGCAGCAACATCATGTGATAAATAATGAGCTGCCAACTGGAATTACAAGAAGAACAATAAGCATTATGAAACTTATATAAAAAAGATCTACATCTGTCAGACTGTTATAAGAATTAACTGAGCCAAATGATTTTTCCCATTTCTAATTTGAGCTTTGGCTGCATACAAAGTAACTGAAAAGCTGGAGAAAAGGACTCCACAGTTTTGAACAGGAACGTTCAATAAAACAATGCTCTCGAAAAAAATGAAAAGAAACATCAGAAAATGTTGGTAGAGCTAACAGGCTAAGTTTTAATTTTTTTAAATAAGTATGTGCTTAATTATATATATATGTTTTTTTAAGCTTTCACGGGTACTTACATGTGTGCTGTTCAGCTTCCCTCGGGTATTATCCCACGTCATTGTAGTGCTGTTAAAGTTGTAGCAACATTTCAGCAGAATCTCATCTGCCATCATCAGGCTTCTGTGTCTGACACAGACACAGGAGCCTGATAATGGCAGATGAGATTCTGCTGAAACGTTGCTACAACTTTAACAGCACTACA
>BLBF01000020.1:27714406-27755917 GCA_015471245.1 Laticauda colubrina | reverse complement strand
TACCCGAAGGAAGCTAAACAGCACACATGTAAGTACCCGCGAAAACCTAAGAAAACAAATATATACATATACATATACATATACATATACATATACATATACATATACATATACATATACATATACATATACATATACATATACATACATACATACATACATACATACATACATATATATATATATATATATATATATATATTTCTGTAAAATTTTGCTGACAAAATAAATACTGGGGAAAGGAGAAGGAAGTGATGAATGAGGTTTCTGTGGTTCTAGAACAGGAGTGTCAATCTCATGGGCAATGGGGTGGATGAGTCATGCTCTGGTCACACCCATGCTCAGGAGAAAAAGTCATAATACATGACATGACAACACCATGACGACACAAGTTTGACATCCATGTTCTAAAGTAAGGAAACAGGCCATTAATTAATTTGTTTATAGGCATCTAATAAAAAGAATGTTTTTATTAGATAATAAAAAGAATGTAAAGCCCTAATAATAGAATATGAAGAAATATTGTACATCAATATCCAGGTCTCCTGTTTATGCCAAATTATATGACTATGATGATTGATGGTGTACATCCATACACATCTTGAATCCAAGTTGATTACTGTGGCTCTAACTCTTTAAAATAATGAATTAAAAATTAGTGTGATGCAAACTGAAGTCTAGCCTGTTTTCTTCAAATGTGCTTGGACAAAATAGTTAACTTGAAATGTGGAAAGTCCTAGATTATTCTTTGACAACAAGATATTTGGGATAGTGCCAAATTGTATCAGCTTGGTTTCATTAGCAGAAACTGCTCTGGTATTAGCAATACACCAGCATAAAAAAGTATTAGGGAGTTTGGTGCTGCCAGATATATCTTTCAGAAACAAAAACCAGGTGTGAACATTGTCTTCTTTTTTTTGAATCCAACCCATCATGAATTTTATTTATTTATGCCCCATTTTTATTATTTGTATAAATAACTCAAGGCAGAAAACATACCTAATATTCCTTTTACATCCTATTTTCCCCACTACAATTCTGTGAAGTGGGCTGGGTTGACAGAATGACTAGCCCAAAGTCACCCAGCTGGCTTTCATGCCTAAAGGCTAGGTCACACTGGCCGACGGATGCAAAACGTATGCAAAAAGGACACAGTAGATGAGTAAAATTTCGGGGGTGGCACCATCCGTTGTTATCTGCTCCCAAAAGTGCCCCAAATTTAGATAAACAGAATGGAAAAGAATGGAAAGGAACGGGATAGTATTTAGCGAGGATGTTAAGCGGATGTTCGTAGGAAGCCTAGCAGATGGAAGCGGATGACACGTCCGAAGGGCTTCCGGGGGAGATTTGCGAAGCGGACGCATAGCAGAAGGAGAGGATGCATAGCGGATGACGCGGATACATCACGGACGCCTATAGGATGCATAGCGGATTTATAGCGGATGCATAGCGGATGCAAAGCGTTCACTGCACATGCGGGGAGGATGAATTGCATAAGCTCCGCAGATATAAAAGGATGCAACTCGCAAGCAGTCAGCATTCAGAGGAAAGACATGCTGCCACAGACATCATCGAATAACACTATGGTTCGTCAGTCAGGGAAGGAGAGAAAGCCTGTGCTTACTCCTGCCAGCCCTGGCAAGAAGGATAGAACCACCATCCCACCCCCTGGCACTGATTCTGAAGCTGCTGGTGCTTCTGCTGGTGCTGCTACTGGTGCTGCTGGTGCTGCTGGTGCTTCTCCTCCTGCTGCTGCTGCTGGTGGTGCTGCTGCTGCTACTAGTGCTTCTCCTGCTGCTGCTGCTGGTGCTGCTGCTGTGGTGGACCAGTCCCAAGGCCCTCAAAGCCCTGCTGCTCAAGCCCCTGAAGGCCCTGCTGCTCAAGCCCCTGCCAGAGGGAGGAAGAGGCAAGGGAAGGAGAAGGGAGAGAGGAAACAGTACACCCTTTCCAAGGACCATGAGGAGGAGGTGCTGGAATGGCTGAGGGAAAATGAGTACCCGTGGAGAAAGGGCCAAAGACACTATCGCAACACCAAGAGGAAGCAGGCAGCTTGGAGAGACAAGGCAGATAGCCTGGGCTACACTTTCAGACCTACTCCTTGGATGGTGGAAGCACATGCACACCTGGTATGGCAAGCTACACCTGAAGAAATCTGGCCAGGCTGCTGTCAAGCTCACTGACCGGGAGATGTACGTCATGGCCAAGTGCAGCTTCCTGGAGGGTGAGGTCTGCCACTGAAGAGCAGCCCCTCTGACAATCCTCTCCCTCAGACAGCCCACAGCCAGCCAGTCCTCTTCCAGCCAGGAGACAGCTACCCTGTCCAGGCAGGTGTCTTCAGAGGGCCCCATGACAGAGACCCCCCCGACAGCTGCACTCCCCATGCCAGAGGACATGGAGGATCCCCTGTCATAAATGGAGGAGGAAGCGGCAGCCACCAGAGACCAACCCACCCCCACCCCCAGCTCCACCTCCACAGAAAGCAGGCAGAGAGTCAGAGGCAGACTGGAGGGCCAGAGCCACACTGTCCTGTTGGAGATCAGGGACACAATCAAAACCAGCACAGATCTTCTCTCTCAGCTGGTCCACAGTGACATACCATCCTCGAACCGGAAGCCCTTCATCACCTACGTGAGCCAGACCCTCATGGACCTGCCCAAGGCCCAGTACCAGGTGATGAAGCAGAAGATAACAGCACTTCTGCACAGCCCTCCAGGCCCAGCTGAACCTGCTCCAACCCAGTCCAGGTCTGCTCCTCCACCCCAGGCGATTTCACAGCCCTTCCACGGCTTTCAACAGCCCCTCACCTACCAAGGCTAGGACTACCAGGACTTCCCACAGCACAAACAGACCTTCCCAGTACAGGTTCATCGGACGCCACAGATGCCTCACCTCACCAAGCTGCAGACCAGACAGCCCCACTACACTCCTCCTTCCTCCACTCCACAGCCAAGCCCCTCAATGGACAATCTGTCATCAGTCTTGGGCCTGACATCCCAGGTCCTTGATGGAGGGCCTCTCAACCTCACGGGACTGAGTCAGCTCTCTGAGAGCTTCCTGAACACACCATCCCCTGTTGTACTCTCGGGGCCAAGCATCCCAATGGTGCCTCAGACCAGCACTCCAGCCACAGCGACCTCCACAGTCCCTGGCCGCTTGACAGCTGAGACCATGGACATGCCTCAGAGTGACTGAGAGTAGTGCCAGAGACTGAGTTGTTACCAGTTCACTTTATCTTTGCTTAAGACACTTTACTTGGTTCATTTTGCTTTTTTAATAGTCATACAGTTTAGTTAAGACAGTTTTTAATAAAGGTTATCTTTGCTTCACACACTTGGTTCATTTTATTTACTTAATAAAGTGTTGGTGAAAACTTTGAAAAAATGGTTAAGCCTTTGCATGCTTGTGGGATGGGTAAAGATAGCTGTGGGATAGGTAAGGATAGTTGTGGGATGGGTAAGGATAGTTGTAGGATGGGTAAGGATAGCTGTGGGATAGGTAAGGAAAGTTGTGGGATGGGTAAGGATAGTTGTGGGATAGGTAAGGATAGCTGTGGGATAGATAAACCTCCAGTGCAAGCATAGTGGGACTGTATGGTCCACCCTCCCAGATGCCACACATATGGACCTTTTTTTATCAATAACAATTTATTCATTGATCAACACATTTCAAAACAAACAAAGCTCTTTATTAATGCCCTATTCATTGTAGAGCCACTCAACATACATGGCACAATCTCATCAGTGTTATGAGACAGGCTGAAGGAAGCATCCATTAACCATCTATCAGCCTCTCTTTCCACTCCACTGCTACAGCTGGGGAGTTGCACTAGTGTTTCAGGAGGTTGTGCTGCTTCTTCCCTTCACGTGAAGCTCTCTTGGGGCCTTGTACATCCACAGTGTCTATCAGGTTTAGTCCTTGCCTCCATTCACCAGGCTCCATGTCCCCATTGCCTTGTTGGCAGTCCACAAGCCTGTTCTGCAACACTGGGTAGCGGGTGCGCATGAGATTGTGCAGGATGCAGCAAGCTTCCACGATGCTCCTCACAGTCTGTGGGTGATGCTGCATGGTGGTGAGAAGTACTTGGAACCTGTTGGCCAGGAGGCCAAAGGTGTTCTCCACCACCCGTCTTGCCCTGGACAGCCTGTAGTTGAAGATCCTCTCTTCACGGGTGAGGTATCTTGAACTGTATGGCTTCCTGAGGTAGGTTCTGCGGGAGAAGGCATCATCACCAACAATGAAGTAGGGGACATCTTGTGTGTCATTGGGTAGGGGGCCTGGATTTGGAAAACCCATGATGAGGTTGCGTTCCAGCCCATTCTTGAGGTCACTGGCATTGTATACCTGGCTATCTGAAGCTGACCCATTGCCTGAAGTATCGATGTATATGAACTAGTAGTCAGCATCAACCATGGCTAAGAGGATGATACTGAAGAAGCCCTTGTCGTTGTAATAAGAGGACCCTGAGTTGGCTGGAGCTTTGCAGGCCACGTGCTTCCCATCTGTGGCTCCAATGGCGTGGGGAAATTTCCACCTCTGATACAACTGTTCTGCAACTTTCCTCCAGCCTTCTTCAGTGGTGGGACACTGGAGGAGCTCCTCCACGTATTCTTCGATGATGGCCTGTACCACTTCTCTGACCACTTTGCTGATGCTGTTGTGTGGCACCCTCCATGCATACTGCATGTTTCTGTATGTGGTTCCAGAGGCCAGGTGCCGCAAAGTCAGTGCCACCTTCACCCCAGGGTCCAGGTTGGGACGGAAGTTGGTGCTTGGCTTGGTCAACCTGGGTCTCAGACGCTCTACAGTTTCATCAAACATGGCTGGTGGCATCCTCATGAAGTGCTGGAATGCATGAGGGTCTTCATTCCTCAGCTCCACCATCAGCTTGTCATAGAGTCCAAACTCCACTCTTCTCCCGATCCATCATCGGACCCACACAGCTCTTGGACGTTTCCTTCTTCTCCTTGCATAGAAAAGGTGAAACAGTCTGAACCGGGCTTGGTTCTGGTGTTGAATGATCACAGCTACCATAAGGACTGTGTTATGATCCATGATGGAGATCAATGGATGATATGAAAGAGCAAGACCAAGGGTGAAGAGGTCTGTACACCACGGCTGCTGGACTGATACTGAGATCCAGGTGATTTCCTCCCCCTTTTTATAGAAAATATCGGTTTTCAGCTCAGTGTCCTTCCACATACTCTTGGCATACTTCAGACATCCTAAATATTCAAGATACATCCCATATACAAACGTTTTGTCCGTTTTAATGCTTTATATATGAGATGCATCCGCTTACATCCTTTCTATTTCCGTGCTACTAACGCTGTGTGGATGTTCCTTGTACCTTTCGCTTCCTCCCTCTTTCCATTTTCAGCTGCAACGGATGTGAGTTGCGAGGATGTCCAGAGGATGCCGAGAGGATACAGCGGATGTTTAATGGATGGCAACGGACATAGAACATTTGTTGCCCGTATGTGTCATGGATGTACACATCGTACACGGCGGAAAGTTCATCCGCTGAAAAAGTTTTGTGCAGCTCAAAACTTCTTGTGTGGATGAAATCACAGTGGACGGATGCTCGATAGATAGAGCGTATGAAACACGTATGCAGTGAGTACACAATGGATGCATCACGTTTTCCAACGGATGGCAAGCTTTTTTGTCCGTTTTACATCCTCTTTTCATCCGTTGGTGCAGTGGGACATGGGCTTAAGGTTAGGATTAGAATTCAGAGTCTCCAAGTTTCTGGGCTGATTCTTTTCACTAAATCAAACTGGTCTCAATGCAACTTCACTGATGCCCAGTTTGCTTGCTGCACTTTATTCTAGACAAACACCTGCAATTTATTGGTTGCACAGAGACAATAAAAAAAACCCTGCTTTAGGTATTTCTCAGTCGCTTGGTGCTTCGAACTATTGTTTGTTTGTGTGTGTGTGTGTGTGTGTGCAGAGCATGTATTCCATTTATTTAGCCACCCATCTTCATAACTCTGTGCAACTTCCAATGAAAATGTGGGAAGAAATATCCATCTAGTTCAGTTCCAAGCTGGAAATTGGAAACATGGAGGCTGATTGGAAAAATGGTTTATTGATGAAGTAGAACCACAGGGATTTGTGGTTCTGGGCAGCTGACAAAATGGAGTTGAGAGTATGTGACTTTTATATCTTCTTTTGGGCTTTGTATTTGAGCTTCCTGTTCCTGTGCAAGAACATGTCCTTTAATATTCTATTGGCTGTTGACAGATTCCTATGTGGTCATGTAGGGGTTATGTAGGGGTCATAACTGGCTCTAGGCAAAAGAGGAAATGCAAATCCTAGGTGCTTGCCTGAGCTAATTTGGTTGAAGTTTGGACTGCTCTGGGGTGATGCAATGAAGGGGCTTGTGTTCTGAAATATTGTTAGGCAATTCCTGTTGTAGTTTAATTGCTTTGTCCTGGTTTGGATCTTGAGCAATGGGCTAATCCTACCATTCTGCCTTTGTTCAGACATTGTTGCAGGGAGTTTCAAAATATCCTGTCTTGAATGGATTACCAAATCTACATTTCTAAAAGGTGCCTCCTCAGTTTCTGCTTGTGGGCAGGGAGATTGGGGCTGCTTCCTGCCTCTTAAAAAAGCATATTTTTCCATTTTTAATTTAGGGAAATATGATCCTCTGCCCTTTTTTAATATTCCTCAAAATATTTCATTCTTCTAGGAGTGGGGAGGGGCTTCCCACAGAAACATAAATAGTACCAAAACAAAAACAAATAATAAAGCAAACCTATAAACAATACAAATGTTTAAAACACTTAAAAACCACAGTATGGTTGTCTGACATTCAATGTTTCTCCAGTTCAAACTTAGCAGAATCTTGCTTGCTTGCTTGCACTTTAGCTTTTTTGCTTTGTCTGAATTACCTGAGCTTCTGTTCTTGCTTTTTTCTCCCCTTTAGTAAATTTAGTAAATCCACTGGTATCCCTTTCATTTTTCTCCGTACATATGATCTGGAGTATCTCTCAAGTGACTGGAAAAACACAATACTGGTAGATTTATTAAAGAAAAAAAAAGCTGAGTGAAACAAAGGGAATCTTAAAGGAAGAAAAAATAATAACTTCACAACATACTTAGAGCTTAATAACAATGTTCAAGTTTTTAGAAATAATATAGTCATTCATTCACAATGACTGTGTATGTGAATGAAGGACATAGTGGATAATTATTATCTCTGACATTGGTAAATTTCTTGTTTAATCATTTGTATTTTATTATTTTTTTATCCCTTTTCCTCCCCTATTTCCTTTTTTTAATAAATTGCCTAATAAAAATATACAAAAAAGAAGCAAGAAAAAGTATTTAAAAGGCCACAGTAATGATCTTTGGTAATAGATCTGAGTTACAATCCTGGATTTTTAATTAGTATATTTTTTATGTATCTTAAAGTCCTAACTACTTCTTAGAATGCGTGAACGTTCAAATTGATTTTGCAAGACTGTTCAAATTGATTTTGCAAGACTGATAATTCAGAGGATGTTAGTAGCCAGTTTGAATTTTTTTTTTCTATATTCAAGGCATTGGGCTGTTTCTGGCGGTTATGCATAGCAGCCCCCAATTATTGCCAAAAAGAAAAACAAAATTCCAAAAGTCTTACTTCTATATATATTTTGTAATAATGTTCAGTTCAGGTAAAAATAGAACATACTGAAGAAAATTAGCACCCACCCTTCTCCTAGAAGAATGAAATATTTTAGAAAATATTAAAAAGGCAGAATATGGTATTTCCTTGGATGAGAAAAGGAGAAACATGTTTTTAAAGACAAAGCAGCTTCCTGCAGCTCCCTGCCCCCGTTCTTCAGCTCCAGGTTGATGATATTATGACATGGCCCTCAGGACTTGATAGGATTAACCCTCTACCCATCTCACTACGTGGCACCTGGGAAGATTACATCATCCAGCAAGATTCAGCCAAGGCTAGGACTCAAGACAATCTACAAAGTTACCCCTGCATGGTCCCATGGGAGTCTGACAAATAATCAGGATACATTTCTTGCCACAGGAATAGGAAGCAAGTTCAAAGCCCAAGAGAGGATATGAAAATCCCTCTCTCCCTCCCTCCCTGCCCTATGTGTTCAATTTTGCCCAGGACCTCAAACCATGTGGTCCTGTCCACCATTAAACCATCATTCCAAGCAGTATTCATGCTTCCAGTGTTTTTCTTCCCACTTGGAACTGAACCCAGGTGGACATTTCTTCCAACTATACCTTTAAACTGCCTTCCCTTGGTCTTTCTCTCTCAATATTTACTTCGCATAGCTTATGAGAAAGTTGTAGGAGCACTGAATTGAGGTTACCTATCACTAACAAGAAGCAGCCTTGCAGACAAAAGTAGAAAAAAGAGTTATCCTTTCCAGAGGAAAATCTGGTGGTTTTTTGTTCCTGCTTCCAAAATGTAGTAGAGGAAAAGCTTCATTTGATATCTTCCTATGGGCATGTATTATGGGGTCACATAGGAATATTGTATACAAGAGAATATCTGACCTTGTGAATTAGGACTGATAGAAAATATTGTGCATGTTTTATCATCCTGTACCTCTACTGAGAGTGTGGCATCAAACACATCACACCTTTTTTGCTGCAATTTCCATACCATTCAGATAAATTTTACACTTTGTTACTTCTTTCAAAAAAAAAGAATTGTGTCACACAAACTGTGGCAAAATTTGGCATGACTACATGTAGAGTCCAAGGGAGACAACATTGAGATTAGTTTTCACATCAACTGGTGACTGAAAGTTGAGCATAATTTAATTCCTGCCTTGTTTGTATTGTGTAATCTGTAATTCTGTTGTACAAAAGAGTGCAAGGTGTAGAATATTTTTTGTTCTTGAAGTTTTACTGATTCTAAGAAACCCCAGTAACTATGCCATAAAATCTATCAAGAGATTATCAGTTTATAGTGCAATATTTTAAATACCATTCTAATATTTTTAGTGTTTTGGCATTTCAGTATATTTTAATCGCAGCTAACTACAGCTATTATTTTTTCGGTAATGTACTGTATGTACTCACTGTATTTTTAGTCTATTTATTTGCATTTTTATGCAAATAAAAATATTTTTATTTCTCTCTTTTTGTCCCAGTCTCTATTTGTATCTTATGATTTTAATAGGGGGTGCAGAGATGATGGTCAATTACTCTAATAAAGGATTGAATTGGAAATTTCTTCATATCATGGTGATGGCCTTGAAGATATTTCTCAGTGAAAGTGTCCCATACTTGCAGAAATAGCCAGTTCATTTTCTGTGTTTTTTTAAAGATAAAAGTGTACAAATTATTCATAAAAAGTAAACCTCTGGAGAACTGTTAAAGAACCCTCAACAAAGTTTTCTTCAAAACTTTACAAATGCCCTTATTATAAGGTCTATCACAATGTATTTAAGACATAGAAATTATATTTAGATTAACCTCTATAGATATGTAAGGGATATGAGGACCTTATCACTTTTGTTAGAATGATTCTTACCTGAAACAAGACTGAAATGAGGGTTACTGGATTAGGATTGCAAAAATCTGGATAACTCTAGATGGGAGCAAAGAATTGGAATATAAATATATAATCACTTTTTTTTAAATGATCTTTTTAATTACAAAAAGATGATGGCAACACTGACTTCTTTCTTAGAAAAAAAACGAATATCTATATTTATGGCTAACTGAAAACTCCTGATAGTTTTTTTTGCCTGAAATAAAAAAAATGCACTTATGATTTGTGGTTTTGAAATTTACAAAAATGGATAATGCAAAAGAGTGAGCATTTTTGTAATCAGAACAAGAGATAATTTTGTATTTGTATTTATATTTGTGGCAAAGGAAATTAGAAACTGATTTTTTTATTCTTTATTTCTGCTCATTTTTTTCTGTCTATTTACTGGTTTTATTCTTTGCTAGTTTGCTTCACTTTTTATGTTACTTGTGATACTTAAAATTAATTTTAAACATTGTAGAAATCAATTTGATATATTCAACCATATATATGAGAACATTGCCCATCATCTTCACACACATAAGGTCTAACTAGCCTCCTCTGGAAGTTAGATAACTCCTGAAGGAATTCACAAGATGAGCAACCAATTGTATTAAATAAAGTGCCAACTAGTGGCTTTAATTTACAGATTTATATTACTTTAAATTCAAATTGATATTTGCATCTTCCCATCAAATCTACTCCAAAAGCTATAGCCCATTTCCATAATATCACTTCTCTTAAACTATAATTAGTGAATGTATGTGAGTTTTGCTAAGAATTTTTAATATGGGATAACAAGGTAAATTTATTAGTAATTTCCAGATTCAGAAAATATTTGACAATATACAAGTTTCAGCTTTAATTTTTAATTGCAAAATGAGGACTTGCAAGGGGAAAGTGACCCAATTAAACCTCATGTTTCATTAAAAATATAATAAGTTGAAATCTAATATATCTTTTTTGCTTCTAGGCTTTTTCATAAAAGCAATTAAATTGCAGTATGTTCTTAACATGGTATAGAAAGGAAAAAATCATTTTACAATTTTGCCCTTCTGGCCTTCCTTTCTTTCAGTTGTCCACAGAAGAAGTATAATCTTCAGGTATAGATCCTGCAATTTAAAACACACACACACACACACACACAGAGTTATCAACATTTACCTTCTGTTCAACCAACTGCTATGAAAATTCTAATCTTGATGATTATGTAGAATAAGTAGCTATAATGTCTCTGGTTTGAAATTCACTTTTGCTGAGAACTAAGTGGATTGGGGAAATTATTCTCAGTACAGGATAACAATTGTTATTATTTATTAGATTTCTATCCTCCCTTCATTACTTTATAAGTAACTCAAGGTGGCAAACAGATATAATACTGTCCCTCCTCCTATTTTTCCCTCAGCAGCAACCCTGTAAGATGAGTTTGGCTGAGAGACAATGACTGGCCCAAAGTTAGTGTGATGACCTGGGACTGGTCATGAAAGCAACACAGCCGGAGAGAAGGTTTAACTCCCTTTTATTGTTCCAACTCCCCCCCCCAAAAAAAAAAAAGTTCCCACAGTTCATTGTAAGTCCAAGAGCAACAGTCCAAACCCACACACACACCTCCGCTAGTTCCTGGCAGCTGTGAGTCCAGAGAAGCAACCAGTTCTGAGAGCAAACACAATTCAGGAAGCTCGGTTCAAGGGAGTCCTTGTCGCATGGAGGGGTTGCTGGGACTGCAGCACAACCCAAAGCAGAGCTGTGTCACTGAGTACTTGCCCAAGGCCAGCCCAGGCAAATCAAGGCAAAGCGAACCCAGACAAAGCAAAGCTAAGAACAAAGTGGCAAGATATCGACAACTGCAAGTTGTCTGGAAAAAGGCAACGCTTGTTCCCAACAAGTGTCCCTTCCCATATGCCTCTTTAAATCTTATTGCCCAGGTGAGCTTTGTGATATGGAGTGGGGTGCTTTCCCCCTGAGCAGTTGGTTCAACCTGCACTGATTCTGCCTCCTCTCCACCTTCCGCACTCAAGGATCAGGAGGGAGAGGCAATCTCTAGTCCCCAGAAGTCCATCGCTCCTCTGTTCCGCTAACTACTCTTTCCCTCTCCTCACTCAGTCAACCTGTGCCCTCTCCATTTCTGCATCATCCTGATCCCCCCCCCCCCCCCGGTCACTTCTTCTTTGTCTGCCCAGGCTTCATCTTTCTCTCCTCCTCCTTGAAACTCAGGTTCTGACAGGGCCATGACAGTTACGCAGCTGGCTTTCATGATTAATGTTGGATTAGAACTCACAGTCTCCTGGTTTTTAGGCAAGCACCTTAAAGACTAAGCAAAACTGGCTCAATCACAGTGAATTACAACTTATAGTAAAAAAAAAACCAGCTCTAAGAATCTGATGCAAAATGGTCAATTTCCACAGATAATGCTAGACTTAAGAGCCAGTCTGACAGCATGAGATAGCTTTTTGTTTTTAACATTATCCTGAACAGAATCATTTATTTGCAGTTTGACTAAGATGGAATCTAAAAGCTTATGAAGAAATAGAAGGATCTAGAGAAAGGAAGGGCAATATATTAGTCTCAAGTTGGAGCTGAGACTGGCAGACTACTTCATGCCATATCACCTATGTTTCTGAAAATAAAAATCAATGAAGACACTTATTTCTATTAGGCAACAGAACTTAAAAGCCTGCACAAAATTACACAACATAATTCTTTTTGTAGTTGCACTGAAAATAATCTCTTTGCACAAGCTTTCTTTTAATTCAAGGAAATAAAATAGATGCCACTCTTTATTCGCTAATAGGGAACCTATTTAAAGCCGATTGCTAAAAATCCATAGCATAACATGTCTGGTTTTGCTGATGTATGAAAAAGGTCTGCTCATTACTTGCATCCAAATTGCCCAATTTTGTAATAAGATTCCCTGTCCTAAAGCTTTGGAGAAACTTCATGTGCACTGAAGGTCTTGGGGATGGACACCTCCAATGTGAGCTGTGGGATTTTCCATAGCATATATCCCAGCTAAGAGACTCTTTAGTCCTTGTATAAATTTACATTAACTGATATATAGGATATATTAGGTATCTAGAAGACATCATATATAATAAAATGTGAACATTTTCTGGTTTTCTATTCTCCCCTTCAAAAAAAAACAACCCTACAGTCATTTTTCTTAAGTTTTACTTTGTATTTTACTTTTTATCGATGTAATTGAGTAATTACAAATTATTCTAATGGCAAGCTAGGGAAGCAATTGCTACAGAATTAGGCCTGGCAAAGAAGAGGAAGATATTAGTATGATCAAGCAAAAAATACAGCTCTCAAAGAAAGGGGAAACACAACATATAGCAATAACAATAGGCCCGGTCCCACTGGCCAATGGACGCAAAACATATGCAGAAAGGACACACCGGATGAGCAAAATTTGGGGGTGGCTCCATCCGTTTTCATCCACTCCAAAAATTGGCAAAAATTTGCATAAACAGAACAGAAAAGAATGGACATGGGTAGTATGTAGCAGGGATGTTAAACAGATGTTCATCGGAAGCCTAGCAGATGGAAGCGGATGACACCTCCGAAAGGGTTCCAGGGGAGAATTTCAAAGCGGACACATAGTGGAAGAGGCGGATGCATAGCAGATGAAGCGGATGCATCACGGACGCCTATAGGAAACAAAGGGGATGCCGCGCGGATGTATATCGGAGGCAAAGCATTCACTGTGCATGCGGGGGGTATGAATTGCGTCTGCTCCACGGATATAAAAGGATGCAGCATGCATGCAGTCAGCATACAGGGGAAAGACGTGCTGCCAGATACATCTTGCAGGAACACCATGGTTTGTCAGTCAGGCAAGAAGAGGAAGTCCGTGCCTACTTGTTCAAGCCCTGACAAGGTGAAGAAGGGCAGAACCAGCATCCCACCCCCAGCCACTGACTCTGAAGCTGCTGCTGCTGCTGTTGTAGACCAGCCCCAAGGCCCTCAAGCCCCTCAAAGCCCTGCTGCTGAAGGCCCTGCTGCTCAAGCCCCTGAAGGCTTGTTCGTCAAACATGGCTGGTGGCATCCTCATGAAGTGATGGAATGCATGAGGGTCTTCATTCCTCAGCTCCACCATCAACTGGTCATACAGTCCAAACTCCATTCTTCTCACGATCAATCTTCGGACCCACACAGCTTTGTACGTCTCCTTCCTCTCCTTCTGTGTAAAACTTGATACAGTCTGAACAGGTTTTATTTCTGATGATGAATAAACGCAGCTATCATATGGACTGTGTCATGATAACAATTGATGATGTGGAAGACCAAGACCAAGGGTGAAGAGGTCTGTACACCATGGCTGCTGGACTCATACTGAGATCCAGATGATTTTCTCCCCCTTTTTATAGGAAATATCAGTAGTCTGCTAGGTGTCCTTCTACATACTCTAGACATACTCCAGACATCCTAAATATCTGAGATACATCCCAGATACAAACGTTTTGTCCATTTTTAATACTTTATATATGAGATGCATACGCTTACATCATTTCTATTTCCATGCTACTAATGCTGTGCAGACGTTCCGTGTACCTTTTGTTTCCTTCCTCTTTCCATTTTCAGCTGCAGCGGATGTGAGTTGAGGGAATGGCCAGAGGATGCCGAGAGGATACAGCAGACGTTTAATGGATGATAACGGACATAGAACGTTTGTTGCCCATATATGTTGCAGATGTACATCGTACGCGATGGAAAGTTCATTCAAAAAGCTTTGTGCAGCTCAAAACTTTTTGAGCGGATGAAATTGCAGTGGACAGATGCTCGACAGATAGAGCACATGAAACACGTATGCAGTGAGTACACAATGGATGCATAGCGTTTTCCAAGAGATGGCAAGCTTTTTTTAACGTTTTACATCCTCTTTGCATCCATAAGTGCAGTGGGACCGGGCCATGACAGAGACTGAGCAAGTTTAATAGCCACTCACTATAGTTATGGTAACAGTAAAAAAAGAGAAACAGAAAGATTACTGACTTTCATCCTTTTGTTAAAGAAAGCTGCAAAGTTGACAAAGAGCAACCTTTCACAGCTTAGGGTCCAAATTTCAAGCAAAATTAGCTGAGATGGAAAGAAAAAGAGACTAGTTTGAACATTTTTTTCACTCTTCTGATGATAACACAGTGCTTCATAAACCAGTTATACTACATTACCACAAAGACATTCTCAACCAAGTGGAAAAGTAACAAACTGATGGTTTGGGAGGGGAGGTTTGCTTGTTTCTTTGTCCTTTTTTCACAGAATCTTAGAATGTAAGTATTGAAGGAAACCTTGGAAAGTACAGGTGAAACTCGAAAAATTAGAATATTGTGCAAAAATTTATTTATGTCAGTAATGCAACTTACAAGGTGAAACTAATATATAAGATAGACTCATAACATGCAAAGCAAGATAGTTCAAACTGTGATTTGTCATAATTGTGATGATTATGGCTTACAGCTCATGAAAACTCCAAATGCACAATCTCAGAAAATTAGAAAAGGGTCAATATTCTAGGGCTCAAAGTGTTCCACTCTTATCAGCTAATAAAATCATAATACCTGCAAATAGTTCCTGAGCCTTTAAATGGGCTCTCAGTCTGGTTCAGTAGGAATCACAATCATAGGAAAGACTGCTGACCTGACAGCTGAGCAGAAAACCATCATTGACACCCTCCATAAGCAGGGAAAGCCTCAAAAAGTAATTGCAAAAGAAGTTGGATATTCCCAAAGTGCTGTATCAAAGCACATTAATAGAAAGCTTTGTGGAAGGGAAAAGTGTAGAAGAAAAAGGTGCACAAGCAGCTGGGATGACCGCAGCATGGAGAGGACTGTCAGGAAAAAGCCATTCAAAAGTGTTGGGGACTTTCATAAGGAGTGGACTGAGGCTGGAGTCAGTGCATCGAGAGCCATCACACACAGACGGATCCTGGACTTAGTCTTCAAATGTCGTATATCTCTTGTCAAGCTGCTCCTGAACAACAAACAATGTCAGAAGCTTCTTACCTAGGCTAAAGAAAAACAGAACTGGTCTGTTGCTCAGCGATCCAAGGTCCTCTTTTCTGATGAGAGCAACTTTTGCATTTCATTGGAAACCAAGGACTCAGAGTCTGGAGGAAGAATGGAGAGGCAGACACTGCAAGATGCTTGAAGTCCAGTGTGAAGTTTCCACAGTTTGTGTTGATTTGGGGAGCCATGTCATCATCTGGTGTTGGTCCACTGTGCTTCATTAAGTCCAGGGCCAACACAGCCATCTACCAGGAAATTTTGGAGCACTTCTTACTTCCTTCCACAGATGAGCTTTAGGAGGATGCTGACTTCATTTTCCAGCAGGACTTGGCACCTGCCTACACTGCCAAAAGCACCAAAACCTGGTTCAATGACTATGGGATTACTGTGCTTGATTGGCTAGCAAACTTGCCTGACCTGAACCCCATAGAGAATCTATGGGGCATTGGCGAGAGAAAGATAAGAGATATGAGACCGAAAAATGCAGAAGAGCTGAAGGCCTCTATTGAAGCATCCTGGTCTTCCATAACACTTCAACAGTGCCACAGGCTGATAGCTTCCATGCCATGCCACACTGAGGCAGTAATTGCTGCAAAAGGGACCCAAACCAAGTACTGAGTACATATGCATGCTTATACTTTTCAGAGGTCCAATGTTGTGCTATGTACAATCCTTGTTTTATTGATTGCATGTAATATTCTAATTTTCTGAGATTGTGGATTTGGGGTTTTTATGAGCTGTAAGGCATAATCATCAAAATTATTACAAATCATGGCTTGAACTAACTTGCTTTGCATGTAATGAGTCTATCTCATATATTAGTTTCACCTTTTAAGTTGCATTACTGACATAAATGAACTTTTGCACAATATTCTAATTTTTCAAGTTTCACCTATATCTGGTTCACTCCAACCCAGTACAGGAAATCATTTCTACATGCTTCTTTTAAACACCCTCCAATCCACCTTTAAAGGTGGTCTGTTCTGTCATTTAATGCAGGTCTTAGAAAAATGTTCCTGATGTCCAGGCAAACTCTACTTTCTCAAGGCTAGTTAAGGAATTCTGGGGCTTGAAATCCACATTTCTTAAAATTGAGAAGATTGAGAAACATTGTTCTAGCCTGGTGAATTTTTCCCATTCTATAAACTTGTTGAAATTATCTCCCCTAAAAGTCTGTCTGCCTGCAAAAGAGAGAGAGAGAGAGGGAGGGAGAGGGAGAGGGAGAGGGAGAGGGAGAGGGAGGGAGAGAGAGAGAGAGAGAGAGAGAGAGAGAGAGAGAGAGAGAGAGAGACCCATGCTCTAATTATTTTTTCTCCAATACCATGGATCCTATGATGATATAGCCTTCCTTTCAAAATTTCCGACTGGTTATATATTGTCAGAGATCAGATCTAGGATTGTCAATCTCTTTCTGCTTTCTTTGGTTTTCTGAAATATGAAAAAGACAGGAAGATCACTGAAAAATATTTGGAACCTCTCAGATTTAGTCAAGTTACTCTTCTAATAGATGTCTGCAAAGTTAAAATATCTCATGATGAGCATGTCTCTTTCCTGAAAAATGTTATAATCAGATCCAGGAGGTCATTATCCAAATTGTCTGGCTACCTTGGCAGTCTATAAACACACCACAACATAATATCATTTTTATCTTCCCTTTTTGCATATTTTCCAAATACTTTCAATTGGATTCTGGTGTTCCTTTTGGTTTAGAAAATTAGAGCATTGTTCAACATCAGATGCCCAACTGAGCTGGAGTTAAAGCCCATGTCACACTGCACCAACGGATGCAAAGAGGATGTAAAACGGACAAAAAAGCTTGCCATCCGTTGGTTAACACGATGTACTCACTGCCTCCGTTTTGCTTCCTCTCTATCCGTCCAGCATCCGTTTATTGACGTTTCATCCGCTCAGAAAGTTTTGAGCTGCCCAAAACTTTTGAGCAGAAAATGTATCCAATGCATCCGTTCTGCATCCTCTAGGCATATGGGGGACATCCATTCTGCATCCATTACGCATCTGCTATATCCGCTAGGCATCCGCTGTGCATCCGCACAACTCAAATCCGTTCCAGAGGTAAACGGACGCAGGGAGGAAGCAGAACAGATGCACAGCATTAGTAGCACGGATGGAGAAAGGATGAAAGCGGATGCAGCTCATCCGCTCTGCATCTGCTCTGCATCCTCTACGCATCCGCTCTGCATCCTCTACGCATCCTCTACGCATCCGCTCTGCATACACTCTGCATCCTCTACGCATCCGCTCTGCATCCTCTATACATCCGCTCTGCATCCTCTATACATCCTCTCTGTGTCCTCCCCACGTCCGTTCCTTTCCATGTTATCCGCTCTGCTTATGCAAATTTTTGCCCCTTTTGAGAGTGGATAACAATGGATGGAACATTTTGCTCGTCCGTTGTGTCCTTTTTGCATCCTTGGGCAGTATGACATGGCCTTAAATTGAATGCCCTGATTGGTATATAACTGAAACACCAGCATGAAAACAAGATACAGAGATAGCATTATACACAAATTACCATTGTGAATGAACCCATAGTTCAGCAATGTGCTAACAAGCAAAAGTAAAAAGTCTATTATACGTAATAAACTGTTGATGTATATGACAGAAATGTTATGGAAATCAAGAGAGCTGAAAGATACATTAGATATATAGTGATATTTTCTCCATTAAGCAAATTGTAATTAGACATTCTGAGAATTAATTATTTTAACAAACTCATTCAGATGCCAGCATAAATTGGGAAAACATTTTATTTTGGAATATTTAAAATGTTTACATTTTACCCATTATCTAATTGTATTTATTAACAGCACTTGTAACCATGTGTATTTATAGCACTATATCTGGGACTTGATATACTTAAGAAAAATATATACAATAGTTTATTAGAATTCCAAAAGCATGATCTTTTGATATATCTTGTATCTGCTAGCAGTTACAAAGCAGCTGAGAGTTGGGAAAAAAATGCCAGCTGTGAATAAATTGTACTTAGAGGACTTAGAGAAAAAATTGCCAGCTGTGAATAAATTGTACTTAGAGGACTTTCCCTAATTGTATTAAGATATATTAAATTGGAAACAATTGGGGCAGTATTCAAATTGCATCATATTTGGTTTGGATGGCTTAATTAAGAGAAAATGATGATAATATTAAGGAAAAAATGTCATATTTTTCAAAGTTGCAACAGAGAGACATAAAGAAGCAGGGATGGGATTCTACCGGTTCTTTCCGGTTCTATAGAACCCCTTGTTAACTTTCTAAGCAGTTCCGAGAACGGATAGTTAGAGGCAATCTCCTTTTGTTTTTTTCCATCCTTATTACATTCTTGCCAATACGCCTAGACTTCCTGTCTCCGAGCATCTGAGGCTTGGCTTTCTTAAAGGGGAAGGGTTGTTTTAAGGTTTTTACACTGTTAGGAGGAAATACTTCCCTGGACAATCAGCACTTTGAAGAAATAATTGAAAAATGAAGCAAAGCTTTTAGTGATAGGGAACCAAGATGAGTGACATTCAGCAAGGCTTCTTGGCTAGCTAGAAAGATTGACATTCAAATGTGAGTGTACATACCCTTTCTGAGTTTTGGTCTAAAACTATTTTTTGGTGAAAGTTAATTCTGTGCTTGGTGATGTTTAATCCTGTGTTTATTGATGGGATAATTTTCCCTATTCAGCTTCAACAAACAACAGCTACTGTTGTGATTTAATTATTTGTATTGTGTTTGAATTTTTTCTTGCCTCATGGTTTCTTTTTCTATGTGGGGAGGGGGTATTCCTTCACGCTTTAGTACTACCTGGCACTGTCCTTTTGGGGTATACTTCCAAGAGGCAGGATGCAAGATTGGCACTGACTTTCTTTACTGCCTTTCTGGGGGGCATGTGACCTTTCCTTAAATCTAGATGGTTTCCTTAGGATATCTTGTGAGGTGAGTGAAACCAGCTGGTATTTTTAAGTGGTGCAAATGGATCTAAGGATTGCTTTTCCTGAGTGTGCTTTTTCTGGAGAGCTTATATGACCTCTGGAGAGCTTAAATGACCTCTCTGAGTTACAATGGCACTGACAAAAGTGACTTATGACCATTTTTCACACTTATGACCATCACACTTATGACCATTCCCACTGTCATGAGAGGCCAGGTGAGAAGAAGCACCCCTTGACATGAGTGATGTCAAGTTGGCCACGCCTTTGCAGTCACGTGACCACCAAGCCACACCCACCAACTAAGCCATGCCCACAGAACCGGTTGTTTAAAAAACTGAATCCCACTCCTGTATAGACATTTTAGCACCAATGAGCCTCAATTGTTATCTTTCTCTTTTTAATTTTGCTTCCAAAAGGGCAATAAAAATTGATCAGATTGCGTTAGAAATATTTCTGTTACCCTTGTCCAAGAAAACAAAAATATAGTTTATCTTATGTATTACCATTTGTGGACAAGACTCTCTAACCCTTAAATAAACCTTGACTGATGATCTTTGGACTATGGAACTGGGCTTAATTTGGTTCAAAGACTTTTGATATTTTATGTGGAGTCATTTAACAAAGCAGGAATGAGAAAGGGGCAAAGGTTATGTTGCTAATAAAATAAATTGGTCAGGTGAAGAGAAACTGAAATATAGCTAGTTTCTGAATAGTTGCTAATTAATGTGAAAGTCCTATTATGTATGACCTTTTCTTTTCAGAGCCATTACTTTGCTTTAAAGTCAAGGTCACATCGGCCGACGGATGCAAAACGTATGTAAAAAGGACACATCGGATGAGCAAAATTTCCATCTGTTGTTATCCTCTCTCAAAAGTGCCCCAAATTTGCATAAAGAGAATGGACAACAACGGAAAGGAACGGACGTGGGGAGGACGTAGCGAGGATGTTAAGTAGATGCTCAACGGAAGCCTAGCGGATGGAAGCGGATGGAAGTGGATGACACATCCGCAGGGCTTCCGTGGGAGAACAGTGAAGCGGACACAGAGCAGAAGGAGCGGATGTGTAGCGGATGCCGAGTGGACGCCGTGGATGCATCACGGATGCCTAGTGGATGCCTAGCGGATGTCTAGCGGATGCAAAGTGTTCACTGAGCATGTGGGGAGAATGCATTGCATCAGCCCCGCAGACATAAAGGGAAGCAGCTTGCAAGCAGGTCACCATTCAGAGGAAAGACCTGCTGCCAGACACATCTTCAGCCAACAACCATGGGGAAGAAAAGGAAGCCTGTGCCTACTCCTGCCAGTCCTGGCAAGAAGGACAGGACCACCATCCCACCCTCTGGTGCTGACTCTGCTTCTGCTGGGGATTCTGCTCCTGGTGCTTCTGCTGCTTCTGCTCCTGCTGGTGCTGACTCTGCTGGTGCTGCTGCTTCTGCTGGTGCTGCTCCTGGTGCTGGTGCTTCTGCTGGTGCTGACTCTGCTGGTGCTGCTGCTGGTCCTGCTGGTGCTGCTGCTGCTCGTGCTACTGCTGGTGCTGCTGGTGCTGGTGCTTCTGCTGGTGCTGCTGGTGGTCCTGCTGGTTCTGCTGCTGCTGGTGGTGGTGTGGTGGACCAGCCCCTAGGCCCTCAAAGCCCTGCTGATGAGGGCCCAGAAGGCCCTGCCAGAGGGAGGAAGAAGCAATCACGTGAAAAGGGGTAGAGGAGACAGTACTCCATTGCAGAGGAACATTAGGAGGAGGTGCTCAAATGGCTGAGGGAGAACGAGTACCTCTGGAGGAAGGGACACAGGCTCTATCGAGACACCAAGCGGAAGCAGGCGGCTTGGAGAGAGAAGGCGGAGATCCTGGGCTACACTTCGGATGTCCTCCTGGGGTGGTGGAAGCACATGCACACCTGGTATGGGAAGCTGCATCTGAAGAAGTCTGGCCAGGCCGCGGTAAAGCCCACTGACCGGGAGACCTACGTGATGGCCAAGTGCAGCTTCTTGGAGGGTGAGATCTGCCACTGAGGAGCAGCCCCTCTGTCAACCCTCTCTCTCAGGCAGCCCACAGAGAGGCAGTCCTCTTCTGGCCAAGAGTCAGCTCCTGTGTCCAGGCAGGTATCTTTGGAGCGCCCCATGACGGAGACCCCCCTGACAGCTGCACTCCCCTTGGCAGAGCTGCACTCCCCTTGGCAACCCACACCCACCTCCAGCTCCACCTTCACAGAAAGCAGACAGAGAGGCAGACCGGAGGGACAGAGCCACACTGTCCTCTTGGAGATCAGGGACACCATCAAGAGCAGCGTAGATCTCCTCTCTCAGCTGGTACACTTCAAGATTCCATCCTCTAACAGAAAGCCTTTCCTCACCTACGTGAACCAGACCCTCATGGAAATGCCCGAATCCCAGTACCAGGTGATCAAGGAGAGGATCACAGGTCTTCTACACCATCCTCCAGGCCCAGCTGAACCTGCCCCCACCCAGTTCAGGTCTGCTCCTCCACCCCAGGTGATGTCACAGCCCTTCCAAGGCTTTCAAAAGCCCCTCACCAACCAAGACTACGGCTACCAGGAGTTCCAGCAGCACAGGCAGCCCTTCCCAGTCCAGGCACAGGTTCCTTGCCTGCCACAGATGCCACCGATTCCACCGATGCCATCGACGCCACAGATGCCACCGACGCCACAGATGCCACCGGCGCCTCACCTCGCTCAGCTGCAGACCAGACAGCCCCACTACACTCCTCCTTCCTCCACCCCACAGCCAAGCCTGGCCTCAGAACATCTCTCATCGGTGTTGGGACTGACACCCCATGTCATGGAGGAAGGGCCTCTCAACATCACGGGACTCAGCCAGCTCTCTGAGAGCTTCCTGCACACACCATCTCCTGTTGTCCTCTCGGGGCCTGGCACCCCAATGGCACCTCAGACCAGCACTCCAGCCACTGCCACCTCCACAGCACCTGGACCCTTTACCCCTGAGACCATGGCCATGCCTCAGAGTGACTGAGAAGAGTTCCAGAGACTGGGTTGTTACCTGTTGACTTTATCTTTGCTGGGGACACATTTCTTGGTTTATTTTGCTTTTTTAATAAAGTCATACAGTTTGTTATTAATAAAGGTTATCTTTGCTTCACACACTTGGTTCAGTTCTTTTACTTAATAAAGTCTTGGTGGAAAGTTTTAGAAATGGTTGAAGCCTTTGCGTGCTTGTGGGATGGATAAGGATAGCTGTGGGATGGATAAGGATAGCAGTGGGATGGGTAAGGATAGCAGTGGGATGGATAGCTGTGGGATGGGTAAGGATAGCAGTGGGATGGGCAGGGATACCTGTGGGATGGGTAATAGCTATGGGATGGGTAATAGCTGTGGGATAGATAAGCTTCCAGTGCAAGCATAGTGGGACTGTATGGTCCACCCTCCCAGGTGCCACACCTATGGCCCTTTATTATCAATAACAATTTAATCATTCATCAACACATTTCAACATAAACACAACTCTTTATTAAATGCCCTGTTCATTGTCGGGCAACTCAACATACATGGCACAATCTCATCACTGTTATGAGACAGGCTGAAGGAAGCATCCATTAAGCATCTACCATCCTGTCTTGCCACTCCACTGCTCCAGCTGGGGAGTTGCACCAGTGTTTCAGGAGGTTGTGCTGCTTCTTCCCTTCACGTGAAGCTCTGTTGGGGCCTGGCACATCCACAGTGTCTATCAGGTTTAGTCCTTGCCTCCATTCACCAGGCCCCATGTTCCCATTGCCTTGTTGGTGGTCCACAAGCCTGTTCTGCAACATTGGGTAGCAGGTGCGCATGAGATTGTGCAGGATGCAGCAAGCTTCCACGATGTTCCTCACGGTCTCTGGGCGATGCTGCATGGTGTTGAGAAGTACCTGGAACCTGTTGGCCAGGATGCCAAAGGCGTTCTCCACCACCCGTCTTGCCCAGGACAGCCTGTAGTTGAAGATCCTCTCTTCACGGGTGAGGTATCTGGAAGTGTAGGGCTTCATGAGGTAGGTTCTGAGGGAGAAGGCGTCATCCCCCACAATGAAGTAGGGCACATCTTGTGTGTCATTGGGCAGGGGGTCTGGATCTGGGAAGCCCATGATGAGGTTGCGTTCCAGCCCCTCCTTGAGGTCACTGGTGTTGTATATCTGGGCATCTGAAGCTGTCCCATTGCCTGAAGCATCAATGTACATGGACTTGTAGTTAGCATCAACCATGGCAAAGAGGATGATGCTGAAGAAGCCCTTGTAGTTGTGATAATTGGACCCTGAGTTGGCTGGAGCTTTGCAGGCCACGTGCTTCCCATCTATGGCTCCAACGGTGTGGGGAAAGTTCCACCTCTGATACCACTGTTCTGCAACTTTCCTCCAGCCTTGTTCAGTGGTGGGACACTGGAGGAGCTCCTCCACATATTCTTTGATGATGGCCTGCATCACTTCTCTGACCACAATGCTGATGGTGTTGTGTGGCACCCTCCAGGCTTACTGCATGTTCCAGTACATGGTCCCAGAGGCCAGGTGGCACAGAGTCAGTGCCACCTTCAGCCCAGGGTCCAGACTGGGCCACAAGTTGGTATTTGCCTTGGTCAACCTGCGTCTCAGCCGCTCCACAACTTCGTCAAACATGGCTGGTGGCATCCTCATGAAGTGCTGGAATGCACGAGTGTCTTTGTTCCTCAGCTCCACCATCAGCTTGTCATACAGTCCGTACTCCGCTCTTCTCACGATCCATCTTCGGACCCACACACTTCTTGGACGCCTCCTTTTCCTTGCGTAGAACAGGTGAAAGAGCCTGAAGAGGGCTTGGCACTGGTATAGAATGATGGCGGCTACCAAAAGGAGTGTGTGACGATCCATGGTGGAGATGACTGGATGCTGTGGAAGAGCAAGAGCAAGGCTGAAGTGGTCTGCACACCAGGGCTGCTGGACTGAAAGTGAGATTTAGGTGATTTCCTCCCCCTTTTTATAGGAAATATCGGTTTTCCACTAGGTGTCCTTCTGCATCCTCTAGACATCCTCCAGACATCCAAATATCCGAGATACGTCCCCTATACAAACGTTTTTTCCATTTTAATGCTTTATATGCGAGCTGCATCCGCTTTCATCCTTTCTATGTCTGCGCTACTAATGCTGCGCAGATGTTCCGTGTCCATTTCACTTCCTCCCTCTTTCCGTTTTCCGCTGGAACGGATGCGAGTTGCACGGATACAGCAGACTTGTAATGGATGACGATGGACGTAGAATTTTTGTTCCCCGTATGTGTAGCGGATGTAGAACGGACGCGGCAGAAAGTTCATCCGCTCAAAAAGTTTTGTGCAGGTCAAAACTTTTTGAGCAGATGAAATCTCAGTAGACGGTTGCTGGACGGATAGAACGTATGAATCACGCACGCAGTGAGTACAGAACAGATGCATCACATTAACCAACAGATGGCAAGCTTTTTTCTCCATTTTACATCCTCTTTGCATCCGTTGGTGCAGTGTGACATGGGCTTAAGTTTACTTAAATTGTCCTTAAGGAGTCACCTAAATAAATAAATAGAAATGAGAGTGCTAATATGCTGGAGACAGGTCATCTGAATATGGTCTTGCAAAAAAGGAACAATTTAAAGTCATGCTAATTTCAACGAGGCAAGTGAAAATTAATTTTAAATTTCTAACTTTGATAGATCAAGTTGATATTTATTTAATTCCCTCCCCCAAATAAATAACAGGCTTTGGGGAGCCAGTTTGGTCTAGTGGTTAAGATCCCAGGCCTGAAACCAGGAGATTATAAATTAGTGCTACCTCAGACACAAAGCCAGCAAAATGATATTGAGCCAGTCACTTTACCTGAGCCTTAGGAAGCCAGCAATGGTAAAACCATTTCTGAAATCTTGCTTAGAGAACTTCAGGAACATGTCTAGGCCGTCATCAGGAGTAAACACCAACTCAAAGGAAAAAGGAAAAAAGAAAGGGAGAAAAAAGAGCCTTTGCCAAGTCATAGTCTTTATGTTTAAGTACCAGTCTAAATAAATAAATCAATAGTATTAGGACTGTTAATAACCTTGGCTTGAGTATGCTTTCATATATTTAGATGATTTTCCAAATAAAAATAAAAGGTTTTGGCCATGCCACAGTCTTTGTTAGCCCTTCAGTGTAAGATAGGTTAGAAAAGAGATAGCAATGCAATGCAAGGCTGTTAGGGGCTGGATGGGGAGCAATGGGTTGAAACTAAACCCATGCAAGACTGAGTGGCTCTGGGTCTGGGGTTCATAAGTTCAGGAAGAATTACCATCTTTAGTCTTGGATGGGGTGGCACTACCCCAAACAGACCCTGTGCGTAATCTGGGGGTTCTCCTGGACTCACGACTCCTGTTCGAATAGCAGTTGGCAGTCGTGTCAGAAGGGCCTTTGAGCAACTGCGGGTTGTGCACCAGTTATGTACTTTCCTGGATCAGTGGTCCCTACTCACTGTCACTCATGCCCTGGTCACTTCCCATCTTAATTATTGCAACGTGCTCTACATGGGATGCCCTTGAAGAGCATCTGGAAGCTCAAGTTAGTGCAAAATGCAGCGCCCTCATGGTTTTATGCAGACCCTGGTGTGCACATGTATCACCTCTCCTGCAGGAGCTGCACTGGCTGCCAATTTGCTTCTGGGTGCAATTCAAGGTGCTGGTTGTCACCTTTAAAGCCATTCATGGCTTGAGTCTGGGTTATCTGAGGAAACATCTCTTGCCAGTAACATCTACCCAACCCATTAGAGCGAGGAGGCAGGGAATGCTGTGGGTCCCACCCCTGAGGGAGTTACACCTGGTGGAACCTAGAAGAAGGGCCTTCTCTGTGGTGGCTCCATCCCTCTGCAACATCATTCCCCCAGAGATTAAAATGGTCCCCTCATTAATACTATTCTGAAAGGCACTGAAGACCTGGTTTTGCCAGCGGGCCTGGGCAACCCAGAGGAACCCAGAGAGGGATAGAACCCATCAAATGGCTAGTGTGACCCACCGTCATCGGGCTGGGAGTAGAGAGTTGGTGTTTGTTTTGTTTTTTGTTTTCCCAAATTTTATTCTATTGTACTTTACTAATTTATTTGATTCTTTTTGTTAATTCTTATTGTTTTTATTTTTTCTTTTAAATATGATTTTACATTGTGTAAGCTGCCTTAAGTTGCCATGGGCGAATAGACATCAACATAAATCAAATAAATAAATGAATGAATGAATGAATGAATGAATGAATGAATGAATGAATGAATCAATCAATCAATCAATCAATCAATCAATCAATCAATCAGAATTACAGGAATGCTATTTATTCCTACAGAATATTGATTTATATTTTGTTTATCATATTGGTAAAGCAATGGTGGAATTCTACCAGTTTCCCTACCAGTTCCTTGATCATGCGCACACTCATCTAACGCTCACGCGCAGCTTTCTGAACATCAGCTGAGGCTCTGCTGCACCAATCAGCTGAGAGGATAAAGCACAGAAAAGTGCAGGGCAGGTGGGAGGGCCGATCCTGCGCTTTTCTCTTCTTTCTCCTCTCAGTTCTGATCATCAGAGCTTTTTTTACTACTGGTTTGGCTAAACCGGGCAGAAAAAGTAGCATTTCACCATTGTTGTAAAATCATTTATCTAGTCACTAGATTTCTGGGACAAAAGCAATATTAGAAGGATTTTTAATTATTATGTATACTTTCATATTTCAGATATTCTGAAAATATTCATTATGAATACTGTATATACTCGCATATAAGCTGACTCTAAAACTCAATTTTTTTTATCAAATTAGGGGGTCGGCTTATACGCGTAAATCTGATCTCACACAAACGAACTGACATGACGCCACTTCTCAGATCACGCAAGATCATCGATATTACCATTCGGTCATACATACAGCCATAAAAATTGAGACTGCACTAAATAAAGTTAATTCTGACAAACTACAACTCAGTTTCAATTTTAATTTTAACTGTACCTCAAATAAAATGCAACATAATTATGTCTAATTAAGCACTTTTTTTTTTTACTCTGGGCGCCTCCATTTTGCTTTTTCTATCGCCTGATCATAACACGCTGTGATTGGTTAGTCATTCACGTGACCGCTTTCGTGTTTGTGATCGTCACGTGTAACATCAGATTCTTTACATACCGGGTAATTAACTTAATATTGTTTCCTACACAAATGCTTTGATAATGAACCTTCATCAGTGCATTCATATTGATACTCTTTTGTTATTAGCCCAAACAACACACCATGGTATTTGGCAGTCAGCTGATATGCGAGTTTTTGCAAAATTCCTCATTTTGGGGCAGTTTTTTAAGGGTCGGCTTATACACGAAATCAGCTTATATGCGAATATGTACGGTATATATTCTTGTTGTTCAGATATTCATTATGAATATATGTTCTTGTTGTGTACAAAAATTAGCCTTTTATTCCAAAACAGAGGCAAGTTAACATTGAAAAATGGCTATATTCATTACTTAACAAATATATTCTGCTTAATTCATCCAGCCAATAGAAGCTCTTTTTCTGTTTTATAGAAAAAAACTTCTGAACTTTGAATCCTGATACCTTACTTGCATTCCAAATATCTTTATTATATTCTCAATTGCATGCTTACCTTTGTTTTGCCTATATATTAAGATTTGTGTTTGACTGTATTGCTATGTTTGTTCAGTCATTGTTGAAAGGAATTTGGGACTGAGGAAGTCCACTTCAAATTGTTTCATTAAGAAAGATTTTCAAATACCTATGCTCTTTTGCCTCATCCATTCAAATTATTACCATATTTATGGATATATCAACCAGAGCCTCCAAGAAGATTTTTTCATTTGATGAAACTTACAATATTATCCTGTAATGGGAAAACTTCAAATCCTATTAAATACAAGCAAATTGCTTAATCCCTTGGCACAGAATACCCTGATATTTTGAAATGCACAAATCAAGTAGTACAGCAAAGCTCATCCTAAACCTACTGCCTCCTCCAATGATTCATTTAAGACTGTCTGGAAGGTGGCTTTTTTCACCACTTTACGACTGAGATAAAATCAGCTTCTGAAGTACTGTAATTTCTCAGCTGAACTACACAACTTAGAATAACATTATAAAAAAGTATATGCATAAAATTGCAATCCGAAACAAACTGAATTTGTTGGAAAAGTAAGTCTTGATACATGATCTCCAAGTCCTTCTGGTGATAATACTGAAGAGTTGATTGCAAGCACAGTAAGATTGCTTGCAGCAGAAAGTGTTCGTGTATATATAAGAAAGATTCCACATGAGTTGAAAACCTGAAAGTATCAAGTTTCAGCTCAAGTAGATCTAGCCCAAGTATATGAGAAGGCACCCTTATGAAGATGAATGTGCAGTTCTGATGGATGATACTTGTTCATTGATGTCACTTGTCACAGCAGAAGCATCTCCTGGGAAGGATATAAAATAGCTTCCAACCTCCACATGATCAGCCTGCATAATCAGCTGTTGGGACGATACAAAGGTTTGAAGGGATGTTTTGCATCAACAAAGGCTCAGACAAAGGAACTTCTGAAAGCTGCTTGGTGAAACAACAGAGTCTCCTCTGAGAGTGAACACAGTCTCCTCCTTGGTGAAACAACAAACTCTTCCCCCAAAAGTGAAACAAAAAGAGGCAACCCACATGCTTCACTTTGTTCTGCTTCTGAATTTTGTTTTATTACATTCTTGCTATGGGAGAAGGCTGAATAGAAATTTCCTCTCCAGATTGCCAGTGTATTTCCAAGCTGCAAAGATTGCTTGTGAAGGGCACTGGAAGAGACCTCCTTGGGTGGATGTTCGAGAATTTCCAGACTGGGAGGATTTTCTGAACATTGAAAGCAATTTGCTATTGCTATGAACCTGAACTTATTTCAGCTAAATTTACTTAACTGCAGTTGAATATTTTACTATGCCAAGTTTGGTCATAAATAGGGAATTTTATTTATAGCGTGTTTCAAAAAGATGAACAAGATCAAACTGGTTGCCTTGGCATACAGGAAGGAAAGTTCCTGAAGCCCATATTATAGTCTATTTTATGTACAGTCCAATGAACATTCTGAACATTTAAATTGATGTGAAATTAATGGACCGATATAAAACTAGTGTTTTATACATTCCATTGACAGTTGGTGGTTATAAAATATAATTCATCTCTCAGTATCAGAGATATGTTACTTTTCAGCAAATATTCCAGTACCTCTATTTACTCCTTGGTTTTGATCATTTTTAACAAGCAAATTATGCCTAGTTTAAAGACTGAATATTGACTGAATATTGGCCTTTTCAAATGGAAGAATGGAAGATAAAGATCTCTGTGTTTTAAGAAATGTGTGAAAACTTTTCTTTTGACTAAAAAGCATATTTATGGTACAATTCAGAATATTTATTTAATACAAATATAGCATTCAAAAAGTAACATTCCACAAATGCAATTATTTAGGTATTCTAACTAAATATATCCTTTCCCTCCTAGGCTGTTGATATACTTCTACAACATGGGGCTTATGTTAATGTTCAAGATGCAGTATTTTTTACCCCTTTACACATTGCAGCATATTATGGTCATGAACAGGTATGGCAAAGATTGTGACAATTGCTCATATATGCAAAATTTTATGTAAATTATGTTTAATAAACAAGTGAAAGTGATGTAGCCATGGATTTCCCCCACGCATGCATTCCAAATAGTTTCATTTAAAATAATCATTTTTAAAACATTTCTTGCAATAGCTCAAGAGATGCTAGGTCTCATTCTGTGAAGTTCTGAGATAGGATTCCACTGATAACTCCTAAAATATTATCACAAATAGCTGCTCTCAGTTAAGGCCCTGTCCCACTGGCCAACGGACGCGAAACGTATGCATAAAGGACACAGCGGATGAGCAAAATTTTTGGGGTGGCTCCATCTGTTGTCATCCGCTCCCAAAAGTGGTAAAAATTTGCATAAACTGAACGGAAAAGAATGGAAAAGAACGGACGGGGGTAGTATGTAGCGAGGATATTAAACGGATATTAGTAGGAAGCCTAGAAGATGACAGCGGATGGAAGCGGATGACACCTCCACAGGGGTTCTGGGGGAGAATTTTGAAGCGGATGCATAGCAGAAGGGGCAGATGCATAGCAGATGACACGGATGCATCACAGACGCCTAGAGGAAGCAAAGCAGATGCATAGCGGATGTATATCAGATGCAAAGCGTTCACTGCACATGCGGGAAGTATGAATTGCATAAGCTCCATGGATATAAAAGGATGCAGCTCGCACGCAGTCAGCATTCAGAGGAAAGACGTGCTGCCACATACATTTTCAAAGAACACCATGGTTCGTCAGTCAGGGAAGAAGAGAAAGCCAGTGCCTCCTCGTGCCAGCCCAGGCAAGAAGGACAGAACCACCATCCCACCCCCTGGCACTGACTCTGAAGCTGCTGGTGATTCTCCTGCTGCTGCTGCTGCTGCTGGTGGTGGTGTTGCTACTGCTGCTTCTTCTCCTGCTGCTGCTGCTTCTGCTGCTGCTGGTGGTGGTGGTGGTGCTGGTGCTGCTGCTGCTGCTGCTGCTACTGCTGCTGCTGTGGTGGACCAGCCCCAAGGCCCTCAAAGCCCTTCTGCTGAAGGCCCTGCTGCTCAAGCCTCTGAAGGCCCTGCTGAAGCCCCTGCCAGAGGGAGGAAGAGGCAAAGGAAGGAGAAGGGAGAGAGGAAACAGTACAGCGTTTCCGAGGAGCATGAGGAGGAGGTGCTGGAATGGCTGAGGGAGAATGAATACCTCTGGAGAAAGGACCACAGACTCTATCGCGACACCAAGAAGAAGCAGGCAGCTTGGAGAGACAAGGCAGAGAGCCTGGGCTACACTGCAGATGTACTCCTGGGATGGTGGAAGCACATGCACACCTGGTATGGCAAGCTACACCTTAAAAAATCTGGCCAGGCCTCTGTCAAGCTCACTGACCGGGAGATATACATCATAGCCAAGTGCAGCTTCCTGGAGCGTGAGGTCTGCCACCGAGGAGCAGCCCCTCTGACACCCCTCTCCCTCAGACAGCCCACAGACAGGCAGTCCTCTTCCAGACAGGAGCCAGCTGTCCTGTCCAGACAGGTATCTTCAGAGGGCCCCACGGTAGAGACCCCCCCCGACAGCTGCACTCCCCATGCCGGAGGACTTGGAGGATGATGCCCTGCTGTCACAAATGGAGGAAGAAGCGGCAGCCACCAGAGACCAAGGCACCCCCACCCCCAGCTCCACAGGATGCAGGCAGAGAGGCAGACTGGAGGGCCAGAGCCACACTGTCCTGTTGGAGATCAGGGACACGATGAGGACCAGCACAGAACTTCTCTCTCAGCTGGTCCACTTGGACAGAGGATCCTCCAGCTGCCACACTTTCATCACCTACGTGAGCCACACCTTGAGGGATATGCCCGAGGCCCAGTACCAGGTGATGAAGGAAAAGATCACAGCAGTTCTGCACAACCCTCAAGGCCCAGCTGAACCTGTTCCAACCCAGTCCAGGTTTGCTCCTCCACCCCAGGCAATGTCACAGCCCTTCCATGGCTTTCAACAGCCCCTCACCTACCAAGGCTAGGACTACCAGGACTTCCCACAGCACAAACAGACCTTCCCAGTACAGGTGCAGGTTCATCGCACACCACAGATGCCACACCTCACCCAGCTGCAGGCCAGACAGTCCCACGACACTCCTCCTTCCTCCACCCCACAGCCGAGCCCGTCAATGGACAATCTGTCATCAGTCTTGGGCCTGACATCCCAGGTACTTGATGAAGGGCCTCTCAACCTCAAGGGACTGAGTCAGCTCTCAGACAGCTTCCTGAACACACCATCCCCTGTTGTACTCTCGGGGCCAAGCATCCCAATGGTGCCTCAGACCAGCACTCAAACCACAGCCACCTCCACAGTCCCTGGCCGCTTAACAGCTGAGACCATAGATATGCCTCAGAGTGACTGAGAATAGTGCCAGAGACTGAGTTGTCTCTAAGACACTTTACTTGGTTCATTTTGCTTTTTTAATAAAGTCATATAGTTTACTTAGGACAGTTATTAATAAAGGTTATCTTTGCTTCACACACTTCATTCATTTTTTTTTACTTAATAAAGTGTTGGTGAAAACTTTCAAAAAATGGTTAAGCCTTTGCATACTTTAGGAGCGGATGAAACATCCATAAACGGATGCTGGACGGATAGAGAGGAAGCCAAACGGAGGCAGTAAGTACATCACGTTTTCGAATGAATGGCAAGGTTTTTTGTCCGTTTTACATCCTCTTTGCATTCGTTGGTTTAGTGTGACATGGGCTTTAGTTACATGAGGAAAATAAGGGGAAAAATGTGCCTCTGCCTACAAGCATCTATCAGTATTAATCTGGCTGGCATCCTTTCAGTGTGTGAGGGCTCTTTGGAAAGTGAAATAGTATTTGCTGTGTGAGCAAGAAGGAGACAGCAAGGAGCCTGGGCACAGCTTAGCTCAACTGTTCTGTACTAAAGCAGCTTGGTGCTGTGAAACTGAAACTGAAAGTAAGTAAGGATAGTTGTGGGATAGATAAGGATAGTTGTGGGACAGATAAACCTCCAGTGCAAGCATAGTGGAACTATATGATCCACCCTCCCAGCTGCCACACATATGGACCTTTTGTATCAATAACAAATTATTCATTGATCAACACATTTCAAAATAAACAAAGCTCTTTATTAATTCATTGTAGGGCCACTCAACATACATGGCACAATCTCATCAGTGTTATGCGATAGCTTCAAGGAAGCATCTATTAACCATCTATCATCCTGTCTTGCCACTCCACTGCTCCAGCTGGGGAGTTGCACTAGTGTCTCAGGAGGTTGCGCTGCTTCTTCCCTTCACATGAAGCTCTGTTTAGGGCTTGTACATCCACAGTGTCTATCAGGTTTCGTCCTTGCCTCCATTCACCAGGCTCCATGTCCACATTCCCTTGTTGATGGTCCACAAGCCTGTTCTGCAACACTGGGTAGCGGGTGCGCATGAGATTGTGCAGGATGCAGCAAGCGTCCACAATGGTCCTCACAGTCTGTGGCTCATGCTGCATGGTGGTGAGAAGTACCTGGAACCTGTTGGCCAGGATGCCAAAGGCATTCTCCACCACCCGACTTGCCCTGGACAGCCTGTAGTTGAAGATCCTTTCTTCATAGGTGAGGTATCTTGAACTGTACGGCTTCATGAGGTAGGTTCTGAGGAAGAAGGCATCATCACCAATGATAAAGTAGGGCACATCTTGTGTGTCATTGGGTAGGGGGTCTGGATCTGGAAAACCCATGATGAGGTTGCGTTACAGCCCATCCTTGAGGTCACTGGCGTTGTATACCTGGCTATCTGAAGCTGACCCGTTGCCTGAAGCATCGATGTAGATAAACTTGTAGTCAGCATCAACCATGGCAAAGAGGATGATACTGAAGAAGCCCTTGTAGTTGTAACAAGTGGACCCTGAGTTGGCTGTAGCTTTGCAGGCTATGTGCTTCCCATCTATGGCTCCAACGGTGTGGGGAAAGTTCCACCTCTGATACCACTCTTCTGCAAGTTTCCTCCAGCCTTGTTCAGTGGTGGGGCACTTGAGGAGCTCCTCCACATATTCTTCGATGATGGCCTGCACCACTTCTCTGACCACTTTGCTGATGGTGTTGTGTGGCACCCTCCACGCATACTGCATGTTTTTGTATGTGGTTCCAGAGGGCCGGTGGCGCAGAGTCAGCGCCACCTTCAGTCCAGGGTCCAGGCTGGGACGGAAGTTGGTGCTCGGCTTGGTCAACCTGGGTCTCAGACGCTCTACAATTTCGTCAAACATGGCTGATGGCATCCTCATGAAGTGATGGAATGCACAAGGGTCTTCATTCCTCAGCTCCACCATCAACTGGTCATAGAGTCCAAACTCCATTCTTCTCACAATCCATCCTCGGACTCACACAGCTCTTGGACATCTTCTTCTCCTTGTGTATAAAAAGTGAAACAGTCTGAACAGGGTTTGGTTCTGGTGATGAATGATTGCAGCTACCAAATGGATTGTGTCATGATCCATGGTGGAGAACAATGGATGATGTGGAAGAGCAAGATCAAGGGTGAAGAGGTCTGTACACCACAGCTGCTGGACTCATACTGAGATCTAGGTGATTTTCTCCCCCTTTTTATAGGAAATATCCGTTTTCCGCTAGGTGTCCTTCTACATACTCTAGACATACTCCAGACATCCTAAATATCTGAGATACATCCCAGATACAAATGTTTTGTCCGTTTAATCCTTTATATACGAGATACATACACTTACATCCTTTCTATTTCCGTGCTACTAACGCTGTGTCGACCATCCGTGTACCTTTCGTTTCCTCCCTCTTTCCATTTTCAGCTGCAGCGGATGTGAGTTGAGGGGATGGCCAGAGGATGCCGAGAGGATACAGCAGATGTTTCACAGATGATAATGGACATAGAACTTTAGTTGCCCGTATATGTCGCGGATATACATCGTACGCGGCGGAAAGTTCATCCGTTCAAAAAATTTTGTGCAGCTCAAAACTTCTTGGGCGGATGAAATCTCAGTGGACGGATACTGGAGGGATAGAGCATATGAAACACGTATGCAGTGAGTACACAATGGATGCATCGCGTTTTCCAACAGATGGCAAGCTTTTTTTAACGTTTTACATCCTCTTTTCATCCGTTGGTGCAGTGGGACATGGGCTTTAGTAGGAGAGGACCGTGCCTCTTATTCCATTATTATGGGGTCCCAATCAGTAGTGCTACCTAGAACGATAAAGCATAGATAGTAAATGACAGCCATTACTTTTTGGTCTTACAGCTAACGAGGTTTGACTCTCTATGATTTGTGTTTATGCTAGAAGAATCTGGTATTCAGTAAACCCCAAAATCTTGTTTGCCTATTCAAGCAAGCGTATTCTTTAGGCACTATATATTTCCTGCAGTGCTGCAATATTGGCTAGATTAAAAAAAACAACAACTGAGAACCACTTCCAAAAGTAATATGAAAAGTGAAACCAACAAAGAATCTAATCATGCATTCAGTTACAGTAACAGCATGTGCAATATTTGCTGTTCTGGAATGCTTCTCTTTGAGATTTCTATAATTCAACTCATCAAGTTACAGTAAAAAGATCTTTATGTGTAGGGTTTTGAGGTTGATTTACTTTGTTTTGGTGTAAGTTGCTTTGGAACAAATCATCACAGTTGGTGAAATTATTCTAAAATGCATATGGTACTTTCATGATAAGATTTTGGCTTTGGAATGTAAACTATAACTAAGTTCTGGGCAGTTTATTTTATTTTGCTATTTATATCAGTAAATAAACTAATAAGCTTTGACGGCTCTTACTAAATGTGTCATTTTTTAAAAGGAATAGGAACTCCACCTAAAAGTCTGTCAATGTGCAATTTCCTTATAACTCAAGACTACCAATCTTGATTCTCATCATAAGTTAAATACACTATAACATCATTTTGATGTTAAACACACTATAACATCATTTTGATGTTATAGAAAAGAAAGTTCCCTGATAGGAGGGCTTGTCAGAATATAGTTTCCTTTGATTTCATAGATCATGTAAATGTAGCTTAAAAATTTCATGCTGACTAATAAAATCTTATCAGGTAACTCGACTCTTATTGAAATGTGGTGCCGATGTGAATGTGAGTGGAGAAGTTGGAGATAGACCTCTTCACTTAGCTTCTGCCAAAGGATTTCTCGGTGTTGCAAAGCTTTTGATGGAGGAGGGCACCAAAGCAGATGGTAAGTTATTAGAAATATAACCTTGATGTTGATCCTTTCAAGATCTCCAATTTGTAATGTATCTGATTACTTAAACCTATACTGTATGTGAATATGTGAATATTTCTGTTCACTAAAGGTCTCGGCCATATACTTCTTTCCTGTGGTCCTTTTCTTTTCAAAGTTTCTTGACTGTCTTCTATTCTTTTTTGACATTCCACTGATGGGGTTATAACATTAAGTTCTCTCTGGAAACTGAGCCACAAGGTAATAGCAAAAAAAAAAAAAGGCTAGGGCCATTGTACCTGAGCTTCAAAGATTCAGAGAAGCATAATATGTGGCAAAGTTAGATTTATTGGTTCCTGTTTGCTGCCACCTAGTGCTTTTCTGGATTTTGACAAGCCAGAGATGGTCGCCCTAAATTGAACCAACTCAGCCAATGGCAATCCATGGATTGTGTCCTTGGTGAGACCCTGAACAACCATATCACCATCACCATCACCAAACCTCAATGACAACCAGGACAATTATATCACCATCACCAAACATCTTGGATTCTGCAAAATTCCTTGGTATATTTAATATTTGGGATTGAATTATTCTGCTTTACTGACTTATTTTTATCCAATAATAATATACTACAAAAGACAAGAAAACAAGCAAGTGTTCAAAATTCTAAATTGCAGTCAAAATGTCATCAATTGTAGATAAAGTATTAATAGAGGGTAAGAAGAATGATAAGCAAGATAAATTAAGTCAAGTATATTTTGCTTTTAATAATATTTAATCTTTAATATTGATTCTTATATTTTAATAACTGTTTTATATATCTATTGTTTTATCTGATTATTGTATGCTAGTCAGAGTCACATTCCATGAGATGGGCAGAGATGCACATTATATTGATTCATAAATAATTTTTAAAAATACAGATTCAAATCAGGAAATTATTTATTTAGATAGTATTTAGGGCTACCAGATCTGGGCTGCAAAGCTGAAAGGGATACAAAAAATGCTAACTGATCCCAGATATGATAGCCCAAATACAATATCAGATAAGATCATTAGTCCATAAGCCCAATGTTTTCTTTGATTCTGCAGCCTCAGACTAAGTTTACATACGAAGTTTAAGACCCTTTTAAACTGGATTGACCAGGAATCCTCTGTAAAGATAACATAAGCTGTATCCCTGAGCTATGCTATAATCTCTTCTCTGGAGGGATCAAAAGTCAGAAGGAGTCTGGTAGCACCTTTTCAGACTGATGTATTTTATTAAAAGGCTTTGGTGTATTGCAGCTGACTTTGTCAGATGTTAGGAGTGGCTCAGCTGATGTGGGATTTAATTTGGGGTGAAGAGGGGGGAAATGGGGGAAAGAGAGCTTTAATTGTGTCCCTTGGGAGAATGCATTAAAGATGGTTTAACCGAAGGCTGCATAGAAAAGTTGGCTTTTCAGAGAAGTTTCGAAGGACAAGAGAAAAGTGATCACAAATAGGTTTCTTGAGAGGTAATTCTGGACACAAAAGAATTAGTGGAGAATTGGCAGCAATCTTTAACAAGGAAGAGGGTGAGGCTGATCGCTAGAACTACCATTCTGCTATTGCGGTATAATTTTTTGCAGAAATAAGGAGCAAGATGTAAATTTGCACTTCTTTCCATAGCAAACAGACATTGATCAGGTGTGCTTGCCTCTGGAATGAGGATGCAGCCTTCAGTTTCCACTCCTTGAAGCCATGCTTGCCTTTGCAGCTGATGAAAAAGCAGCATCTGTGCAAGTAAAAACAAACAAACAAACAAAAACACCCAAAACCTCTACCCTTTAACCACTTGTTTCAGTAGAGAATTTCATAATTTAAAAATTTACTAATCATTAGTAAGTGCCCTTTTTATATTAAATATGCTGATTCATATCTTATAAAGATAACAGATAATCAGAGTAGGAAGGGACCTTGTAGGCCATCTAGTCCAATCCCCCGCCCAAGCAGGAGATTTCTGTGGAACTGACCTCCATGTATTTTTCTTAGTAATAATACAAAAAAAGGTTTCTCATTGCTTTCTTCTAGCCATTTTTAACTCAAAGGTGCTTTTTCAAAAGGCATCTGCACTGAAGTCCCCCCCACTTGAGGACGAAGAAGACATTTTGCTTCTCATCCAAGAAGCTTTATCCATTCCGGCAGGATGAGGGGTGGTTATGGAAGGATTAGTTCTGAGAGGATATGTGTTTGTGGAAGGATCATATTTCTTTACAGTCATCTGGTCTAAACATTCTCCCCTAAGAGCTCTTGAGGCCACTTGTGGGTTTATCTGTGCCCTCAGGGTCACCTAAATCAGAGTGCAAATAGGGGTGAAATCTTTTTGGAACTGCTGAAAGGACTGCATTGTAAACAGAAGGTACGTAGGTGGTGTCTTATCCTTCCCTATCTGTTGAGAGAGGACTGCTGAGTGTTACCATAAATGGCCTCTTTTACCTCTGTTTCAAACCACTGGTCCCCTCTATCCAGAATGTGGACTTTGCTGTTTTCAAGAGTGGCCTCTTTCTTCTTCTTCAAGGAAAAAAAAAAGAATCTAGTTGCCTTTTGTAAAAAAAAAAAAAAAAAAAAACACTTTTGAGACAACTATGACCTGGATGACTGAGAATCTCCACAGACATTCAGCCGTTTTTAAACTTTTCAGTATAGTCTGCCACCATAGAATTGTGTAAAGGTCTCCCATCCAAGTACACCTGGCCTTGCTTTGATGGTGCTTTAAATTTTCTTAAAATATTTTTTCCAGTTTTTCTCAGACCACCCTGAAGCCTTGGTCTTCCCATTCTTTCTCCTCCTTGTTTCTGCAGTATTATTCTACTATTTTAGATTGGGAGTCGTTATCCTCTCTTCCTACTCCATAGTACCACAAGTATGAATTTAACATATTCTCTGTGAGTTATGAATACATTACATATCTCCTACTCCTTCATTAAAAAATGGTAGGAGCAGCATGATTCTGATTTGTAAGTTATTCTCTTTTTTTCCCCACCAAGAGACCTTGAAATTTAAAGCTTGATATGGGTGCACTGAACCAGTATAATTATAATAGCAGGAGATGGAGGAGGACTGGAAGAAGAGAAGATAAGTTCTTCCCACCATACCTGTTTTTTTTTTTTTTTTAAAGTCCTATTGTCAGTTTGCTAATGTATTCCTAAAGAGAAGAAATCAGAACATTTTTACAGATGATGAATTTTAAAAGAAAAAAGGGAGAATAAAGCTAGGAACGTAGAAGATGAAAATGTTCCATTCTCAAAGCCTCACTTCTGAAACTTCAGATCTCCATGGCAACTGAGGACAAAATTGCAAGCTTTAAGTGAAGGAAAATAATTCATTATTTACAATTAGCCTTTGAAATTCACACACACATCGCTTCAATACTTTGACCTATCCAAGTACAACAGCCATTTAAGGCCAAGCTTTCAGATCCAGGAAGCCGAAGAATAGGACCAATTGCTATTGAGACAGAACAAAAAAGTCCAAATGTTGCCAAATGGGCTAAACACTGGCTGAATGAAAAGCAATGTCAAGGGTTTCATTCTATTTTTCCTCTTGGGAAAGAATCCTAAGGATCCTTGGGCACCCATTTTTCTATGATATTTGGGAGGTTTAACTAAAAATTACTCCACCAATATTGCTTCAAAGTCTGATCTTGAGAAAGAAGGAAGAATTTTCAGGTGTGGATATATTAAGGGCATTTGACTCATATCTTCAACTGGTCTAGAATAATAGCAGTGTGAGCAGTGATGGGAATACCACATTATGCCCACGTAAAACCTCTATTTTGCAAACTGTGAAATGTGCGTTTGCTTGTGGCTATAATTCAAAGTGTTGGTCCTTACCTACAAAGCCTTATATGACATAGGGTCTAGTTTCTTGAAGGACCTCACAAGATATTCTGTAGTATCTGCCCAGCTGATCTGATCTGGCAGAGTTTAACCTAACCCTCTACAGAGAGTTTAAAAAAAAAAAAAGATGGCACTGCCAAGATTCTTATTATTTATTAATTGGCTAAATTTATAATTCGTCTTCCAAGAATTTAAGGTAGGTTATTTTGCTGTAATGTTAATCCTATAAGAGTTGAGAAGGAAACCGGAAGTCACTCAGTGAGTTTACAGAATTAAGTTTCAACTTGAACCTTGTTTTTCAAAACTAATCCGGTCCAACTCCTCAACCATTTTGATTGTTTAATATGCAATATATATTATTGAATTTTCAGGTTATTGTGCAACATATTATGTGCAGTCAGTTCTGAATATATACATATATACCGTGTTTCTCCAACAATACGGCCTCCACCAATAGGAAGCCCCACCATGTTTTATTGGCATTCAATTTATAAAATCGAATTAAGCCCCTCCCGCCAAATTAAGGCCCATATTAAACATGCAAAATAAAGGGGGAATGGCAGGGGAGGCTTGCATTTAGGAAGTACACTTGCATGCTTGGATATGGTGCTGTCTGTGTTGGTGGGGCACTTCATACCAGGAGACCTTCCGCCACCATTGCTTTTCCTTCTCCCTTGCTGCCGCGGCGTTAGAGGAACGCCGTGGCGTTTGGTGCAGCCACATTCGGCCAGTCAGGGCTCCTCCCTGCAACCAGAGCCCTCAGGAGACACTTGGCTTCAGGTGCTTCCGTCACCACGTTCCGAGGGAAGGCGCTTGCCCGAGAGGATCTCTCCCTCTCTCTCTCTCCCTGCAAGGTCTGTGCTGCACCTGAGGAGGAGGAGGCTGCAGCCAGTTCCTTCTGCTTGCTGAGAGGTGAGGAAGCCATGACTTTGCACAGCAAGGGAAGCGCTGCTCGTCCGGGCGAGATTTGGGAACCAGGGGAAAGAGGAGGCATGCACGCACCCGCGGCTCACTTTCCCAGCTCTGCCCAGCCCACATGGCTCTGGTGCAGTCCTGGCGGGATGAGTGGAGGATCCTGCGGGGAGGCACTCGCTGCCTTGGTGATAGCTCTGCTGCCAGGAAGGAGGATAGGAAGGCCCTCAGGGCTCCGGTTGCAGGGAGGAGCCCTGACTGACCGCATGTGGCCAAACGCCATGGGTATTCTTCTAACGCCGTGGCAGCAAGGGAGAAGGAAAAGGTCTCCTAAACCCCAAGATGTCGCTGCCCACCCGTCTGAGGATACAACGGGGGAAATTAAGTCACCCCCGAAAAGACGGCCTAGCCGTTTTTTCGGGGGTCAAAAAAATATAAGGCCCGGCCTTATAATGTGAGAAACATGGTATATATACATATATACATATATATATATACATATACATATACATATACATATACATATACATATATATATATATATATATAT
>BLBF01000020.1:27632801-27714006 GCA_015471245.1 Laticauda colubrina | reverse complement strand
ACAGAATCCATCATATGTGCAGTAGAATCCAGCCTAACCAAATTAAATATAGATGAAGCTGACAGAATAAGACACCAGGTTACTAACATCTTATGCACAGCCAAACCACCGAAAAATAACTTGCAAAAAGATGAATTCAGAGCACTACAAACCCTGAAAAATGATAACAGCATAATAATACTCCCAGCAGACAAAGGGAATGCCACAGTAGTAATGGATAGAAAAGACTATGAAACAAAAATTGACAGACCTACTCCAAGGCTCCACATACAAACCTATAAACATAGACCCAACCAGATATCTGGAAAAATTAACCAAGAAGAAAATTATAACCAGCCACATAAGCAAAGAAATCCAACAGACGATCATCCCAAGAGAAAAATCTTTTAGATGCCCCAAATTATACGGCCTCCCAAAAATACACAAAGAAGGCATACCTCTCAGACCCATAGTCAGCTCCAAAGAAGCACCATTACAAAACCTAGCTAAACACTTAGCAAAACAACTACAGCCCCATGCTGAAACCGCAGCTTCATATGTACAAAACTCATACCACTTCTAAGAAATGATCAAAGATCTACACGTGGAACAAGAAGATCTGCTTGTAAGTTTCGACGTGGTTTCACTATTCACTCAAGTCCCAATAAAAGAAACTCTTGAAATCATCAAAAATAAATACCAACCAGCTAAACACCTCATGGAACTAACAGAACACTGCCTAACCAACACATATTTCATAAACAAAGGACAAAGATACAAGCAAATTGAAGGAGCCCCTATGGGATCACCACTGTCACCCGTCATTGCAAACCTGTTCATGGAAGAATTTGAATCCAGAGCCCTGGCTAATGCCACCCACAAACCCAAACTATGGCTAAGATACATCGATGACACATTTGAGATTTGGCTCCATGGAAAAGAAAACCTAAACAATTTCCTAACACACCTAAATAGCACACACCCCAAAATCAAGTTCACCATGGAAATGGAAATAAACAAACAACTACCATTCCTAGATGTACTAATCTACAAAAGAACAGATGGCACACTGGGACACACCGTATACCAGAAGAAAACACACACCAACCGCTACCTCAATGCCCAATCCCACCACCACCCAGCACAGATCGATTCCGTGGCCAAAACACTAATTACCATAACCAAACGCCTGGCAGACAAGACACATATAAAGACTGAACTATGCACCCTGACTAAAGTATTGACAGCCAATGGCTTCCACAAAAACAAAATCACCAGCTTGATCCACAAAAACACACCAAGACATAACAGAGACCTAGAAGATCAACAGACCTATGGAACAGCTGTCCTGCCCTACATAAGAGGTACTACAGACAAAATCAGTAAGATACTACAGAGGCATCACATCAAGACTGCCTTCAAAACAGACAAAAAAATAGCAGCCATCCTTAAAAACCCCAAAGACAAAATTGACCTAGAAAACCAAGGCATATACCAAGTTCCCTGTGCATCATGCCCGGCCACATACATTGGACAGACCAATAGAAGAATAAGTACCTGCCTGGATGAACACAAAAATGCAGTAAAAAAGCTGGAACACATCTCCTCATTAGTCCAACACATGAAAGCCACAGGTCACAGCATCAACTTCAGTGGCACTAAAACCCTGGCCACTATAGAAAATCCCAGCCACAGAATCATCAGAGAAGCCATAGAGATTGAAAAAAGACCTGAAAGCATGAATAGAAGAGATGATTCCACCAGACTGTCAATCATTTGGAAGCCTGCACTCTCAAATAGAAAGATCTCCACACCACAAGCCAGGCAAACACCTGGGCACAAACAGACTCCCTCTAATACCTCCAGCTCAAACACACACCCCCACCAGGCACCCAGATGAAACCTAGCTTCCTAATAGATAACAGCCGTCCTTTCACACAAAGCCAAGTTGCACTGAAAGACTCCAATACAGGAACAGAGTGTTGCCAGCCAATCAAAGCCACAAAACAGACAGAAGAAACCAGAAACACCAATCAAACAAACTCCAAGTCCAATAAACACAGACCAAGACTCCCAACCAATCAGGATGTAGAAAAAAACATCCTGCCACAATAATAGGCTAGCTTCAAATTTAAAACCAACGGCTGTGAGACCCTGACCCACATACAAACTCTAAACAGGAGCCTGATGATGGCAGATGAGATTCTGCTGAAACGTTGCTACAACTTTAAAAGCACTACAATGACGTGGGATAATACCCGAAGGAAGCTGAACAGCACATATATGTATGTATGTATATATATATATTTAGCAATATAAAGTCAATATAGTATAATAAGTATGAAATTCCTAAGTTCATAGGGAAGATAGTAGAAATCAACGAACAGTATCAACACATACCCAAATTTGACTACTTTTTTTCCCAAAATTACATGGAAATCAGACAGAACTTAGCAGAATAAAGATATCAAAGCAGCAATATCCTGAATAATAGTCATTGAGTGAACAATTAAGTAAAGGAAATTTTCAATATACATTTCAAGGTCTCATATGTTATACTTATGCATGTATGTGAACGTATAGGCATTCACAATATGAACACATCAATATTTCAAATACATAGAATGCATTTCCTTTCTATTCTTTTTAAAACCTTGAAAGCTTGCACAGACTTCTGGTCATTTCTAATAAAGGTATGGTGCAGCTGCAAACTTTGGACCTTATTTCCATGAAGTAGTGCCCCTATTTTGCTACTTAAATTTGTGGTAGTGTTAAATTCAGCTTGCCTGTGGTGATCAGAAGAAACAGTCCTTCATTAATTTTTATCTATAACACATTTGACTGTTCTTACTCGTTATAATCAGCTGTTTCTTGTAACCCCATATGTGGAGGGGTTATAAGTGGAGTGCAGTATAATGTCACTGTTTAGTTCAATATTGGATTTTGTGAAATCCATTATACAACAGCGGGATGTCTTATTCATACACAATAGGAACTCTCTCAAGTTAAGGTCAAATGCTGCCAGTGCTGTTTCATGTTCAAAATCTTTACCCATGTGGGGAGTCCAATAGTAAATTGCAATGTTTCTGAAAAGATAGTTTTTCTGATATTTTGTGTTCTGCATATCCGTGGGCATATGAAACTTGCACATTGGCACCACCTTCCCAGAGGTGCATGGGGTCATCCTGTCAGTGTCAGAAAAGAACTAAGTGAGTCAACATATTTTCCTCATGTCTTCAGGCAATACCTACCTACACAGCTGAGGTAGAACAATGGCAGGAAAAGTAAGATCCTTAGAAGTTTGTTTTCAATATTGCTGTATTGAATTCTCCATGTATTCTTATAAAAGTGGGCTATTGAAAACTCTCAGTCCATGTTCTATTGTACTAAATGTAAACTTCATCTTCTGTAAAGCAGGGGTCCCCAAACCCCAGGCTGCAGCCCTTTGCCAGGCCTTTAGCCCTTCAGAATCAAGACGTGGAAGTGGTGAGTGAGCGTGAGCACACATCCCCACTTGTGCAAGTAGCGGGCAAGGAAGGGTGTGGAAGCTTCATTTGCATGAACAGCAAGCAAGCATAGGCATGCAGAGTCCATTTGCATGAGTTGGTGGATTCGCATACCTGCCATGGTGCACATCTGTGTGCTTACCTGTCATTCACACAGAACCATCCCCTCTCCCGCTCCCAGCTTGTCCACAAAGCCAGAGAGGTTGGGGAACACTGCTGTAGAGGATGTATCACCGTTATTAAGCTCCTTCATTGATTGCCATACATTGACTACACAATGTACAGGTAATCTTTGACATATGGCCACAAGTGAGCCCAACATTTCTGTTGCTAGTTGTTAAGTGAGTTTTATCCCATTTTACAACCTTACTTGCCATAGTTGTTTCGTGAATCACTGCAGTTGCTAAGTTAGTTACATAATTGTTAAGTGAATCCGACTTCCTCATTGCCTTTCCATGTCAGAAGTTGGCAAAAGGTAATCACATGACCCCAGGACCCTGCAACTGTCTTAAATACATGCCAGTTACCAAGTATCTGAATTTTGATCACATGATCATGGAGCTGATGCAACAGTTGTGTGGAAAATGATGATAAGTCACTTTTTTGAGTGTCGTTGTAACTTAGACCAGTCACTAACAAATAGTTATAAATTGAGGACCACCTGTATACATATGCCCACAAAGGAAGTATCTGAAGAAATGGAATATATCTCCCTAAGATTTTTTTTTTAATATCTTAATGTATAAAATGTCTGCCTAAGTCTGAACAGAACCTGTCTCATTCTAATTTCAAATACTCCTTTTATCCAATTATTTAAACCATGAAAGTTCTCTTTTGTATCAAACTCAATATGTCCAACTGTTGCTGTTGCTTCAATTTCTGAATATAGTTAACTGCAGTGGTGGGATTCAAATTTTTTTACTACCGGTTCTATGGACATGGCTTGGTGGGCGTGGCAGGGAAGGGATACTGTAAAATCTCCATTCCCACCGCATTCCAGGGGAAGGATACTGTAAAATCCCCATTCTCTCCCCACCCCACTAACCTGCTTTCCAGCTCTGTTCTCCTGTGCAGGGCAACAAAAGAAGACCCAGCCAATCAGCTGGGATTTCGGAGACAGAGAATTGATAGGGGTGGGGCCAGTCAGAGGTGGTATTCTGAACTATTCAAAATTTCTGCTACCTGCTGAATACAACTTCTGGTTAACTACAAGTTGGGCTTCCAGACATCGTTTGATTTTTTTTTCTTTAGCTACCATTAAGATTATCCAATTATATTCACTTACTTGAAGAATATAAAAAAAAACTTGATGGAAATTACTTCTAAGAAAATACATATGGAAGTGTATTGCATTGAATCTGTAGAGATCTCTGCAGAATTGTTCTTGAATGCAGGTTACTAGCAGTTCCAGCTTAATCCATATTTTCCAAATCTGATAATGCTGAATCTTATATATATTCTGTGATATAATTGCAAAGCAAGTACCAAAACTGAATCTTTACATAAAACAATTATTTTAATTTAGGGATTGTATATGATCTAGTTTATATTCTACTACATATTCTAACATTAATATTACACATTCTTATTTAAGACCCTGTCACAATGCACCAACGGATGGAAAGAGGATGTAAAATGGAGAAAAAAGCTTGCCATCCATTGAATAACGCGATGTATCCATTCTGTACTCACTGCCTCCGTTTTGCTTCCTCTCTATCCGTCCAGCATCCGTTTATTGACGTTTCATCCGCTCAGAAAGTTTTGAGCTGCTCAAAACTTTTGAGTGGAAAATGTATCCAATTCGTCCGTTCTGCATCCGCTAGGCATCCGCTAGGCATCCGTTACACATCCGTTATATCCGCTAGGCATCTGTTCCACATCCGCGCAACTCGCATCTGCTCGGATGCAGGGAGGAAGCGGAACGGATGCAGAACGGATGCAGAACGGATGCCTAGCGGATGCAGCACGGAAAGAAAGCATTTAAAACGGAAAAAACGTCCGCAGAGGGGACCTATCTCGGATATTAAGGATGCCTAGAGGATGCCTAGAGGATGCCTAGAGGATGCAAAGGGACACAGTGGAAAACCTATATTGCCTATAAAAAGGGGGAGCAACTCACCTGGATCTCACTTTCAGACCAGCAGACCAGCTGTGCAGACCTCTGCAGCTTTCACCTGACTCTTGCTCTTCCACAGCATCCAGTCATGTCAACCGTGGATCGTAACACAGTCCTTTTAGCAGCCACCATCATTCTGCAACAGTGCGAAACCATCTACAGGCTCTGTGAAATCTACTACGGGAAGAAAAAGAGACGGCCAAGAAGCGTCTGGGTCCGAAGATGGATCAGGAGAAGAGCACAATACGGACTGTACAACAAGCTGATGGTGAAGCTCAGGAACGAAGACACTCATGCATTCCAGAACTTCATGAGGATGCCTCCAGCCATGTTTGACGAAGTTGTGCAGCGGCTGACACCCAGGTTGACCAAGCAGAGCACCAACTTCCGGCCCAGCCTGAAACCTGGGCTCAAGATGGCACTGACTCTGCGCCACCTGGCCTCAGGGACCACCTACAGGAGCATGCAGTATGGCTGGAGGGTGCCAAACAACACCATCAGCAGTGTGGTCAGCGAAGTGGTGCAGGCCATCATCGAAGAATACCTGGAGGAGCTCCTCCAGTGCCCCTCCACTGAAGAAGGATGGAAGAAAGTTGCAGAGCAGTGGTATCAGAAGTGGAACTTCCCCCACACCATTGGAGCCATAGATGGGAAGCACGTGGCCTGTAAAGCTCCAGCCAAGTTGGGGTCCACTTATTTCAACTACAAGGGCTTCTTCAGCATCATCCTCTTCGCCATGGTCGATGCTGACTACAAGTTCATGTACATTGATGCTTCAGGCAACAGCTCATGTTCAGATGCCCAGGTATACAACGCCAGTGACCTCAAGGAGGGGCTGGAACACAACCTCATTGTGGGCTTCCCAGATCCAGAACCCCTGCCCAACGACACACAAGATGTGCCCTACTTCATTGTGGGGGATGACGCCTTCTCCTTCACAACCTACCTCATGAAGCCCTACACCTCCAGACTCCTCACCCGTGAAGAGAGGATCTTCAACTACAGGCTGTCCAGGGCAAGGCGGGTGGTGGAGAACGCCTTTGGCATCCTGGCCAACAGGTTCCAGGTACTTCTCACCACCATGCAGCATTGCCCCGAGACTGTGAGGAGGATCGTGGAAGCTTGCTGCATCCTGCACAATCGCATGCGCACCCGCGACCCAGTCTTGCAGAACAGGCTCGTGGACCTCCAACAAGGCAATGGGGACATGGAGCCTGGGGAATGGAGGCAAGGGTAAAACCTGATAGACACTGAGGATGTGCAAGACCCCAACAGAGCCTCACATGAAGGGAAGAAGCAGCGCAACCTCCTGAAACACTGGTGCAACTCCCCAGCTGGAGCAGTGGAGTGGCAAGACAGGATGAAAGATAATTAATGGATGCTTCCTTCCGCCTGTCTCATCACACTGATGAGATTGGGCCATATATGTTGGGTGGCCCTATATTGATCAGGGCATTTAATAAAGAGTTGTGTTTGTGTTAACATGTGTGGATGATTATTACATTATTATTGATAATAAAGGGCCATAGGTGTGGCACCTGGGAGGGTGGACCATACAGTCCCACTATGCTTGCACTGGAGGTTTATCTATCCCACAGCTATTACCCATCCCAAAGGTATCCCTGCTCATTCCACAGGTATCCCTGCCCACCCCACTGCTATCTTAACCCATCCCACAAGCATGCAAAGGCTTAAACCATTTCTAAAAGTTTCCACCAAGACTTTATTAAAAAAAAGAAATGAAGCAAGTGTGTGAAACAAAGATAGACTTTATTGAACAACAAGCTGTAAAACAAAAATGACCCAAGTCAAGTGTCCAAATAAAGTCCACAGGTAGCCAGCCAGCCAGCCAGTCTCTGGCACTCCTCTTGGTCACCCGGAGGTGTGCCCAGTCTCAGGGGTGAAGGGTCCAGGTGCTGTGGAGGTGGGTGCTGCTGGAGTGCTGATCTGAAGCGCCACTGGGGTGCCTGGCCCCGAGAGGACAACAGGTGACGGTGTGTTGAGAAAGCTCTTGGACAGCTGGCTCAGACCCGTGATGTCTGAGACTCCTTCCTCCATGCCATGGGGTGTCAGCCCCAGTACCGACAACAGATGTACTGAGGCTGGACTTGGCTGTGTGGTGGAGGAAGGAGCAGTGTAGTGGGGCTGTCTGGTCTGTAGCTGGGTGAGGACTGGCGTTGGTGGCTTCAGTGGCATCAGTGTCGTGGGTGGCATCGGTGGGATCAGTGGAACCGGTGGCAACGGTGTCGCCCTATGACTCTGTGCCTGGACTGGGAAGGGCTGCTGCCTGTGCTGCTGGACCTCCTGGTAGCCATAGCCCTGGTAGGTGAGGGGCTGTGGGAAGCCTTGGAATGGGAGTGACATCACCTGGGGTGGAGGAGCAGACCTGGACTGGGTGGGAGCAAATTCCTCTGGATCTGGAGGGTTGTGAAGCAGCTCGGTGGTCCGGTCCTTCACCACCTGGTATTGGGGTTCCGCCATGTCCCTGAGGGTCTGGTTGACATAGGTGAGGAAGGGCTTGCGGTTGGAGGATGAGGAGTCGGTGTGTACCAGTTGAGACAGGAGATCTATGCTGGTCCGGATGGTGTCCCTGATCTCCAGCAGGACAGTGTGGCTCTGCCCCTCCAGCTGTCTGGCTCTCTGCCTTTCTGTGGAGGTGGAGCTGGGGTGGATGCGGGTACGGCTGTGGTGGACGTGCCGTTTCCTTTCTCCCACCGCACCAGGGAGTCCTCCATGCACTCCACCATGGTTACAACACCTGTCCACGGGTTCTCCGCCGTGGCACGCTCCACAGAAACCTGCCTGGAGACAGGAACTGACTCTCGGCTGGAAGAGGACTGGGTCTCAGTAGGCTGCCGGAGAGAGAGGGTAGACAGAGGGGCTGCTCCTCGGTGGCGGATCTCACCCTCCAGGAAGCTGCACCTGGTCATGACGTAGGTCTCTCTGTCCGTCAGCTTAACCGTGGCCTGGCCAGATTTCTTCAGGTGCAGCTTCCCGTACCAGGTGTGCATGTGCTTCCACCAGCCGAGGAGCACCTCCGAAGTGTAGCCCATACTCTCCACCTTCTCTCTCCAAGCAGCATGCTTCCGCTTGGTGTCCCTGTACAGCCAGTGTCCCTTCCACCACAGATAGTCATTCTCTCTCTGCCACTCCAGCACCTCATCCTCGTGTTCCTCCTCAATGGAGTATTGCTTCCTCTCCCATTGTCACATACGCCTCTTCCTCCCTTTGGCAGGACCATATGGGCCCTCATCAGAGGGGCTCCCTGGTAGTAGGGGCTGCTCCTCCACACCACCAGCAGCAGCAGCACCAGCAGGATCATCATCATCATCATCACCAGCAGGATCATAATCATCATCATCATCAGCAGCAGCAGCAGCAGGATCATCATCATCAGCAGCAGCAGCAGCAGCAGCAGGATCATCATCATCAGCAGCAGCAGCACCAGCAGGATCAGCAGCAGCACCAGCAGGACCAGGATCAGCAGCAGCAGAGTAAGCACCAGCAGTGCCAGCAAGACCAGGAGCATGAGCAGGATCAGGAGCATGAGCAGGACCAGCAGGACGAGCAGGACGAGCAAGTCCAGGAGCACGAGCAGTACAAGCAGGACGAGCAAGTCCAGGAGCACGAGCAGGACCAGCAGGACCAGCAGGACCAGGAGCAGCTTCAGCAGAAAAAGCACCAGCAGAAGCACCACCGCCAGGAGCAGCTTCAGCAGAGTAAGCACGAGCAGAAGCAGCACCGCCAGAAGCAGCTTCAGCAGAGTAAGCACGAGCAGAAGCAGCACCGCCAGGAGCAGCTTCAGCAGAAGCTCCAGCACCAGAAGAGTAAGCCCCAGCAACAGAAGCCCCAGCAGAAGCAGAGTCAGGGACAGGGGGTGGGAGGGTGGCTCTGTCCCTCTTGTCAGGGATGGCGGCAGGTTGCTGAGGCTTTCACTTCTTCCCCATGGTTGTGGGGTTGCTGGCTGGCAGGGAGGCTGGCAGGCACCAAGGTTGGCAGGAAGGCTGTCAGGCAGGTGGGCACGAAGGCTGGCAGGCAGGCAGACACCAAGGCTGGCAGGATGGCTGGCAGGAAGCCTGGCAGGAAGGCAGGCACGAACCAAGGCTGGCAGGCAGACTGGCTGGCAGGGAGGCTGGAAGGCAGGCTGGCAGCAAGGCTGGCAGGCAGGCAGAGAGCAAGGCTGGTAGGGAGGCTGGGCAGGAGGCTGGGAGGCAGGCTTGGAGGCAGGCTGGCAGCAAGGCTTGCAGCAAGGCTTGCAGGCAGGCATGCAGTGAGGCATGCAGGCAGGGCAGGCAAGGACTCGATGTATCCGGCAGCAGGTCTTTCCTCCGAATGGTGACCTGCTTGGGAGCTGCTTCCCTTTATATCCGCGGGGCTTACGCAATGCATCCCCCCCGCATGCGCAATTAACGCTCGGCATCCGTTTGGCTTCCGCTGTGCATCCACTTCATCCGTTGTGCATTCGCTAGGCTTCCGCTCTGCATCCGCTTCATCCGCTGTGCATCCGCTGTATCCGTTCCGCGTCCGCTTTGCTGAGGTCCCCCGGAAGCCTAGCGGATGTGCCATCCACTCCCATCCACTGGGCTTCCGTTCTGCATCCGCTTTCCATCTGCTCTGCGTCCTCCCCGCATCCGTTCCTTTCCGTGTTATCCGCTCTGGTTATGCAAATTTTTGCCCCTTTTGAGAGCGGATAACAACGGATGGAACATTTTGCTCGTCCGTTGTGTCCTTTTTACTAACATTTTGTATCTGTTGGGCAGTGTGACAGGGCCTTTAGGGAATACAAGTAGCCTGCAGTTTAGGACCAGTTACAACCAGCTTCATAAAGGGGATTTATGACCAGGATTCAAAGTTCCAATGATCAGGCCCACTCCATGGTCAGGTGACCGAACTTCAGGTGGTGAGCAGCAGAGCTATATTTACTGTAGTTTGCAGCATCCCACAGTCACGGGATCACATTTTTTGATCGTTTGTTGAAAACCAGCACTTCCCATTTTCAGCAAACCCACGCCCATATAAAATCCTGAGTGTCAGGTTTCCAAGTGATGAAATCCATTTAAAAAGAAAAGAGCAAAATCCATCTTTCAAAACAATTTCTTTTATTTAGGAGAGCATCAAATTGGCAAAGTCTGTAGAAATTCCGGATCTAACCCAATCTGGAATTTCCCCCACAATATTAGAAGTTAGAAACAAACCTCAAATTGCTTTTATAAATTTCCTCCAGAATTTTTGCAGTAAACTTAATCCCTCTATCTGAAATGATTCTGCGAGGCACTCCATGCAATCTATATATATGCTTCAGAAACATTCTGGAAAATTTCTGGGCTGATGGTAGTCCTGGGCATGCAACAAAATCAGTTTGTTTGGAAAATAAATCCACTACAGTCCAAATGACTATGTGCCCCCCACTCTCAGGTAAATCTACTATAAAATCCACCCCATCTCCTCTCGGGGCCGGGATGGTTGGGCTACAGATTGATATAATCCTGGAGGTTTTTGTGGTCTGGTTTTCCTTGTGGCACAAATGGCATTACTCTGAACTGAAAACTACCTAAGGGGATGTTGAAAGCAGTCTTCCATTCATCTCCTTCTCTGATGCGGATTCTGTAATACACTTCACAGAGATAAAATTAGGTAAACACTTTCCCTTTTGCTAAGTGTCCTAACATATCTTTCATGAGTGGTAGGGGGTATGTGTTGTGAATACTCACATAATTCAAAGATTTAAAGTCCACACTTAAGTTTACCCCCACACACACACACACACATCTTTTTTTTCTTTAAATAGTACAGGGACAGCCACTTTGGATTTTGCAGGTTGGATAAAACTACTGGCTAGGTTTGTGTCTAAATAGTTCCGTAGCTCTTTCATTTCCTTTGGTGCCATGGAGTACATTTTTGGTTTTGATAATTTTGCCCCCTCTATAAACTCTATTGCAGTAGTCGCCAACCAGTGGGCCAGGGACCACTGGTGGTCCGTGAGAAAATTTTGGTGGTCTGCAGAGAAATGTGCCCCCCAAAGCAATTAATCCAGGTTGCGTGGGAACACAAGGCTGTGCCTCCCCACCCTTCGGACAAACACAAACCTTACCTTCAGTAGAGCCACATGAGCTGGAAGGCAAGACCAATGGCAGGAGAGGAAATCCACCCAGGGTAGCTTGCTGATATTGGTGGGAAAGTTGGTCCCATATTCCAGAGTTGCAGTACTCATAGGACTGGCCCTTTGGTCATCCCAGAGCAACTGCTCCTCCAATCCATGGCAGGTTGGTGCATCTCGATGGAGGAGCAGCTGCTCCAGGATGACCACCAATGTCAGCAAGCCACCGTCAGTCAAAATTCATATTAGTAGTCCGCAGGATTTAAAATTGTGAGCTTGGCGGTCCCTGAGGTCCAAATGGTTGGCGACCCCTGCTCTATTGCACAGTCAGTGTTGTGATGGGGGGGTATCATGTTGCGTTCCTCCTCACTGAAGCCTTGAACCAGATCACGGTACTGGACTGGGATTTTGGGAATTCCTGGTGGTTGATCAGTCAATTATACTGTTTTGTCCTCCTGGCTTCCCTGTAGTTCTGGGCTGACATTTTGGCTGTTATCTTGTTCAGGAGGTGGCTCAGAACCCTGAATAACAACCCCTCTCTGGGATTATGTTTTTTATGAGATCTGGAATAACTAAAATGGTGACACATATGTCAATTTCGGGCTTGACAATCAGTTGCTTAACAACCATAGCATTCACTTAACCACTGTGGTATTTGCTTTACAACCATCACATTTTCTATAAAAAAAATGTTATAAAATTGATTGTCATAACACATGACCATAGTACCACGTATTGTGGAATCTCAATAAATCTCAAAGATAAATGAATGGGCCTTGTTGTTTTCTATACTTGGACTCAATTCATAAAAGTTGTTGAAGGTTAAAACCTATATCTGAAATTTGATATAGAAGACTCTTAAGAATCACCACCAAAGCCATGGAAATAATTTTTAAATATTTTGAAGATCCTCAAAAAACAGTCCTGCTTAAACATCACAGTGGCCTCCCATAGAAGGTTTTTCTTGTAATATAACTTTCAGGTTATGAAAGTCTGTGATGGTTTTTATCAGATTAAAAAGAAGATTGGAAGCACAGCTAGGAATGTATAAAACCTATCTTGTCATTGTCCCAGGGTTTTGCATTTCCATTTTTATGGACATGAAAATCCATACTCTATGGAATGTCAGGCAAATCTTTACTTTTAAGTATTGTAGTCTTAAATTAAATGTGCATCAGAATTCAGATGCTATCAACTTATTTCAATAGGATATGCATTCAGGCATACATCACAATTTTTACTCCCCATTTAGCTTGCAAAAGTGCGTGCATATTTAGTTACTACCAATATATTTTTAATGAAAAGTAAATATGATAGAATCAGAGAAATATGAATTCAAGGTAATTATCCACATGCAGAGAATCACAACATTCTTATTGGAAACCAATCTAGTCAGACTGCCACAGCATCCTAATTGCAAGAGAGATAAAGATCAACTTATAGCTGATCATGTATATTGAATGACTGAATAAATATATTCAATCATTGTATCAAATTTAAGGCTAGGTCACATCGGCCGACGGATGCAAAATGTATGTAAAAAGGACACAGCGAACGAGCAAATTTTCCATCTGTTGTTATCCGCTCTCAAAAGTGCCCCAAATTTGTATAAACAGAGCGGACAACAATGGAAAGGAACGGACAGGGGGAGGATGTAGCGAGGATGTTAAGCGGATGCTCAACGGAAGCCTAGAGGATGGAAGCGGATGGAAGCGGATGACACATCCACAGGGCTTTTGGGGGAGAACAGTGAAGCGGACACGCAGCGGAAGGAGCAGATGCAGAGCGGATGCCTAGCGGATGACGTTGATGCATCACGGATGCCTAGCAGATGCCTAGCGGATGCAAAGCGTTCACTGCACATGCGGGGAGGATGCATTGCATCAGCCCCGCGGATATAAAGGGAAGCAGCTCGCAAGCAGGTCACCATTCAGAGCAAAGACCTATGACCAGACACATCTTCAGCCAACAACCCCAAAATGGGGAAGAAGAGGAAGCCTGTGCCTACTCCTGCCAGCCCTGGCAAGAAGGACAGGACTACCATCCCACCCCCTGGCGCTGACTCTGATTCTGCTGGGGCTTCTGCTGCTGGTGCTGACTATGCTGGTGCTGGTGCTTCTGCTGGTGCTGCTCCTGGTGCTGGTGCTTCTGCTGGTGCTCCTCCTGGTGCTGGTGCTTCTGCTGGTGCTGACTCTGCTGGTGCTGCTCCTGGTGCTGCTGTTGCTGGTGGTGGTGGTGGTGGTGTGGTGGACCAGCCCCTAGAACCTCAAAGCCCTGCTGATGAGGGCCCAGAAGGCCCTGCCAGAAGAAGGAAGAGGCATTTGCGAGAAAAGGGGGAGAGAAGACAGTACTCCATTGCAGAGGAACATGAGGAGGAGGTGCTCAAATGGCTGAGGGAGAACGAGTACCTCTGGAGGAAGGGACACAGGCTCTATCGAGACACCAAGCGGAAGCAGGCGGATTGGAGAGAGAAGGCGGAGATCCTGGGCTACAGTTCGGATGTCCTCCTGGGGTGGTGGAAGCACATGGACACCTGGTATGGGAAGTTGCATCTGAAGAGGTCTGGCCAGGCCGCGGTAAAGCTCACCAACTGGGAGACCTACGTGATGGCCAAGTGCAGCTTCTTGGAGGGTGAGATCCGCCACCGAGGAGTAGCCCCTCTGTCAACCCTCTCTCTCAGGCAGCCCACAGAGAGCCAGTCCTCTTCTGGCCAAGAGTCAGCTCCTGTGTCCAGGCAGGTATCTTTGGAGCACCCCACGACGGAGACCTCCCCGACAGCTGCACTCCCCTTGGTGGAGCACATGGAGGATCCCCTGATGCAGTTGGAGCAAGAAGAAGCCGCTGCCACCAGAGACCAACCCATACCCACACCCAGCTCCACCTCCACAGAAAGCAGGCAGAGAGCCAGACCAGAGGGACAGAGCCACACTGTATTCTTGGAGATCAGGGACACCATCAAGAGCAGCATAGATCTCCTCTCTCAGCTGGTACAGTCCGACATACCATCCTCTAACAGAAAGCCCTTCCTCATCTACGTCAACCAGACCCTCATGGAAATGCCCGAATCCCAGTACCAGGTGATCAAGGAGAGGATCATAGGTCTTCTACACCACCCTCCAAGCCCAGCTGAACCTGCTCTGACCCAGTCCAGGTCTGCTCCTCCACCCCAAGTGATGTCACAGCCCTTCCAAGGCTTTCAACAGCCCCTCACCTACCAAGGCTACGGCTACCAGGAGTTCCAGCAGCACAGGCAGCCCTTCCCAGTCCAGACACAGGTTCATCGCACAACACAGGTGCCACCGATGCCACCGATTCCACCGATGCCATCGACGCCACAGATGCCACCGACGCCACAGATGCCACCGACGCCTCACCTCGTTCACCTGCAGACCAGACAGCCCCACTACACTCCTCCTTCCTCCACCCCACAGCCAAGCCCAGCCCCAGAACATCTGTCATTGGTCTTGGGACTGACACCCCATGTCATGGAGGAAGGGCCTCTCAACATCACGGGACTCAGCCAGCTCTCTGAGAGCTTCCTCCACACACCATCCCCTGTTGTCCTCTCGGGGCCAGGCACTCCAATGGCACCTCAGACCAGCACTCCAGCCACTGCCACCTCCACAGCACCTGGACTCTTCACCCCTGAGACCATGGGCACACCTCAGAGTGACTGAAAAGAGTGTCAGAGACTGGGTTGTTACCTGTTGACTTTATCTTTGCTTGGGACACTTTACTTGGGTCATTTTGCTTTTACAGTTTGTTATTAATAAAGTTTATCTTTGCTTCACACACTTGGTTCAGTTCTTTTAGTAAATAAAATCTTGGTGGAAACTTTTAGAAATGGTTTAAGCCTTTGCATGCTTGTGGGATAGGTAAGAATAGCAGTGGGATGGGCAAGGATACCTGTGGGATGGGTAATAGCTGTGGGATGGTAAGGATAACAGTGGGATGGGCAGGGATACCTGTGGAATGGGTAATAGCTGTGGGATGGTAAGGATAGCAGTGGGATGGGCAGGGAAACCTGTGGAATGGGTAATAGCTGTGGGATGGGTAAGGATAGCAGTGGGATGGGCAGGGATACCTGTGGGATGGGTAATAGCTATGGGATGGGTAAGGATAGCTGTCGGATAGTGGGACTGTATGGTCCACCATCCCAGGTGCCACACCTATGGCCCTTTATTATCAATAACAATTTAATCATTCATCAACATATTTCAACATAAAAACAACTCTTTATTAAATGCCCTGTTCTGGTAGGGCCACTCAACATACATGGCACAATCTCACCAGTGTGATGAGACAGGCAGAAGGAAGCATCCATTAAGCATCTACCATCCTGTCTTGCTACTCCACTTCTCCAGCTGGGGAGTTGCACCAGTGTTTCAGGAGGTTGCACTGCTTCTTCCCTTCACGTGAAGCTCTGTTGGGGCCTGACATATCTACAGTGTCTATCAGGTTTACTCCTTGCCTCCATTCACCAGGTTCCATGTCCCCATTCCCTTGTTGGTGGTCCACAAGCCTGTTCTGCAACACTGGGTAGCGGGTGTGCATGAGATTGTGCAGGATGCAGCAAGCTCCCACGATGTTCCTCACGGTCTCTGGGCGATGCTTCATGGTGGTGAGAAGTACCTGGAACCTGTTGGCCAGGATGCCAAAGGCATTCTCCACCACCCGTCTTGCCCTGGACAGCCTGTAGTTGAAGATCCTCTCTTCACGGGTGAGTCATCTGGAAGTGTAGGGCTTCATGAGGTAGGTTCTGAGGGAGAAGGCATCATCCCCCATGATGAAGTTGGGCACATTTTGCATGTCGTTGGGCAGTGGGTCTGGATCTGGGAAGCCCATGATGAGGTTGTATTCCAGCCCCTCCTTGAGGTCACTGGCATTGTATACCTGGGCATCTGAAGCTGACCCGTTGCCTGAAGCATTGATGTAGATGAACTTGTAGTCAGCATCAACCATGGCAAAGAGGATGATGCTGAAGAAGTCCTTGTAGTTGAAATAATTGGACCCTGAGTTGGCTGGAGCTTTGCAGGCCATGTGCTTCCCATCTATGGCTCCAACGGTGTGGGGGAAGTTTCACTTCTGATACCACTGCTCTGCAACTTTCTTCCAGCCTTCTTCAGTGGAGGGGCACTGTAGGAGCTCCTCCAGGTATTCTTCGATGATGGCCTGCACCACTTCTCTGACCACAATGCTGATGGTGTTGTGTGGCATCCTCCAGGCATACTGCATGTTCCTGTACCTGGTCCCGGAGGCCAGCTGGCACAGAGTCTGTGCCACCTTCAGTCCAGGGTCCAGGCTGGGCCAGAAGTTGGTGTTTGCCTTGGTCAACCTGGGTCTCAGCCGCTCCACAACTTCGTCAAACATGGCTGGTGGCATCCTCATGAAGTGCTGGAATGCACGATGGTCTTCGTTTCTCAGCTTCACCATCAGCTTGTCATACAGTCCGTACTCGGCTCTTCTCACGATCCATCTTCGGACCCACACACTTCTTGGACGCCTCCTTTTCCTCGCATAGAACAGGTGAAAGAGCCTGTAGAGGGCTTCACACTGTTGTAGAATGATGGCGGCTACCAAAAGGAGTGTGCAACGATCCATGGTGGAGATGACTGAGTGCTGTGGAAGAGCAAGAGCAAGATGAAGGCTGAAGAGGTCTGCACACCAGGGCTGCTGGACTGAAAGTGAGATCCAGGTGATTTCCTCCCCCTTTTTATAGGAAATATAGGTTTTCTGCTAGGTGTCCTTCTGCATCCTCTAGACATCCTCCAGACATCCTAAATATCCAATATACGTCCCCTATACGAATGTTTTTTCCATTTTAATGCTTTATATGCGAGCTGCATCTGCTTATATCCTTTCTATGTCCATGCTACTAAAGCTGCGCGGACGTTCCACGTCCGTTTTGCTTCCTCCCTCTTTCCCTTTTCCGCTGGAGCGGATGCGATTTGCGCGGATGCGCAGCGGATGCCAAGCGGATACAGCAGACGTGTGATGTATGTGGAATGTTTGTTCCCCGTATGTGTCGCGGATGTAGAACGGACTCTGCAGAAAGTTCATCCGCTCAAAAAGTTTTGTGCAGCTCAAAACTTTTTGAGCGGATGAAATCTCAGTAGATGGATGCTGGACGGATAGAACATATGAATCATGCACGCAGTGAGTACAGAACAGATGCATCGCGTTAACTAATGGATGGCAAGCGTTTTTCTCCGTTTTACATCCTCTTTCCATCCGTTGGTGCAGTGTGACATGGGCTTAAGCATTTATACATACAACATTATGTACACACTGTTTTTCCTCATCTGTACATTTTAATGTAACCTTTTGCCAGATATTTGTATAAATCTACCCAATGTTAAGTCAATAAATATTTTGAGAAATGTAAATCTGTGACATTACAGAAGACAGAGAAGGCATTCAGTTTTCCAGGAATGTGTGCACCCAGCAAAGAAATAAGGATGTGCAGGAGAGTTAGCAAGATAAATTGAATAGAATATCTCTTAACTATTTTCCCCTCATAATAGGAAGCATGTTCCCCCTTTAATTTGAGTTTCTGCTACCAGAAGAATGTCTTTTCATTCTTTTCAATTGATGTTCTCTACAACAGTGAAGGAAAATTGAATTAACATCACCCTGCAATCATGATCTGCCATGCTTGTAGCATGTTTGTGTGCCTACCCAAAAATAGTCTGGCATATTTGGCAACAACTGCAAGGATCCAGTAATGTTTGAAGAAAATATAAAATTTTATAATTCACAGCCACACTTCAACTCCTAAGAAAGGAGAAAGATTAAAGCAAACAAGTATGGACATATGAAAGGAATCATAAGGGAAGTGAGTCCAAGGAACTTCCCAATAGACAAGAATGGCAACCAAAACATATGTAGATGAAATGCACCACTGCAACTCAGAAATTACTCTGAGGCCTTTACAAAAGAAAGAAGGGAAGAAAAAACACATTGTTGAATAAGAAGATTGATCCCTAAAGAACAGAGAAGGTGCACCTGTTCTGCAAAGAAGACAAAGAAAATTTACGGTAGTTGATGATTCATTATAAACAAGGGCATATGTCAACATGGCTCATGAACAGTATTAACTGCTAGGGCAAGGAATAGGGAATACCATAGAATAGATTCTCGCCCACTTATCAAGCCTACTAACAATTAACCTTTCTGATACATATAGAAAAAAATGATATTGCCAAGAGCACTTACATGATGAATTTTCAACACTTAGGAAGGACACTTTAGCACAGGGGTGTCAAACTCATGGCCCACAGGGCAGAAGCGTCTCGTGCTGGCCACAACCTCATCCGGTTTAGTGAAAGGGAAAAAAAGTCCCAATACATCATGTGATGCTGCCATGATGACGTGAGTTTGACACCCCCGCTTTAACAATTGAGTAGCCAGATTCTTCTAATGCATAGAAAAGGACTACAAAGAGAAAGAACGTCACAAATGAATGATTAGCTTCATAAATAATGGGAGTGGCAAGAGTGATTTCTAGACCATGATTTGACTTTTCTAAATGATGGATTGCTGATAAAAAATTGACAGCACCTAACAAAAACATTGTCTATAATTGTCTATACACTAATGTTCACATTATTGGAAATAAAGAACTTGGGGCAGAATAATAAATGTAACATACAGGAAAGTAATTTCTGATTAAATGTTAAAAGAAAAATCAAAGCTGGGATGGTGGAAACAGTTATCAGTGTCAGCTTCCCTTCACTATATACTCATGTGGGGTCTTGATATCATGTGTTGGGAGAGCATTCATAGCAATAGTACTTGGGTTTATATATTGCTCCATAGTTCTTTACAGCATTCTCTGAGCAGTTTGCAGACTCAGCATATTGCCCCCAAGAATCTGGCTTCTTGTTTTACCAACCTTGGCAGAATGGAAGGCTGAGTCAAACTCAAACTTGTCAGGATAAAACTTCTGGCAGTGGACAGAGTTAGCCTGGAATAAGCTGATAATACTGCCTTCTAACTACTACGCCACCATTGTCCATATAGCTAACTTGGACTCAATGGCCTAAAGGGTCTCCTCCAGTTGTATTATACCCATGATGGCGAACCTATGGCACACGTGCTGGAAGTGGCATGCAGAGCCATTTCCTCCTGCACGTGACAGCTCGCCCGGAAAAGCCCCACTGTGCATGCACATGCATCACTGCCTCCTGACAACTAATTGTCAGGTATCTGGCATGCATGCATGGGGGGCAGGGGTGTGCAGAAACATGCAATGCCCGCTGGGGGATTGTGCACGCATGCTCAGATGGATGGTGTGTGGGGTGATCGCATGCGCATGTGCAGATGCACGGTGTCTGGCAAGGGGAATGTGCATATATGTGCAGATGTGTGGCATGCGGCAAGGGGGATCACATGGTGCATGGCAAGGGGATCGTGCACACAGGTGCAGAGATGTGCAGCACACTGCAGGGGTGATCATGCAGAATCTGGCAAGGAGATCACGTGCACATGTGCAGATGCGTGGTGTCCAGCAAAGGGATCGTGTGTGCATGTGCAGATGCATGGCATCTGGCAAGGGGAACGTGCATGCATGCACAGATGCGCAGTGTGCTGCATGGGGTTCATGTGCGTATGTGCAGGGAGGATGGGCAGGCCTAGCACGTATTACCTTCTGAGTGCTGGCATGTGAGCATGTGCACACGAGCACATGTGCAATTATCGGCACAGGAGCCAAAAAAGGTTTGCCACCACTGTATTATGCTCTAACACATCACTTTCCATCTTTTCACCATTATTTCCAAGGTAGCAAAAAAATAAAATCCAAAATCATGCAGTTAGTGTGCATCCTACTATTCATAGGAATCCCCTCTCTCCTTGGGTTTAGTTTGTCATATTTGTTTCAGTCCTGTATCTATAGGTTTCAACTGACTGAGGGATAGGATTCAACTGGTGTTACTACCGGTTTGGTCAGAGTGCATTTTGCATGCGCATATAAAACAATTGCAAAAAACATCAGCTGTGCCGCCCAGACAGCTGACAAGGACTGTGCATGAATATGCAGCATTTAAAAATCCTCTTCTTTCCTGCTTTTTCAATTTCAGCTGTGCCGAGCAAAGCAGCTGAGGTTGAAAAAGCAGAAAATAAAGGACAGCCAAGAGCCCGGGCAGGCGGGCGGGCCAAACAGACGACCAAAAGGTCTTTACATTGAACCGGTGAGGTGTATGCTGCTCTTCAGAGCTATCGGTTCTATAGAACTGGGCCAAACCAATAGCATCCCATCACTGAGCTGACTCCTTCACACACAATCACTAAATATAGGCAAGCATAAAGTTCAGAAACTATAACCCATTGTATACTAAAAAGGAAGTTTGTTGCTGAATATTTTCAATTAACCAATCAATTGGGTTATGCATCTCTTGATTAGCTCTCTTAAATGTAGTAATGACAAAAGATATGATAGAGAGAACTTGGGGCAGAGATGTTGACAGGTTCCTATTGCCTCTCAATCTGAAATTAGTTTATATAAGTCTAGTATTTCTAGAACTTCCAAGATCAAAGTAAATGGGGACTGCAACTAAGAAATTAAAAGATGGTTGCTCCTGGGGAGGAAAGCTATGGAAAATCTAGACAGCATGCTAAAAAGCAGATCACCCTACCAACAAAAGTACATACAGTCAAGGCTAAGGTTTTCCCAGATGCAATGTATGGTTGTGAAAGTTGGACCATAAGAAAGGCTGAGCACCAAAGAATTGAGGCCTTTGAACTATGGTGCTGGAGAAGACTCCTGCAAGTCCCTCAGACTGCAAGGCTGTCAAATCGGTCAGTCCTAAAGGAGATCAATCCTTTAGGACTGCTCTTTGGAAAGACAGATCCTGAAGATAAAACTCAAATACTTTGGCCACCTAATGAGAAGGAAGAACTTACTGGAGAAGAGCCTACTTCTGGGAAAGATTGAGGGCAATAGAAGAAAGGGACAACAGAGAATGAGGTGGCTGGATGGAATCACTGAAGCAGTAGGTGTGAGCTTAAATGGACTCTAGAAGATGGTAGAGGACAGGAACGCCTGGAGGAACATTGTCCATGGGGTCACAGTGGTTTGGACATGACTTCGCAACTAACAACAACAACAATTTTTAGAACTGCACTGAAAATTCAAGGCCAGCAAAATATTAAGACTGTTCTACTTCTCTTTTCTGCCGGTTCTCAAGACTTTTGCAGCCCAGATTGAGCAGTCCTAATAAATCAATGCTGGGTATTTTTCACTAAATCCCATTGAATCCTTTGGACTATTCTCCAAGTTCTACACATACCTTTATCCTTTCCGAGCTGGCCCATGTTTTCAATTTTCACATTCATATTATAGACCAGAATTACGATTTCCTTTAGAGAATTAGAAAGCATGAAAGATGAAAATTGGTATCTCATATCCCTTTCTTTCTTTCTTTCTTTCTTTCTTTCTTTCTTTCTTTCTTTCTTTCTCTCTCTCTTTCTTTCTTTCTTCTGGATGACATTTAGAGTAGGCATATTATCGAAAATATTCTGCTAAAATGGGGATCCATTATGAGTTATATATTTTTCTTCATCTGCTCTAATTTTCACATAAGGAAATATGTTGGAGATGGAAGGCATTCAAAACTGCACCTGGGATTTTGATTGCCAACTAAAATACGGCATGAATCCAGCAAAGGACCATGGGCAAATTTCCAAATCCTCTGATGTACACTTATTGCCAGATGAACAGCACACATGTTTATTTTTTTATTATTGTGGTTGTTGCTTTCTTACCACTTCTTTTCAAGTGGTGTTATTTGAACTGCACATTTTCTGTGGATGATTGTTTTTAAGAAATATTTTAACTAAATTCAGTTTTATGATATCTTCTTCCTTTCACATTCTATACTTGTGTTATTTAAGACAACTAATGTCATGAGAGTGTTCTTATTTAAAATGCTTTCTAAAATATTTTTAAAAATTTATTCCATTATATAAGTAAAGGATTATGTGAAGGAAGTATTATATATTTTTATGAAAGTACCGCTAGTAAATAACACATCCATTTTAGTTTTGGCAAGATAACTGAATTCCATACTGATATATTTTTCTTACCAATGTAAGTCAGAAAGATACAAGCATTACTTTTCCCAAACTGTGGTTCGGATACTGTGTTACAGTTCGAATAAAATCCAGACTACTTAATTATAAGCTTTTGAAATCTGATAAACTTTCACCAAATTGACTTCAGTGTCCTAAACAATTTGGGGAAGGGGCAGAGATGCAAAATATTGATTGGAAATGAAATGTGTGTTTTAAGCACTACTGTTTATCAGCAATAATGTCTTTCAGAAGCATTTCTGACCTCTGTACATCAATTTCAAGTGAATTATTGCATTTATGAGAAGTGAAAAACTCATCACTGCAAGCTACGAATTGGAAAATTTCTGCCAAAAAGAAGGGCATGCTATTTCCTGAATATTTTTTATAAATACATAACTAGATTAAATCCCCTCAGGAGATGAATCTAATCTTCCTCATGAGAAATCACACCAATGATACCTCTTGATAGAAATTGTGAAATTCTACTTCTTGGATGTCAACTGGAAAAAACTTTGAATTTATAAATTCAAGAGGCATTGAGAGTAATTGACATTTCTGTGATACTCACATTTTTGCTCCCCTGATTCCATCTTATTGCTTTTCTACAAATTGAGTATGCAAAGTAACACCAAGGCCAGTTTTAAAATACATACAGCTGTTTAAAGGCCCTATCCCACTGCACTTACAGATGAAAAGAGGATGTAAAACGTTAAAAAAAGTTTGCTATCCGTTGGAAAATGCTATGCATCCATTGTGTACTCATTGCATACGTGTTTCATACGCTCTATCCATTGAGCATTCGTCCACTGTGATTTCATCCGTGCAAGAAGTTTTGAGCTGCACAAAACTTTGTGAATGGATGAACTTTCCACCATGTACGATGTAAATCCGTGACATATGAGCAACAAACGTTCTATGTCCGTTTATCATCTGTTAAATGTCCGCTGTATCCTCTCTGCATCCTCTGGGCATCCTCGCACATCACATCTGCTGCAGCTGAAAACGGAAAGAGGGAGGGAAGAAAAGGTACATGGAACATCTACACAGCGTTAGTAGCACAGAAATAGAAAGGACGCGCAGTGAACGGTTTGCATCCAATACACATCCGTGCGACATCCCCTTTGTTTCCTATAGGCATCCGTGATGCATCCGCTTCATCCGCTATGCGTCCGCTTTGAAATTCTCCCCCGGAACCCCTTTAGAGGTGTCATCCGCTTCCATCCGCTTTCGTCCACTAGGCTTCCTATGAACATCCGTTTAACATCCCCGCTATATACTATCCACGTCCGTTCTTTTCTGTTCTTTTCCGTTCTGTTTATGCAAATTTTCACCACTTTTGGAAGCGGACAACAATGGATGGAGCCACCCCCGAAATTTTGCTCATCCGCTGTGTCCTTTATGCATACATTTTGCGTCCATTGGCCAGTGAGACCTAGCCTTAACACATTGCTTAAACTGAATAGCAATGCTGTTTCTGAGGTATATCAGCTGAAATTAAAAATAATGCCCTGGCTCTAAAAAGCAGTAAAACCATATAACAAATAACAGCAAACAGAGTTCTAATTTGCATGAAAGACAGATAAAAGCAACATGTAGATGCCAAAGTCACTATTATTATGAAATATGTTTTGTTTCAGATCAGCTTCAGATTAATTATGAATGTTAATGTCTGTTAAACAAATATATGTGCAAATAATCAGCCTAAAAAACTTTCAGTTTTTCTACAGAACATTTTTTAGAAGAATTTTTATTTCAACTCTTACTCTGATGTACTTATCTTCATACGTATGTTTACATTTATCTTTCCCAATTTGAATACATCTTTGACATAGATTTCAAATTATTGGTGATTCGTAGCATGAGCATTAACATATTTTAAATAAAATATAAATTGTCCAGGCTACAGACATTGTTTCCTTATGCTGAATAATTGTGGCTTCTCATTCTTCCTATAATAACTTGGGTGCTTATTTCCTTTAACACTTGCCTTTTGGGTCATAATTTCTCTCTGCGTGCTTAATATGGAAGGTAGCAGGATTCCTGTGAACAGGTCATTAACTCAGTGAAGCTTTTTTATTTTCCTTGACTGAAAACTCCACAGTAATACTCAGAAAATATAACTGCAGCAATAATTGATTACAGTAGGGTCTCAGGTTTCTAAGCAATTCTAAGGAAAAAGGTCAGCTGTAGGGTACAAATCCTTTATCAGTCAATCATGATATCTGAGAAACAGTGTATAGAAAGATAGGGTGTTTGCAGTATACTTTTTTTGAAAGGTCCAGATGATGGCCACAGCAATGTGATGTCAATTCATAAAACATTCCTAAGCCTGTTATAGTAGTTGCCATAAAAAAGGGGGGAAAGCGAAAGTACATTCCAACTCTTATCTTTAAAAGATTGTAACTAAAATACCAGATATTTTTCTCGTGAATATATTTAATTGGAGAACGTGAATGATGACACCCAGCCTGTGAATGTGCTCAATTGGAGAATCTGGTTTAAGAGAAACACAGTGGGGAGAGGGAAAACAGGGTCACAGGTGACTGTAAATTATATATGCCAGTTGGCTACATACAGCGCAGTACCAGAATGTCGCCACTAATGAATCCTTTGAAATTTTTTGAAGTTTGGCTCAATAATCATGATTTAAGGCCCTGTCACACTGGCCGACGGATGCAAAACGTTTGTAAAAAGAACACAGCGGATGAGAAAAATGTTCCATCCGTTGATATCCACTCTCAAAAGGGGCAAAAATTTGTATAACCAGAGCGGACAACACAGAAAGGAACAGATGGGGAGAGGACGTAGGGCGGATGGAAAGCAGATGCTCCACGGAAGTCTAGCAGATGGAAGCGGATGGGAGCGGATGGCACATCCGCAAGGCTTCCGGGGGAGCGCAGCAAAGCGGACGCAGAATGGAAAGAGTGGATGCAGAGCGGACGTGAGCGGATGAAGTGGATGCACAGCGGAAGCACAGCAGAAGCCTAGCAAGTGAAGTGGATGCAGAGCGGAAGCCTAGCGGATGCCTAGCAGATGCCTAGCGTTCACTGCTCATGCGGGGAGGATGCATTGCGTCAGCCCTGTGGATATAAAGGGAAGCAGCTCCCAAGCAGTTCACCATTCTGAGGAAAGACTAGCTTCCAGACAGAGCTCTCCAGTCTGCCTGCCAGCCTGCCTGCCAGCCAGCCAGCCAGCCAGCGACCCCACAACCATGGGGAAGAAGAGAAAGCCTCAGCCATCTGCTGCCAGCCCTGGCAAGAGGGACTGGGCCACCTTCCCACCCCCAGGCCCTCACTCTGCTTCTGCTGGGGCTTCTGCAGCCTGGGCTCGCTCTTCTGGGGCTGGGGCTTCTGCTGAAACTGCTTCTGGAGGAGATGCTGATGCTGCTTCTGGTGGTGGTGCTTCTGCTGGTGCTTACTCTGCGGAAGCTGCTTCTGGCAGTGGTGCTTCTGCTGGTGCTTACTCTGCGGAAGCTGCTTATGGCGTTGGTGCTTCTGCTGGTGCTTACTCTGCTGGCGCTGCTCCTGGTGCTGGTGCTTCTGCTGGTGCTTAGTCTGCTGGTGCTGCTCCTCGTCCTGCTGGTCCTGCTGGTGCTCCTGGTCCTTCTGGTTCTGCTGGCGCTGCTGGTGCTTACTCTGCTGCTGCTGATCCTGGTGCTGCTGGTGCTGGTGCTGCTGCTGCTGCTGCTGCTGGTGTGGAGGAGCAGCCCCTACAACCTGGAAGCCCCTCTGATGAGGGCCCATATGGTCCTGCCAAAGGGAGGAAGAGTCAGACGTGAGAACGGGAGAGGAGGCAATACAACATAGAATAGGAACATGAGGATGAGGTGCTGGAGTGGCTGAGAGAGAACGAGTATCTATGGTAGAAGGGACACAGGCTCTATAGGGACACCAAAAGGAAGCAGGCTGCTTGGAGAGAGAAGGCGGAGAGCCTGGGCTACACTTCGGAGGTGCTCCTCGGCTGGTGGAAGCACATGCACACCTGGTACGGGAAGCTGCACCTCAAGAAATCTGGCCAGGCCACGGTCAAGCTGACGGACAGAGAGACCTATGTGATGGCCAAGTGCAGCTTCCTGGAGGGTGAGATCCGCCACCGAGGAGCAGCCCCTCTCACAACCCTCTCTCTCAGGCAGCCTGCTGAGAGCCAGTCCTCTTCCGGCAGAGAGTCAGCTCCTGTCTCCAGGCAGGTATCTGTGGAGCGTGCCATGACGGAGAACCCCCCGACAGCTGTAGTACCTGTGGTGGAGTGCGTGGAGGACCCCTTGACGCAGTGGGAGAAAGGAGACGGCACTTCCACCACAGCTCAACCCGCATCCACCCCCAGCTCCACCTCCACCTCCACAGAAAGGCAGAGAGCCAGACAGCAGGAGGGGCAGAGCCACACTGTCCTGCTGCAGATAAGAGACACCATCAAGAGCAGCGTAGATCTCCTCTCTCAGCTGGTACACACCGACTCCTCATCCTCCAACTGCAAGCCCTTCCTTACCGATGTGAACCAGACCCTCATGGACATGGCGGAACCCCACTACCAGGTGGTGAAGGACAGGATCACTGATCTGCTTCACAACCCTCCAGATGAAGATGAACCTGCTCCCGCCCAGTCCAGGTCTGCTCCTCCACCCCAGGTGATGTCACTCCCCTTCCAAGGCTTTCCACAGGCCCTCACCTACCAAGGCTATGGCTACCAGGAGGTCCAGCAGCACAGGCAGCAGCCCTTCCCAGTCCAGGCACATGTACATCGGATGCCACCGGTGCCACTGATGCCACTGATGCCACCCACGCCACTGATGCCACCCATGCCAACGATGCCACCCATGACACAGATGCCACCGACGCCAGTCCTCACCCAGCTGAAAACCAGACAGCCCCACTACACTGCTCCTTCCTCCACCCCACAGCCAAGCCCAGCCTCAGTACATCTGTCATTGGTACTGGAGCTGACACCCCATGTCATGGAGGAAGGGGCTCTCAACATCACGGGGCTGAGCCAGCTGTCTGAGAGCTTCCTCAACACACCGTCCCCTGTTGCCCTCTCGGGACCAGGCACCCCAGTGGTGCTTCAGACCAGCACTCCAGCAGCATCCACCTCCACAGCACCTGCACCCTTCACCCCTGAGACTGGGCATACCTCCGAGCGACCAAGAAGAGTGCCAGAGACTGGCTTGACTTTATTTTTGCTTTGGACACTTGACTTGGGTCATTTTTCTTTTACAGCTTGTTATTAATAAAGATTATCTTTGCTTCACACACTTGCTTCATTTATTTTATTAAATAAAGTCTTGGTGGAAACTTTTAGAAATGGTTTAAGCCTTTGTATGTTTGTGGGATGGGTTAAGATAGCAGTGGGATGGGCAGGGATACCTGTGGGATGGGTAATAGCTGTGGGATGGGCAGGGATACCTGTGGGATGGGTAATAGCTGTGGGATGGGCAATTATACCTTTGGGATGGGTAATAGCTGTGGGATAGATAAACCTCCAGTGCAAGCATAGTGGGACTGTATGGTCCACCCTCCCAGGTGCCACACCTATGGCCCTTTATTATCAATAACAATGTAAGCATTGATCCACACATTTGAACAGGCTGAAGGAAGCATCCATTAATCATCTATCATCCTGTCTTGCCACTCCACTGCTCCAACTGGGGAGTTGCACCAGTGTTTCAGGAGGTTGCGCTGCTTCTTCCTTTCACGTGAGGCTCTGTTGGGGCCTTGCACATCCTCAGTGTCTATCAGGTTTTGCCCTTGCCTCCATTCCCCAGGCTCCATGTCCCCATTGCCTTGTTGGAGGTCCACGAGCCTGTTCTGCAACACTGGGTAGTGGGTGCGCATGAGATTGTGCAGGATGCAGCAAGCTTCCACGATCCTCCTCACGGTCTCTGGGCGATGCTGCATGATGGTGAGAAGTACCTGGAACCTGTTGGCCAGGATGCCAAAGGCATTCTCCACCACCCGCCTTGCCCTGGACAGCCTGTAGTTGAAGATCCTCTCTTCATGGTTGAGGCATCTGGAGGTGTAAGGCTTTATGAGGTAGGTTCTGAGGGAGAAGGCGTCATCCCTCACGATGAAGTAGGGCACATCTTGCATGTCGTTGGGCAGGAGGTCTGGATCTGGCAGGCCCATGATGAGGTTGTATTCCAGCCCCTCCTTGAGGTCACTGGCGTTGTGTACCTGGGCATCTGAACATGAGCCCTTGCCTGAAGCATAGATGTACATGAACTTGTAGTCAGCATTGACCATGGTGAAGAGGATGATGCTGAAGAAGCCCTTGTAGTTGAAATAAGTGGACCCCAGCTTGGCTGGAGCTTTGCAGGCCACATGTTTCCCATCTATGGCTCCAACGGTGTGGGGAAAGTTCCACTTCTGATACCACTGCTCTGCAACTTTCTTCCAGCCTTCTTCAGTGGAGGGGCATTGGAGAAACTCCTCCAGGTATTCTTCGATGATGGCCTGCACCACTTCTCTGACCACAATGCTGATGGTGTTGTTTGGCACCCTCCAGCCGTACTGCATGCTCCTGTAGGTGGTCCCGGAGGCCAGGTGGCGCAGAGTCAGTGCCATCTTGAGCCCAGGGTCCAGGCTGGGCCAGAAGTTGGTGTTTGCCTTGACCAACCTGGGTGTCAGCCCCTGCACAACTTCGTCAAACATGGCTGGAGGCATCCTCATGAAGTTCTGGAATGCACGAGGGTCTTCGTTCCTCAGCTCCACCATCAGCTTGTTGTACTCTGCTCTTCTCCCAATCCATCTTCGGACCAAGACACTTCTTGGCCACCTCCTTTTCTTCCCGTAGAACATTTGAAAGTGCCTGTAGATGGCTTCGCACTGTTGCAGAACGATGGTGGCTACCAAAAGGAATGTGTTACGATCTATGGTGGACATCAATGGATGCTGTGAAAGAGCAAGAGCCAGATGAAGGCTGCAGAGGTCTGCACAGCAGGGCTGCTGGACTGAAAGTGAGATCCAGGTGAGTTGCTCCCCCTTTTTATAGGCAATATAGGTTTTCTACTATGTGTCCTTTTGCATCCTCTAGGCATCCTCTAGACATCCTTAATATCCGATATAGGTCCCCTCTGCGAACATTTTTTCTGTTTTAAATGCTTGTATGTGAGCTGCATCCGCTTTCATCCTTTCTCCATCCGTGCAACTAACGCTGCACGTCCGTTCCACGTCCATTTCGCTTCCTCCCTGTTTCCGCTTTCTTCTGGAGCGGATTTGAGTTGCGCGGATGCGCAGCGGATGCCTAACGGATGTAGCGGACGCGTAACGGATGACGACGGATGCAGAACGGATGTTCCCCGTATGCGTCGTGGATGCAGAATGGACACATCGGATACATTTTCCACTCAAAAAGTTTTGAGCAGCTCAAAACTTTTTGAGCAGGTGGAACCTCAGTCGATGGATGCTGGATGGATAGAGAGGAAGAAAAACGGACGCAGTGAATACAGAACGGATGCATCGCGTTAACCAATGGATGGCAAGTGTTTCTCTCCGTTTTACATCCTCTTTCCATCCATTGGTGCAGTGTGACATGGGTTTTAATTAGAGCAATTGCTGGAATCCTGACATGTGATTGAAACTGTAGGATTTTTTTTATGTGTGTCACACATACAACACAAAAATACAGGTGGTCTTTGATCACACCATTGTGTCTGTCATTTTGAATTTTGACATTATAACCTATGGTCACTCCTGTTATTTGAACTTGCAGCTAAACTTGATGTTATAACTGGGTCCCCAATTTGTTTCTATCTTCTTCTATAGCAGCTTAAGCAATGGATATTCCTTCTCAACATAGATGAGAGAGCAGATTGCCAACATAGATGAGAGAGCAGTTTGGAAGGATTTAATCTCTTCCCCTCACTGTCCATACAGGTTGAAATCATCATCTCCATAGGGAAAACATTACACAGGATCCGTTGCAGAGCAAGCTGGAAGAAACTATCCTCCTTAAGGACTAGGACTAGAGCAGGATAGCTTTTGTGGGTTTAAATTTAATGTATTAGATGTATTATGGCAACTCACTCCAGAAGTGAGTGGCTTACAGAAAAAAGGTAAAAACAATTAAAACAGTTTAAACCCACAAAAATAAGCAGTGCCGACTAAAACAGCTACAACCATAAATAGGCTAAAACTACAAAATATGTCCCACCAATATATTACAATCACAGTTAAGCCAAGCCTGGGAACAAAGCGTTGCTTCTGTTCTATTTTGATATTTCAGTCTAAACCAAGGATACGAAAATGGCTAGAAACTATCATAAGGCCCTTTGCATCTCATGAAATATCATGATGGACACTGTGTGATGATAAACTGCTTCTACTAATGGGGAAGAAATTGGAAAAATAGAAAGAGAGGTGCAGTCCAAACAACTTCACAAAGTTAATATTCAGATGGATGGATCTTTGAAGGATGGCATCAGGTTTCTATGTGGTTTCTCAATTGCAGCTCAGTTGAGTTGAAGATTTCCCTCTTTCTTTTGGACCAGCAGCTAGAGAGAGATTTCCTATCATGGTTTTGAATCAGATAATATTTCCTTTATACCCAAAGAGGAAATTCTCTCCCAGATAAATTAGTTTTGCTTAACTGTTCTAAATTAACAGTCTTGATTTAGACCTTCTACATTTAAATGCTCAGATTGCTCGTGATTTTAATTTGGTCATGTATGTGTTTGCTTTCATTTGTATCTTATGCTTAGTTCACCGGTCTCGGAGAGTGTTAAAAGTTGTGTTCTTTTATTTGCTGATCTTTGGACAAGTTTTTCTCTGGATTGAATGAAGATATGTGAGGAATCAGGGGATATGTATTTCTACCTTATGGGATCAAATTGCTTAGAAGACCACTTATTTTTTTTCAGATTCTGTTCCTTTTCAATGAAATTTCATTATCTATATATCACATCCATGATCCATGATAAAGCTTTAATTAATAGCTTCCAATTTTTTTCCCCTCCTTTGATTGAATGGTAGTGAATGCTCAAGACAATGAAGACCATGTTCCTCTACACTTCTGCTCTCGATTTGGACATCAGGATATTGTCAGGTTCTTGCTCCAAAGTAATTTTGAAGTCCAGTCACATGTGGTTAACATTTATGGGGACACCCCACTACACTTGTGAGTAACAAGCAATCCACGGCTTTTTTTTTCCTCCTTAGTGTGCATTATTTTCCACTTTTCTTTACCAAAAACAGTGACTTGATCATTTTCTCTCTCTCAAGGGCTTGTTACAGTGGAAAATTTGAAGTTGTAAAGGAATTAATCCAACTTTCAGGAACAGAAAGTCTCACTAAGGAAAATATATTTAGTGAAACTGCCTTTCATAGGTATTCTGTTTTATGCTTGATTTCTTTTCCTTTCTCCAAGTCAAAAAAATTACTGGATCATTCTATCTGTCAGATATTTGATTCATTGCTCAAAATGTCACTGAAAAGGAATAGTAAACCTTATTTTATCTCCTTTTCCTGGGATATTCACCAGGTCTCATTCCCAAGCTTTCCTTTTTGCACTCTTATTTACTGTTTTCCATGCTACAAAATGCATCTGCCATAAAATACATCTGATGAATCTCATATTTGTACCAAGTATCATTAATGAGGAAAAATTCTAGGAAAGCCAAAGCTATAAAACAATAAAATAACACAAATACAACACCCAGAACCAAAAAACAAAAGCTAAAAATAATTTGTGCAAAGAAAATGAAAAGAAAAAAGGTTAACAACTCTTAATGCCTTTTTGGCAATGCTAAATGCTAAAAATGCTAAGATAAACAAGATTTTTCTAATCTTGTGTATTTGTGTTCTTATATATTATTGACTAAATATTCTCAGTAACTGATTTGATTTTGTTTTCAAAAATTCTTCTAATTCATTCAGTGCGTGTACCTATGGCAAGAACATAGAACTGGTGAAGTTTCTTCTTGATCAGAATGTAATGAGTCTCAATCACCAAGGTAGAGATGGACATACAGGTAAATTACTAAGGATCAGTTTGTGTTGTATCTGTGCAAGAACCAAGGAAAGAAAATGTATATGATCCAAAACAATGATTAGAAAAACTATTTTGTGATAGACCAGCTAATAATTAGGCCAACAAATTAACATCCATAGACGTATGAATGCAATAAATGCAACAGCTGTGCAATTGTCTTTAAATGACATACATTACCTGACATGCAGTAATGCTGAAGTCTAATCCAGGCTTAAATCAATCTCCTCCAGGAGAGTAGACTAGGCTGGAAAGTTAAAAAGACATTGTGGTAGTAGGACTTACCTACATAATCATTTGAAATCAAGCTCAACTAAAACAAATCTACTTTTTCTTATAACCTTTAAATTCATTTTATTATTCTGTAGCCCGTTATATTGTTATGGAAAATCTTTCTTATAACGCTTTTTTTCCTCTTCCCCCCCTCCTCTTCTTCCAGGGTTACATTCTGCTTGCTATCATGGCCATATCCGCCTTGTCCAATTTTTGCTGGACAATGGAGCTGATATGAATCTAGTAGCTTCTGACTCCAGCAGGTCCAGTGGAGAAAAAGATGAACAAACCTGTTTGATGTGGGCCTATGAAAAAGGTAGCGTTCTTTGGGTTTTCTTTAAAAAGAAGGCATTACAAATCAGAAAAGCAGAACAATGCAGGAATCTTTTGAAAATGGCTGACCATATGCACCTGTTTCTGACACTAAGGGAATGCAGAAGACCAAGTATTGGATTTATGCTTTCAGAAATGCTAACCCGGTAGCCAAAGTCTGAATTCCACACCAATTCAATCTTGACCTTTCTCAACACCTATAAAATAAAAATCCAAAAAATCCATAATTATATGTCTGAGTATAGACAAGACTTTTTAAAAGTCTTTGCCCCCCCCCCCTATTATGACTGAACAAGGTTTCATAGACAGCATTACAATGAAGTTATCCATGAAGTTCATTACGAAGTCAAGGGCTACTATTGATTTTATGCAGAAACAAACTTTGGTTCTATTGCAAAGGGCAGAAGCAGACACCTCTTTTAAAGACAGAGATTTCCTGCAAAAAACCCTCATATTACACATTTTACAGGTCTGGTCCGATAACACCTCATTTCTACTTTTCCTTTTCCTACAAACTCATCGAGAAAATTGTCAAGCTCTGGAAGCTATTTCCTTCATGCTTATCCATCACTGAGCCAAAATATATTTTGACATGAAAATGTGCTCAGATTCGCATAAGTTTCTATTCATTCTGAAGTCATCAACAACCATTCTTGAGTGTGACATTTTTATGCGTTATACATTGAGATTGTAATCTCATGCCATTCAGAGTGAATTCCAAGTAGCTTATAAATGTATTTTAGCCAGGATTATTTAGCTTTATAAATATACTGGTACATTAGAAATTACCACTTTTTTAATGTACTGCCAGTTCTTTATCTCTTGACTGGTTTATCACATTTACATATTCTCTGAGCAACATTCAGTCTTTGTAACATTATTGTAACAAAATTACAATATTTAAAACATTCAAAATGTTACATTTTTTGAAAAAAGAAAACATTATTTAAAAAAAAAATTATCATGAAGAAGATCTAAAAGAATGTAAAGCCTTACAATATGACAAGACATTAAAGCTGATTTTGAATGTGGGCACAAATGTGTGTTTGTGTGCGCATCTGTGCATGTTTTCTCTCATAGTTACAGGTTATACTCAACTTATGACCACAATTGAGCTCAAGATTTCTGTTGCTAAGTGAGACAGCTGTTAAGTGAGCTTTACCCAATTTTATGACCTTTCTTGCCACAGTTGTAAAGTGAATTTCTGCAATTGTTCAATTAGTAACATGGTTGTTAAGTAAATATGGTTTTTCAATTGACTTTGCTTCTCTGAAGATTGCAAAATATGACCAAGGGACACTACAAATGTCATAAACATGAGTCAGTTGCCAAGCATCTGAATTTTTGATCATGGGGAAGCTGCAATAGTCATAAGTGTGAAAAACACTCATAAGTCACTTGTTCAATCCTGTTGTAACTTTGAACAGTCACTAAATGAATGGTTGCATGTGACTATGAATGGATTAAATTATTGCCATGGTATGTGTACCGTTGTTCTGACCCAACCCTGTTACCAGCAAGAAAATCTCAAACAAACACAACAACTCAAACCTTCTCAGCTTTAATCTACAAATAACTTCTTTGTAGATAAAAGATGGCTTGCAGCCAATTAGTCCAACCAGAAAAGCCTTGATAGAATTCTTCACACACAATGCTGAGTCCTTAGAATGTTTTTGCTTTCTGCAAAAGCAAAAACTTTTTGAAACCAGGTTTATATTCCCTGGAGGGAGGGGCTATTACGTTACATCTTTACTCCTGAGTTGCCTGTGCTGCTCCAGCTGTTCTCCACAAATCATCCTGCGCTCACGCGCACTTTGCACAGGCTCTTCGGGAACCTCCTCATCACTGCTGCCAGCCCCCACAATCTCTGAAGGCAGCAGTCCACTCTCTGATGGTCCTGGCCCCTCATCAGAGTCATCATTCTCCTCAGCCATCTGTACCTGCTGCCAGCTAACCACAATACTTATATCCAACAATACAAGATGTATTATTTAAATACATACAATGCCTTAAAACTCAACAGCAATACTGTTCGATATTTCACGATGTACTTTTGAGCTGCGTTCTCAGATTCTGTGTTGGCAATGTGGTACTTCTGTGTTGTTCTTATTTGCTTCTAATGGCGATTGCTATTTTTCAGGACACGATGCTATTGTCACCCTTTTGAAACATTACAAAAGACCCCAGGATGAGTCCCCTTGTAATGAATACTCTCTACTTGGAGGAGGTGTGGTGTTATTAAACTTTTCACTTTGCATGGCTAAAAATAACCTTAATAGCTGCTTTGTTCCAAAGAACTAGATAGCTGTGAGGGCAGTCAATATGAACAGCCTCAAAACAGTGAAGCAAGAATTCATAGCATAAGCAGACATCATTGCTGACTGCAGAACCTAATCAGTTTCTTAGGGGCCAGATGGAATAATAAGAGAGAAGGATGAGATCAGGCCCTTAGCAGGAGACTATTTTAATACACCTGGAGAACAAGCAAGACATTGCAAAAGAAAGGAAAGGCTAGAGAAATATCAGATTATAGCAAGGAAGAAGAGAAAATTCAGGGGCTTTACAGATGGCCATAGGCTGAGAGGATAACAGAAGCTCAGGAAGTAAGAGCCTAAGTAAATAAAAACAGAACTACCAATAGTTCACAAGGTAAGGAAATCCTAGGAAGAGCAAAGAAAATGGGAGCTATAAGCATGTAAAACAAAAATCACAGTCATGTACACTATGTAAGATTTGGCTTCCCTCCTAAAATGACTACATAGAAAATGAGCAATTATAGACTTAGGGGTTTATCCATGCTTTCAATAAGCAAAGGAATATTAGAAGACTCTGCTGATGTTATGCCCTTATATTAATTGTAGGTAAACTGTCAATTATATGTAATAGGGGTTAGTCATTGGTCTAATGCAGGGGTGTCAAAATGGCAGCCCCCAGGCCCCACCCTCCCAGCGCCACAAAGGAAAAAACCATCATGAAACATTATGTGATGGCAACGTGACACCACAATTTAACACCTGTGATCTAGTAGGTCTGGCCATATCCCACTGACATTATATATTATGGTCTATATAAAACAGACAATATACTTGAATAACATTGACTCAAGGTTAACTGTAAGAAAACAATTTTGCCATTCCATATTACCTGCAAGCTTAGGAGGAGTGAAATAATTTATTTTGTGATTGATTTTTTTTTCTGTTATGCATTTCAAAATTCAAGGATATTGCATGTAATGCCTGCTGGTTTCAGCCTATTCTTTGAAGTTTGTTTTGCAGCAACCATTGATAAATATATCATAAACAAGAATATGATTTATTGATTGATTATATGCCCTCATCAATTTCAACTCCTAGGGAATACATATATAGACTTCCTCCATAATGATCTATCTCTAACTTGTTTTTTCAAGTCTTTCAACTGTTTGCCACTATAACCAAATTCATCCACTTGGCATTGGGTCATATTCCTTTTCTTTTTCTTCTATCTTTCCCAGCATTAGAGCCTTTCCCAGAGGGCTTTGCATAATATGTCCAATTTAGGATAATTTGAGTTTGGTAATTTGTACCACAAATGAGAACTCGGTTGATTTGTTCAATGATCCATTGAGTTGTTTCTTGGCTGTCCATTTCCAGGAGCCTTTCCAACACCAAAGTTCAAAGGCTCTAATATTCTTATGAATATTGTAGGATGAATATTGTAGAATGAAGTAGGATAGGATATGAGGAATATTTCTATTCTAATATTCTAAGAATATTAGAATATCCTATTTAATTTTGTAATGTTCATTGGAATACAATGGCCTGCACAATTCTAACCTTTATAGGTTTTGATACATCAGAGAATTTGAATATCTTTTCCAAGGATTTCATGGCATATTTACTATTCCTTGTCTACGTGCTAGTCTGCGACATGTTTCTTGACTGCTTGTTCATTTACTATTGATGATTGATCCTAAAAGGTGGAAGCTATCCAACACTTTGATATTTTAATTGTGAATTCTAAGGCTGGTTGTACTCCTGTTTCGTTCATTTGATATTCTTTATGTTTAATTTTAGTCCCATTTTTCACTATGGTCTGGTATTTCATACTAGGACCTTTGGATCCTTTGCATTTTTAGCTTTAAGGGTAGAGTCAACAGCATAGAGAGGTTATTGAAGTTTCTTCTTCTAATTTTAAAAATGATGATAGATTTCCAATCCAGCTTTCCTTAATATGCAGCATATTCAGCATGTACTGTAGATTGAGTAAAGAAGGGGCAGGGGATATGCAGCCTTGTAGCCCTCATTTGCCGACATAGAACCAATTTCTTTTTACAGATTCTGTCTATACTGTGGCTTCCTGATCTCTATATAAATTTACTTGGACAATGAGATGTTCTGGGTTTTCCATTTTTCCTGCACTTCACATGATTGACACAATCAAAGGTTTTTCTATAATTGACAAGGCACACACTGACTTCTTTTTTGTATTCTTTGACTTCCTCATTTAAACAAGCAACATCAGCAATGGTGTCTTGTATGTCTCAATCTTTTTAAAGCCAACTTGAATATCTAGCATCTCTTTTTCCATCTATTATTTTGCTAATATGTGAAGTTAAGGATATTGCACAATAGCTTGCATGTTCTATTAAGTTTATTTTTTGTATTAGAATGTAGAATTCTAATATTCTTCAAATCAGTTGGCTACTGTGTTGTTCTCCAGATTTGCTGGCTTTGCCTGGTTAGAAATTTGATTGATTCTTCTTCTGTGGCTATGGGTGTTCCATCAATTCTTGCAGCCTTCCAACTTGGTAATGACAGGAGTACTGATTTAATTTTATCTCCTAGTGGTAAGTAAGAAATATCTTCTGAAGTATCTTGGATGTTGACATCTACACTATCTAGTGTTTCAAATTTGCATCTTCCTTTGATCTGCTTTGAATTTGTTACTATCTGTCCACAGTTATCCTTCATCATATCAACTAAAAGTTAGAATGTTCTTTTCTGTTTAGAGAGCTTTTGAAAGACTATCCTTATCTTTCCATCTTTGTTTCCACCTTTGGTTTCTTTGCAGATGTTATAATGCTACTGCTTGTCTCTTCTGAAACTGTTATTTTCTGAGATTTATTTATTTTTTGTCTTTCTTAACAATTTCTGCAATTTATTCTGACATTCCAGTTTGCTTTCTAGTCTTTCTTCATTTTTGGCAATCTCTTCTCACTTTCATCCTTAACAACCTGCTTAAATTAATTCCACAATACCTTTGTTTCTCTATCAATAAAGTTTAGAACTTCAAAGAGATTCCTGATGTACCTTGAAATGGATGGATATATGTTCAGGATGATCATATTGTGGAACTTGACTGGCTGTCCTTTTCTTCTTTAGTTTAACTTGGAGACTGCACATGAGCAGTTCATAGTCTATTCCATGGTCAAGACCTGCCCATGTGTTTGATTTTATAATTGAACTCCTCCAGATCCTTTTAGTACTAATATAGCCAATATGATGACTATACATTCTATGCAGTGATGTCCATGTATAAAGCCATCATTTTTGTTGTTTGAAGATAATGTTAGCTATAAGGGAATATTGGAGTGGCTGAAATTGATTAGACAATTGCCTGAGTCATTTTGGATTCTTTTTTTTTTGTTTGTTTGTTAAGTTTTATTGATTTTTAATGACAAACAAAAACAAACAAAACATAAAAACATCCAACTTTCTTCCATAAATGTAGAAACTGTGTCGGTTAGTTTACAAAATTTTTGTGCATCGATTTCATCGTCTCAATTACAGTTACATTACATAATAACTCATATTATCAATCAGAAATTGAATATCCTAGTATTATTATTAATCAATCATTTGACTATAATTTTATTCATTCATACTTTGCAAGATAGCTATACTTTACTTAGTTTATTTTATAACAATTCATATAGTCCTCCCAAATCTATCCTAAAAACATTTTTTATATGTAATAATAATAATTTAAAAAAAGAAATACATCTTTATATATTCATTATTTTCTATAATTCTACATATTCTATTACTATATTTTGTTATCTAGCCATTGATAGAAAAGGTCCAAAATTTTGTAAAATTGTTTATCCTCTTGTTCTCTAATTTCAAATATCAATCTACTCATTTCAGCACATTCCAGTATTTTCTTGATAGTTTCCTCCTGCAATGGTATTTTCTCATTTTTCCAATTTTTAGCAAATACAATCCTAGCTGCTGTTAATACATTTACAATCAAATATTTTAAATCTTTGCTGTATGTATCAGGTAGAATTCCCAATAAAAATATCTCTGGTTTTAAATCTCTATGCTTTTTAGTCATTTTTTCCAACCACATATGGATTTTAGTCCAATATTTTTTTGCATACACACAAGTCCACCATATATGGTAATATGAGCCAGGTATCTGATGACATTTCCAACATCTTTTGGATTTATTCTTGAACATTCTTGCTATTCTTGTCGAGGGAAAATGCCATCTGTAAAACATCTTATACAAATTTTCTTTAAATGCTGTTGACATTGTCATTTTATAATTTTGAGACCACAATTTTTGCCATTTCTCTAGATCAATCCCATATCCAAAATTCTTCCCCCAAGCAGTCACAGTTTCTTTAACTTGTTCTTCTTCTAGTTTAATTTCTAATAAATATCCATACAGTTTTTTAATCAGCTTTTCATCAGCACCTGTCAAAATCTTATCTAAATCAGTCAATTTATTATAGAAACCTTCTGTTTTAAAGTCTTTTTCATACCTTGAATATATTTGCGCATAAGAAAACCAATTCATCTTTATACCTTGTTCTTCTAGTTTTTCCATCAATTTAAGTTCACCCTTTTCATTCAAAATTTCCCCATATCTAACTGTTTGTTCCTTCTTATATGTTATAGGATAAGAAAATGCTTCAATAGTCGATAACCCGACTGGAATTTTCAAATAACATTGTCTTTTAATCTTCTCCCAATTTAACCACAGAGACTCCCATATATGATGTCTTCTAAAATAACCCTGTATTTTCATTCCCTAATACCATAAAATGGCATGCCACCCCAACAACAGATCATGTCCTTCTAATATCAACAATCTGGTATTTCTTAATGTTATCCATTCCTTAACCCATGTCAAGTTTGTAGCTTGGCAGTACAACTCCCAATTAGGCAGACCAAATCCTCCTCTAATTCTAGCATCTTGTAAGAGTTTTAACTTTATTCTCACTTTCTTACCTTGCCATATATATTTCAACACAATTTTGTTTAAATCTTCAAAGTAGTCCTTCCCAAGCCTAATTGGTATTGTTTGAAACAAATATAGAATTTTGGGTATAATATTCATTTTGATTGTTGAAATTCTCCCTATTAGTGACAATTGTAGGTTTTCCCATTTCGTCAAGTCTAGTGCTATCTGTTGTTTAAGTTTAATGTAATTGTTCTCTTTTAATGTACTACATCTTGCTGTCAAATGTATCCCCAAGTACTTAACCTTATTTGCGACTTGAATTTTCAATACATCTGCCAATTCTTCTTTTTGTCTTAGTAACATATTCTTTGTCAAAATCTTTGTCTTATCTTTGTTTATTTTCAAGCTGGCCACCTTGCCATATGCCTCTATCTTTTCCAATAGTTTTGTTGCTGCTTCTAAAATAAAGGCCAAGTCATCCGCAAAAGCTTGCAATATAAATTCTTCCTTTTTAATTTTCATTCCTTTTATACTCTTTTCATCTCTCATGTTTATATTTAACACTTCCAGAGTTAATATGAATAGCAAAGGTGACAGTGGGCAACCTTGTCTTGTACCTTTTCTTATATTAATAGAGTCTGTTAATTCTCCCTCTATCATTACCTTTGCCGTTTGCTTATAATATATGGCTTGTATTGCTTGAATAAATTTTCTGGCGAAGCCCATCTGTTCCAATAAGAATAACATGAATCTCCAGTTCACATTATCAAATGCCTTTTGTGCATCTAAAAATATCAAAGCCATTTGTTTTTCAGGGTGAGCCTTCATAATATTCCAAAGTGTCCAATATTACTCTCATATTATCTTTAATTTGTCTCTTTGGCAGAAATCCATTTTGGTCAAAATGAATAAAATTATTTAAATATTTTTTGAGTCTCTCTGCCAATATTGGAGTGAAGATTTTATAATCTGCATTTAATAAGGAAATGGGTCTATAATTCTTAATTTGTAATGGATCAGTCTCTTCTTTTGGAATCAGTGTAATGTAGGCTTCTGACCATGTTTTAGGTATCTTCTTCTTTAGCATAACTTAATTCATGACTTCTAGCAATGGAAGGTTCAGCAATTCTTGTAATGTTTTATAGAATTCTGCTGGAAGTCCATCTGGGCCTGGTGCCTTCCCATTATTTTGTTTCTTAAGTGCTTCAGTTAACTCCATCATGGTTATATTTCTTTCTAACATTTTTTCAGTCTCTTTAGGTATCTTAGGTAGATTAGCATTCTGTAAATACTGTTGAACTCTTTTCTCATCAATATTCTCTTGCTCATATAATTTCCCATAAAAGTCTCGAATGATTTCCTTCTTCTCTTTATTGCTGTGGCAAACTTGACCTTGATCATCTATTAACTGCGGTATTTTCCTTGATTCTTTTTCCTTTCTCAATTTGTATGCTAACCATCTACCTGGTTTGTTTGCATCCTCAAAATAATTCTGTTTAGCACTTCTAATTTTCTTGCTAATTCTTCTTTCTCTGTTAAGCTCATTTTATGTTTAATTGTATCCAGTTTTAGCTTAATGTCTTTTTTCTGTGGCATTTTCTGTCGTTCTTTTTCGAGTCTTTTATATTAATCTTCTAAAGCTTCCGTGGCTTGCCTTTTCCTAAAGTTCCTTTTCCTTGCATAGTCTATTATCAAGCCTCTAGCATATGCCTTCATTGTGTCCCATACGTTCTGGATTGAAGTATCTTCTTTTTTATTTTCTCTAAAGAAAAAAACCAATACTTTCACCATCCACTGTATAAAATCCTTCCCCTTTAGAATAGTATTATTTAACGTCCATCTTGATCTTTTTTTTGTCCTTTCCATTTAATTGTCATTGGATTGTGGTCTGCCCAAGTACTTGTTTCGATATTTGTTTCTTGAATATTAGATATTAATTCTGTTGAAGTCCAAATCATATCTATTCTGGACCATGTTAAATGTCTATTTGAGTAAAAAGTGTATTGTTTGGTTTTAATATTTCTTTCTCTCCATATATCTTTTAAATTTATTTCATCTATCATTTTAAAAAAGGATTTGGGAAGAGTCTTCCTATTTTGCTTTGTCGTTGTTGTTGTTATATAGTCCAGTTTATTGTCTACAATTCCATTAAAATCTTCCATCATAACTATATTGACATAGTCCAGTTCAATTATTTTCATGTGTAATTTTTTATAAAATTCTTCTTGTTTATCATTTGGAGCGTAAATTTCAATCAAGAGTGTTTTCGTATTATTGTGCATTATTTCCACCATTAATACTCTTCTGTCTTCATCAGTATGAATCAATTTTGCTGAAATGGTCTCTTTGCCATATAAAACCTCTCCTCTTTTCTGACATTGAGTCAAAGAAGTATTGTTGCAACGCCAGCTCCTCCCCCGTCATTTTGGATTCTTAAGCCATGCAGTCCAACTACATTTTCCTCTTCCAACACTGGCATTCTACTTTCCCATCACAAGCAGCATAAGTGTGAATAGAATTCAGATGTAGACGTTTTTCTTTAGTTTCAAATATATATTTTTGGATATTTTTTATTATTTCTTTCTGACCAAACAGATTTCTGCAATCACAGTATGAAGAAATTTAGTGGTTTAAGCTATATGAGAGGCTTATAGAACTTCAGCACAAAATATTATCAAGGAAATCTTTGCTTAAAGCAAATAAATTTCCATTATACCAAGCTCAGTTATAACTTTGCTAAGAAAATAGCTAATGCAGGAACAATACTGAATTAATTCTGAAGTATCAGTGGTTCATAAAATTAGTCAGTGAATGCCCTCCACAGATTCTGAATCTATTAGATAGATAGGTAAATCTATTTTGTAAGTAATGATTATAAGTGAGAAGTATGGTTTATAAAATTCTACTTTAAATATAGGTGCTTCATTGTGTCTGGGAACAGACTTCATTATGAAGTAATTCCAGGCCTTTCTTATAAACCAATTAATGAAATAGTACCCAGTAAAATTACTATTTTTCCTTGCATTTATGAGTGATTGTAATATTGAAATATCTTAAACTAGTGGGATGACATGAGATTTTCTTTTGCAGTACTCAGAGTGAGGGAGCTGTTCAAGGCATGTAATACTTTTCTCCCATTGATGCTGTTTAGAAGGTTTCCTTTCTCTGGTGTAATACATCAAATAATTCAAGCAAATAGATTGGAATGCCTTTCTTTTTCAAATTACCCATGATTATTTCTTGGGACTTTTTATTAGAATTAATAAAAACTTAAGAGTACCATCAACTTTTTTTAGTACCATACCTGGTGTTTGTTGTGTAAAGTGGTTAAAAGCAGCCATTGTTAATGGATCATCTGTATTGTCTAAACCTCATTAAAACCCAATCTTGATTGTCTAAGATAAAAATTGAGGTTCATTTGGTGAATCTCAAAATATTTACATGTAACATCAAAATGAACATGGCATTAAAAGTTTGTTTTCATAAAACATTCTAAATCTTTGGGTTGCATATATCTTTTGATTTTTTTTTTGACTGACATCATCAATTATTTTCAAAGCATGAGTAAATAATGACCATAGGATTTAATTTATTAACAGAAATTTATTTAAAATATTGTACATGTTTTGAAAAGACTTATAAGGTTTACTTTCTTTTTTAAAATTTCAGATGGATCATATGTGTCAGTTCCTTCTCCTCTAGGGAAGATTAAAAGTATGACTAAAGGTACGTTGATTACTAAGAATTTTATTTTTAATATCTTGCCAAAAATAGATTTATTGTAGGTCAGATAAATTTTTGAGAAACTGGCTTATTAAACTTTATAGCTTTTTTTCCTCATGCTGAAGTTTTATTAAGACTGAGGTAGGTTAGATTCATCTTCTCAACATATCCATAGGCACACTTAAATCAGCGAGAGAACTACTGAGCCTTTTATCTTGGATGGGATACTATCTACACAATCTGTTCCTCAAGTGAGGCTTGCCAGCTTTTTCATTCAAATCTTCTCTGTATTTGAGAGCTTGCAAGAAATTTAACAGGCAGAGTCTTGGCTACAGCTCCATACTAGGGGAAAATATACAGCTGCCATTTTTTTTCCTACAATTTTCCCCCTGTAAAGAAGATATTCAGATACAAAAATGCTATCAGAACCAGGAAACCTAAGCACTAAAGCTCACCGATAATGAAAATTGGCAACACCAGAGGTCAGCCCAAAATAGAAAATGTATTTTATTTCAAACCTATAGTAAAACATTACAATCCAAGAGTTTTGTTCAGTTTAAATTTGCCAGGGTTTGATGGGGGAAAAAAATCAGATTTGGATGTTCTGTGTTGTGTTGACACAAAACTTCAAACAATTTTAATAAATAGTGAAGATTCAAAACTTTTGGAAATCAAAAATCTGGATGCTTGCTACATAGCAACAGAGACCCCCAAAGTAGCATGCTTGCCATCATGTTTGTGGTTCAGATAGGGTAAATTGCCTCTCTGCCTTGAATTCAGTGGCATTGTGCAGACTTTCAAATGAAGTCATAGATGCTGATACATACTTGTAGTTTTATATAAATAATTTTACATCTGTATATATACCAACAAGATAGTCAGCACATCACTACATCATGAGGTAAATCACTAGATAAATCACAGAACAGTATACAGAGCACATAGAAGAAAAAAGGCAGGGAAAAGGAAAACAAGCCCTTTACACCCAGCAGCCAAGCAACAGAGATTACCTCATGTAGGAGACAGAACTCCCCAACCAATCAAACGACCATTGTATGTTCTGTTCTGTTCCATTATCCACTTCCCTGATCCAGCGATTAAATATTTTAACGGGCAATTCTCGACTTATGACCACAATTGTGACTCGAAAATTTATTGTTAAGTGGTCTGTGCTATTACAGACAGTACATAGCCATTCCTGATTTTATGATCTTTTTTGCCAAGTCATTAAGCATGACATCAGGTGATCCCAATTTGTAGCTTTCTTTGCCAACTTCCCCATTGCTTTGCTTCTTGGAAGCCAGCTGGGAAGGTCACAAATGATGGCCCTGGGGCTGTACAACTATTGTAAATGTGAGGTGGTTGCCAACACCCAGATCACAATCACATAACCATATGGATGCTGTGTCAGTTTTAAGTGTGAGGACCAGTATTAAGTCCCTTTCTTTAGCACCATCATAACTTTGAACAGTCGCCATAAATGAATGGGTTGCAAGTTGAGGACTACCTGTAGCTTTATAATTGGCTTTAATTGAACTCTGTGTTTCTGATCTTTCATACAAGATAAAACCCCTTCAGATCAAGAAACTGTTCCAGAACTGATCCTGGCATAAAGTATTACATTCCAGTCAACTCATTAAGCGGTTATAAATTACACAACATTCCAAAATAAAACTGACTCAGTTATTCTGTGTTTTGTTGAAATCAAACTCAGGACTGAATTTATACCTTCTGCTTGGCTCATCCCCAATGTGGTCCAGTCATCATTTTCTGAGTGCAGGACAGAAAATGTCATCTTCCCTTCACTCCCAGCCAATTGAAAACATGCCTGGGTTTTCCAGCTTCACTTCAATCAATCGATCAGAATACAGCTGGAAGGGACCTTGGAGGTGTTCTAGTCCAACCCCTGCTCAAGCAGGAGACCCTATACCATTTTAGATAGGTAGCTGTCCAATCTCTTCTTAAAAACATCCAGTGATGAAGCACTCACAAATTATGAAATCGAACTGTTCCACTGGTTAATTGCCTCACTGTTCGGAAGTGTCTTCTTAATTCCAGGTTGCTTCTCTCTTTGATTAGTTTCCACCCATTGTTTCTTATCTTGCTTTCTGGTGCTTTGGAAAATAATTTGACCCCATCTTCGTTGGCAGCTCATCAAATACTGGAATATTGTTATCATGTCCTTCTTTTCTCTACCCATACCCAACTCCTGCAACCATTCTTCCTATGTTTTTGTCTCCAGGCCTTTAATAATTTTAGTTGCTCTTCTTTGCACTTTTTCCAAAGTCTCAACATCTTTTTTTGTAATGTAGTGACCAAAACTGGATGCAATATTCCAGGTGCAGCCTTACTTCATAAGTTCTTCATAGTGGATGGTCTTCAGCAATTTGTTCTATTCCAGTACAAAGCTCTAGCTCATTGTAACTCCAATATTTGGCATACCTTCTCCTTTCCTATAGGTGGTTGCCACCCTATGCAGCTATTCATCCTGAGTTTTTCATCTGCTATGTTTTCTGATGGTTAACAATTATTTTTTTAAGTATATAATCTTGAAGTTGTTTTAGCAATGGCCCTTTAATAAAACTATTATCACCCCTAATCCTCATACTCCTTTCAATGCTTATATCTCCCAGTGGATTTCCTTTTTGTATCTTCCCAGCCTGAGTGAAACATTATCCCCTTCCTTTCCTATCCCACCCCACCCCTCTGTTTCAATGGGAAAAAATTGCTACATTACTTCTATAAAGCTGAATTATCAGTATGGAATGAAATTCCTGTATCCTTTTTGTTTCCTGCATCCAAAGGGAAGGAAATGAGGGGGGGAAAGGAAAGAGTTGATAATATTGGAAGGAAGACTGAGGGTATCCATGTAAATACCTGGAAAGGAGAGGCAAAGCAAGAGGAATAGTGAGGAGGAACAACCTCTCAAGGGAAAAAGTAGACATTGGTGCTCCAGTCCACACAGGAGTTGAGTCAATCAGTGAATCTTGCCTTCCTTGCATGGATGGGAAAGCGAGAATGGCCAATCAGAGGAATGGCCAATCAGCTCTTGGATTCTGTTGCCAATTGACTCAATCCAGGCTGAAATTTCTGAAGTTGGCTTCAGGAACAGATGGAAGCAGTGTGGCAGAAAAGCAGCTTAGGCATCAGTGCAGAATTGCCAAAAGTCCTTCGTTTAGTTTAAGGTTGGAACCAAAGCTAATTTTCAGAAAGAGTTTCAATTAACACCAATGCCTTTTAATGCAGCGGTTAGAAACAACAGCATTCCAGGAACAATGGTTGATTTCTTGTTTATTGTGGAAGCATTCATTCAATTGACCCTCTTTCTTGCTTCAGCTTGTTACCCAGACAATAAAATGTGCATACACAAGAGTCATTTTTTTTTCTGGGCTACAATCAGTCCAATTCTCAAGATTGGTATACCCAAAACAATTGCTCTAAACAGCTTTTTATGACAATTAGCTCTACACAGAAGGAAAGGTAAGAAGCAGGGGAATGATCAATCAGGTCTTCCAGTGGGCATGCTTCAGACTAAGCACAGCCAGAGGAATGCTATTTAAACAGACATTTGACCCTTAGAATAGTTATAATATTAAGGCACCTATGGAATACTTCTTTTGGGACAGAGGATAATAATGCTCATGTCATACTTTTTTGTTATCTTTGTGACTTTTCAATATCCCACCCACCCCAGTCTTTCTTGATTGGGGCAGGGAATAAATATTATCAAATGGATAAACAAACTGGAGCAGAAGGCTAAGAGGCATTTAAAACGCATTTAAAAAAAGGCATCTAAAGGCATTTAAAAAAAAAAAAAGCAGAAAAAGAAAGGTTTCTATTCATTGTATGTGTATGGGTAACTGGCATTGTTAGCGGTACTACCACACAGACAAAAAATAATAATAATTGGAAGAATTGATTTCTTATTTCTCCAAATTGGAAAACAGGGCTTATTGAAGGGGCAGTGGATTTTTAGGTGATGTGAATGCGCTTTTACATTAGTAAGAGACTTTGAAAAGCAAGAAAGTGAAGAGATGGGTGAAACATCTTTCATCTTCTCTCTGTCTAATTAAAACCATCACCCATTCCATTAAATGAAATAAAAATTGAAATTTAAGCAGAATGAACTGTTCATGAGGGTTAGGAATGGAACATAATGCACTGGTATGGTTTTTCTTTCTCTGTGGGAAGTTCCCACTGGTGTTAATGGTGGAGAGATGTGTGGAGTATTACAAGGATTGATGTGCTCCACCCACCCCACCCCACAATTTAACATAACATGAAACTACTGGGTAGGATCATCTTTTGGGTTGGAGTAAGGTATCATCAGTGTACAATATTGTGGCCCATCAGCTGCCAGCAGAGCTAGCAGCAGTTTCAGACGATGAGGAGGTTGAGGGGGAGCCTGGGTCAGCTTCAAAGCCTTTGAAAGGCTCTGATGAGGAAGCAGAATCAGAGGCAGATGCAGAGCCGGGGACTTCCGTCCTTCCCCAGGTGCAGAGGCAGGTGTCCTTGTGGCCTGAGCTGAGCGAGGGGGAGGAATAGATGGAGCCCATCCCAGATGTGCATATGTGTAGAGGGAGAGGAGACCAACAGAACTCAATAAGCAGGCTCTCAGGGAAAAGAAGATATAGATGCTAGCCAGCCCCTCCTTGGCTGGGAAATAAATAGTAGAGGATTGGGAGTGGCCTGTGTCACAACCATTCATCTTCCAGTATACATCTATCAAATCAGATTCCTTTGCCAGAATCAGATTTTATCAGGACTAATTGCTCTATATTTGAAGTGCCAACTGAGTCTCCCTGCTGGAAAATAAGAGGGCATGAATTTGCCTCAGCCTGTGTGAACAGGGACTGTTTCTGCTTGGCTTAATAATTGAAAGGACTTTTTAAAAAATCTTGAGTTCTCATGTGAACAGAGACCATTCTTCCCCGGGTTCAGAAGGGGAAAAGACTTTCATTTGTGACTAATTACTTTTGGTTTTGTTTATACAACCAAAAGGCTGTTCCTGCCCTGTTTTTAAAAGGGGGGGTTGTTTTACTCATAAGTAAGCAGTTTCTCATTGCTTGCAAAGGCTGGGTCAGAACATGTAGATGATACTCAGTTGTATATCTTGACCCAAGTCAACCACCTAATCCTGTGAATGTGTGCCCATTCCTGGATCCAGAGGACCTCCAGGCAATCACTCATATCCTGGCCACCTTGTGTATCAGAGGTGTCAAACTCGATTTTATTGAGGGCTGCATCAGGGTTGTGTTTGACCTTGAGTGGCTGTGGTGGGCGTGGCGACTCATGTCAAGGGCTCCTGTGGTGGCCTGAGTGCTCTACCAGTGAAAACAGCCTCCTGAGCTCCAGTTTTGATCATGATGGTCTGCTGCAACCCTCTGCCAGAGAAAATGGAGCTCCATATTCACTGGCAAAGGGCTGCAAGAGGACATCACAGCCAAAAACGGGGCCTGGGAGGACTGCATGTGGCTCTCCTGAGCTCTGTTTTTGTTGACAGAAGCACTGTGGGCTGGTCCTTCACTGTTTCCAGGGCAGCCCTGCAGACCAGATCTAAGCACCCCACAGGCTAGATCCTGGCCCTGAGTCTTGAGTTTCATACCTTTGTTGTATATGGACTATTGAAATACATCCATGGTTTCTAAGATAACTTCCAGGTGCAATGCAAGGTGCTGGTTGTCACCTGTAAACCCTTCATGACAGAGTCCTGCTTATCTGGGGAACTTTCTATCTTTAATAAATTCTCCCTTTCTCTTTGGTCAGACACAACTGGCATGCTGTGTTCAGACAATCCTTTCTGATGATATCCAGGAAGTGGGCTTCTTTGTCACTGTGCCTGCTCTCTAGAACAACATTATCCCAAAGATATTGATGTCTTCTGCCTTCCCTTCATTCTAAAGGTCATTAAAAACATGGCTTTTTCCCCAAGGCATCTCATAGGATTTTCTCTACTGAGTTGAATGTTCATCTGTTCTGGACATCTTGTATGTCTTTTCTGTTTCCTTTATGGTTTTTTTGTTTCATTGTTGTCTGCAATGTTGCAAGCCACCCAGATTTGTCTGGAGTTAAGTAGCCTAAGAAACAAATATTAGTTCATAAGTCATTCTTCAGTTTCTCTTCAATGGCAGTTAGATCCTGAATGGTTCTCTCACTGTGACAATTGTTCTTTAAATTCGTGCTGATTCACTCCAAAACTGCCCCCAGATCCTATTTAAAGTCTAAACCAATAACCCTAGAGTCATGATAGCCTTTTTTGCTGCACCAGTCCAGGCAGGAGAATTCAGAAGATAACAGTTCAGTTATAAAAGGCAAGAGAACAACAATTACATCACCTAAAACAGAACAAAATATTTAACATTCTTTATGTGCAAATTTATCATACTTTGGTCTAAACTCAAAAGAAAATACCACGATCAAAACATGTGTTTTCTTTTGAATATGACTCACTTGAAACATCTGTACTGAAACCATTTTGCACACCTGTAGATAAGATTTTCAATGCTGGACAGAAGAGATTAACTGAAGTTTCTCCTGCTGAACTAAAGGGAAAAGAAACTTTCAAATGAACAGAGGCAGTTCTTCATTGGTAGGAAATTCTGTCTCTCCCATTCCCTGACTTCTCGTGCTACCTTCTTATACAGTAGTCCTCAACTTATGATCACAATTGAGCCCAAAAATTCTGTTGTTAAGTGAGGCATTAGTGAAGTGAGTTTTGTCCCATTTTACAATGTTTCTTGCCTCAGTCGTTATGTGAATCACTGCTGTTGATAAGTTATTAACTCGATTATTAAATGAATCTGGCTTCCCCATTGATTTTGCTTGTCAGAAGGTCGCAAAAGGGGATTACATGTTTTTGGGAGACAGCAATGGTCATAACTATGAACCACTTGCCAAGCATTTGAATTTTGGACACATGATCATAGGGATGCTGCAAAGGTGGTAACAGTGAAAAATGGTCATAAGTCACTTTTTTCAGTGCTGTTGTAACTTTGAACAGTCACTAAATGAACATTTGTTAGTTGAGGATTACCTGTTCTACAGTTCACATGGCTTGGTGCCACACCATGGTCACTCTACTCTCTTTAAAATGAATGGAGCAATGTTTTTATTTTTGTTATATTGCAATAGCATCGAGGGGACTCCAAGGATGGCACAGGCCTGTGACTCAAGCTGGTATAGATTTTTGTGTTTTATTCATTGTCAGGTGGAGGAAGCAGTTGTCCGCTGAGCCATGGAACTCAAAATGGCCTCATCACGAACTATTGTCATTGGAACATTCTCAGGCCTCTTTGTAGGGACACTGGGGGAGAGGTGTTATGTGGAAATAGCTTATAAAAGGAGTTTGATGATTTGGAAGGTTGGAAGATGGTTGGAAGTCCTACCTGTCAATGACTACTTCAACTTCAACCATAATAACACATGGGCAAACAATAGATACAAAGTCAAAGTAAACTACTCCAAATTCGATTGCGGAAAATACAACTTCAGCAACAGAGTGGTCAATGCCTGAAACTCATTGTCTGACTCTGTTGTTTATCCCCTCAAACTCCCAAAACTTTAACCTTAAACTGTCTACCATGGATCTCATTCTATTCCTAAGAGGGGACGTGCATAAACACACCAAGGTGCCTACCAACCCTGTCCTATTGTTTATTTATTTGTATTCATTTATTAGGTACATACTTATGCCTGTTTATACTTATATGTTTATATGTTATGTTCACACTTGTATTTGTTTTCTCATACATGCTTGACAAATTAAACTTGTATTTGTTTTCTCATACATGCTTGACAAAATAAATAAAATAAATAAGTTTGGGTTAAATTTAGTAAGAACTGCAATTGAGAAAAATTGCACATTGAGCATGAAGTAATCACCGACATTATTGCAATACTTTCTATGCCACTGAGACATTATTCTTACTGAGATTTGTTTTTTACATATTCCAAAATTAGTGATAATAATAACATAAGTTTAAGTTTCGTTTGATTTAAATTTGTGCCTTCATTTTAAAAGAATCTTTAAAATTATATGTGCAAAGCTAAAACAAGTCAATCATTCTCTTGATTCATGTCCTTTCCTAATTTTTTTCCCAAATAAAAGCTCTGAGTTCTGTAAGAGTTTTATTCTGCCCATGTGATCAGAAGACATATTCAAAGGTTTCTTTGAGAAATGTTTGGATAGACCTCTCATAGTAGAGCATGTGGATCAATAAGTTAGTCTGCAAATTAAGTTGTGTATCAAATCCAATTCTAGGAGTCACTGGAAGATTGCAATGGCAATAGAAATAGCTTCATAAGTTTTTGTTAGATAGAAAAGGCACTAATTCCTTGTATGAAGGATTTTCTATAGCCATTACATGATGTAGACAGAGTATGCCTAGGAACTAGAGCACTGTTCTTTTAGTGATAAGCTTCTAAACCCAAAAAGGACAGATAGGATATTGAAAATTTGTTTATAATGTGGACTCATTGTAAGGTACTAAAACAAAGTAGAACTGAGATACTAGCCAGCCAATATATAATAAAGATGGCAATTTATTTATTTATTTCATAGTGTGAAAATTTGTTTTACAGTATGTAATTTATTTATTTGCTGCTAAATTCAAGGCTTTTAGTACACATTTTCGTTTTACAGAAAAGGCAGATGTTCTCCTACTTCGTGCTGGTTTGCCATCCCATTTTCACCTCCAGCTTTCAGAAATAGAATTCCATGAAATTATTGGCTCAGGTAAAGACAAGTGGAAAATATGTTCATTTTAGCATATGCACATAGATACTTATTGGTTTGTTCTTAATTTGATGCAGGATCATTTGGAAAGGTGTACAAAGGAAGGTGCAGAAATAAAATAGTTGCAATCAAACGGTAACATTAATAGTATCTTCTATTCAATTTTTTATTAATTAATTATGATTTTGAAGTTACACCCTTAAAGCTATTAAATATTCTTTTTTTTCTTTATCAGTTACCGAGCCAATACCTATTGTTTGAAATCAGATGTCGATATGTTTTGCCGTGAGGTTTCCATTCTGTGTCAACTCAATCATCCTTGTGTTATCCAATTTGTTGGTGCTTGCTTGGACGATCCAAGTCAGTTTGCCATAGTAACTCAATATATATCTGGAGGATCTCTCTTTTCACTGTTGCATGAGCAAAAAAGGTAAACTGTTGCATGAGCAAAAAAGCTACATCAAGTAAATAACTACTCACAACTATGTTAATTAAAACAGAGTGGATTGACCAGAGGTCAGCACTCAAGAAGAACTTCTTGCACAGATTCCATGAACTTGCTCAAAGCCCACAATTACCCTATCTATAATTATCTATCTATGATCAAAATAGACTGAGATCCTTAGTGATCCAGTAGAAAAAAAAAGTTGAGGAAAGAGGATGAGTCAACAAAGAACTGCAGAAGGAGTGGGAAAAAAGTGATAGGTGACACTGGTATGGAAAATAGGGAGAGAAAAGTAAAATGTACAATGCAGAAGTATAGGAAGAAAGAAGCAGCTTGGAAAGTAGAGTAAGTCAAGAGCATGAGGAGGTTGTATGTTACAGCAGAGGGCTATAAAATAGACAGAGTGACGTTCCTTAGAGTTAATAACATTGTCAAGCAGGGTTCTGGAAACTGTACAGCCAGTAAAAATTTCTGCTTCAAACCTATGGTTTCAAGTTGCCCCTAAATGATTACAACTACCTAAGAATTCCTGGTGATCATATCTTTCTGATTCCAAGAATATTTATGGAGATTAAGTTTATACCTTACTTATACATTCTTACAAGACAAGGCAAGGCACACAAAAGTTGCTTGTTACTAAAGATCTAGCGAACAGATTTAATAAACCGTAGTGATCATTTGCCTGATGTAGAGTTTTTCTTTTAGTTACAGATTATTTAATACACCTTTCCATGGGGAGGCTATGAGAATTAGTTTTGGGGAAAAAAAGTTAAACTTTTTTTGACTATATTCACCCAAATTCCTCAATGGAGATAACCAGTTGGAAAAATAGCCCATGCCTAAATTTAATTCTGACAGGTGTTGGTTCAGGAGACTTCCTGGCATAAGTCAACTCACTTTCTATAGACATAGTTATAAGACATGGTTTCTACAGACATGGTTATAAGTATATGAAATCCTGATACAGGCATCCTTCCCTCATCACAACAAAAATAATATGATGTCAGAATAACAGAGCTGGAAGAAATCTTGGAGGTCTTCAAGTCCAACCGCCTGCTCAAGCAGGAAACCCTATACCATTCCACACAAATGGTTGTCCAATCTCTTCTTAAAAACCTCCAGCCTTGGAGCACCCACAACTTCTGGTGGCAAGTTCCACTGATGTCCATCTTGACATAAGCTCCATTTTCTTTTATTTGTGTTGCAATATTGGATGAAAGTGTTTTGTCCCTTGCTTTCCTATGGGCTGCTATGCATGTTAAAATTTCACTTAATGCCATTACCATCATTATTATTCATAGGCCACATTCTCCATTGGAGTGCCTGGTTGAGTTGATTTATTCAAGGGATCATACTGGAGTTTTTTTTAAAAATCCCAAAAAAGAAAACTTTAAATAAACAAATGAACAAATAAGCAAATATCTCCCTTCCTGATTTGTTCAGTTTCTCCATTCTAGAGTTTAAATAGAATTGGTTATAAATACACCAACAGTGTTTTGAAAATACAACTGAAAGTAGTCAGCAAAAGTTATTTATGATTATTATGTAGAAAACAATAGCTGCATCATAAAGAATCTTAAGCAAATGTGTTTCTACATTTGCCCATCTATTCACTCCATATTGATTAATAGATATGTTTGCTTTCTGATTTTGCTATCTGTCTCGGAAACATTGCAATTTGCAATACATGGATAAATACAGGAAAGGATTATGCATAACGATTGGGTTTAGGCTTCCTCCATGAAAATAACAAATCTATTCCTTTTAAGTCTGCCTCAGGGGAGCTTCCATTCACCATGAGATTCGTAAGGCATGAGCATAAATTCCAGGAACAACATGAATTGTAGCAAGTAGCAAGGTGGGCAAATAATGAGATCATGATATCATTTCACAAATGATGGTCCTTACATCCTTGAATCAGACATTGTGCCTTGACTGCCATAAATTACATAATTGCATCCTTTTAACAATACACCTGTCATCATTTTGACGTCCTAGTAGTAATGGATGCTCACGCTCATCATGAGACCTGTTCTACCTTGTCTTTTCCACCATGTTTTCTAAAGATTATTGGACTATCAAATCTGTCATTGGAAGATATTAGGAGATAGAATAGTAGGTATTCATAGGTAAATGAATAACTGATCTAACTTCTAATAAAGAACAAACCTATTGCAAATTAGAAATAATTTCTCATTTTAAATTGCTTGGAGAGACAAATTGATTTGCTTGTGACAATTACTAGTTATCAATTTACTTACTAATCAGAAGGTCTGACAAATTCATTTCACCTGTCTCTAATCTGATGAAGGCAAGTCTTTTTTTCTTCTTTTCATTGCAGAAACCTTGACTTGCAGTCCAAATTAATCATTGCAGTAGATGTTGCTAAAGGTATGGAGTATCTTCACAATCTTACCCAGCCAATTATACACCGTGACTTAAACAGGTACATTGCTGTAGACAATACTCAAATCATTAACCATAATTCTGAAACATATGTATGTCTGGTGGCAATAACTTCAACAGTCAAATGCTGAAGTTTTCATCTGAAGATTGAACGATTTTCATAACTGAACCTATAATGCTTTCAAAATTGACCAATATTGTGCTCAGAAAAAGGACAATTTGATAACAGTGGCCTGAACAGACTTAAGGAGTACCTGAAAAAGCACATTCAGGTGAAGTTAAAAAATGTCAAGTGCTAGGAGAATTAGGAGATTCAGGCATTTCAGATGAGTATAAAGTTTTACTGCAAGCTTAAGCCCTTTACAAAAATCTGAACATCAAGGAAAATGAGCAGGAATAAGAAGGCATTCAAGATGGCTAGACCTAGATCTCTTGCAGGCGTGCAGGGATTTGTGACTTTTGCTACATTTGACTCCTCCCTCAGGCTCAGCCTGCTCATCTCCTACAAATAAATGTGGAATACTAACCTTCCATATCCCATTTTTCCTTAAAATGAAATAAAGAGCACAGTGGTGGCATTTTTTGGTCAGTTCTAAGAATTTTAAAACAAAGAACAAAACATTATGTAATCCATTGTCCTGTAGTTCCATGGACAACATCCATAGGATTGATTATTTCCATTCCCTCTGATATTAAACTTTGGCTTAGCATCCTTAGAAAAAAAAATCCAACATGGAATCCTCTTTTTCCACCACTCTGTATGATTATTTGCATCAAAGATTGAAAGAAGTGTAATGACTTGAGTAGCACTGAAGGGACCAAAAAACCAAACAAGCTGGTCTTATTATACTTTCTCTCATTCTGCACAAGAGAAACTCTTTAGAAATGGAAAAGAGTAAAAATATATTTAGGTATCTCTCCTCAGCTCTGCCCTGTTGGCCTTCAGGCCATTTGGTCAGAGTAACAGTTCTGCCTACTTGTATTTTGATGGCAGGCTCTGCCAATTATATCAGGGGAGATGAAGTAGTCAGCTGACTTGGAAGTAATCCTCCCTAGCTCATTTCCCTAGCTCATTTGTATTTTGTTTTATAGTCATAATTCCTTTACCAAAAAGTATAGGGGAAACCAGCAGGGAAACAATGTGACATAGTCTGTTGTCATTCTCACTATATGTCTCTGAGTGCAGGTAACTAGGAACAGAAGGCAGGCAGGCAGGCAGAGCAATAGAAAGTCAACAACTTGTAGGAAGAATGTATAAAGGTTGGAGGGAAAAAAACTAAATCTGTTCATCTCCTATTGAGATGTAACTCACTCAGCATCAGGAGATAATTGATCCCTTTGAACTTCTTGAAGTAGACCAAGCCTATCCCTTAGCCTTTGATGGAGAAGTCTTATGCTTGTTGTTTAATAGTTTTATAAATACTTTTGATGTCTCTTATCCTTTTTTGATGGCAGGCTCTGCCAATTATATGAAGGGAGATGAAGTAGCCCACTGACTTGGAAGTAATCTTCCCTAGCTCATTTCTTAAAACCGCCTGCAACTTTTGAGTTTCATTGTAAGAATTAATTACTAATTTGAAAGACATCAACTGTCTCTCATGCTTGAGATAATTTTGGAAGTAATTAATTCATCCATCCTGATTTATTAACTCAGTGGGAGCGCAGGTGATTATTATTGGAGCAGCCTACCAACCTTCTTTGTATGGCAGATATTTATTGAATCAGATATGTAAGGAAACAAAAAAATGTACTCTTTGCAAAGAAACAAAAGTGTTGATTTTATGTTTTACTGATACTCTTTAAAACTTTTTTAAAAATAACATTTTTTACTTTCAAAAAGTACATTTTTCCAAAATTAAAAATACTTTCCTGCCTTCAGGGTACCTCATCTTGAATCAACTAAGGTCAAACAAAAATAATTTAAAAAAATAAAATGATTTTCGCAACCAAAGAGTTACTTATATTTGCAGAAGAAAGTTGCTAAAACTGGAAGTTCCCAGCAGTATCTGAGAAAATGCAGGTAGTCCTCAACTTACAACAGTTTGCTTAGAGACTGTTTGAAGTTACAATGGCATTGAAAAAAGTGACATGATAATTTTTCACATTTGCGACCATTTCGGCATCCCTGGAGTCATGTTTTACATTTGGATGCTTGACAACGAACTCACATTTATGACGTTGCAGAGTCCCAGGGTCACGTAATCACCTTCTGACAAGCAAAGTCAATGAAGAAATCAGATTCACTTAACGACCACGATACTAATTTAGCAGCTGCAGTGCTTCACTTAACAAATGTAGCAAGCAAAGTTGCAAAATGTAGCAAAATTCACTTAACAAATTTCTCACTTAGCAACATAAACAGTTGTGGTCATAAGTTGAAGATTACCTGTACTTTTTGGAATGGGATGGGATGGGAAAAATTGGAGAGGAATAACTCATTCAGGAAGACATCCAAAACTTCAGGCTAGACTTTTCTGAACAAAGAACAGAGAAATTCACTTTTTGTCGCTTCTCTTTTCCTTATATCCCTCTTAGGTCTGCCATTATACAGTATATAAACTAAACAGATCATTTGTAGCCTGTATTTTGTATTATATACACAAATGTATATACATTTTGTCTGGCATATACATGATTATTAGACCTACTACCTTTGCTGTGACATTGGAATAATTATTCTGTGTACATTTTTGTCTCATGTCTGGAGCTCATGGTATTTTAAATTAGGGCTGTATACATCTACTATTGATATTTGATATTAAACTCAAACTTATATCGGCTTGTCATGTGGATATGAGAAAGAATATTGCTTTGAACCAATTCACTGGTTGAGATAAATAATAAACAAAATGGTATTATAGGATCTTTTTTTCCTTTCAACAACCTGTCATCTTTGACTATTAATCTGTAGCAAGCTCAAAGCTTTGCAATACATTTAGCTGCATGGAAAGATTCCAAGGCTAGTAGCTCCTTTGTCAGGGAATGAAATGGGATTTATCTCTTGAAGCTTTGTGTAGAAACAGAAATGTCTTGCATTTCTAGGCTGTGTAGTAGTGGCAATGGCTGACAATAGCTGTTCAGACTCCTATATCCACAGAGTATTAAGAATGGTGTAGTGTATTTCATTACATGTTAAGATCAATATGAGACTTCCATTCTGTTTTTAGCTTAAATCTGTTGTATGCATGCCAGCACTTCTCACAAGATAAGAGAACAAAAATGGAAAGCCAGCTCTCTGGGGATATTATAAAAATAATCATCATGTCTGTATAGCTGCATAGAAGACTGGATGTTGTCATGGTGTAGACCCAACTGCAGGATTATTAACTTTTTTTTTTACTGACATGTATTTAATGATTCCAAAATTTAAAACAAATTGCAAAATTGCCACAGAATTGCCTTATTTTGCTATTATACCTGAATATAATTTCTGACTACTATTTATTTTATTTAAGATATGATGAGTACATGACAAAGAGAAATAAACATATGCACATAATCCATGTAATTATATTCAAAGTTGTCCACATCTATAGCATCCTTTAAGGACTGGATTCCCAGGATTCCTCAGCCAGCTTTGGAAGTTGAAGTCCACAAGTCTTAAAGTTGCCAATGTTGGAGCCTTAAGCTACACATGCTTCTGAGTGGTGCTAATTGGATGTCAGCAATCAGATGCAGCCGTACTGCCCTCCTGGGCCTCACGGCCATGACAAACAGAAGAGTGTCTATAATTAACACTGATAAAAATATGCAGAGATGTATCCTAGCCTCACTTAATATGTCTCTATCTTCTCTGCATTAAATCAAGTGGTCTATCCCAAGCTCCTATTGATGTTCATATAAATACTCAGATAAAGCTATTACATGCTAGCTATCCCCGAATATATGCAAGTAGAAGCTTTCTGCAGTAATAGAGTATATTTCGAAATATGCGGGCATAGCAGTGGGCACAAAAACCATGGTTCTTCTACTCGTCTTAATATGCCATAGAGTATTACTGGGTCAGATATTAATTCCTACTAGTTTCTTCAAATCCATCAAGAGACCAACTTAAATCTAGGCTTCCTGGCTTCTTTGTTTATTGAAGAAAATGTATACAGCTGCCAATTTTCATATGAAATCTGGGAGGCTAACAAATGTTTATTGAAAACAATTTAATAAAATCTTTACAAACCAAGCGAAAAACCAGAATAAAGCATCCAAGGTACCATATAGTACCTTCATATGTGCCTGTTTGGGGCTTATTTAATATCCTGGTCCATGACCTGGAGGAAAAGACAAGTCTTCACAGTCTTCTGGAAACCCAGGAGGGTGAGGATCTCAGGGAAGGAGCTGTTCCACAGGAGCAGCATGGGACCATGCAGAGAAGACATGCCTCTATATTCCTCAAGATAACTTTGTTTAATCGAGAGAACCTGTGTGTCAAATCTAATGGGACAGGCAGAGATCTTTGGAGATAGGTGGTTCCTCCAAGTAACCTGGGCTACAGGGCTTTGAAGCCAATAACCAAAACCTTGAATTGTATCCAGAAGCATGTTGCAACAAATGCCATTTGTGCAATAGCAGAGTAACCCAAATAAACTGGATAAGTCTAAAACTGTAGATGTTACTGCATTCTGAGTTGGTTAAAGCTTTCAAGTATTTTTGAGGACATCCCCACTTCGAGCACAATGCAGTAATTCAATTGGAGAGAGACTGTGATCATGGTTTCCCAGTCTAGGGGCAAGTATTTAGGATTTGTGCAAAAGCCCCACTAGCCACAACTGTCACCTGCTTTTTCGAAGACTCCAAAATTGTGCAGCACCTCTGTCTGAAGGAGTATTTCCCACTACATCTAGGGTCTCCAACCTTTCTGGCTCTGCGGACCGGTGATGGTAGTGTAGAAAGAAAGATGGAATGGTTTTGGGCATGCTGATTGCGCAAATGCAGCTTTGCATGTTCACACAGCTTTGCAGGTTGCACAGTCCATTACCAGACTCCAGCATGGGGGTTGTGGATCTAGGGTACTCAATCTAGGGTACCTGATCTAGGATACTCAAAATCCCAAAGTCACTCAGTCTTGTAGCTTGTTTATCTCCATCCAGACCTTCATAATCCACAGAAACCGAGTAAGCACCTAGACAGCATCACTTGTCCACCCAATAATTGAATATCATCAGCATACTGATATTTCACTCTGTGCTGATATATCACTTCACCCATTGGTTTCATGTTAAATGTTCTAATATATTATAAAATATTTGTGCTCAATAGGAACAGTGTAGAGTCCAACCCAGAGGCACTGTACATAGAAGGAGTCTAGAACTGGACCTCTCCCCCATACCAGTACTGAATAAAACTAAACTCTCAGAATGCAACCACAAAACAGTGCAATTATCTGATGTATGTGTGTGTTCGTCTGTAGGAATACTCTTCTTTTAGAGAAATGCTTAATAAATATGGGTATAATATTTAGAGGAATACTAATGGCAATATTCTGAGAAATACGAGCCTGGACTTCAAATATAACTAATGGCTGGTGCAGTAGAGGAGAATCAGTGTCAGGAGACCCAAATCTGCATTCCCAAGAACAGCCTTTTGTAACTAATTATAGTTCATTAATCAAATAAAGTGGAAAACCTGTCATTAAGCTTTTGAATAACCATTTCTCAACAATTCATAACTAGACTTCCTGCACCTGACAGGCAGTGAAAATAGGAACTGTGTTAAGTATTTATTGTAATATAAAAAATGCAGTGGATGCTATCTGCGAAGTCCTTATGAGACTTAAAAGAATGTACTGTTGCCTTTCAACTTGCCTTCAAGATCCTCAAGTTTCCTAAGCAAGAAACAGTAAAGGCCCTGTCACACTGCCCAACGGATGCAAAACGTTTGTAAAAAGGACACAGCGGACGAGAAAAATGTTCCATCCATTGTTATCCGCTCTCAAAAGAGGCAAAAATTTGCATAACCAGAGCGGATAACACGGAAAGGAACAGACGGGGGGAGGACGCAGGGCGGATGGAAAATGGATGCAGAGCGGAAGCCTAGTGGATGGAAGCGGATGGGAACGGATGGAAAATCCGCTAGGCTTCCGGGGGACCTCAGCAAAGTGGACGCAGAACGGATACAGCGGATGCAGAATGGACACCGAGCGGATGAAGTGGATGCACAGCGGATGCACAACGGATGAAACAGATGCAGAGCGGAAGCCTAGCGGATGCACAGTGGAAGCCTAGCGGATGCCTGGCATTAATTGCGCATGCAGGGGGGATTTATTGCGTCAGCCCCGCAGATATAAAGGGAAGCAGCTCAGAAGCAGGTCACCATTCAGAGGAAAGACCTGCTGCCAGATGCATTGAGTGCCTTGCCAGCCTGCTTTGCTGCCTGCCATCCTGCCAGTCTTGCTGCCTGCCAGCCTTGCTGCCTGCCTTGGTGCCTGCCTCCCTGCCAGCCTTCCTGCCAGCCTCCCTGCCAGCCAGCAACCCCACAAACATGGGGAAAAAGAGGAAGCCTCAGCCATCTGCTGCCACCCTCCCACCCCCTGGCCCTCACTCTGCTTCTGCTGGGGCTTCTGTAGCACGGGCTTGCTCTTCTGCGGCTGGGGCTTCTGCTGCTTCTGCTACTGGAGGAGCTGATGATGATGCTTCTGGCGGTGGTGCTTCTGCTCGTGCTTACTCTGCTGAGGCTGCTTCTGGCGGTGGTGCTTCTGCTCGTGCTTACTCTGCTGAGGCTGCTTCTGGCGGTGGTGCTTCTACTGGTGCTTACTCTGCTGAAGCTGCTCCTCGTCCTGCTGGTCCTGCTGGTCCTGCTCGTGCTCCTAGATTTGCTTGTCCTGCTCATCCTGCTCGTGCTCCTGGTCTTGCTCGTCCTGCTTGTCCTGCTGGTCCTGCTCATGCTCCTGGTCCTGCTCATGCTCCTGGTCCTGCTCGTGCTCCTGGTCCTGCTCGTGCTGCTGCTGCTGCTGCTGCTGCTGATGATGATGATGATCCTGCTGGTGCTGCTGGTGGTGGTGTGGAGGAGCAGCCCCAACAAACTGGAAGTCCCTCTGATGAGGGCCCATCTGGTCCTGGCAAAGGGAGGAAGAGGCATATGCAGGAACGGGAGAGGAGGCAATACTCCATTGAGGAGGAACACGAGGATGAGGTGCTGGAGTGGCTGAGAGAGAATGACTATCTGTGGCGGAAGGAACACCGGCTGCACAGGGACACCAAAATGAAGCAGGCTGCTTGGAGACAGAAGGCGGAGAGCCTGGGCTACACATCGGAGGTGCTCCTCGGTTGATGGAAACATATGCACACCTGGTACAGGAAGCTGCACCTCAAGAAATCTAGCCAGGCCACAGTTAAGCTGATGGACAGAGAGACCTATGTCATTGCCAGGTGCAGCTTCTTGGAGGGTGAGATCCGCCACCGAGGAGCAGCAGCAGCAGCAGCCCCTCTCACGACCCTCTCTCTCCAACAGCCTGCTGAGAGCCAGTCCTCTTCCGGCCGAGAGTCAGTTCCTGTCTCCAGGCAGGTTTCTGTGGAGGGTGCCACGGCGGAGAACCCGCGGACAGGTGTTTTAACCGTGGTGGAGTGCGTGGAGGACTCCCTGGTGCAGTGGAAGAAAGGAGACGGCACGTCCACCACAGCCCTACCCGCATCCGCCCCCAGCTCCACCTCCACAGAAAGGCAGAGAGCCAGACAGGAGGGGCAGAGCCACACTGTCCTGCTGGAGATCAGGGATACCATCCGTAGCATCATAGATCTCCTCTCTCAGCTGGTCCACACCGACTCCTCATCCTCCAACTGCAAGCCCTTCCTCACCTATGTCAACCAGATCCTCACGGACATGACGGAACCCCAGTACCAGGTGGTGAAGGACCGGATCACCGAGCTGCTTCACCCTCCAGAGCCAGAGGCACCTGCTCCCACCCAGTCCAGGTCTGCTCCTCCACCCCAGGTGATGTCCCTCCCATTCCAACGCTTCCCACAGGCCCTCACCTACCAGGGCTATGGCTACCAGGAGGTCCAGCAGCAAGGCCCTCACCTACCAGGGCTATGGCTACCAGGAGGTCCTTCCCAATCCAGGCACAGAGTCATCGGGCGACACCGTTGCCACCGGTTCCACCGATGCCACCGATGCCTCCCACGCCAATGATACCACCGACGACAGCAATGCCACCCATGCCACCGGTGCCACCAACGCCACCCATGCCACCGATGCCACCAATGCCAGTCCTCACCTAGCTGCAGACCAGACAGCCCCACTACACTGCTCCTTCCTCCACCCCACAGCCAAGCCCGGCCTCAGTACATCAGTCCTCGGTACTGGGGCTGACACCACATGGCATGGAGGAAGGATCTCTCAACATCATGGGGCTGAGCCAGCTGTCCGAGAGCTTCCTCAACACACCGTCACCTGTTGTCCTCTCGGGGCCAGGCACCCCAGTGGTGCTTCAGACCAGCACTCCAGCACCAGCCACCTCCACAGAACCTGGACCTTTCACCCCTGATACTGGGCACACCTCCGAGTGACCAAGAGGAGTGCCAGAGATTGGGTGGCTACCTGTAGACTTTATTTGGACACGTGACTTAGGTCATTTTTCTTTTACAGCTTGTTTATCTTTGCTTCACACACTTGCCTCATTTATTTTATTAAATAAAGTCTTGGTGGAAACTTTTAGAAATGGTTTAAGCCTTTGCATGTTTGTGGGATGGGTAAGGATAGCAGTGGGGTGGGCAGGGATACCTTTGGGATGGGTAATAGCTGTGGGATAGATAAACCTCCAGTGCAAGCATAGTGGTACTGTATGGTCCACCCTCCCAGGTGCCACAACTGTGGCCCTTCATTATCAATAACAATGTAATCATTGATCCACACATGTCAACATAAACACAATTCTTTATTAAATGCCCTGTTCATTGTAGGCCCACCCAACATACATGGCCCAATCTCATCCATGTGATGAGACAGGCTGAAGGAAGCATCCATTAATCATCTACCAACCTGTCTTGCCACTCCACCGCTCCAGCTGGGGAGTTGCACCAGTGTTTCAGGAGGTTGCGCTGCTTCTTCCCTTCACGTGAGGCTCTGTTGGGGCCTTGCACATCCACAGTGTCTATCTGGTTTCGCCCTTGCCTCCATTCCCCAGGCTCCATGTCCCCATTGGCTTGTTGGAGGTCCATGAGCCTGTTCTGCGAGACTGGGTAGCGGGTGCGCATGAGATTGTGCAGGATGCAGCAAGCTTCCACGATCCTCCTCACGGTCTCTGGGCGATGCTGCATGGTGGTGAGAAGTACCTGGAACCTGTTGGCCAGGATGCCAAAGGCATTCTCCACCACCCGCCTTGCCCTGGACAGCCTGTAGTTGAAGATCGTCTCTTCACGGGTGAGGCATCTGGAGGTGTAGGGCTTCATGAGGTAGGTTATGAGGGAGAAGGCACAATGAAGTAGGGCACATCTTGCGTGTCGTTGGGCAGGGGGTCTGGATCTGGGAAGCCCATGATGTGGTTGCGTTCCAGCCCCTCCTTGAGGTCACTGGCGTTGTATACCTGGGCATCTGAACATGAGCCATTGCCTGAAGCATCGATGTACATGAACTTGCAGTCAGCATCGACCATGGCGAAGAGGACAATGCTGAAGAAGCCCTTGTAGTTGAAATAAGTGGACCCCGACTTGGCTGGAGCTTTCCAGGCCACGTGCTTGCCATCTATGGCTCCAACAGTGTGGGGGAAGTTCCACTTCTGATACCACTGCTCTGCAACTTTCTTCCATCCTTCTTCAGTGGAGGGGCACTGGAGGAGCTCCTCCAGGTATTCTTCGATGATTTCCTGCACCACTTCTCTGACCACAATGCTGATGGTGTTGTGTGGCACCCTCCAGCCGTACTGCATGCTCTTGTAGGTGGTCCCTGAGGCCAGGTGGCACAGAGTCAGTGCCACCTTGAGCCCAGGGTCCAGGCTGGGGCGGAAGTTGGTGCTCTGCTTGGTCAACCTGGGTGTCAGCCGCTGTACAACTTCGTCAAACATGGCTGGAGGCATCCTCATGAAGTTCTGGAATGCACAAGTGTCTTCGTTCCTGAGGTCCACCATCAGCTTGTTGTACAATCCGTACTCTGCTCTTCTCCTGATCCATCTTCGGACCCAGACGCTTCTTGGCCGCCTCCTTTTCTTCCCGTAGTAGAGTTCACAGAGCCTGTAGATGGCTTCGCACTGTTGCAGAAGGATGGTGGCTACCAAAAGGAGTTTGTTACGATCCATGGTGGACATGACTGGATGCTGTGGAAGAGGAAGAGTCAGATGAAATCTGCAGAGGTCTGCACAGCACGGCTGCTGGTCTGAAAGTGAGATGCAGGTGAGTTGCTCCCCCTTTTTATAGGCAGTATAGATTTTCCCCTATGTGTCCTGTTGCATCCTCTAGGCTTCCTCTAGAAATCCTTAATATCCAAGATAGGTCCCCTCTGCGAACATTTTTTCCGTTTTAAATTCTTTGTTTGCGAGCTGCATCCGCTTTCATCCTTTCTCCGTCCGTGCTACTAACGCTGCGTGTCCATTCCGCGTCCATTCCGCTTCCTCCCTGCGTCCGAGCAGATGTGAGTTGCGCAGATGTGGAACGGATGCCTAATGGATATAGCGGATGCATAATGGATGCAGAACGGATGTCCCCCATATGCCTAGTGGATGCAGAACGGACCCATTGGATACATTTTCCGCTCAAAAGTTTTGAACAGCTCAAAACCCTCTGAGCAGATGAAACGTCAATAGATGGATGCTGGACGGATATAGAGGAAGCTAAATGGAGGCAATGAGTACAGAACGGAAGCATCACGTTAACCAACAGATGGCAAGTGTTTTTCTCTGTTTTACATCCTCTTTCCATCCGTTGGTGCTGTGTGACAGGGGCTTAAGGAATGAGACAATAATAACAGTGATGGCTACTTTCTTGCTTTCATACTGACTCCTTTAAGCTGAAATGTTCATGTACTTTTCTAAAAAAAAAGTGTTGTCCTTATTACATCTCCAACAAAGTGCTATCCTAGAAAGTCCTTGTTTATATAAATATAACAGAGTCCAATACATGATAAATATTATTTTTGTTCTATAGATCATTGCTCTTAATTCATATTCTTGCTGTAGAAATTAAGATACTCTCTCATTGTCTAGTCAATATAGGAACCTGTAATTCTTGAATCAAGTCATCTCTTAACATCTGCATATCAGATTGATTTATTGATCTATATACCACTAAACTCTCATTGTGATGAGGGCAATAATTTTTGAACTAAGGTACTTCAAATGGGTTAGCTTACAGGATGTGTCCAAAATCTGGGATCCATGATTCCCAAAGGAATGAAAAATGGGGAAGTTGTGGCTGCTTCAGTGCTATTAGTTGCTGCCTCGCTGCTGGGCAGCATTACAAGAATGAGTTTAATAATCTTTTAAGGGGAGGGCATCTTTTCCAACAATATGTAGTTGATGTAACTGCTAAGACTGAATGCAAGAGACTGAATTTCAGCTGAATAACTCAAGTAACCTTTAGATCAACAATATGCAAATGCTTAATTGATGCATTGAATTAAGATGATGATTTTAGAAACATCAGATAGTGCACCATCATCTCTTTAACATTTGTTGGTGAACCAAGATATATGATTAAACATTGTCCAGATGCCACGATGTTTAAATGGAAATAGGCCAATGTTTCATTTTTCATTATGATGGCATGCAGTCCAAATACATGGCCAAAAATATGATAGCATCTTCTTGTGAATCACCAGGCAAATGATCAGCCAGATTTAATCACAAGAGCATTTAACTTGAAGATAAATGTTCACAAAGTACCTTACTGCAAAACATGGTCTTGTTGTGTATTGCTTACGTGCTAAGTATGGAATACCACAACTATGGGCAATGTAATGGAATGTGGTAGGCTGAGAGAGGAGATACATTCCAATGGAATAAGAGATCGTTAAATCCAGATATTTTATGTGAGAGAAAGAGTGGGAAGACAGACCCTACCCAATAGTTTTCAAAATATATGGTATATGTAGATAATGGAGTACTTAGTCTGGCCAGATTCTGCCTATAGGTGTGAAAACAATAAATACCTCAGCTTGGAAGAATAACTACATGTCATTCTTGGGCCTCACTTGCACTGTCTTCTGTGAAGTATCCAAGCCAAAACCAAAGGATTATGATACATTTGTGCATGTTGAAGCACCAGATCCAAAAGTTCAAGAGTGTATAAATTGATGCTGAAGCACATGATCCATGGTCTGAATTGCTGCAGAAATTTGGCATGGAAGAATTGTACATGCAATAAGAGGTATCCAAAGCCATTCAATGAGCATACAAGGTGTGGCAATTATTTATATCCTATACCTAGGAGATGGTTTTCAAAAATAGCAGGATTTGAAGGATATCAAGCAGGATGACCAAATTAAAATATACTTCTCAGTGAATGGTAGCCTATAATGCACAACTATTGAAAGTGTTCAGTTGTCATCTTAATCTAGAAATATACTAATCTGTTAAATCCATTAAATGTATTATTAAATATACCATAAAAGGGAACAATCAGGCAATTTTTGCATTGAATGAAGAAGGCAAAAATCCCACAATACTTGACAAAAAGATATATTGGCTCCTCTGAAGCTGTTGCATTGATACTTGGATTTCAAATTCATGAGAAGGAACCAACTGTTGTTTGCCTTCAAGTGTACCATCCACAACACCATCAAGTATTCTTTTGAAATAAAGATGCTGTGCAATTGAATAATGATATGTCAAGGATCACTTTAATAAAGTTTGTTAATTTTTGCAAATGCAATCTATTTGCAAAAGCACTGTACTACATTGAATATTCCAGAATTCTATCTTGTACAATGAATAATGAAAGTTATGGTAAACTAATCTTTATTTTTAATATAATGGAAGAGAGAAATCATTAAATATACATGAAAATTATGTCATAATCAAATTGACATCCTGAATTAATTTTAAATTTATATTTCAATTGAATAAACTTTAATTTTTATTCTGGCCCCACCTATGTTTTAGAGGATGACTCATTTGACAGACAAGTTGTGGTCTGTGGCATAAACAAAGTTGTACAGCTCTATCAAGAGAGTCTAATGATTATATTTTCCCTTCCTAATGATAATATATTCCTGTCATTGAAGAGGAATAATATAACTATAGGCAATTATTGTTCACATTATTGAAGAAACGTTGTTCCTTACATCATAGTTGATGAAATTTATCAATCAGACAGTATTCACAGACTGAATTAAATGAGCTTCTGCAGGTATACATTCATGTTTAAAAAACGACTCGAGTGTAATTTTGTGGCCTTGATGTTATAGGATTTGAAAGTGAACAAACGCTGTTGATCTGTATCAACTTTTGAGAAAATTCTTCCTTTGTCAAGAGAACGTAAAGTAATGAAAGCGCCATAATAAAAAGAAAGGCACTGTAGCATATCAGTCTTATTTTAAAGTATATCAGTTGAGTATGTCAAGACTTAGCTTTCTTCATGACTAAGCCTCATTTATGGGTCTAACGATTTGTAAAAGTTTATAAGAACTGGCTTGGAGATTCAGATAAAAAAAGCCTCTGGAAACTCTGTAGTAATGGGTACAGGTGTCTTCAACTCTTTGTTACACGTATAAAAAAATCCTCTCATAAAATCTTAAAATAGCAGTTGCCTTTCATTAAAGCTTTAGTGTATTAAGGTTAGAAGGATCCTTTACTGACCCCATTTCTTTAGAGAAGAAAAACACATTTAATAGACATTGCCTGTCTCTCGCCCTGAAAGATGCAGTATCTGGCAGACTGAAGAACTACTGGATTTTATAAAAGAGAAGATTGATTACATGCGTCTTCTAATTCTTTTTCTAATTCTTTTTTTTTCTTTCCACTGTTTTCGTTGAAGTAATGGGAAAGGGTATTCTTGACCCGTCTTCAGATGGGATGGCTTGAAGAGCAAGACAATTTCATATTGAATCTGATGAACTCTTTATTAACCCCTGGCTGGGCTTTGCTGAATTTCCCCCCTCCTCTTACTTTTCCTGAATGGAAGACTGCAGAAGCTACTTTTCTCTGCATTCTTTTCCAAAGCTTATATTGCATCAAATCTACAATGGTATTAGAGAGGCTTCTTTTAGCTCTGTTTCTATTGGTTTGGGTGGCTATTTTCTTCCTAGATATGAATGTGAGTGATAAAAAAAATGGGGAGACACGCAATACAGATGAAAGTAGCTGACCGAAATCTATTTATGAGATATAAATATGCCTTTGGGATAGTTGATGAGGCTGGTTCTCAAACATATTGAGTCCAGAAAGATGCATGTGGCCATATTGAAGAAGACCAAAACAAAATAAACTTCTCATAGAGATTACTCCACAAACTAATAAGGTATCTAATAACAATGTTTCTATCACTATGTCATATTCTGCTAAGGATATACTCCACCTGAAACATAACCAGAGCAGGAATTGTGAGATATCTTTATCAGCAAAGGATAAAACATACTTTAAAGATCTTACCAAAATGGTTAATATTCCTCTTTCATCTCATAGCTTTCCTTTTGGAACACAAGTTAATTAGCCCTTGGGTCATCAGTGAAAAACCATACTGTAGTACTCTGATTATTTTTGACTTTTAATATTTTAAATAAAACCTAGTATTCTTTCTCAATGAGTGAGTGAACGCATGGGTCAAAATCATTTGACTTGTCATATTCAAATTGTCTAAACATTTTGATTTTAAAAAAACAGATAGCCAAAATTGGATTTATTGGTAACTGAATGAATTCTTATTGCATGAAACCATTAAATGCATTTAATGTTACATTTATCATATTCTGTGGGTTTGCTTTATATGATTTGAAGGTATTGATATCTGGAACTCCTAATTGGGAAATTTCATTTTAACTGAAAAAGGAAAATGAATTACCAAGCTGAACAATTTTCCTTGTAACCTAAGTGATATACTGAAAATGTGTGTTTTGAAAAAAGCTACTGATATACTTCACATTTTCCCTTTTTCACAAATTCTCCTGCCAACTACTTTATTTCTTTCTTTTCAAATACTTTTCTCTCCTCTAAATCTTTTGGCTTGGACAATATTTTTGACAAATGTTGTGTGAGAATTGCTGTGTGTATATTCATGCTACTTTATTTTATAATGGGCTTTGCCTTCACAGTCCATGTAACTGAACACACAATACAGTAAGGGGATACATAAACCTTGTCATAACATAAACATACATTTCATAATGTAAAATCGAATTTTGATCCCTGTAAAGTTATAATATGGTCAAAAAGTTTGAGGCATCACTTTCTGAATCTTTTGTCACAATCTTGGTTCCTGAATCCTGGTCCTAGGGAAATATTTTTGAAACTCAGATATTTAAATATACATGGAAATTCTGTTTATAAGTGTGTGTGTGTGTGAGAGAGAGAGAGAGAGAGAGAGAGAGAAAGAGAGACAGACAGACAGACAGACAAAGAGACACAGACAGAGAAAGAGATAGAGATAGAGATAGAGACAGAATGAGAGACATTTTATGCAGGTAATTTTTGCATGCTATGATTTTTATATCTCTGTAAGACAAGATCCATTTTAAAGAAATGAACTACAAAATGGCGTCGCTCACAAATATACAGTACTGTTAAGACAGAGTGCACACAAGAGAAAAGCCATATTGGTTTAATGTATATAGAAAGTGCCTGAGGGCTCATCTGCACTTCCAGGTAGAATGAGTAGATAAGATCATCCAAACCTGCCATCCAAAAGTGATCCCTGGCCTATGCAAGAACCTGGTCCAGATCAGGAATCACTTCAGGATGGGAGGACTATATGACCTCATCTTCTACAAATTCCTCATTCCCTGTGAAAATGACTTTCACGTGGATTTTCCTGCTGTACTTTCAAAGTTCTGTTTTCCTGCTTAATGTGGCTGCTGTCCATGTTGCCTGGGGCATATTTTTTTCTCTTTCTTGGTCAACCCCTGCACTTTGATCAACCACATCAAAGGAACAGGAACACTACTCAGCTGATTCAATGGTTGCTATGGTCCCCACGATCCTCCAGAGCTGGTACAACATGATGATACAATAGCAAAGTTATTATAACACTTGTCTGGTTATATGGACATGTTATATATATGGACGTTATATATATGAAAGTCATTAAAGAAATGATGAAATAGTGCCCTGGTTGTCTTATTAAAAAGAAAAGATAGGAAAGTCCAATGGCAGGAGAGGTAGCCCAGGGGAAAAAACAATAATAAAAGTTTTCCTGTGTTTTGAACAGACAACGTTCTGTCCACAAAACAAATAACCACTGTATAGGACTATTTCTGAAAGGCATTAGAGACCTACAGGGTGGAAAAAGGAGTTTTTATTTTGAAGCTGTTTTTGTGCTTTATATAGGTGCCTTTTAATACTTGAATGGTATTTACTAAAATAGGATTTACTAAAGCCTTGCAAATGATGGTCATTGGTCATTAATTATTCAGAAAAAAGTATACAGAAAAGGGCATTGGAGATTGACTTCATAGCATGACCTTTCTTCACCTTTCCAAGGCTGAAATTTGCCTAGTGCTTCTTGGATTCTAGAAGCAGTTCCAGGAAGAATATCTGGAATTCTGTGTAGCTAATATTAACTGGTCGATCACATTCTCATGGAAGTTTATTTATTTTAAGACAACAACTACCTTTAGCCATAAAACTATAGGTTGTCCTCAATGTATAACCACAATTGAGCCCAAAAATTTTGTTGCTAAGTGAAAAACTTGTAAAGTGACAACTTTTCTTGCCACATTTGTTAAGTGAAGCACTGCAGTTCTTCAATTAGTAATCTGGTTTCCCCACTGATTTTGTTTGTCAGTAGTCTCAAAAGGGGATCACACAGCTCTGCAACTGTCATAAATGTGAGTCAGTTGTCAAGCATCCAAATGTAAATCATGTAATCATGGGGATGCTGCAATGGTCAAGTATGAAAAATGGTCCGAAGTCACTTTTTTTAGTATCATTATAACTTTTGTAAGTCAAGGTCTACCTGTATGTCATTTCCTCAAAGTATAGCTCCCAAAATTATAATTGGTAGAATCCAAGACAATATTTCATTTTTAGTCTAAATATGTTTATAAGTGGATAGTCTTAGAGACCTAAAAATATCAGTTGAAAGTGGAATCCAAATCTAATTTTTAGCATTCTGCATGTTTACTAATAGAAAAACCAGCAAAATTAGTATCCTTTAAATCCTATGTTGTTCTATGCTTATTATTAATAATCATATTAAGAGTAAATTATAACATTTCTTTAGTATTTTATCTTTGTAATCTATAATTATTCTTTACACTACTGCACATTTTACAGAGGAAAACTATACAATATTTTAAGATGTAAGGTTCATTTATCAGAGAGGCAGAGAACTTTTTAATTTTTGAGGGCTGCATTTTATTTTTGATGGACTTTTTTTTTAATCTCTCCCAAGGGACACAGTTAAAATGAGCAAAGATGTTTTTCAATCTGGGAGTATCATGAGAGGACAAATAATGAATAAGATTATATTAATCATTACAGGGACTTAATACCCTTTATTTTACTAAAAGAGATTGAGGAAAATTGATATCACTGAAAATCAGGGATCTTGCCACCAAATTCCAGAAATTCTGTTTGGAATGGGAAAAACGAGGTATTGATTTATTGCCAGATGTGCTGATTGTTCATTTAATGTAACCCACAGAGTCCAACAACCTGTGACTGGATTAGAACAGATTTTCAAGTTGAGAGAGCTGTGTTTAACATCCATACAGAGTGATCCTTCTACAGCTGAAGATAGTCATGCTAGCACGCTTTTTTATTTTGGTTTACACAAGTGAAAATATTTCTCGCTAAATCTCAGTGCAGCAAGAATGGATTTCAAAAGCTGCTGCCCAGATGACTTTGAAGTCAACCTTCACCGGGACAAAGCAGGCTTTTAGGCAGTTGGATTCTTTGCTTTGTTCTAGCAGATAAACAGAGAGCCTTTCAAAAATGGAAAATTGGGATTACCTATGACAGTGAGGAGGTTCTTAGGCACAATATTTCATGTCTATATGAGAGGACTTTATGTGCTAATGGTCATTAGACATACCTTGTCTAATCAAGTGCACACAATGAAGTAGACCAATGGATGCTGGCTGAATATTTTTCATTAATACATTTTACTGACAGCTATTTGAGAGCCATCATATAGCAATCTAGACTAAGGGCAGTTGCCTACCTTATCTTCCTGAATGGCTTCATTGACGACATTATGAAATATACCACCAAGACATTCAGAAAGGACAAGGATTTAGATATTTAGTGTAATTAAGATAAATTTCCCAGCTTCCCCATGAAAATTATCAAGCAAAATTTAAATAGAAGGAACAGTAAAACTTTTACCTATATTACTATATTTAGAAAAAAGGCTTTTCACTATTACTAGTGTTTTTTAATTAAATATCTAAATGAAATAAAAAAATAATATAACACCAACAGGAAGACAAAAGAGAAATGATGGTTATATATCAAATAAATAATAATTATTAAAATAAATATGAAAAAAATAAAACCATTAATCAAAGAGAGAGAGAAAGAGAGAAATTCTATATAATACAAAATTAATTTAATCCATAAATTTATTGAATTAGATTATATACAAACATATTTCTTCATCTTTTCATTCTTAAAACATAGAGTCCTTACAAAGATGAGTAATTCATATCCTGGATTCATTCCTTAAATCATGAGAGTAAGTTAATTTCCATTTAAGTAAAATTATCCTCTTTAAGTAAAATTATCTCAGCCCTAAGTTCAAGAGACCCAAAGCAACAATTCAAGCTTCAAGCATCCTTCTTGAAGCAACAATAGTAATATAGCTCAAGATGTCATTGAGTATGATATTTCTTCTCAAAATTGTTCTCATATGTTTAATGATTTAGAAACAAAAATAAGGCTGTAGCCGGACATAGTCATACGAATTAAGGAACCTTTAAATTTCTTAATAGTTCAACATACAGAAAATCTCTACATTCATTACTTTTTAACCATATTTTTAAGGAATCCATTAAATATTAAACCATTTATAATGATTTAGTTTATTTTTAAATCATAAAAATTATATTTTACATTAAATATTTTGACTCATTGATTTTCTCAAACTGGGTACAGTAGTCCAATTCTTCATTCCACAATCCAGAGGGGTAATTAATACTATGTCTCATATTATTTTTAGTTCCTCTGAAAAATCAGTTGATGATTTCTATGCAAATGCTGTCTGTCTTAAACATCCTAAAACTGGAGATACCTTGAAGGTTGCTAGAGTGTCTGGATCATATTGTTGGTTTAGTATGTGCTTCAATTATACATACTGTATTATCCTTTCAACCTATAATCTATCAAAGTATTTAAAAGAATTATTAGAAATCAAGTAATTTAATATTGGAGATCTTGTTTAGCCCAAGCACTCCAGTAAAAATCTTTCCCATGACTGCGAAATTTTGTAACTTGAGATGAAAACATAGAGCTTTCAATACTGAAAACAAAGTCAAGTATTTAATGTATCTAGACCTTAAAACTTCCAAGAAATATAACATATAGTTTTCAATATAGTTCCAAAAAGGGAAATATTTATATAAACTCTCTTGTCCAAACTAATATACTTGTATACATCAAAGTAAAAACTCAGTGATTTAGTTGAAAAATTGGTAGGCTGAGGCCACTCTTATCATCCAGCAATCTTAATCTGGCCAAAGATATTTGAGGTGGTTTAACCTATGATAAAAATTTTCTCATTAACTTATTCATCTCTGTAAAATAACTAATAGAGATTAACATTGGAATCCCTCTTAAAACATACATTAATCTCAATGTAAGATTCATTTTGATAATATTAATTTTGCCCCAAAGAGATAATGGACATTTTAACATTGATTTATAACTTTTGAAATTGCAGTTATGCATACATAATGATAATATACTTCATAAAAATATCCATAATGTCCTTAACTTATAAGAAGTCATTCAGTATCATAAGACTCTCTAACAGAGGAAGCCAATGGTTCAAAAACCAAATTGAAAATTAAAGGAGACAAGGGACACTTGTGATGTGTGCTACAGTATAAGTCAAGAGACAATTCTATTCATAATAACTCTAGCCAGGTTTTGCAATTACTAGTGAAAGTTGGAGTCCCTTTTGATTCATTAATGCAATGATGACAAAAAGATTGAAAGGAATATGTATTTTTTTTCCTTAAACCAGAATAAAATAGTGTATATAAAGTGTATATAAAAATTTAATCACAGCAACCCAAGTGAAATAATTGTTCTTCATAATACCACAAAATATTATAGTAATGGTGCTATTATGATGAACAAGTTCATCCCAAACACCATTTCCATTCACTGCTTCCTGTAACCAAGCTAATCAGTATTTATGATCAAATTTGCCTATTTTTTCTTATCCAGTCAACTTCTATATTTTTTTAAAAAAATATGTAGCTCCACAAAACCATTAATTCCATTTCTGTATCCAAAATGCAGAAGAAAAGAAAGCTACCTTCCGTGAAGGCATTTTTCAAATAATTTCCCCTTTCAGCACTTTGCTCTACCTTAAAGTATTTTAAAATGGGCCTGTCTCTGTCTGAATAGATGACAAAGTGTGGCTCACAATGCAATTGCATTTCACTGGGCCTCAGACTGATGCACTGCCCAGGAGAGTTAAAATATGTTACTGTTGACTTTCATTCCATCTGTACAAACTCAGCATTAAATCACTGCCAACAATAGAGATGTTGCAGGGCAAACTAGACCATTGGGATTCTATTTTCTCAGGCAGTAAATAATATTTAGTCTCCTATCTTTCACAAAAGGCCAATGAAATGAGGTGTCCAAGGATCAGCTATAAACACATTCGTTTCTGGGTACTTGCCAATAGAGCGTATGATGAAAGAAAATACAATTAATAGAGTGAAAGACACTGAAAAGAGCCAGAGGATGATTGAAGTGTGACAGCCATGTTAATTAAATGACCCAGTTTTTATGATAGTTAATGCAGTGGAGGTGCTAAACTAGTACTTACAATCAGCAATGAGATGAAGACCATTCACGTGAAACTAAGATGGGCGTACCTGTTGCAAAGTGTCTCATCTCCCAATGGAGATGATGTTGAATTTGTTTTCAGTGGCATAAGATGTCTTTCTGAAAATTACTCTTTCTGTCATAGGAAATTGTCCCTGTTCTATCAAACTACCATATTTAAAATTAGAATGCTTTCCTTGGCCAAGTATGATTAGACACCTAAGAAATTTGTCTCCGGTACAGAAGGTCTTAGTGTACATGCAAAACAACAGACTATAATCATCATATAGCCATACAACATGTATGAATATACGTAGGCATGACAATACTGTGAGATTAGGTGTTCAGCAGAGTGATGGCACAAGGGGAAAAACTGTCCCGGTGTCTAGATGTTTTGGTAGGTAATGCCCTATAGCAGCATCCTGAGGGGAGGAGTTGAAACAGTTTATGTCCTGGATGTGAGAGTAGTTATTTTCTCAGCCCTCCTGATCCACACAATAAACAGGTCTTATAGAAGGCAGGTTAGTTGCAACTTTTTTTCTGCAATCCTAACTATCCATTGGAGTCTATACCTGTCCTGTTGCTGTATTAAACCAGACAGTTGTAGAAGTACAAATGACAGACTTAATAATTATTGTGTAGAACTGTAACAACAGCTCCTGAGACAGTCTGAACTTCCTAAGTTGAGCAGTAAGAACATACCTTGTTGTGACTTTTTAATGATGGTTCTAATGTTACATGTCCATTTCAAATCCTGGGAGATTATAGAACCCAGCAACTTGAAGATTTCTACTGATGAAACTGCTAATTTGACTATTATTGATTTGACTATTTAGCCCCATCTTAATTGAAATCCAGGGCTATTTGGGTTTCGAGTTTTGTGGCCAAATCTGCAGATGCCAGAAACTGTACTTGTCAAGTTTCAGTATGCAAAACAAGTACTATAACATTAAGTATGATTGCAATTTATAAATTAGATTTGGCAAAATAATAGAAGATACTGAGCAATTACAAACTTCTTACAGTCATAGGACTGGTGTCACAACTCCCTCAGATTTCATGGAAGATAAGGATGAAGAATGTAATTAACAGTAATGATAGTTCCTTCAATTTAAGGACTCAGGAATTTGCTTCCTTTACCTTAGAATACAAATTCATCCAATTTTGCATAATCGAACAAGCTGAAATTTAATTAAGGTTTGCAGTTTATTCAAATTTTAGAGTCAATGTATTAGTAACTATATTGTATATTAAGTATTTACAAAAATGAATGAACCAGTATATATAAAAGTGCTACTAAGAAAATGAATTGAAAATCTGGACAATAGCCAAAGCTACCAACAAAAATGTATGTTATGGGGAGGGATGCCACTGTCAGAGCATTATCACACCAGCAGCTATGTGTGTCACAGGGGGAATTCTTGGGAATATAGTTTTATGGTGTTAACATTAGAGCTTGGAGGCAGGCAGTTTCTCTCTGGTAGAAAAGATTTATTTTGTTCCATTCCCTACCACTTCCCTGTTGAGGTAAAAATATACATATGTTGTGATACTATTGGTTCACATAGCTTTTAAATAAAGAAAAGTTTTGCACTGCCCCCCACAGCAATATCATATCTTTTGTAAAGAGACATAAAAACAAATGCCGTGGAAGCTAAGAACGAAGATGAAGATGGCAGGCCAAGCTGGAAGGAGGATTGGTCAGCTTATCCAGAGCATGTGTTATTTTGCAAACTACAATAGTGAGAACTCTCACAGATCAATGTAAGCCAATTCTTCAAAATTTGTGGAATGAAAAAAAGAGATTATGTGAGAGTAGTCTATTGTAGCTTCTTCTGCAATTATAATATTCAATGGAAAGCATTATTTTTAGTATTATTTCAATATCAATTCAATATTTATTAGAACTTGTAAATATAACCCAAAACAGCCTTTATCAATCTATCGTCCTCCCCAAACTGATACAAATGGCCATTATGACTGGGAATTAGGAGCACCAAAAATGTGAGGTTGGGTAAAGTTCCTAGAAGACTTCCAGAATGTTCCGTAATCATTTTTATGTGATGGTCTGTTGAAATAAGAGATTTTCAACAAATGTTACTGGTAATTTGTAAGGTATCAAACAGTTACCTGATTAAATATATATATTTTGTCCTGCAGATTCATTTGTGTAAAGCATGGCAATCTAGATAAAGAGGGGCCAAGAAAGATCTTATAAAAGAGCTTAAATAGCAATAGCACTTAGACCTACATGCCACTTCACAATGCTTTACAGCCCACTCCAAGGGGTTTACAGAGTTAGCATCTTGCCCCAAACAATCTGGGTCCTCATTTTACCAATCTCAGAAGGATGGAAGCTGAATCAGCCTTGAGCTGGTGAGGATCAAATTTCTAACTCAGCAGAATTAGCCTGCAATACTACATTCTAACCTCTGCACCACCACAGCTCTCAGTTTAAAAACAAAGAACTGATGGCATTACAACAGGGTTGTGCAACTATGGCCATTTTATGATCCATGTTGTTGAAGTCCCCAAAATTTTGGGGAGTTGAAGTCCACAGATTGTAAAAGGGCTATAGTTGCACATCCCTGCACTAGAAGAAGTAAGCAGAATTGATGAACAAAGTAGAAAGCAGATGCTCTACAGGTTGGAAGTAGTTTCATACACCAACCCTGGTTTCAATTAAAGACTTTTCACTATAAGTGGTAGCCAAGGAAGGTAGAATATATAGGCAAATAGAATAATTGAACTTTTCAATTATTCAGTTTTCAGAATCTTTTGCTAGTGTGTTGTTGCTCATAGGAGGTCCTTTTTTTTTCTTCAGTTGCCTGGTTGGCCTATCTGAGTCACCATGGAGATACTTAGCCTTCGCAGGGGAATTGTCAGTATTTCTCTGACTTCTCTATGATCTCCCCAATGAGAGAAAGCAAATGGTCTGGCTTTGTCCTTCTATATTACATTGTGTTGACTCAGCATTCCTCCTTTCAAGCTGAGGGACAATTTTATTGAAATTAAACTACCAATTATTCACAGAGTAGACAATTGCTGAGGAAAAATAGTAATAGCTTTATTTCATGGGTGAGTATAGCTCAGTGTCGTACAGGTTAATCTAATGCAAATAAATGCATATACAAAAAAACTCCACCATAATAAAGCAATATTATTTAACAGATTTCTAAAACTCCTGTCTTACCTACATGATTCTGAGCACTAAGTGACTCTCTATAAATAAAAATGGTGAAAAGCAACAGTTAAAAATCAGAGGACAAAAGTTGAAAGTTAAGAATTACAAAGGTTAAAAAAAGTTTAAAATCTTTTTATATATATATATTTGTCTCAAGCTGAACAACTTCATGTGGAATATAGGACAAGACACCAGGAGAGGTAGAGAGAAAATGTACTTTTCCTTGGATGAAAGAATTTGCTGAATGAATTATATGCATATATTATGACTTTCTGTTCAAGAAAATAGCTTGCATAATGGGATCCATGCTTTGAAATGGTACTCAACCGTGTTAACTCTTCCCAGAAGCATGTCTCTTTAAACTCTTTCTCCCCTCTACAAATCGCAAGAGAAGTTTTGGCAATCAGTAATATCTCCTTATTAGCTCACCCTTTTACCCAAAGCTAAGATGAAGATAACTTATCTACAGACATGTGAACAACAGCATAGACTCTATAAAAGTTCTCCCCATGGACATTTCAGCTGTTCTTTCCTGTTTGCCTGTGGCTCACATTTCCTAATAATGAATGGTTTCTCTGCCACAGTTGCATGGCCTCAACCCACAGAAGTGAAGTCCTTGGAACTGTGTCAACAGTCTTTCCATGAAACAATTAATCATAGAACTGAGCACTCATAAAATACAACCCATAGGAGCTACACCATCCAAATAAAAATGTCAGACAGTCCAACGTAATGGTTTCGCAGGGCGTTCCCAGCTGGGCTGCATAGTGCAAAATAAAACATGCCAGGTGGATAAATTCAGATGCTTTATGCAAGAAACATATTTATAGTTTTGAAGTCATTTAAAAATAACTACTACTTTCTCATATGATGTGGTGGAAAAATTCTGTGATATCAGAGAGTAATCTGTGCTATGAAACAACCACATTAGAGGAAATAAAGTATATGGGATTCTGTGGTAAGTCTCATAAAAATTATAAGTTGCTCAGTAAATTGGATATAGCTTGTTAGTAGCCTGGAACTAACTAACTTTCTTTCTTTCTTTCTTTCTTTCTTTCTTTCTTTCTTTCTTTCTTTCTTTCTTTCTTTCTTTCTTTCTTTCTTTCTTT
>BLBF01000020.1:27577539-27632791 GCA_015471245.1 Laticauda colubrina | reverse complement strand
TTTCTTTCTTTCTTTCTTTCTTTCTTTCTTTCTTTCTTTCTTTCTTTTGGCTGTTCATCTTACTGCAAAGTCACTTTATAGGTTGAATGAAAAGGAAATCATGAAGGAAGGCCTTGTTTTTTTTCAAGTATTCTGCCTTTTTGCTTTTATTAAGACTGTCAGTTTGTTTCTCTTAAATCAGTGCTCCAACCAAATGAAATTTTGGTTGCTTGTTGAGGCATTTAGATCGTAATCCAGCCACATCATTGCCCTTAAGTCCATTCAAAGACCTTTGCTAGCATAATCAGTATTCTCTGTAACATTTTCTTGCTGGCAAAAATTTATAGATAAGAATGAATGCAAAATCCCTCAAGTGTGTGGCTAATGAAAACACAACTCTTTCGCATTTTGATTGACTCTTGAACTCAACATTGTGCTTTGTTGCCAATTGAAACTGTGAATTTGGAGGAAAGATCTCATTGTAAGGGAGACACAAATGCCAGGAGTGCCAGACATATCCCATAAAGGCTTGGAGGAGTCCCTTATTGGCACTGCTGCTTCTCCAAAACTCAACTGTGTTTTATTTCCTGTATGGAACTACTTGGACTCCAAAAGCAAATTTTTCTCCCATGTCACTAAATCAGGGATTCCTGGGAGATTCTGCTTTGCTTATCATGCAATTTTCAATATATAGTACTAAAAGAAAAGCAGATGGGGCAGATTTGCTGTCTATCTTTTTTTAGACACTAGAACACTAGCTGAGGTTTTAAAAAGTGCTAGATTCACTTCTGATCACTTTAAAAGGAACCCTGGTTCTCTTTGAGACAGATAAAATGTTTCCAAACATTTGACCAGGTCTAATGCACATATTCTTCTATGTAGCAAAGGAGCGGAGTTTGATTGCAGTAGGATGATGCAACTCTTTTTTTTATTCTTCTACAGTGGCTGCTGTGAATAGCTTACTAAACCTTAAAGCATCGGTATTAATTTATTATTTAATTAGGGGTATAGAGGACATTATTTGCCACATGTCCAGTGTCTAATTATGCATATGCATATACCTATATATTCAGTTAAGTATATAAAGACTAAAGAAAAGCATGCAATGAAAATCTGACATCAAAGGCAGCTGCACTAAAATAATTTCCAAAAATGGTAAAGGGTTTGGAGACTAAATCCAACAAAAAGCAGTTAAAGGAACCTGGTGCATTTAGCTTAAAAGGAGAAGGCTAAGGGGAAACACCTGGCAGTCTTCCAATACATGAAGGGGTATTTCACAGGGCGGAAAGTTTGGATGTATTCCCCATAGAGAAGAAGACAAAAGGGTAGACACAACTGAAGGGTGAAAGCTTTACAGTGACAAATCTAAACTTAAAATAAGGAGAAATTTCCTATCTGGGAGAGCCATTAAGCAACAAAACAGTTTGCTTTCTGAAGTTGTGGGTGGACATTTTCAGGAAAAGATAAGACAGCAATTTGTCTCTGATGGTATGAAGATTCCTGTGCACCAAGAAACAGCTGCCTTGATCTCATCTTCTGCAATAGTTTGAATTCAATTTACAGAATACAAATTAAAGAACCCTTTTCCAACAGTGACCACAACATGATTGACTTTTGTCAATCTAAAACCATCTCTATCTATTGGACCGGACGGAATATGTGCCTACTTCTTAAAAAAGCTATCCACTGCCACAGCCGAACCTCAAAGCATAATCTTTGAAAAATCTTTCAGGACCAGTTCCTTGCCTAATCTATGGTCACAAGCCACAGTCATCCTCATCTTCAAAAATGTAGACAAATTATCCATAACAATAAGGAAGCTTCAATCCAAAAAGAAATCACTTTGGCAGAAAAACAAATCTGGTCATGTTGCCAACTTCAAAAGCCAACACAAAAATTCATGTCACCAGATAAAAATTGAATGCACCAATTATCACATTAAACAAGAAGAAAACCTTCTACACACCAATTCCACCCATGCTTTCTACAATTTTGTAAACAACAAACTAAAAGACTCAAGGTTCATCCCACCCCTGAAAGGACCTAATGGTAAAGGCTGCAACGATGACACTATTAAAGCCAACCTCTTTAACACATTCTTTGGCTCAGTATTTGTAAACAGCAATGGATCATGCCCAGTATTTCCTATATGTGGTTTGATTGTCTGTCAAACCACAGACAACTACAATGATCTAATACATATCGATTTTAAAGAAGACAATGTTGAAAAAGCAATACGCAATCTAAAACCATCTCTATCTATTGGACCGGACGGAATATGTGCCTACTTCTTAAAAAAGCTATCCACTGCCACAGCCAAACCTCAAAGCATAATCTTTGAAAAATCTTTCAGGACCAGTTCATTGCCTAACCTATGGTCACAAGCCACAGTCATCCACATCTTCAAAAATGTAGACCCCAGCCTAGTTGAAAATTACATACTAATCTCTTTATGCTGCATCACCTGTAAAGTCATGGAATCAATTATTAACCAATCCATCATCCTCCACTTAGAAACAAATAACCTATTCTCTAATAAACAATTTGGTTTTAGGAAAAAACTATCATGGAATCTTCAACTCTTACACTGCAAAAACATATGGACTACACAACTCGATCGAGCAAAGCAATAGACACAATCTACATAGACTTCTGTAAAGCCTTTGATTCAGTGGTACATGACAAACTACTCCTAAAAATAAAATCTTATGGTATCTCTGGACACCTGCATAACTGGATAAAAGCATTCCTGTTAAACAAACAACAAATGGTCAAAATTGGGAGCATCCTATCAAATTCTGAACCTGTCAACAGTGCTGTCCCCCAAGGCAGTGTTCTAGGACCAACTCTTTTCATACGCTACATAAATGACCTTTGTGATCATATCAAGAGCAACTGCGTTCTCTTCATTGATTATGTAAAGCTATTCAACACCACAGACGATACTGCTACCCTCCAAAAAAACCTTGACTATGTATCAGAATGGTCAAACAAATGCCAGCTTCAAAACTCAACAAATAAATGCTCTGTCCTACATACTGGCAAAAAATTCAGAAAATAAAATACAGGCTGAATAGTCAAGACCTTGTTGATGATCCAAACTCTGTCAAGGATTTTGGAGTACTCATCTCTAATGACCTAAGTGCTAGAGCCCACTGTAACTACATAGCCAAAAATGTGTTAAGAGTTGTTAATCCAATCTTACATAGCTTTTTTTCTGGTAATATCACACTACTAACTAGAGCATACAAAACATTTGCTAGACCAATATTCGAATACAGCTCATCAGTCTGGGACACATTACGTATCTGATATTAACACAGTTGAGAAAGTCCAGAAATATTTCACAAGAAGAGTTCTCCACTCCTCCACTCGTTGCAGAATACCTTATGCCACCAGACTCAAAATTTTAGACCTAGAAAACTACACTGTTTTCGGTTCAATCCAAGTGTAGTATATAAAATCATACATTGCAATGTCCTACCTGTCAATGAATACTTCAGCTTCAACCATAACAATACAAGAACAAACAATAGATACAAACTCAAGGTTAACCACACCAGACTTGATTGCAGGAAATATGACTTCAGAGCAACAGAATGGTCAATGTCTGGAATACTCTCCCTGACGCTGTGGTTTCTTCCCCAAACCCCAAAAACTTTAAAAAACTGCCCAACGGCACACAAGATGTGCCCTACTTCATCGTGGGGGATGACGCCTTCTCCCTCACAACCTACCTCATGAAGCCCTACACCTCCAAATACCTCACCTGTGAAGAGAGGATCTTCAACTACAGGCTGTTCAGGGCAAGACGGGTGGTGGAGAACGCCTTTGGCATCCTGGCCAACAGGTTCCAGGTACTTCTCACCAACATGCAGCATAGCCCAGAGACCATGAGGAGGATCGTGGAAGCTTGCTGCATCCTGCACAATCTCATGCGCATCCGCTACCCAGTGTTGCAGAACAGGCTTGTGGACCTCCAACAAGGCAATGGGGACATGGAGGCTGGGGAATGGAGGCAAGGGCAAAACCTGATAGACACTGAGGATGTGCAAGGCCCCAACAGAGCCTCATGTGAGGCGAAGAAGCAGTGCAACCTCCTGAAACACTGGTGCAACTCCCCAGCTGGAGCAGTGGAGTGGCAAGACAGGAAGGTAAATGCTTAATGGATGCTTCCTTCAGCCTGTCTCATCACACGGATGAGATTGGGCCATGTATGTTGAGTGGCCCTACAATGAACAGGGCATTTAATAAAGAGTTGTGTTTATGTTGACATGTATGGATGATTGATTATATTGTTATTGATAATAAAGGGCCATAGGTGTGGCACCTGGGAGGGTGGACCATACAGTCCCACTATGCTTGCACTGGAGATTTATCTATCCCACAGCTATTACCTGTATTCCTGCCCATCCCACTGCTGTCCTTACCCATCCCACAAGCATGCAAAGGCTTAAACCATTTCTAAAAGTTTCCCCCAAGACTTTATTAAAAAACAGAAATGAAGCAAGTGTGTGAATGATAAATAGACTTTATTAACAACAAGTTATAAGACAAAAATGAGTCTCTGGCACTCCTCTTGGTCGCTCAGTCCCAGGGGTGAAGGGTGCAGGTGTTGTGGAGGTGGCTGGTGCTGGAGTGCTTGTCATCAGCTCCTCCAGAAGCAGAAGCAGCAGAGCGCCAGCCCCAGAAGAGTGAGCCCATGCTGCAGAAGCCCCAGCAGAACCAGTGTGAGGGTCAGGGGGTGGGATGGTAGCCCTGTCCCTCTTGCCAGGGCTGGCAGCAGATGGCTGAGGATTGCTGTGCTTCTGCATGGTTGTGGGGTTGCTGGCTGGCAGGGAGGCTGGCAGGAACCAAGGCTGGCAGCAAGGCTGGCAGGGAGGCAGGCACCAAGGCAGACAGTAAGGCTGGCAGCAAGGCTGGCAGCAAGGCTGGCAGGCAGACATGCAGGCAGGGTAGGCAAGGCAGTCGATGTGTCCGGCAGCAGGTCTTTCCTCTGAATGGCGACCTGCTTCCGAGCTGCTTCCGTTATATCCGCGGGGCTGACGCAATGTATCCTCCCCGCATGCTCAATTAACGGCAGGCATCCGCTAGGCTTCCGCTGTGCATCCGCTGTGCATCCGCTTTATCCGTTCGGCATCCGCTCTGCATCCGCTGTATCCATTCCGCGTCCACTTCGCTGAGGCCCCCCGGAAGCCCTGCGGATGTGCCATCCTCTCCCATCTGCTTCCATCCGCTGGGCTTCCGTTCCGCATCCGCTTTGCATCCACCCTGCGTCCTACCCCCTTCCGTGTTATCCGCTCCGGTTATGCAAATTTTTGCCCCTTTTGAGAGCGGATAACAACAGATGGAACATTTTGCTCGTCCGCTGTGTCCTTTTTGCATCCGTTGGCCAGTGTGACATGGGCTTTCCTTTTTTCACCATTGAATTTCATTTTGTTAGATGTCAAAATGTTTTCTATACTGAGCCAATGTTCTCCCATTTCTCTTCCTGACGTCCTTTTCTCTCTCTCTCTGTTTTTCCTCATACAGCAGGGAACCTGCCAGAGAAAGGTCTGGTTGCTTATCCCAGGTCCATACTGTATATTTGCAAAGGCCTTTTCAATATTAGTCAGAAGGCTACATATGGCCTAAAGCTAGAATTTTTTCATCCCTGGTTTCTGACTTCACCAAAGTAAATCCCAGCATGTAAACTGATACAATTTCTGTAGAAAATGAAAATTAATCCTCAAAAATGTATGGTGGCTTGAATCCAAATAGTCCAATATTGCCATTTAGGTTCAGCCTCTTCCTTTTATTCTCCACATAAATGACAACATATAAATGGGACATTTCCCTTCTTTCCCCACACTGTATAAGACATTCTGCTCCCTTGTAATATGCTGAATATCAGCAGGCTAATTTTAGAAGTAATATAAAAATGATATTAATACTAAAGTCTAGCCGCTAACTTTTATACCCAGCCTATTGTCAGCTCAATTGACAGAAAACTGAATCTACTGCTGTGTCTTCTATTATTAATCTACAAGATTCTGAAGCCCTTGAAAGAAATTTAAGATGGAGTGAACATGGTCATGTTCTGTACCTTCTCTCTTTTTTTCCTCCCCTGCAGTAAGAAATGTCCTGTTGAAGACAAATAATAGAACAAGTATAAATTTCCTAGTACTTTTAAAGGACAGAATAGGGTTGCGTTATAAGACAAATTCAGATCTTATGTTTATTTTTTTAGATTTCTTAACCCCACTTAAGTATTGCATTGCTCTCGATATCTCTAAGTGATCACAGTTTGTGTCTGTCTTTGAGAGACGTAGCCAAGAGAGTCAAACTGATTGATTTCACTCAAGGGTCACTAGCATTCTGTGAGGATTAAGAAACTGTCAAACTAAAAAATTCTCACATTTTCTTCCTTTACAGTATTTTGACAATTAAAGCACTTTTTTTCTTAAAAAAGAATTTGCAGTAATCCTACTGAGCATCCTCTGTCCTGTTAAACTTGCAGTTCAGAAAGCCAATGTCAGAAGTAATATGTTCTCTTTTTTAAATGCTGAGGAAACAATGCTTTTTTAAAGATAAAACAAAATATATAAAAGATGCTATCTACTTGGGCAGTTTTCCAACCTCTTACTATTTGTTCTTCTTAGCCACCACATCTTAGTGTTATAGTATCTTTCTAGAATGAATATTATCAATTAAGCTCATAAATGTAACTGAAAGATATAGTTAATCAACAGTGGTGCGATTCAACCAGTGTAATAACCAGTTCAGTGAGTATGTGCTTTCACATGCATGTGCGTGCACAACCATTTAGAAAAGACCATTTTTCACTATAATATTTACCTTCTGCTGCATCCCCGCTGAGTAAAACAGCTGATGTGCAGCAAACTACTCTGCCACACGAATCAGCTTATTAGTTTATAATAGGTTTTTTTTTTCAAAAACAAGGAAATAAAGCACAGGAAAAGGGCAAGGGTGGAGGGAGGGCAAATGATCACCGGAACTACCAGTTTGCCTGAACCAGTCCGAACCGGTAGAATCCCACCCCTGCTAAAAAATATCCTTAAAATATAGCCAATTTACATCCCCAGTTTCTAACCCAGTATATGAGTCAATATGTCACACAAAGTCAAACACAAGGGTCAACTGAATATATCATGGATAAGTAACTAAAGAGAAGTTTGCTGTGAGAACGCAGGTTATCTCTCTGCTATTTGTTAATAGCTATCGGTAATCTCTGTCCAGTGAGATTTTTCTATTGTTTCATTTTGAGCAATTATCCATTCTATTAGAATACAGGATTTTGATCTTAATGTCAACATTTACAATCTTGGGCTGTTATTTCAGTACTACAATTTATGTCTTCGTTAATGAATAATTCCAAAGGAATTTTATCTGTGCGGGCATGCAAATTCTCTTAATGGCAGAGAAATCCACCTGTAATCTTTTTTCTTACTGTTAAGACATGTTATTTTTTTAATTTATAAGTTTGTTGAACTTGTAAATTCATGGGGGAAAGGGGGGAGCGCTGATCTAAAATAATTAAACCTTAAGGTCTTGGTTAATAGGTCTGTGATTCAGCAATCTCAGAAAATCTATTAAAGGGATAAAGAGAATATTCATTTATTTGCAGCCTAACATTACAAGGTAAAAACAGCATAGTTCAAAATAGTCCAAGTTTTCTATTCTATTTGTATAAACTAACATGGAATTGAAGCATCTGACTCTGTGATTATGATATTTATATAGAAGTTTGAATTATTGTGATATACTTGGTCTCCAATCAAATAATAAGGCAGTGCAAGGTGACTTTGGTTTGTGTCAACAAAGTACTGGGTGCTGCAAAGAAGACCCTATTTGCCTTATCTGAGATAAAAAGAGTCAGCGTGGTTTGCTCCTCAAAATGCTTTTCCTGGAGGAATGGCTGGTAAAAATGATGGAATTTGCTGAGATGGACAAATTGACTGCTTTGATTAGAGAGAAGATAATATCTACATTTATTGCTGACTGAAAACCTCTTATAGACTTTTTGCATGAAACAGAAAAAGTGAACTTGTGATGATTATATAGAATGGGTTATAGAAAGAAGGGAAGTATGTTCTACCATAAACTTATAATTTTACTTATAACTGCTATAAAGAAAATTAGAAACTATTTCTTCGTATCTTCTTTATTTTTTTATTTTTCTTTTAACTTCTTTTTCTTGCACTTTTTATTTTCTCTTTGATTTTTTTCCTTTCTTTTTTCTTACTATATATTAGTTTATAATAGTTTTTTTTTTTTTAGAATATTGAGAACATTAAATGATGCACAGCCAAAGGAGCAGGAAGGGTTCAGAAGTCGCTACAGCACAATGGATCACATCTAAGTTGCTCAGAAATTCATTGAAAGACACCATGAGGACACCATGCTTCTGTGTATGGCTTTCATTGTTTACAAAAAGGCGTTTGACTCAATATTTCAGCAAGCAATAATTAATGCATTTCTCAACCAAGGCATAGGCATTGCTTACATAAACTTACTACAATCAATATATGAAAAAAACAATGGTGACAATTTGCCTTAATGATCTTAAAGTGGAAATCAACATAGGACAAGATGTATGACAAGATGATACAATATCAAGTATACTTTTCTCAGCCTGCCTTGAAAAAGTATTTCACACACTAGACTGGCTACAAGAGGGAATAAAAATCACTGGCGCCTTTTTAAATCAAGATTTGCAGATGATGTTATTCTCTTCTCACAAGACCCAGAAGAGCTACAAAGACACATACAAGAGCTGCACGAAGCAAGAGAACCATTTGGCTTAAAAATAAACCTGAAAAAGACCCAGGTTATGTTTAATAAATTCACTAAAGAAAGATTTTTTTTTAATATCTGGAGAAGAACTAGATGTAGTCTACCATTACATATACCTTAGCCAACGGATCTCAATGGAAGGTGATATAATAAAAAAAAATTGAATGGTGTGTTAAATGTGGTTGGGAGGCATCCAGCAAGCTAAGTGTAATTTTCAAGAACAACCTCCCTCTATGCCTGAAGAGAAAAGTTTTGACCAGCGTATGCTGCCTGCTCTAACATATGCTGGTGAAACATAGAACCCAACCTCACAATCAGTGCAAAAACTACAAGTGGCACAAAGAGCCATGGATAGATAAATGCTCAGTATTACAAGACAAGTTAGAAAGACCTGCACATAGATTAGAGAACAAATGAAAGTATATCATATTATGAAGACAGTAAAAGAATGGCAATGGAAATGGGCTGGTCACACAGCAAGAAGAACTGGTGGCAAGTAGACCAAGGCAGCCATAGAATGGATCCCATTGATCAAAAGCATCCACAAAAGAAACCTAAAACAGGATGGATTGATGACATCAGTAAGTGTGGGCCCAATTGCCAAAGGAATGCAGGAGTCAGGATCATATGCGTTGGAAACATGCAGAAGAGTCATCCTGCAGTGGATAGACAATGGCTAAAGCCCCTGTCACACTGCACAAATCGATGGAAAGAAGATGTAAAACGGACAAAAACACTTGCCATCCGTTGGTTAACGCGATGCTTCCGTTCTGTACTCACTGCCTCCATTTTGCTTCATCTCTATCTGTCCAGCATCCGTTTATTGACATTTCATCCACTCAGAAGGTTTTAAGGCCGTGTCACACTGCCCAACAGATGCAAAAAGGACACAACGGAAGAGAAAAATGTTACATCCGTTGTATCCACGCTCAAAAGGGGTGAAAATTTGCATAATTGGAGTGGACAACACGGACGCGGGGAGGACGCAGGGTGGATGCAAAGCGGATGCGGAACGGAAGCACAGTGGATAGAAGCAGATGGCGCATCCGCAAGGCTTCCGGGGGACCTCAGCAAAGCGGACACGGAACGGAAAAAGCGGATGCAGAACGGATGCACAGCAGATGAAGCGGATGCACAGCGGAAGCCTAGTGGATGCACAGCGGAAGCCTAACGGATGCGTGGCGTTAATTGTGCATGCGGGGGGGATGCATTGCGCAAGCCCCCCGGACATAAAGGGAAGCAGCTCGCACGTGGCCAGCATTCCGAGGAAAGACCTGCTGCTGGATACCTCAGAGTTCTTGTCTGCATGTCTGCCTGCAAGCCTTGCTGCCAGCCTGCCTCCAAGCCTGCCTCCCAGCCTACCTCCCAGCCTCCTGGGCAACCTCCCTGCCAGCCTTGCTGCCAGCCTGCCTTCCAGCCTCCCAGCCAGCCTTGCTGCCAGCCTGCCTTCCAGCCTCCCTGCCAGCATTGCTGCCAGCCTGCCTTCCAGCCTCCCTGCCAGCCAGTCTGTCTGCCAGCCTTGGTGCCTGCCTTCCTGCCAGCCTTCCTGCCAGGCTTCCTAACAGGCTTCCTGCCAGCCTTGGTGCCAGCCTTCCTGCTAGCCTTGGTGCCTGCCAGCCTTCCTGCCAGCCTCCCTGCCAGCCAGCAACCCCACAACCATGGGGAAGAAGCGAAAGTCTCAGCAACCTGCTGCCATCCCTGGAAAGAGGGACAGGGCCACCCTCCCGCCCCATGTCCCTGACTCTGCTTCTGCTGGGGCTTCTGCTGCTTGGGCTCACTCTTCTGATGCTGGAGCTTCTGTTGTAGCTGCTCCTGGCAGTGGTGCTTCTGCTGCGTACTCTGCTGAAGCTGCTCCTGGTCCTGCTGGTCCTGCTCATTCTGCTCTTGCTCCTGGTCTTGCTGACCCTGCTGCTGGTGCTTACTCTGCTGCTGCTCATCCTGGTCTTGCTGCTGCTGCTGCTGCTGCTGCTGATCCTGCTGCTGCTGCTCCTGCTGCTTATGATCCCGCTGGTGATTATGCTGATGATGATGATGATTATGATGATTATGATCCTGCTGGTGAGGATGCTGATGCTGATGCTGATGCTGATGATGCTGTTGGTGTGGAGGAGCAGCCCCTACAACCTGGAAGCCCCTCTGATGAGGCCCCATCTGGTCCTGCCAAAGGGAGGAAGAGGCGTATGCAACAACGGGAGAGGAGGCAGTATTACATCGAGGAAGCGCACGAGGATGAGGTGCTGGAGTGGCTGAGAGAGAATGACTATCTGTGGCGGAAGGGACACCGGCTGTACAGAGACACCAAGCGGAAGCAGGCTGCTTGGAGAGAGAGGGCAGAGAGTCTGGGCTACACTTCGGAGGTGCTCCTCGGCTGGTGGAAGCACATGCACACCTGGTACGGGAAGCTGCACCGCAAAAAATCTGGCCAGGCCAGGGTTAAGCTGACGGACAGAGAGAACTATGTCATGGCCAAGTGCAGCTTCCTGGAGGGTGAGGTCCGCCACCGAGGAGCACCAGGAGCCCAAATCTCTACCCTCTCTCTCTGGCAGTCTGCTGGGAGCTAGTCCTCTAGCGGCCGAGAGTCAGTCCCTGTCTCCATGCAGGTATCTGTGGAGCGTGCCACGGCGGAGAACCCCCAGGCAGGTGTTCAAAGCGTGGTGGAGAGCGAGGAGGACTCCCTGGTGTGGTGGGAGAAAGGAGACATCGAGTCACCGCTGCCGAAGCCGCATCCACCCACACCTCCGCCACCACAGTAAGGCAGAGAGCCGGACCGCAGGAGGGGCAGAGCCACAAGGTCCTGATGGAGATCAGGGACACCATCCGCACCAGCATAGGTCTCCTCTCTCAGCTGGTCCCCATCGAATCCTCCTCCTCCAACCGCAAGCCCTTCCTCAATTACGTGAACCAGACCCTCAAGGAGATGGCGGATCCCCAGTACCAGGTGGTGAAGGAGAGGATCACCACGCTGCTTAACAACCCTCCACACCCAGAGGCACCTGCTCCCACCCAGTCCATGTCTGCTCCTCCACCCCAGGTGATGTCCCTCCCATACCAAGGCTTCCCACACCCCCTCACCTACCAGGGCTACAGCTACCTGGAGGTCCAGCAGCACAGACAGCAGCCCTTACAGATGCAGGCACAGAGTCATCGGGCGACACCGCTGACACCGGTTCCAATGATGCCACCGATGCCAACCTTGACAGCCCTCACCCCGCTGCAGAGCAGGTAGCCCCACTACACTGCTCCTTCCTCCATCCCACAGCCAAGCCTGGCCTCAGTACATCTGTCCTCAGTACTGAGGCTGACACCCCATGGCTTGGAGGAAGGACCTCTCAGCATCACGGGGCTGAGCCAGCTGTCCGACACCTTCCTCAACACACCGTCCCTTGTTGTCCTCTCGGGGCTAGGCATGCCAATAACACCTCAGACCAGCACTGCAGCAGCACCCACCTCCACAGCACCTGCTCCCTAACATCTTAGCCTGGGCACACACCTCCAAGTGACCAAGACGAGTGCCAGAGATTGGCTGCCTGGATATTTGTGGACTTTATTTGGACACTTGACATGGGTCATGTTTATTTTACAGCTTGTTATGAATAAAGTTTATCTTTGTTTCACACACTTGCTTCATTAATTTTTTTCTATAAAGTCTGGGTGGAAACTTTTAGAAATGGTTTAGCCTTTGCATATTTGTGGGATGGGTTAAGATAGCAGTGGGATGGGCAGGGATACCTGAGGGATAGGTTAAGATAGCTGTGGGATGGGAAGGGATACCTGTGGGATGGGTTAAGATAGCTGTGGGATGGGAAGGGATACCTGTGGGATGGGAAGGGATACCTGTGGGATGGGTTAAAATAGCTGTGGGATGGGAAGGGATACCTGTGGGATGGGTTAAGATAGCTATGGGATGGGAAGGGATACCTGTGGGATGGCAAGGGATACCTGTGGGATGGGAAGGGATACCTGTGGGATGGGTTAAGATAGCTGTGGGATAGATAAACCTCCAGTGCAAGCATAGCGGGACTGTATGGGCCACCCTCCCAGGTGCCACACCTATGGCCCTTCATTATCAATTACAATGTAAGCATTGATCCACACATGTCAACATAAACACAACTCTTTATTAAACGCTCTGTTCACTGTAGGCCAACCAAACATACATGGCCCAATCTCATCCGTGTGATGAGACAGGCTGAAGGAAGCATCCATTAAGCATCTACCATCCTCTCTTGCCACTCCACCGCTCCAGCTGGGGAGTTGCATCAGTGTTTCAGAGGTTGTGCTGCTTCTTCGCCTCACGGGACGCTCTGTTGGGGCCTTGCACATCCTCAGTGTCTATCAGGTTTTGCCCTTGCCTCCATTCCCCAGCCTCCATGTTCCCATTGCCTTGTTGGAGGTCCACGAGCCTGTTCTGCAAGACTGGGTCGCAGGTGCGCATGAGATTGTGCAGGATGCAGCAAGCTTCCACGATCCTCCTCATGGTCTCTGGGCGATGCTGCATGTTGGTGAGAAGTACCTGGAACCTGTTGGCCAGGATGCCAAAGGCATTCTCCACCACCCGCCATGCCCTGGACAGCCTGTAGTTGGAGATCCTCTCTTCACGGGTGAGGCATCTGGAGGTGTAGGGCTTCATGAGGTAGGTTGTGAGGGAGAAGGCGTCATCCCCCACGATGAAGTAGGGCACATCTTGCGTGTCGTTGGGCAGTGGGTCTGGATCTGGGAAGCCCACCATGAGGTTGCTTTCCAGCCCTTCCTTGAGGTGACTGTCATTGTATACCTGGGCATCTGAAGATGAGCCGTTGCCTGAAACATCGAGGTACATGAACTTGTAGTCAGCATCGACCATGGCGAAGAGGATGATGCTGAAGAAACCCTTGTAGTTCTGAGAAGTAGACCCCGACTTGGCTGGAGCTTTGCAGGCCACATGCTTGCCATTGATGGCTCCAACGGTGTGGGGGAAGTTCCACTTCTGATACCACTGCTCTGCAACTTTCTTCCATCCTTCTTCAGTGGAGGGGCACTGGAGGGAGGAAGCGGAATGGACGCGCAGCGTTAGTAGCACGGACGGAGAAAGGATGAAAGTGGATGCAGATCGCAAAGAAAGCATTTAAAACAGAAAAAATGTTCGCAGAGGGGACCTATCTCAGATATTAAGGATGTCTAGAGGATGTCTAGAGGATGCAAAGGGACACATAGTGGAAAACCTATATTTCCTATAAAAAGGGGGAGCAACTCACCTGGATCTCACTTTCAGCCCAGCAGCCCTGCTGTGCAGACCTCTGCAGCCTTCATCTGCCTCTGCCTCTTCCACAGCATCCAGTCGTGTCCACCATAGATCGTAACAAACTCCTTTTGGTAGCCACCATCGTTCTGCAACAGTGCGAAGCCATCTACAGGATCTGTGAACTCTACTACGGGAAGAAAAGGAGGCGGCCAAGAAGCGTCTGGGTCCGAAGATGGATCAGGAGAAGAGCAGAGTACGGACTGTACAAAAAGCTGATGGTGGAGCTCAGGAACAAAGACACTCATGCATTCCAGAACTTCATGAGGATGCCTCCAGCCATGTTTGACGAAGTTGTGCAGCGGCTGACACCCAGGTTGACCAAGCAGAGCACCAACTTCCGGCCCAGCCTGGACCCTGGGCTCAAGGTGGCACTGACTCTGCGCCACCTGGCCTCAGGGACCACCTACAAGAGCATGCAGTACGGCTGGAGGGTGCCACACAACACCATTGTGGTCAGAGAAGTGGTGCAGGAAATCATTGAAGAATACCTGGAGGAGCTCCTCCAGTGCCCCTCCACTGAAGAAGGATGGAAGAAAGTTGCAGAGCAGTGGTATCAGAGGTGGAACTTCCCCCACACCGTTGGAGCCATAGATGGCAAGCATGTGGCCTGCAAAGTTCCAGCAAAGTCAGGGTCCACTTATTTCAACTACAAGGGCTTCTTCAGCATCATCCTCTTTGCCATGGTCGATGCTGACTACAAATTCATGTACATCGATGCTTCAGGCAATGGCTCATGTTCAGATGCCCAGGTATACAACGCCCTTGACCTCAAGGTGGGACTGGAACGCAACCTCATCGTGGGCTTCCCAGATCCAGACCCCTGCCCAACGACATGCAAGATGTGCCCTACTTCATCGTGGGGGATGACGCCTTCTCCCTCAGAACCTACCTCATGAAGCCCTACACTTCCAGACTCCTCACCCATGAAGAGAGGATCTTCAACTACAGGCTGTCCAGGGCATGGCGGGTGGTGGAGAATGCCTTTGGCATCCTGGCCAGCAGGTTCCAGGTACTTCTCACCACCATGCAGCATCGCCCAGAGACCGTGAGGAGGATCGTGGAAGCTTGCTGCATCCTGCACAATCTCATGTGCACCCGCTACCTAGTCTTGCAGAACAGGCTCGTGGACCTCCAACAAGGCAATGGGGACATGGAGCCTGGGGAATGGAGGCAAGGGCGAAACCAGATAGACACTGAGGATGTGCAAGGCCCCAACAGAGCCTCACGTGAAGGGAAGAAGCAGCGCAACCTCCTGAAACACTGGTGCAACTCCCCAGCTGGAGCAGTGGAGTGGCAAGACAGGATGGTAGATGATTAATGGATGCTTCCTTCAACCTGTCTCATCACATGGATGAGATTGGGCCATGTATGTTGGGTGGGCCTACAATGAACAGGGCATTTAATAAAGAGTTGTGTTTATGTTGACATGTTTGGATCAATGATTACATTAGTATTGATAATGAAGGGCCATAGGTGTGGCACCTGGGAGGGTGGCCCATACAGTCCCATTATGCTTGCACTGGAGGTTTATCTATCCCACAGCTTTTACCCATCCCAAAGGTATCCCTTCCCATCCCACAGCTATCTCAACCCATCTCACATCTATCTTAACCCATCCCACAGGTATCCTAACCCATCCCACAGGTATCCCTGCCCATCCCACTGCTATCCTTACCCATCCCAAAGGTATCCCTGCCCATCCTACTGCTACCCTTACCCATCCCACAAGCATGCAAAGGCTTAAACAATTTGTAAAAGTTTCCAGCAAGACTTTATTTAAAAAAAAATGAAGCAAGTGTGTGAAGCAAAGGTAAACTTTATTAATAACAAGCTGTAAAAGAAAAATGACGTACGTCAAGGGTCCAAATAAAGTCTACAGGTAGCCACCCAGTCTCTGGCACTCTTCTTGGTCACTCGGAGGTGTGCCCAGTCTCAGGGGTGAAGGGTCCAGGTGCTGTGGAGGTGGCTGGTGCTGGAGTGCTGGTCTGAAGCCCCACTGGGGTGCCTGGTCCCAAGAGGACAACAGGGGATGGTGTGTTGAGGAAGCTCTCGGACAGCTGGCTCAGCCCTGTGATGATGAGAGCTCCTTCCTCCATGCCATGGGGAATCAGCCCCAGTACCAAGGACAGATGTACTGAGGCTGGGCTTGGCTGTGGGGTGGAGGAAGGAGCACTGTAGTGGGGCTGTCTGGTCTGCAGCTGGGTGAGGACTGGCGTTGGTGGCATCTGTGGCATGGGTGGCATCAGTGGCGTCGGTGGCATCAGTGTTGTGGGTGGCATCGGTAGCCTCAGTGGAACCGGTGGCAACAGTGTTGTCCGATGACTCTGTGCCTGGACTGGGACGGGCTGCTGCCTGTGCTGCTGGACCTCCTGCTAGGTGAGGACCTGTGGGAAGCCTTGGAATGGGAGGGACATCACCTGGGGTGGAGGAGCAGACCTGGACTGGGTGGGATCAGGTTCCTGTGGGTCTGGAGGATTTTGAAGCAGCTCGATGATCCGGTCCTTCACCACCTGGTACTGGGGTTCCGCCATGTCCCTGAGGGTCTGGTTCACATAGGTGAGGAAGGGCTTGCGGTTGGAGGATGAGGAGTTGGTGTGGACCAGCTGAGAGAGGAGATCTATGATGCTCCGGAAGGTGTCCCTGATCTCCAGCAGGACAGTGTGGCTCTGCCCCTCCTGTCTGGCTCTCTGCCTTTCTGTGGAGGTGGAGCTGGGGGTGTACGCAGGTATGGCTGTGGTGGACATGCCGTCTCCTTTCTCCCACTGCACCAGGGAGTCCTCCACGTGCTCCACCATGGTTAAAACAGCTGTCCACGGGTTCTCCACCGTGGGACGCTCCACAGAAACCTGCCTGGAGACAGGAGCTGACTCTCGGCCAGAAGGTAACTGGCTCTCAGCAGGCTGCCAGAGAGAGCGGGTCATGAGAGAGGCTGTTGCTGCTCCTCGGTGACGGATCTCACCCTCCAGGAAGCTGCACTTGGCTATTACGTAGGTCTCTCTGTCTGTCAGCTTAACCGTGGCCTGGCCAGATTTCTTGAGGTGCAGCTTCCTGTACCAGGTGTGCATGTGCTTCCACCAGCCGAGGAGCATATTCGATGTGTAGCCCAGGCTCTCTGCCTTTTCTCTCCAAGCAGCCTGCTTCCTTTTGGTGTCCCTGTAGAGCCTGTGTCCCTTCCACCACAGATAGTCATTCTCTCTCAGCCACTCCAGCACCTCATCCTCGTGTTCCTTTTCAATTGAGTATTGCCTCCTCTCCCTATCACACGTCTGCCTCTTCCTCCCTCTGGCAGGGCCATATGGGCCCTCATCAGAGGGGCTTCGAGGTTGTAGGGGCTGCTCCTCCACACCACCAGCAGCAGCAGCACCAGCAGGATCATCATCATCAGCAGCAGCAGCAGCAACAGCAGCAGCACCAACACCAGCACCAGCAGGACCAGGATCAGCAGCAGCAGAGTAAGCACCAGGAGCCCCAGCAGGACCAGGAGCACGAGCAGGACCAGGAGCACAAGCAGGACCAGCAGGACAAGCAGGACGAGCAAGAGCAGGAGCACGAGCAGTATGAGCAGGACGAGCAAGTCCAGGAGCATGAGCAGGACCAGCAGCACAAGAAGCAGCTTCAGCAGAGTAAGCACCAGCAGAAGCACCACCGCCAGAAGCAGCATCAGCAAAGTAAGCACGAGCAGAAGCACCACCACCATAAGCATCATCATCAGCTCCTCCAGAAGCAGAAGAAGCAGAAGCCCCAGCCGCAGAAGAGCGAGCCCATGCTACAGAAGCCCCAGCAGAAGCAGAGTGAGGGCCAGGGGGCGGGACGGTGGCCCTGTCCCTCTTACCAGGGCTGGCAGCAGATGGCTGAGGCTTTCTCTTCTTCCCCATGGTTGTGGGGTTGCTGGCTGGCAGGAAGGCTGGCAGGAAGGCTGGCAGGAACGCTGGCAGGCAGGCTGGCAGGCAGGCATGCACCAAGGATGGCAGACTGCAAGGATGGCAGGGAGGCTGGCAGGATGGCAGGTAGCAAGGCAGGCAGCAAGGCAGGCAGCAAGGCTGGCAGCAAGGCTGGCAGGCAGGCAGGCAGGGCAGGCTGGCAAGGCACTCGATGTGTCTGGATGCAGGTCTTTCCTCATAATGGTGACCTGCTTCCGAGCTGCTTCCCTTTATATCTGCGGGGCTGATACAATAAATCCCCCCCGCATGCACAGTGAACACTCTGCATCCGCTAGGCTTCCGCTCTGCATCCGCTAGGCTTCCACTACGCATCCGCTAGGCTTCCACTCTGCATCTCCTTCATCCGCTGTGCATCCACTGTATCCGCTCGGTATCTGCTCTGCATCTGCTCTTTCCGTTCCGTGTCCGCTTTGCTGAGGTCCCCCGGAAGCCTAGAAGATGTGCCATCCGCTCTCATCCGCTCCCATCCGCTAGGCTTCTGCTCTGCATCCATTTTCCATCCGCCCTGTGTCCTCCCTCCGTCTGTTTCTTTCCGTGTTATCCGCTCTGTTTATGCAAATTTTTGCCCCTTTTGAGAGCGGATAACAACGGATGGAACATTTTTCTCGTCCGCTTTGTCCTTTTTACAAACGTTTTACAATCGTTGGGCAGTGTGACAGGGCCTTAAAATGATGATTATGGGGGTTTTTTTTTGTTTGTTTTTAAATGTTAAGGCACTTTTCCGTTTTTTTTATTTATGGAAAAGAATGAAGCAAGATTTCATTTTACACTCAGAAGTGAGCGGGGAAGAATTGCTTGGCAGAGCAGCTTCAAGTGGATAGTTCTCTCAAATATTCATTGAAGTGATGCAATGCCCTTAAAATGACACAGCCAACTGGTAGAGCTTCCAAGGGGATGTTGAAGCAAGTAAAAGGTTGGGTAGTGGCAGGGACAAGTATATGAATTAGAACATTTATTTTAAATCAAATTCAGACTTGTGAATTGAATCTTAGAAATATATACAGTATTTCCCATATTTCACCCCCTCCACAACTTTGGTAAATGCATAGTACTGATAATTGCAGACTAAGACTAAGCATGTATATATATAGGTATGAATTTGATCTCTTTGCCAAACATTGCAACGATACTGGAATATTAAAGTGTTCTTTTAGTGGTACTATTAGCTAGCTTCTCAGATGCAATTCAATTAATTTTTCTATATATGATCAGCTACACATTAATCATCTAAACTTGGGAGTGTTTCCTTGGGCTGTACAGCACTTTGGAAGAAAGGAGTTTCTTTCATTCAACAGGGATCCTGTTGCAGTCTTCTGCAGCTGTAGGGCAAATGGAAAATATGTTAAAAGAACCCAGATGGATTCAACTTATTTCATTCATTTATTCATTCAGTTTATAAGCCAATCTATTTCCGAATGGCTTACATTTGAGTGCTAATTCAGTGGCTTAAAATTAAAATCAGAAAGATGAATAGCAAAATCAGAAGCAGTAGCACATAAAGAGATTGTCATCAGTTTCCACAATTATGTTGGTTATTTCTCCACATTCTTACTTGTCAATTCTGAAATATAATGTAGGAAGGGATTCTTATTCCCTTCCACATTCCTAATTTTATTTGTCCTTTAAGTAAAAGTCTGTGTTTCAGATTCCAAATCATAACAAAATCAATTAGATCATCTGATCATAGTCCAGCTAAGTAGAATCCAGGACACTCTGACTGTGCTGGGTTTCAAAATCTTAGAAATTCATACCACCTTTGCCTGGAGATTCAGGGAATTGGAGTCTCAACACAGTTCAAGAACATGAAGTTTAAAGGCTAGTACAGTCTATATTTACGTCTTCCTTATCAAGGAGAGAATTCCCAAACTATTCTAGACATAGGGCTACTCATGAAAAGGATATAAATGAACATCACTTCTGGTTTGATTATGATACTGCAGACCTTCTAAAATTTACATAAATGTGAAAGAAGTAATGTGCACTATGACTCCTTTGGTTCTATTCTCTCTGCAAATATTTGAATTAAAGAGCCTTTATATTTGGAGGGACTGTAATATATGAAGAGTTATATGTGGCTATGGTTTACATTGATATTACAATACTTAAATTCTAATGAAAATGAAATTTGCCTACTTATATTACCTAAAGCCCATGTCACACTGGCCAACGGATGCAAAACGGACACAACGGATGAGCAAAATGTTCCATCCGTTGTTATCCGCTCTCAAAAGGGGCAAAAATTTGCATAACTGGAGCGGATAACACGGACGCGGGGAGGATGCAGGGCGGATGCAAAGAGGATGCAGAACGGAAGCCTAGCGGATGGAAGCAGATGGGAGCGGATGGCACAACCGCAGGGCTTCCGGGGGGCCTCAGCGAAGCGGACGCGGAACGGATACAGCGGATGCAGAGCGGACGCCGAACGGATGAAGTGGATGCACAGCAGATGCACAGTGGATAAAGCGGATGCACAGCGGAAGCCTAGCAGATGCACAGCGGAAGCGGAACGGATGCCGACCGTTAATTGCGCATGCGGGGGGGAAGTATTACGTAAGCCACCCGGATATAAAGGGAAGCAGCTCACACGTGGCCAGCATTCCGAGGAAAGACCTGTTGCTGGACACTTCGAGTTCCTTGCCTGCCCTGCCAGCCTGCCTTCCAGCAAGCCTTGGTGCCTGCCTGCCTTCCAGCCTTCCTACCAGCCTTCCTGCCAGCCTTCCTGCCAGGCTTGGTGCCTGCCAGCCTCCCTGCCGGCCAGCAACCCCACAACCATGGGGAGGAAGAGAAAGCCTCAGCAACCTGCCGCCATCCCTGGCAAGAGGGACAGGGCCAACCTCCCGCCCCCTGCCCCTGACTCTGCTTCTGCTGGGGCTTCTGCTGAAGCTGCTCTTGGCGGTGGTGCTTCTGCTGGTGCTGGTGCTTCTGCTGGGGCTTACTCTGTTGAAGCTGCTCCTGGTCCTGCTCGACCTGCTCGTGCTCCGGGACTTCCTCGTCCTGTTCGTGTTCCTGGTCTTGCTCATCCTGCTCATGCTCCTGGTCCTGCTCGTGCTCCTGGACTTGCTGGCCCTGCTGGTGCTTACTCTACTGCTGCTGATCCTGCTCCTGCTGTTCCTGCTGCTGCTGCTGCTGCTGATGATGATGATGATGATTATGATCCTGCTGGTGAGGATGATGATGCTGATTATGATCCTGCTGGTGAGGATGATGATCATGATCATGATGATGATTCTGCTGGTGCTGCTGCTGCTGCTGCTGGTGTGGAGGAGCAGCCCCTACAACCTCGAAGCCCCTCTGATGAGGACCCATCTGGTCCTGCCAAAGGGAGACAGAGGCGTATGCGACAACGGGAGAGGAGGCAACACCCCATTGAGGAGGCGCACGAGGATGAGGTGCTGGAGTGGCTGAGAGAAAACGACTATCTGTGGTGGAAGGGACACCGACTGTACAGGGACACCAAGAGGAAGCAGGCTGCTTGGAGAGAGAGGGCGGAGAGTATGGGTTACACTTCGGAGGTGCTTCTCGGCTGGTGGAAGCACATGCACACATGGTACGGGAAGCTGCACCTGAAGAAATCTGGCCAGGCCACTGTGAAGCTGACAGACAGAGAGACCTATGTCATGGCCAGGTGCAGCTTCCTGGAGGATGAGGTCCGCCACCGAGGAGCACCAGCAGCCCCTCTCACGACCCTCTCTCTCTGGCAGCCTGCTGCCACCCAGTCCTCTTCCGGCCGAGAGTCAGTCCCTGTCTCCAGGCAGGTTTCTGTGGAGCGTGCCACGGTGGAGAACCCGCGGACAGGTGTGGTAAGCGTGGTGGAGTGCATAGAGGACTCCCTGGTGCGGTGGGAGAAAGGACACATCGAGTCCACCACACTCCTAGCTGCATCCACCCCCCCCCCAGCTCCGCCTCCGCAGAAAGGCAGAGAGCCGGACAGCTGGAGGGGCAGAGCCACAATGTCCTGCTGGAGATCAGGGACACCATCCGCACCAGCATAGATCTCCTCTCTCAGATGGTCCACACCGACTCCTCATCCTCCAACGGCAAGCCCTTCCTCACCTATGTCAACCAGACCCTCAAGGAAATGGCGGATCTACAGTACCAGCAGGTGAAGGACCGGATCACCAAGCTGCTTCACAACCCTCCAGACCCAGAGGAACCTGCTCCCACCCAGTCCAGGCCTGCTCCTCCACCCCAGGTGATGTCCCTCCCATTCCAAGGCTTCCCAAACCCCCTCACCTACCAGGGCTAAGGCTACCAGGAAGTTCAGCAGCACAGGCAGCAGCCCTTCCCAGTCCAGGCACAGAGTCATCGGGCGACACCGTTGCCACCGGTTCCAATGATGCCACCGATGCCACCCACACCAATGATGCCACTGACAACAGCGATGCCACCCACTCCAATGATGCCACCGACGACAGTGATGCCAACCTTGACAGTCCTCACCCAGCTGCAGAGCAGACAGCCCCACTACAGTACTCCTTCCTCCACCCCACAGCTAAGCCCGGCCTCAGTACATCTGTCATCAGTACTGGGGCTGACACCCTAGGCATGGAGGAAGGACCTCTCAGCATCACGGGGCTGAGCCAGCTGTCCGAGACCTTTCTCAAGACACCGTCCCCTGTTGTCCTCTCTAGGCCAGGCACTCCAGCACCACCCACCACCACAGCACCTGGACCCTTCACCCCTGAGACTGGGCACACCTCCGAGTGACCAAGAAGAGTGCAAGAGACTGGGTAGCTGGCTACCTGTGGACTTTATTTGGACACTTGACTTGGGTCATTTTTTTTTTTACAACTTATTGTTCAAAAAAGTTTATCTTTGATTCACACACTTGCTTCATTTGTTTTTTTTGATAAAGTCTTGGTGGAAACTTTTAGAATTGGCTTAAGCCTTTGCATGCTTGTGGGATGGGTTAAGATAGCAGTGGGATGGGCAGGGATACCTGTGGAATGAGCAGGGATATCTGTGGGTTGGGTAATAGCTGTGGGATAGATAAACCTCCAGTGCAAGCATAGTGGGACTGTATGGTCCACCCTCCCAGGTGCCACGCCTATGGCCCTTTATTATCAATAATAATGTAATCAATCATCCACACATGTCAACATAAACACAACTCTTTATTAAACGCCCTGTTTATTGTAGGCCCACCCAACATACATAGCCCAATCTCATCCGTGTGATGAAACAGGCTGAAGGAAGCATCCATTAAACATCTACCATCCTGTCTTGCCACTCCATCGCTCCAGCTGGGGAGTTGCACCAGTGTTTCAGGAGGTTGCGCTGCTTCTTCCCTTCCTGTGAGGCTCTGTTGTGGCCTTGCACATCCTGAGTGTCGATCAGGTTTCGCCCTTGCCTCTATTCCCCAGGCTCCATGTCCCCATTGCCTTGTTGACGATCCACGAGCCTGTTCTGCAAGACTGGGTAGCGGGTGCGCATGAGATTGTGCAGGATGCAGCAAACTTCCACGATCCTCCTCACGGTCTCTGGGCGATGCTGCATGGTGGTGAGAAGTACCTGGAACCTGTTGGCCAGGATGCCAAAGGCGTTCTCCACCACCCGCCTTGCCCTGAAGATCCTCTCTTCACAGGTCAGCAGTCTGGAAGTGTATGGCTTCATGAGGTAGGTTCTGAGGGAGAAGGCGTCATCCCCCACGATGAAGTAGGGCACATCTTGTGTGTCGTTGGGTAGGGGTTCTGGATCTGAGAAGCCCACGATGAGCCCCTCCTTGAGGTGACTGGCGTTGTATACCTGGGCATCTGAAGATGAGCCATAGCCTGAAGCATCGATGTACATGAACTTGTAGTCAGCATCGACCATGGCGAAGAGGATGATGCTGAAGAAGTCCTTGTAGTTGAAATAAGTGGACCCCGACTTGGCTGGAGCTTTGCAGGCCACGTGCTTGCCATCAATGGCTCCAACGGTGTGTGGGAAGTTCCACCTCTGATACCACTGCTCTGCAACTTTCTTCCATCCTTCTTCAGTGGAGGGGCACTAGAGGAGCTCCTCCAGGTATTCTTCGATGATTTCCTGCACCACTTCTCTGACCACAATGCTGATGGTGTTGTGTGGCACCCTCCAGCCGTACTGCATGCTTTTGTAGGTGGTCCCTGAGGCCAGGTGGCACAGAGTGAGTGCCACCTTAAGCCCAGGTTCCAGGCTGGGCCGGAAGTTGGTGTTTACCTTGGTCAACCTGGGTGTCAGGCGCTGCACAACTTCGTCAAACATGGCTGGAGGCATCCTCATGAAGTTCTGGAACGCCCGAGCGTCTTCATTCCTGAGCTCCACCATCAGCTTGTTGTACAGTCCGTAGTCTGCTCTTCTTCCGATCCATTTTCGGACCCAGACGCTTCTTGGACACCTCTTTTTCTTCCCATAGTAGAGTTCACAGAGCCTTTCGATGGCTTCGTACTGTTGCAGAAGAATGGTGGCTGCCAAAAGGACTTTGGTACGATCCACGGTGGACATGACTGGATGCTGTGGAAGAGGAAGAGTCAGATGAAGGCTGCAGAGGTCTGCACAGCTGGGCTGCTGGTCTGAAAGTGAGATGCAGACGAGTTGCTCCCCCTTTTTATAGGCAGTATAGGTGTCCCTTTGCATCCTCTAGGCATCTTCTAGGCATCCTCTAGACATCCTTTATATCCGAGATAGATCCCCTCTGAGAACATTTTTTCTGCTTTAAATGCTTTGTTTCCGTGCTGCATCCATTCTGCATCTGTTCTGCATCTGTTTCGCATCCGTTTCTCTTCCTCCCTGCGTCCGGGCGAATGCGAGTTGCGCGGATGAGCAGTGGACGCCAAGCGGATATAGTGGATGCGTTACGGATGCGTAACGGATGCGTAGTGGATGCAGAACGGACGAACTGGATACATTTTCTGCGCAAAAGTTTTAGGCAGCCCAAAACTTTTGGAGCGGATGAAACATCCATAAATGGATGCTGGATGGATAAAGAGGAAGCCAAACGGAGGCAGTGAGTACATCGCGTTTTCGAACGGATGGCAAGGTTTTTTGTCCATTTTACATCCTCTTTGCATCTGTTGGTTCAGTGTGACATGGACTTAAACTAGTGAATTTTTCAACCAGGATTTTCTTTTTTGTCTGCCTTTTATAATATTTGTATTGTTGGCTTTAATTGATGACAGTTGGTAAAATATTCAAAAATAAATAGAGATATATTGGCTCTTCTTGATTGATGTTAATAACTGTCGTTCTCTGTATTGTCTGCACTCACATTCTAATTTTGAACCTACAGATAGTCAGACCATATGGAGTAAACTCCATGCAGTTCCCACAAGGAACAGCACCATTGAGAAAATGCAGCTATGCTAGACAGATTTTTTTCTGGCTGGTGTCTGTCATAATTAAGGCACGAGACAAGATGTCAACCAAGGCTTGTTAATCTTACATCTTTCAAATGAATAATTAACTAGTCTATGACCCAACTGAAAGATAAACCCAATCATGATATAAAGGTGAGGCAAATCCCCCTGGGGCCTACAGACAGAAGGGGCCCACTGCAGAGGTGTTATTCAGCAGATTCTGACCAGTTCTGGAGAACTCATTGTGGAAATTTTGAGTAGTGTGGAAAACCAGCAAATACCACCTCTGACTGGCCCCACCCCCATTCTCTGCCTCCCAAATCCCAGCTGATTGGCTAGGTCTTCTTTTGTTGTCCTGCATGGGAGAACGGAGATGGAAAGCAGGTTAGTGGAGTGGGGAGGGAATTGGATTTTTTTTAGTATCCTTCCCCCAGGAGTGGGGAAGGAATGAAGATTTTGCAGTATCATTCCCCTGCCATGGCCACCAAGCCACAGCACCAAGACACACCACACCCACCAAGTCATGCCCACAGAACCAGTAATTCAAAAAAATTGAATTGTACCACTGGCCCAATGAGTTTCCTTTGCCTCTTCTCCCTCTCATCTTCAAGAAACCTGATTGTATAGGGTAGAACTACTATAATTGGAAAAAAAAACACATTCAGACTCGTCTAACAGCAAAGAAATGCAGGTTTTCTTTCATGTCAGTAAAGCTGCCAACAATTCTTTGTCACACTGGATTCATATTGGAAGAGGCCAATGGAAAAACAAGACAAAATTGTTTCACCAGCCAGATTTGATCTATGTCATATCTAATTAATTTTGAATGTTTATGTTCCAATTATACTTGTGACTGGTGTTTCTTTTTTCTGGGTAAGACATATTAATAGCTGAACCCATATGTAATACAGTCCATTTTGTAACATCTAGTATTAATATTGAATTGCCCATTAACAATAGGAGGCACTTATAGTCTATGAAGCAATTTATATTCCATAAATTGTTTGACTGCTCAAACACTCATGAGGTGAACACAAAGGCAGGAATGATGGTTAAAATGTCATTAAATTAATTGGAAACATGGCAGTTGTGTATTTTAGACTGGGATATAAATTTAGCAATGGTTCAGTAGTTGCATGTTTTCATGCTCTCCTCCCTATCACAGCTCAAGAAGAAACCCATTTGGGAATGTGACTGCAATGCTGGAACTGCACATCAAGTACACCCTGACACAGTTTTGTTGAAAGGAGATTAGTTCAGGGATAATTCTGAATTCAGAAGGTCAGGCAGAAGTTACCAGAAATAGTAGCATTTCTTGCTTGTTTCTAAACTGAAACCTAATAAACAGCAGTCAGACAAATTTAGATGCTTTTCCAAATGAACCTACCGAAGTCTAACAAAAATCAGCTTTTGATAAATGGCATACAATATTATTTTTACAGATCAGAGATATTTCTTTTCATGTTGGCTTTATTCCTTTAGTTTCTTCTGTCATCTCACTGCTGTAGTTTATAGCATATGAAGCTGATGCTAGTAATTTGACTATCAGTAATAAGGTATTTCTCTATGTGGGAATTGTTGCTTTATAAATTTCTTGTTTAAATTTCTAATTCTATATGGAAGCATTTCAGGGAACGTTACTGATATAACATTATAATGTTACATGTACATATGCATGGAAAAGTCAGGATATGAAATTATGATTTAGGTGGACTGCTGGTTTGTGGTTACAAATAAAAGCATATGGAATGGAAATGCTAGAAAAGTCATTTGAAACTCAAGATGAGATGTAATTATTTTGATAAGGATAATAATAAACTTTGAAATTACTTTAGAAAAAGGAGAAAAAAATAATACTCTCATGTTATTTTGTTGTACAAAGCAAATTTCTGTTGTAATATTAACTCCAATTCAACTTTTTCACTCTGGCCTCTTTCGTTTTATCTAATATCAACTTTTCTTCATATTTCCATACTGCAAGATAATTTCCCTTATGCTTTCTTTTCTACAGCAGAATTTAGATATACTGTATGGCTTCTACAGAACATAGAGATTCATCTTCACCCAATTTGGAGCTCACTTTTACTATCCAAGAGCATTAGACATTGCCAGCTAATATTCTCAGTATATTTTGAGCCAAAATAATTGGACTCAATGGGGCAGGAAGAACATTCTTGCTAGACCTCAAGGCAAGCCTTTCATCCAGATTGAAGAAGCCCAAATATTTTTTAGATAGTGGCCAAGAGCTAAAATGATATTTTGCAGTCCAAATTTCTCTACTTATTCCTTCCCCTGTTTCTGGCTTATTTCTTCAAGGTAGTAGTAGTAGTAGTAGGAGGAGGAGGAGGAGGAGGAGGAGGAGAGAGATGGTTCCCTGAGGAAACTGCTGCTATTGAGATGAGACTTCAATATAAATAAAAATAAAAACATGAAAACCCACAAGCTTGCAGAGCACAACAGTCACATGTTGAACACACTGATTCAGGCACCTTGCAGGCTTGCCATGGAATCAAGAAGGGTGGTGGAGGAAGCACATTTTCAAGGAGGAAAGGAACTAACCTTACCTCGGGGAAATGATGCTCCAGAGAAAAGGGGCCACATCCAGAGATGGGATGTGTTAGGGATAACATTGTTTACCCTAACTGGTTTAGGTGAAATAATAACTATGAATCATAGTTAGTGTATGTTAAAGTGTCTGCAGCTTTAACTGTGAAATAGCAATTAAGGGAGTGGTTATGAAAACAATATAAAAGTAGCAAGTCTACAGCTTGCTTACTCTGGCTTTGATGATCCCTGATTACTGCTTGGAATCAAGACTGCATTGCTCGAACGGGAGAGACAACAAAGGACTGATTTTGTAAGTGAACTGACATAGGATATTCTACATGGACTTTGCTAACTGAATATCCCTGAATGGACTGACTACTTGATACATGACTATTGGACTGTTATATGACTATGCCATGAACTTATAATGGAATAAACTATATTCTTGATAGCACAAGCGTATCTGTTATTTTTACTGTATGTTAATAAACATACAAGCTTAGCCCACTCATTTATCTGTGTGCCTATCTGACTAACGCTGCACATTCTGTTTAGCTTGCCTACCTAACCCTGGTTGGGGAACCCAGGCTTAACACTTACATTACCAACCAATTCGCTAGTTGTGAGTGCACGCACGCACCCCTTTGGGACTGAAATGGAGCTTCAAACATGCAGCTAATCAGTGGCGGGATTCAAATTTTTTTACAACCAGTTCGGTGGGCATGGCTTGGTAGGCATGGCTGGGAAGAATACTGTAAAATCTCCAGTCAGAGGTGGTATTTTCTGGTTCTCTGAACTAATCAAAATTTCTGCTACCGGTTCTCCAGAACTAGTCAGAACCTATTGAATACTACTTCTGCAGCTAATCTACTCAGGCAGCTCCAGTGAGTGCAGTAGGGTGCCCAGAACTCATCTGGGCAGCATGGGTGGGGAGAACAAGCAAGAAAGTTAGTTATATATGGAAAGGATAGCCCAGGAGTGGATGGCCAGGCCCAGCCAGTGATCATCACTGTGGGTTCACCTGAACCCAAACCACCAATCAGCAGCCCACCACTGGCCACATCAGAAAAGAAATGTTACCCTGGTCCTGGCAGATAGAACCCCATAATTCCCATCGAATGGGACTTAGTCCCCTTAGACAGGATCCAGAGCATATCTTGATGCTCTGAGGGTACCCTCTTGAGGGTAGATGTAACTGGGAAAAGCTGGTCCCTCATGGAACCTGATATCCTAATTTGTCATAGAGAGCTTTAAAGATCAAAACTAGCATCTTGAATTGCACCCAGAAGCAAACTAGCATTCAATGCAGCTCACCGAGTAGAGATGTAACATGTGCCATCTTAGGGGCACACATAACTGTCCACCCAATCCCATTCTGCACTAACTGAAGCTTCCAGATGATCTCAAGGGCAGCCCCAAGTTGAGAGCATTACAATAGTCCATTCTGGAGGTGACCAGGTCATCAGTGACAGTGAGTAGATCCTGAAAGGGACACAACTGGGGCATAATGCAAAGCTGTGCACATGATCTCCTAACCACAACTGTCACCAAGTCACTAAGTTTTGAAAGGATTCTTCCTTCCTGCCTAGCATTTTTTGGGGGAGTGGATCTTAAGTCTTTGGGAAAGCAAATATAGTCTATATCCACTACTAAGGAATTAAGATATGTGTTTTCTTGGAATAGTGAAAGCCCAAGTACATACTTTTTGGTCTCAGAGTGATAAATATTGGGTAGATCATGAGCAATATTTGTGATTCATTCTATCAAAGCGTCATGAATGGTCCAGAAGATATATGCTCTAAGAAACTATATTTATTTAGTTTATTTAGTTTTGATTTGGAAAAACAACATTTCCTTTCCTTTCAGATCAGACAGTTTGACTTTCCAGTCTCTTTCCAGTCTCTTTATAAGCCAGTCTATATAAGTAAGCTACATATATTTGCAGAAGTAGAATTTGGACTCCAGAATACACAGAGAATTGTGAATAGGATTGTTTAAGAGGGTATTCTCATTAGGTTAAGCCCCTGTCACACTGCACCAATGGATGCAAAGAGGATGTAAAACGGACAAAAAAACTTGCCATCCGTTGGTTAACGTGATGTATCCATTCTGTACTCACTGCCTCCATTTTGCTTCCTCTCTATCCGTCCAGCATTCGTTTATGGACGTTTCATCCGCTCAGAAAGTTTTCAGCTGCTCAAAACTTTTGAGCGGAAAATGTATCCAATTTGTCCGTTCTGCATCCTCTAGGCATCCACTAGGCATCCGTTCTGCATCCGTTACGCATCCGCTATATCCGCTAGGCATCCGTTCCGCATCCACGCAACTCGCATCCGCTCGGACGCAGGGAGGAAGCGGAACGGACGCAGAACAGATGCAGAACGGATGCCTAGCGGATGCAGCACGGAAACAAAGCATTTAAAATGGAAAAAACATTTGCAGAGGGGACCTATCTCGGATATTAAGGATGTCTAGAGGATGCCTAGAGGATGCAAAGGGACACCTAGGGGAAAAGCTATACTGCCTATAAAAAGGGGGAGCAACTCATCTATATCTCACTTGCAGCCCAGCAGCCCAGCTGTGCAGACCTCTGCAGCCTTCATCTGACTCTTGCTCTTCCACAGCATCCAATCATGTCTACCGTGGATCGTAACAAAGTCCTTTTGGCAGCCACCAACCTTCTGCAACAGTGCAAAGCCATCTACAGGCTCTGTGAACTCTACTACGGGAAGAAAAAGAGGCGGCCAAGAAGCGTCTGGGTACGAAGATGGTTCACCAGAAGAGCAGAGGACGGACTGTACAACAAACTGATGGTGGAGCTCAGGAACGAAAACACTCGGGCATTCCAGAACTTCATGAGGATGCCTCCAGCCATGTTTCACGAACTTGTGCAGCGCCTGACACCCAGGTTGATCAAGGCAAACACCAACTTCCGGCCCAGCCCGGAACCTGGGCTCAAGGTGGCACTCACTCTGCGCCACCTGGCCTCAGGGACCACCTACAAAAGCATGCAGTACAGCTGGAGGGTGCCACACAACACCATCAGCATTGTGGTCAGAGAAGTGGTGCAGGCCATCATCGAAGAATACCTGGAGGAGCTCCTCCAGTGCCCCTCCACTGAAGAAGGATGGAAAAAAGTTGCAGAGCAGTGGTATCAGAAGTGGAACTTCCCCCACACCGTTGGAGCCATCAATGGCAAACACGTGGCCTGCAAAGTGCCAGCCAACTCAGGGTCCTCTTATCACAACTACAAGGGCTTCTTCAGCTTCATCCTCTTGGCCATGGTCGATGCTGACTTCAAGTTCATGTACATCGATGCTTCAGGCAACGGGTCATGTTCAGATGCCCAGGTATACAACGCCAGTGACTTCAAGGATGGGCTGGAATGCAACCTCATCATGGGCTTCCCAGATCCAGACCCCCTGCCCAACGACACGCAAGATGTGCCCTACTTCATCGTGCGGGATGACGCCTTCTCCCTCACAACCTACCTCATGAAGCCCTACACCTCCAAATGCCTCACCCGTGAAGAGAGGATCTTCAACTTCAGGCTGTCCAGGGCAAGGCGGGTGGTGGAGAACGCCTTTGGCATCCTGGCCAACAGGTTCCAGGTACTTTTCACCACCATGCAGCATCGCCCAGAGACCGCGAGGAACATTGTGAAAGCTTGCTGCATCCTGCACAATCTCATGCGCACCCGCTACCCAGTCTTGCAGAACAGGCTCGTGGACCTCTAGCAAGGCAATGGGGACATAGTGCCTGGGGAATGGAGGTAAGGGCGAAACCTGATAGACACTGAGGATGTGCATGGCCCCAACAGAGCTTCACGTGAAGGGAAGAAGCAGCGCAACCTCCTGAAACACTGGTGCAACTTCCCAGCTGGAGCAGTGGAGTGGCAAGGCAGGATGATAGATGATTAATGGATGCTTCCTTGAGGCTGTCTCATCACATGGATGAGATTGGGCCATGTATGTTGGGTGGGCCTACAATGAACAGGGCATTTAATAAAGAGTTGTGTTTATGTTGACATGTGTGGATCAATGATTACATTGTTATTGATAATAAAGGGCCATAGGTGTGGCACCTGGGAGGGTGGACTATACAGTCCCACTATGCTTCCACTGGAGGTTTAGCTATCCCAGAGTTATTACCCATCCCAAAGGTATCCCTTCCCATCCCACAGCTATTACCCATCCCAAAGTTATCCCTGCCCATCCCACAGCTATTACCCATCCCAAAGGTATCCCTGACCATCCCACAGCTATTACCCATACCAAAGGTATCCCTGCCAATCCCACTGCTATCTCAACCCATCCCACTGCTATTTTAACCGATCCCACTGCTATCTTAACCCATCCCACAAGCATGCAAAGGCTTAAACCATTTCTAAAAGTTTCCACCAAGACTTTATTAAAAAAAAGAAATGAAGCAAGTGTGTGAATCAAAGATAGACTTTATTAACAACAAGCTATAAAACAAAAATGAGTCTCCGGCACTCCTCTTGGTCACTCAGTCTCAGGGGTGAAGGGTGCAGGTGCTGTGGAGGTGGCTGGTGCTGGAGTGCTTGTCTGATCCCCCGCATCATCAGCTCCTCCAGAAGCAGAAGCAGTGGAAGCCCCAGCCCCAGAAGAGCAAGCCCGTGCTGCAGAAGCCCCAGCAGAACCAGAGTGAGGGCCAGGGGGCGGGATGGTGGCCCTGTCCCTCTTGTAAGGGCTGGCAGCAGATGGCTGAGGCTTTCTGTTCTTCCCCATGGTTGTGGGGTTGCTGGCTGGCAGGGAGGCTGGCAGGAACCAAGGCTGGCAGGCAGGTAGGCACCAAGGCTTGCATGAAGGCTGGCAGGCAGGCAGACACCAAGGCTGGAAGGAAGGCTGGCAGGGAGGCTGGCAGCAAGGCTGGCAGGGAGGCAGACAGCAAGGCTGGCAGGGAGGCTGGCAACAAGGCTTGCAGCAAGGCTGGAAGCAAGGCTGGCAGGCAGGCATGCAGGCAGGGCAGGCAAGGCTGTCAATCCGTCCGGCAGCAGGTCTTTCCTCTGAATGGTGACCTGCTTCCGAGCTGCTTCCCTTATATCCACGGGGCTTACGCAATGCATCCTCCCCGCATGCACAATTAACACTAGGCATCCGTTAGGCTTCTGCTGTGCATCCGCTAGGCTTCCGCTCTGCATCCGCTTCATCCGCTCAGCATCCACTGTGCATCCGCTGTATCCGTTCCACGTCCGCTTTGCTGAGGTCCCCCGGAAGCCTTGCGGATGTGCCATCCGCTCCCATCAGCTTCCATCCGCTGGGCTTCCGTTCCGCATCCACTTTCCATCCGCTCTGCGTCCTCCCCGCGTCCGTTCCTTTCCGTGTTATCCGCTCCGGTTATGCAAATTTTCGCCCCTTCTGAGAGCGGATAACAACGGATGGAACATTTTTCTCGTCCATTGTGTCCTTTTTACTAACGTTTTGCATCCGGTGGGCAGTGTGACAGGGCCTTTAGGTAGAGTTTTTCTCCCTTAATTTTTTTCTCTCTCTTGGGAGTTATAGTGTACCTTAAAGAATGTTCCAAAAAGTGAAAGACAGCCTCTTAAGAAAGTTTGACTAACACATATCTAATCAGGAAACCCCAAAATTACTTCATCACTGAAGCCTTCTCAATGACCTCATAAAGCTATTAATCAGTTTAGCAAATAAAGATTTTGTGTGAAGAACCATTATAATTGGGATGCATTTGTTGTTCAGTCACTAAGTCATGTCTGACTCCTTGTGACCCCATAGAACACTGCATGACAGGTCTCCCTGTCCTCCATTGTTACTTGGAGTTTGTCCAAATTCATATTCATTGCATCAATGCTATTATCTCATTATACCAAGAAAGAATGTATGTACACTGTGTCTTTTTCAGGCTTCCCACAATGGGTCTAATTTACCAGAAAGAAATTAGGGAGGATATTGAACATAAGCATACAGAGGCTTGTTATTAAAAAATATTTCTATTTTTCCTCCATGTATGAATCATCATGGTCTGGTGTTTTTTGTTTTTTTTTAAATCTATGGATAAATTATTCAAGTTGACAAAAAATCAGGGCAAAATGATGCTTTATGCAGGTTTATGCATTCTATTTTATAGAAGGATAAGGAATCCCAAAATAGTTCTCTCCACATCCTGCTTCCTCTGAAGAAGAGAGAATGAGAAATTCAAGCACAGCAAATTAAGTACAAATTGACATTTAGTCTTGAGAAGCAGCAGATCTGCCACTTCAAATCAGATTTCTAGAAAGAGGCTTCCATCCTAACCAAGGCTGTGATGGCCTTCAAGCACTCCAAATATATCTCTGCACCCATCAAATATATATCTCATTATCGTTAAAATCCAATGACTTTCTGAGTCATTTGGAAATTATACATTTATTACAATCCTAGATATGAATAAGACAATGTGGCAGGTGTAGTCAGCAAGTAAGCTTTTTACTGAGAATAGGTAGATGAATATATTACCTGCTTTCCTATACCTGATATTTATTATCATCACCACAAAGTAAATCATCTGCATTATGATTTTGAAATTCAGAGATATTTAAGATGTATCTTAACATTCAAAGTTGAACTCATAGAAGTGTCATATAATATACAGTATTTCTCCATGGAAAGATTACAATGATATACTGAGAATTTGCCATATAGCTTATCCTAAATACAATATAAGCATGCCTCTTGCCATGAAATGATACCCATTTAATACCAGATCTTTTCACTCATTAGAAATTGTAATTTTATATAATGCAGATATTTTTTATTTTAATACATTGTGAAATAATTACCTATAATTACACTTCCATGTATAAAACAATTGCATTTCTTTTCTTGTCATTCTTGTTTGGTTTTATCCCAGCCTGTAATATGTATGTATGAGTCTGTAATTCTTTAATAAATGTCATCATAAATGACATTTTTTGATAAAGTTCAAAAACCTCAAAGTTTGAGGGTAAAAAACTGCCTCCTATCCAGAGTACAAAAATGAAAAAGCAAAGCATAAGCCATTGCTAAGGGGTTGCCTTTGAACTGGGAAAATGCATAACCTTTCAGCTCTTTATTAACTATACCACCCTATAGTCAAGGAATACCGGAATTTTCCAGAATGTCTTCAGATCTGTTCATTACCTGAAATGAGAATAGAAAGATTGTTCAATTGTTCCAAACTCTTTAGTAGGAGTTTATTTTGTGAAGGTGCTATGTATATATGAAAAGATAGTATACATCCCATAAGGATGAGAGAAACAAATATCTCTGAGCTGCTGTGATTTGCTTTGAACTTTCTTCTTCTTTTAAGCAGCAGTTTTCAATGCATCCTCAGATACAAATCAGTTTAGACTGTTGGAGGCTCATGAGATGTATCCTTGAAGCTTCTGTTTGGTAGAGATAGGGTGAGCCCAGTTTTGTGTTGCAAAGTTGCCAAAAGCTGAAGCTGTTGTGATGAAGTACATCAAGGCTTGGTCTGGGTAAATAAAAGCTTCTCATACAGCAACAGCTCTGCAGGTGGAACATTCCTCTATCTGATGCCGAAGGTTCCTGGCTCCCTTGTGTCTTTTCAACCAAAAAAAGTCTGTATATCTGAAAGCCCCCTATTTCTATACTTTTAACCGCTCTAGACCTTTTGCGTTTGCTTTACTTGCACTCATTTCTCCCTTTTTGCCCAAACTCTCTTTGTCTTGTCTGTCACATCAGATATAAGTGATTGTTATGATATTCAGAATGCTGGCCTTAGAAGTTTAAGTGGCATAAGTGAGTAGAAAAGATGGCACAGATAAATAAGTAACTGGAAACACAATTTATTTTCTTCTTCTTAAGTTTTTCTGGAAGTTTTTGTTTTACAGAATTGAAAAATTAACTGTACTAACTAGGTACCACAGCAAGTAAAAACTGTCACAGAATCAGTACACTTAAAGTTCCAGTTCTGACCTGAAATGGCACATGAAACCTCAAAGCAAACTCAACAGACATTAATTATACTTGATCAAATTTATGTAGTTTGAGCTAGACCTTTCAGTGCTAGCTCTTGACATACATATATCCAGAAGCATATTACACAGCTAATAACTAGTGAGGAAATTATGGCCAAAACAAAAAGGCAATTTATTTTAAAATATATAACATTCATTTACTGCTCCTTACTGCCAGGACTTGATATAACAACAGCAGATCCATAACTTAAACTGGAATGTGAGCCACTGCTGAAACTATATAACTATGGAAGGGGTAAGGAGATAGGCCAGATTTTTTAAGAAGTTTAATTAAGGGGAATAGACCAGGGGTGTCAAACTCATGGCATCACGTGACGTATCAGGATTTTTTCCTCCTTTGTGAAACCAGGTGAGGGCGTGGCCAGTGCATGACACATCTGGCCACAAGCTGTGATTTTGACAAAAGCCCCCTAGACAAAAGCCAAGTAATTAAGAAAGCTAGGGAAACAAGGAAAAGAAAACCCTCACACAGGACATACCAAATCAGCAAAACAAACAGACAAAAATTTCAGAATAAATCACAAAGGAAACAAATAGAAGATTACTACAAAACGAATAGAAAAAACCATTATAAAGCTAAAAGAGATTAGGAAAAAAATGATAATACAATCAAGCCACCCCGCAGAGTTTATTTTCCGTGCCTCGCTAAGTTTGCCTTCTGACAAAAAAATAAACTCTGACAGGATTTTAATATTTAAACATTAAACATTAAACACTAAATGAACATTTATAACAAAGGGAGGAAAAAGGTATAAAAACCAGGAACTTACCATTCGAAGTTCGCTAGCTAGCCCCAGGAACGCAGCCACGCTATCTCTCGCCTTCCTGAAAATAAAAAGATCCAGCTTTCAAGCAGTTGTCTATATCCTTGTGCTGGAACTCTCCCAGCGGGAAAATTCGAACCCTCGAAGAAAGGCACTTTGACAGCCTTTCTACAATTGGCGACCATGAAGATTTTCTAGCCAACCCTGCCACCGGACTGGGCCTGCAGATCCATTCCCAGCCAGCATGGACTTTCTTTGTCCAGGGACAACATCCACGGACCCAGCCCGGAAGGCATAAGGGTAGTAAAGGGAGTCTGTGAGCCTTTCTGCTCAACAGCAGCTTGAAGGCAGGTGAGTACTGCTTTAAATTTCTAACCTTACTAGGTAGGAGAGTGGAAGCATGAGTGGACCAGGTGTGTGATTGTGGGTTTTCTCTTAGGAAACAGAAGAACCTCACCTCCTCCGTGATTGCCAGCTGCACCCCAGCCAGCTGCTAGCTCCAACAAGCTGTGACTGGCTGGATTTGGGAACACAAGGGGTGATCATGGAGTATGAGTCCTTCTGAAGGATGTAAGAAAAACCGAGTGGGCTGAGAAAGGAACTGGTATTGGGAAATAAATAGAAAACAGGAAAATAGTCCTGGTGCATCCTGCAAGCAAAGCCCTGTGCAGTTAGAAGGGGCCCGTACCGGCTGCTGGCAAACAAAATTGGAAATAGTTTGCCTTAAAAAGCAGAGCAGGTCCTTCCAGATCCCCACCTTTAAGGGAAAGCTGAAAACTGATGGTGGAGTGTGGGGAGAGGCCCGTACCAGTGCTGCTAGGGGGCAGATGGTCCTCCAAAATCCCTGGTTTTTAGGGGGGGTCTTCAAACTGATGGTGGAGTTTCCCTAAGAGAAAGGGGCCCGTACTCCATGTGTAGGGAAACGGAGTTCTTTCCAGACCTTTTTTGTCTGAAAACTGATGGCGGTAGCCCGGCTAAACCAAAATAATCCCCACATCAGGTAGGGAATATGGAAAGTTGTAGCTCGAGGGCAATGGAAGAAACCCCCTTGGATAAATTACTTGAGACTTGGGATGAAAGGCAAGTGCCTGTCCTGCCTGGAATGAATAAAAGAGATGTAAAAAGAATTTGCAAAAAGTGAGCTTTATTGCAAGATGACACAGGAAGACAAATTTGACCTGATAGCGGTACTTTAGATCATAAAACCCTGAAAGCACTTGAACACACATTAAACCCAGCTAAATACCCTATTGGTACTGCTGGGCTGAAATGGCTAGGACAAAAACCTGACCGAAAGAAAAGATCAGGAAAAACCTGAAACCCATTCCCTGGATGGACAAACTGAGGTATGGTTCATGGCTCCCCTTTTAAGCAAACCAGTGCCAAATAGGGGACAATTAAAATACGTTTATACCCACACTCCCTTCTCTGCCTCTGATCTAGTCATCTGGAAAAAAGATAATCCAGCCTTCAGGGCTGATCCTCAAACAGTAATTCAAACCCTGAAATCAATCATAGACAGCCATAATCCATCTTGGTGTGACATGACCCAGCTGCTACAAATCTTTCTAACGAAAGATGAGCTATTAAAACTATTTGAAAAAACAGACCAAATAGCTAAACTACCAACTATCCCTGGACAGGCAGCCCCAGCCCGCATCACATGGCCAGTACATCACCCTAACTGGGACTACAATGATACCAATCATAGGGATGAATACACAAGAGCAAAAAATAACTTATTAGAAGCCTTAGAGGAAATTGGTAAAAAGCCTCTAAACTGGTCTGAATTCCAAAGAACCACACAAAGAGAAAAAGAAAACCCTGATGCTTTTTGAGTCTGCCTGTCAGAAATAGCTATTGCATATGCCCATCTAGACCTTAGCTGCCTCAAGGACCAAAGGATTTTAGCTTCAGCCTTCGTGGATCAGTCCACGTTAGATATTAAAGAACATTTCCACCGCTTCGTCTCTAACTGGCCAACCTTAGACATAGTGGAGTTGCGCAGGATCGATAACTTTGTCTATGACCAAAGAGACAAGTTGAAAGAGGAAGAGAAAGATAAAAAGAGATGAATAGAAAGACAGGAAGACCAGAAAATGTTTGCTGTAATGCAACATAATGCCAGACAAATGCCTGGTAGAACTCCCTATAATTCAAAGAAATGCTGGCATTGCGATAAAGCAGGGTGGTCGCAAGGCAGATGCCAGCATTGCTGTAGGTGCGGACAGGAAGGGCATTTCAGCAGGCAATGTAGGCAACACCCCTCCTGCAACCGGTATCACCTACCACCTAGAAAAACGAGACCAGGCAATATTCCAATCCATTACACTGAGCAACAAAGTTTCAGTCACCAGACACCACCCAGAGCTCCTTTTCCTCCAATAAACACTAACAATAGACATCAATGGGAGCAAAGGAGAGAACTTGATCTACCCCTTTCTTGACTAGAACATGACAATGAAAGCACTGAATTCATGGCTACCTTTAACGGGCTGGCTATCCCCCTCAAAAACGGCCTAGAAGGGGAGCCCATTGTTACTGTTCTTATCAGAGGAAAGAAATAAAATTGCTTAGTTGATACTGGAGCCATCTCCTCATTAATTACTGAACCACCATATAAAGCTTTAGTGGCTGAAGGGGTTCGAGATAACATAATGGGAGGGGGGGGAATAATCCCTGTAGAATTCACCCATAACATGCCAGTAGAGCTAGGACCTTTCACAATAGACCATGCATTTGCCTCCAGTCGCCACTATCCCTATTAGGAAGGGATCTCCTCTGTAGAATGGGAGCTACCATAACATGTGGCAAACAGGGGCTGCAATTAGAAATCCCAGGAAAAAGCATGCACAAACAACACGGGGCTTCATGAGGATTTAAAAAGCCTACCACCCTCCTTATGGGGCTGGAACGCATCAGAGGTGGGACTACTTAAAAGAGCAGCACCAGTTACTATCCAAGTAAAACAGGGACCACCTCCATGCATGCCCCAATACAAAATCCCTACAGAGGCAATTCTCCCCATAAAGAAATTAATCCAAGCATACCTACAGCAGGGAGTTCTCATTAAATGTACCTCTCCCTACAACACCCCCATTTTTTCTGTGAAGAAATTTACAGTAGATAAAGATGGAAACCCCATCTTTAGATTTGTTCAGGATTTGAGGCTCATAAATGATCACGTGATACCTAGAGCCCCCATAGTGCCCAACCCATCAACTATAATCACTGAGGTCCCAGCCTCAGCCACTTATTTTTCTGTCATTGATTTGTGCTCTGCCCTTTTTAGCATTCCAGTGGACCTGGCATCCCAATATCTATTTGCCTTTACCTGGCAAGACCAACAATATACTTGGACTCGACTGCCACAAGGCTATACTGAGTCCCCCACCCTATTTTCACAAATATTAAAGGCAGACCGCTCCTCCATTTTCCTACCACATCAGTCTACCTTAATCCAATATGTTGATGATTTATTGCTGGCATCTCAAACTGAGCTAGCATGTAAAACAGATACCCTGTACTTACTTAAAGCCCTGGCTGAAAGGGGGCACAAAGCCTCTCCCTCCAAATTTCAATATTTAAAACAAGACATAACATATCTGGGCTACATTATTGCACCAGGAATTATAAGACTAGCCCCTAATCGAGTAGAAACTATTTTAGCCATGAAACCACCCCAGACAAAATGTCAAGTAAGAGCTTTACTGGGAGTACTGGGCTTCTGCCGCCCATGGATCCCCTCATTTGGAGAATTAGCCCGAACATTCATTCAACTAACAGGCAAAAACATGCCTGACCCCACTGAATGGTCCAACTCTCTGGACAAATCACTTCAGACCATGAAACGAACCCTGGCATCAGCCCCAGCACTCGGGCTACCTGACTATAGGAAACCTTTTACTTTATTCATCCATGAAAATTATAGCAATTAGGTGTTGCCTCTGGCATTCTAACACAGCCTTTTGGACACACACCGACCAGTCGCTTATTATTCTGTAACCCTAGATCCAGTAGCTCAAGGGGCTGTCCACTGCTTAAGAGCCGTGGCAGCTACAGTCGAACTGGTGAAACGATCTAAGGATTTGGTACTAGGACATCCACTATTGCTAAAAGTCCCTCATGAAGTTTTTGCAATTCTCTTAAAGAGCCAGACACAAGCCTTTACTCAGCAGCATTTGGCTCAATATGAAGCTGAACTTTTTACCCCTGATCGCATTACCTTTGAAAGATGTAATACTCTAAACCCAGCTACCCTGCTCCCCACAGAACAGGAAGAAGGCAATCTTCATGTTTGCCTCCATTTAGTGCATGATGCTGAACTACCCCGCTCCGATTTAACAGATACCCTGCTACAAAACCTCGATATTGAACTTTTCACAGATGGTTCCTCTTCTATGCACCAGAACAAAAGAGTAACAGGAGCAGCTGTAGTCTCTCTACAAGAAATTATCTGGGCTTCCCCCCTTCCTCCCTCCCATAGCGCCCAAGCAGCTGAGCTTATAGCTTTAATGAAAGCTTGCGAAACCGCTAGGAACCGATCTACCAACATTTATACAGACTCCAAATATGCTTTTGGAGTCTGCCATGCAACAGGAGCCCTATGGAAGCAATGGTTTTTTTTTTTAACTTCAGCAGGACAACAAATCGCAATCATTTCTGGACCTTTTCATGGCTCTTCTCATGGATGCCAGATTTCCATTGCTCAAAATCCTCATAACAACCAGTTATCATTTGTGTCTTTGGAACACTCATGTGTTGCCTCTGTTGGTGCATACCACCCTGCCTCAGCTGCCTAAAGGTCTGTATTACCTCTAAAAAGAGAAAATTAAAAAGGGGGCAGGCAGCCATAATGATGATCCAGATTGATCATGAATACCAAGTATACCCATATATTCAACCAATGATACAATCAAGCCACCCCACAGAGTTTATTTTCCACGCCTCGCTAAATTTGCCTTCTGACAAAAAAATAAACTCTGACAGGATTTTAATATCTAAACATTAAACATTAAACACTAAACGAACATTTATAACAAAGGGAGGAAAAAGGTATAAAAACCAGGAACTTACCATTCGAAGTTCACTAGCTAGCCCCAGGAACGCAGCCACACTGTCTCTCGCCTTCCTGAAAATAAAAAGATCCAGCTTTCAAGCAGCTGTCCATATCCTTGCGCCGGAGCTCTCCCAGCGGGAAAATTTGAACCCTTGAAGAAAGGCACTTTGACAGCCTTTCTACAATGGCAATAGAATGGGAAAAGAAGAGCATATGGATGTGAATAAGGCATAAACATCACCCTTGCAAGTTATTTCCTTCACCTTATCCCCTTTATTGGATACTTCGAGTTTTTGGGGGGCTAAGGAAAGGCTTTTCATATCCTCAATTCATTCTTTTTTATTGCAGTATTTTTAGCATCAATAAATAAAACCAATAAATAGAAACAAGGGCTAAGAATTGGCCTATAGATGGGATTATAATCTTTGTAGCAGGTGTATGCCTTAGAGCATATAAATAAATGCAGATTTACTTGTAATAATAAATGAGGGACGTCTGAAACTTAATTAAGTAATTTCATCTTACACATTGGCTTTTGTCCTTTCAGAAGATGCATTAACAATTTGCCACACTCATGCATGAAGGGTTCTATTGTGAGGCCGAAGAGGGTTTTGGCACTTGTCTTTCTGTCAAAATGCCTGGCATTATTTTTCAGAGCTGATCTGGGTTAAGAAAAGCAGCAGCCTATGGAAAGTTTGCACAACTCTGAAATATTCACCTGAGGGAAAAGAGGATTACTTCCAAATTCAGGTGTTATTTCAGGTAATGTGCTTACTTTCCCTGTTTTATTTTTGTAACAGCAAACAGTAGTACACACACAAACCCTCCTCCATCTGACAGGTGAACCTGTATGTGTTGCCTTTTTTCGTCTATTGTCCTGGAAAATAAATGGATACATCCATGTAGACATCTTTGGGTTGATGAAGCTGGAATGAATCCTCCTTACATTTGTCATTTAGCTCAGTGTTTGGGGTTTTAATGACACATTTATCTCTAAAGTGGGTGATAAATAGTGAACTACATCATAACTCAAAGTGTGAATTGAATGTAGTCATATTTTCTGACCAATACATCTTAGAAATAAGTACACAAAATATGAAATTGTATGCATGCTTACATGAAAATAAACCCAGATAGATCTCAATAATTCTACATTTATTTAAAAAAATAACAACCTGATGAAGTCTAGTAGTAGAGGTAAACTTTATTTTGTTTTCGAATACATGGGATAATATTTCACCTGGCTAATATATGCCTTTGAATTCTACCTTTTAGTTGAATATGAACATTTTATTATTACTATTACAACTTTTATTATAACTATGGCAACTTTATGACCTATGAACCAACTCCCAGAATTCCTGAGTATAGCTGTCTCAGGAATTCTGGGAGTTGAAGTCCACAGTTTGTGAAATTCCCGTGGTTGCCTACCCTCTCACCCTGAGCTAGATTTATAAAGAGGCAGGGCATTTGCTAGCAGAGCGAGAAGGGGAGCAAACCATGAAATATGTGCAAATGCAAACAACTCATAAGTCATGCAAATACCATAAAGTATGTACTTGCATCAGACATTGAGATGCAAATTTGTGATGACTGCATTTGCATAATATAAGTGCTCATGTGTGTCCATTTTGGTATCATGATTTGCTATGCATCAGTGTAAAGAGCCTTTACTCCAAAGAAGTACTACTTTCTACATCCAAAGAAAGCAAAATAGTAAAAGGCTTTCCGAAGATCTTCATTTAGCTACAGTTGTTGGGATTTTTGAAAGTAGCTATTATTATTGAAGGAGTAAAAACTTTTTATTGTATATGTACAATAACTCAATATTCCAAGAAGGTCCAAGACTTTTGTAAGAAGGCCCTCTATAGCTTATTTCCCAAGACTTATGAGCCTCTTTGGAGATATGCTATTATTAATGACATGCATGAAATTTATTCCTGGGCATTAGAAGTTCCCCTTTTACATTCCCCAGTGTTCAGTAAACTGAAAGCAAAGTGGAAAACATTTTTGTTCATATTACCCTCAATAAATGGACTTAACCACAAAACAAATCTCATAATTCACCTCTTCAGTCCCAGTGGTTACAGGACAAATCCACTAGATTTAGCAATAAGTCTTAAGTACACTGCACTGACAGGTGTACAAAAAGTTAGGGTTCTCTTATACTTTGCCTTTACAGGAGCTTCTTGTTGCTATGGTTTCAAAGATTTAATTGAAATCAATTTTGTTTTTACTTATTCTGCATGGTTAATGCATTTGTTTCCACTCGTGCTATTTACAATATGTTTGGAGCTTTCAAGAGAAATTTTGATGGTGGAAAGGATGATAAATAAATAGAAGGACAAGGTGACACATACATTTTTTTAAAAAAATAAAAATCTATGTAAGATCAATGAAGTACTATGACTACTGTCAGAAAGAATTGTCTCTAATAAAATCTTGCTAAATATAGAGAAATTGGAAAATATATAGGGGAAAAAAGCAATTGTATTAGAGATAGAAGCACTTTTTCAATTGAAAATGGACTGGGATGTTAATGGAAGGAATGAAAATTTAATAAAATTATAAAGAGTATAAAGAATATAGTAAAAAGAAATTCATTATATCTTTCCCCTTTCTATTTCTTTTGTACGGTTACTTAGATATATAGGGTAGAAATTTGGCAAATCAAAATGGACAAAAGCTATTTGTTTTCATGTAATGCTTTATTATAGGATTCATAGATTTGAAATATAGAGAAGCTATTTATTAGGATTAGTTGCTAACAATAGACAGCAGCCTCATAAGTGAGAAGGAAGGTGGGAAGGTGGCAGTCATGGCATCATGATGAAAGTCCCACCCCTTTCTAGTGCATTGGTGCCTCCATCTTGTTTATTTTGACCCTCTTCTAGATATCATTGAGAATAGCTCTTGCAAACATTATCAAAACGTGTTCCACGTTGTCAGTCTCTAGCAGTGATGAAGTTATAGTGTCCATTTTACTCAAACAATTAAATTCTTACTCTCTTTCCACCTAAAGAAAGTCCTATTGCCCCTGAAAGCACACATTTGCATGATGTCATCATGCTATTGCCAAACCCAGTACAGTGAAGCCTCAGGTCTCAACTGTAATATGTTCCAGACTCCGGTCACGACCCAATTTGGTCGTGTCCGGAAGCACGACTGACTATGCATGCATGCAGTCAAAAATATGGCACTGAAGGGAAAATCGGCCCAGAAAGGAAATCTTTCCACACTGATTTTGTTCGCCACCCAATTTTTGAATCATGACCCAATTCAAAAATTGTGTGGATTTTTTGTTTTGCCACCCAATTTGGTCGCAAACAGGAGTGTTCACAACCTGAGATTCCACTATATAGTATTTCAGCCCCCCACAGCCACCCCCAAATTGTTAAATTTACCTTCTAGTCATGAAAAGATGTCCATCATATTCTCTAATACTCTCTTACATAGCATTGGCCCACCCCAAAATTATGTGTCTATTGCTCCCATAATTTACAGACAGCATAGTCAATGATGAATATTAAGAATATTATAACTGGATACCAGAACCACTTGCAATAATTTTTTAGCAAAACTGTACCCTCTCTCCCTTGCATACTTTCCATAGAATTGGGTGAAAGAGCATTTACACATTGCTTCCTCCAAGCGTTGACTGCCAACACTGAATTTTAAGTGGGATGATAGATTTCCTAGTGCTTGAGGCTGTTACTAAACACATCTTCTCCTGGATTTTAGTTGTTTTTAAGTGAGCTCATGTTGAGCAAGTGTGTTCATAAACTGATGTTTTAATGATACAATGAAATTAAAAATCAATTTTATTTTTTGCAAAACCTCGGAGGGTTTCCTAATATGCCAGGAGCTCTTCACTTATACAGGCAGAGGTGGGATTCTACCTGGTCGGACCAGTTCTATAGAACTGGTTGTTATGATTCTGCCCAGTTTGGAGAACTGGCAAATCGTGCCACTGGCTGGCTCCTCCTCTACCCTCCTCACCCACTCACTCCTTACCTGGCATGTGTGCCATCCAACTTGCCTGCCTTTGGTAAGTTGCTATTTTTCCTTTTCTTCCCCCAACCATCAGCTGTTCTGCTGTGCCAGGAGATTTAGATTAGCTAGAAAGCAGGAAATCTTTGGATTTCTTGCTTTCTAGCTTATCTAAAAGTAGAGCTGAACCTTCCTTAAGACAGAAGCTTCTATTTTTCAGTGCAACTCAGACAATAGATTGCAGAATGGTAGATCTCTAAGAGAATCTGTGAGCAACTCAATCTGCCTGCCTGCTTTGCTTGCTTTGGGGTAAAAGTTGCTCTTTTTATTTAAAAAAAAATCAATATTTACATAAATATTTATAATATTCACATACAAGCCATGCCCAGCCAGTCACATAATCACCAAGCCATGCCCAGTTAGCAAGCCATGCCTAGTCACATGACTACTAAGCCACACTCACAAATTAGGCCATGCCCGCAGAACCAGTTGTTAAGAAATTTGAATCCCACCCCTGAATACAGGTTATCGCTTTCAGTAGTGCCTCCTAAAGTGATCCCACTTCATTGAATATCTAAGTTTCTCAATATGGCAGAGAGATCTTATATACTTCTTAGGACAATTCTTTTTTGGGGGGGGAAATGAACTATGTAAGAGGAAGAAGCAGTTACCTGGAATCAATAACAAAACTTTACCTTTTAAAAAATATTCATTGTAAAAAGGCTGAACTACAACAAATGTCCAATGGGCAACAGAGAATTGTTTATCCAAGAGGAAAACACACTCTGAATTTAAGGCAGTTGTCCATTAAAAGTATTATAAGTATAGACACAGCTACTGTGTGCTGCCCAGTTTTCCAACCTTGTCAATTTGGGACTGCCAACACCAGTTGAAACTGATGCTGGATATTTCTCCTATTAAGTCTGTGTTTGTGTGGGAAAGAAAGATACTTGTATGTGTGTATATATGCACATCAGCCAAAAGTTAATTTATCCCCATCAGCATATAGCAACTAATCTGTCACAGAAGGCACTTTCACACCCAAATACCCACATGCCATGTATGCACATTTCCTTTTCTTTCTCGAAGAGTTTGAAAAAGGCATGTTTCAAGAAGTGATGCTCTACCAAGAAGGGAAAAGAAAGAGGGCTACAAAAACTGGAAATGAGGAGAAGAATAACTTGGCAGAGAAGGAAAAACAAACCTTGTTTAAGCATTAGAAAAATAGGCTTAATTTAATCAGGGAGGAGCAGGAAGAAGCTGTGCTTTTCCTAAATTTGATTGTGATCATTAGGCTTATCTTTAAAAGCATCCGTGTTAATGAGATGTGCCATTGTTCACATCTTCTGTTGATTTACTTTATTTCAGTATCTTTTCGGCATCCATGAACTAGGGTGCCAGTTATTTTACAAGTAACTACTTGGGGCCTCCTATCTCTACAATACTGCAGCTAACATATGCATCCAATCAGAATGCAGTCTCCTTGGTTACCAAAGCCCTATCAAAACTAGAAGCTTGAATCTAAACTAATATTAAATATCTGTGCCCTGTCAAGTTGGCCAATTAATAGGAAGGAGAGTAAACAGAATGTGTGATCAAGGACAAGGGAAGATCTGAAGTCAGAAACTTTTGAGGGACAGCATTCAAAAACAGCCATATATTTAAAACAGAAAAGGAGAGATATGTATGCAGTAAACATAGCTAGGAATTGAAAGTAATGAGGAAGGCAAAATTTGTCAAAGATCTAAACCATCAAGCATAGATAGTGGCAGAGATGCCATTTTAGGGTTCAGCAGGAAGAGATGAGTAAAACAGACAAAAGAGCAAGATTCACAATACATTGGAAATATTTTATTTGGGATATATTGAAGATATAACTCAACATAAAAATATATTTTAAATGTATTTAACTGCCAAACTTTATGCATCTCAGAGTGACTATGGATAGAAATGTGATATGAAAATGGCTCCACATCTTGTTATATGGTAGTCTTTTGGGTTTGAAGAAGATATACTCTTATGCAGTTCTTCTGTGGACATGGGAGTGGCTCAATAGTCTCATTCTGGAAGTGTAGAATCTAACACATTGGAGGCAATAAAAGTCCATTGTTGTAATAATTGTGGCTATTATTTTGTGATGCCACTTGTGGTTTTCTATCAGTTTGTGGTGATGCCTGTCTTCAAAGCTGGTGGTGGCTTCATAGCACAGAGCTCACCAATGGGTTTTGTCAACAGCTGCAGCTTCTAGTTCTCTTTGGTGGATAATACAGTGGCATAGGTTTTCTCCCCCAGGATTTTGTGGTGCTTCTGTGGTAGGCTCTGTTGCGTTGACACGGAGTTTTCCCTCTGGTCCGCGTTCCTGGCGGGAGCGCGGACTACCCTGATTGGTTGATGCCGTTTGACAGCCGGCTATATAAAGCGCTGTCAAACGGCATCAGCTGTTGCCGCTAGCCGACTGCTTGTTAGCCCAGCAGTCGCGGCAACCCTTTATTTCATTAAATAAAGATTCTGTCAGTTGTTCCATGTCCGCCTCGGTCATTCCCATAGCTTCACAACACTGGCGATGAAGGTGGGATTCAAATAAGAGGCGACCAGACAATGCAGCAGAGCGCAGTCACTGTTAAAGAGCTGGAGTCACTAAAAACAAAAGAGCTGAAGCCACTACGAGCTGACTGTCACTAGCCGCTGACGCCATTCCGCAAGCACAAAATTCAACTTCCTAGCCAAATAGACTGTCATCGCTGAGGAAAGATGTCTTCAACCCCTGCGTTCCCGCCATTTAGACCAGTGGCAGAGACTTGGGAATCCTATAGGAACCGCTTCGACTGCTTCCTGGATGCTATAGACCTCACTGAAGCTTCAGCCCAGAGAAAAAAATCCTATTTCTTAAGCTTTTGTGGGGCTGCAGTGTTTGACACTGCCACAGCATTGGTAGCCCCACGACCTGTCACAGAAGTCCCTTGTGGGGAGCTACAAGAAATCCTCTCTAATCACTATTTCCCCAAGCCCTCACAGATTGCAAGGAGACATGCCTTTAGGAGGCGAGTTCAGGGTGAGGGAGAGACTATCAGTGAATACATGGCTGCTCTGAGGTCTGCTGCTTTACATTGTGGATTCAGGGATTATCTGGAGGATATGCTCCTAGACCAAACAGTGTGTGGGGTTAAAGGCGGATTTAGCCAAAAGGGACCTAATCCTAGCAATAGCCATTGAAGAGTCTCAGGCTGCTGAGCTTTCTGCTCAATCTGCAGCTGAAATCCAGGAAAACACAATCAAACAGAATAGCTCAACAATCCATTTTGATGAGGTTTCTCCTGATGAGGACTCTGAGGATTCAGCTGTTGTAAATCGTCTTAGACAACAGAGACCCCTTCCAGAAGACTCAAAGTCAAAGGCTAGTTTTTCTCCCCGGCAGCAACCCATCTGTTTAAGCTGTGGAGGAAATCACTTAAGAGCATCCTGTAGGTTCAGGAATGCCATCTGTTTAAGTTGCCAGAGGAAGGGTCACTTAGCAAGGGTCTGCCAAGCTGGAAAAACTGTTACTCAGAGACATCAGCCGAACCCCATCTTTCAAAGGCAAGCGGAAGACTGCTATATCTGTTTCCACTTCAACCAGTCCAACAACAGCTCTAACAAAATCAGTATTTTTGTCTCCTTAGAAAGTAAACCTTGCAAGATGGAGGTGGATACAGGTTCTGCTCTATCCATTATTTCATGGAACACCCTTAAGAAGCTGCTACCCAGATTTCCAAAGAAGAAGCTCCTTGACTGCCACCTGACTCTGTGAAATTACCAAGGCAAGAACATTCCAGTCCTCGGGAAAGGCAAGTTCCTCATTCAATTCAAAACTTTTAAAGGCCACTTGCCTCTTGTTGTGGTGGATGGTGCTCTCCCCAGTTTACTGGGTTTAGATTGGTTCCCTGCCCTTGGCCTAAATATCCACTCTGTGTTAAATGCTGAAGTAGATTCCTTATTCAAAGACTATGCTGATGTATTCAGCGAAGATTTGGGATGTTACTCAGGCACCCCCATATCATTTAGTGAAGACCCTCAAGCAACTCCTGTATTCCTGAAACCTTGTAGAGTGCCTTTTGCAATATGTCCTAAGTTAGATAAGGAACTTGACAAACTAATCAAACAAGGAGTCTTAGAACCTGTAGATTTTGCTAAATGGAGACCCCCATAGTGACCCCTCTTAAGAAAGATGGTAGCGTTAGGATATGAGCTGATTACAATTTTTTTCTGAATAGATACCTCCAAATCAGTGCTTACCCAGTTCCCATCATTCAACACCTTTTACATTCTTTTGAACCTGGGTCTATATATGCAAAGCTGGATATGTCCCAGGCATACCAGCAATTTCCTGTAGATGACCACAGAGCAGAATTGCAGACAATAGTAACTCACAGGGGAGCTTTTAGGTGCAGACGCCTTCAGTTCAGCGTGAGTGTAGCCCCTGGTATATTTCAATCCCTGATGGAGAGGCTACTTCAAGATCCCCCTATTTCGATGATATTTTAATTTCAGCCACAGACAAACCTCAGTTGTTACAAAGAGTAAGGTCAGTTCTAGATCGATTCAGGCAAAATGGCCTCAAACTTAAAAAGGACAAATGCACCATTGTCACTAAGCAAGTAGATTTTCTGGGCTATAGAATTGATGCCTCCGGCATACACCCTATAGAGTCTAAAGTCAGAGCCATCCACGAGGTACCTACTCCTACCAACAAAACCGAACTCCAGGCCTTTTTAGGGCTTCTCAATTTCTATGCTGCATTCCTCCCTCACAAAGCTTCAATCGCAGAGCCTTTACATAGACTTTTGGACAAAAAGTCCCCCTGGCGTTGGGGACCTAGGGAAGCCCATGCCTTCCACTCTGTCAAATCCTTGGTCACCTCTAAAACAGTTTTAATTCAGTTCAACCAGCATCTTCCATTAGTTCTTGCTGCAGACGCTTCCCCTTTTGGCATAGGGGCTGTTCTTAGTCACAGACTGCCAAATGGCTCTGAGGCACCCATTGCCTTTTTCTCCAGAACCTTTTCTTCAGCTGAATGCAACTACAGCCAGATAGACAAAGAGGCTTTGGCTGCAGTCGCCTCTGTAAAGAAATTTCATGAATTCCTCTATGGCCACCATTTTGAACTAATCACAAATCACAAGCCTCTGCTAGGCCTTTTGTCTGCTGATAAACAAACACCTCAGATTCTATCCCCAAGGATGACCAAATGGACTCTGTTTTTGGCTGCCTATTCATACAAACTGATCCATAGACCCGGAAAAAACCTCGCACAAGCTGATGCTCTCAGCCGTTGCCCATTGCCGGTTCCAGCTGAAGACCCTGCACCAATCCATGCTGTGTTCAAATTCAATGAACTCAATCTGCCCATTACAGCTTCTGATATTGCTTACAATTCCTCAAGGGACAAGGTAATCGCCCAAGTCCTTGACTGGGTGGGAAGGGGGTGGCCAGATGTCCCTTATTCCCCTGCCCTTCAAGGCACGCCAGCTGGAGCTGTCATCCCTCCAGGGTTGTTTGTTGTGGGGAACAAGGGTGGTCATTCCTTCCTCGTTGCAAGCTTCAGTTCTGAAACTCCTGCATGAAGGCCACCCGGGCATCGTTAGAATGAAGGCCCTGCCCCGTAGTTATGTCTGGTGGCCTGGCATGGATGCCCAGATCTCCAGCTGGGTAAGCACTTGTCAGCCTTGTCAGGCAACCAGACCTGCTCCACCAACTGCATCCCCTGGGAAGTGGGAGGATGCTGAAGTCCCTTAGTCCAGGCTGCACATTGACCTGGCTGGCCCAATGCAGGGGCGTACATTTCTAGTAGTAGTAGACTCCTTCTCAAAATGGATTGATGTGGCCTTGCTACCCACAACAACCACCCTTGCAGTTACCAGGGCCCTAACCAGGCTATTTGTGACACATGGCATCCCTGACACAGTAGTGTCAGATAATGGGCCCCAATTTACCTCCTGCGAATTTGAACTATACTTAGCCAACCTGGGGGTCAGGCATGCCCTCACAGCTCCTTTTCACCCTGCTAGCAATGGAATGGCTGAAAGGGCAGTTAGGTCAGTAAAAGAAGCCCTAGGAGATTTGGCCAAAGTGACTGGCACTCTAAGTTGTCCAGATTTTTGCTATATCAGCTTACAACCCCTTGTGCCACTTCCAATAGGTCCCCAGCTGAACTCTTTATGGGCAGATGCTTGGGGACTCCCCTGGACAGGCTGTACCCCCACTACACCCCAGTGACTCCCCTTGGGCCTGACAGCCAGCCTAGGGAGTTTGACTTAAATGACCTGGTTTATGCCCGCAATTATGCAGGCCACCCCTTATGGGTGCCAGGACAGGTCATAGCTGTGACAGGGCCTAAGTCATATAGGGTGCTGCTGGAGGATGGTTGTACCTGGCGCAGACATATCGACCAGCTGAGGAGGCGTTGGACAGTGGCCACTGATGGACCTGGTCTACCACCCACCGATCCGAGTCTACCACCAGCCAATGAAAACCTGCTGCCGCTGACCGATGACACCCGGGAGAACTGTGGACAGAGGGACCTACCTGTTCCAGCGCCTGGCAACTCATCTGCAGCTCCAGAGGATGAGGCTCCTCCAGTAACCAACTCCGAAGGGCTCCCTGAAGCAGAGGACTTCGATCGTCAGACAGAGGCCCCTGTTCTGAGGCATTCCGACCGCCTGAGAAGACGACCGGCCTACTTGCAGAACTACGCATGCTCCTTGCCAGGGGAAAGGAGTGTTGTGTTGACGTGGAGTTTTCCCTCTGGTCCGCATTCCTGGTGGGAGTGCGGACTACCCTGATTGTTTGATGCCATTTGACAGCCGGCTATATAAAGCGCTGTCAAACGGCATCAGCTGTTGCCGCTAGCTGACTGCTTGTTAGCCCAGCAGTCGCAACAACTTTATTGTTAAATAAAGATTCTGTCAGTTGTTCCGTGTCTGCCTCGGTCATTCCCATCGCTCCACAACAGGCTCAGAGGTCTCTTCCCAGACGCCAGTACACTAGAAAGCAACTGGAGAGGCATGTGGCAGTCATCCATTCTGATTATGTTTTCCATCTCATCTGAGCTTTGATAATAAGGACTCAATGCTGATGGATCCCACATGGTCCAGGTTGGAGACCTGACCTTGCCAACCAATGCTGAAGGTAGAGCAGAGAAAACACATGTGAAATTTCTCCAGTTGTTTGATGTGTCTTTGGTACAGAGTCCAGGAGTCACATTCATATAGAAAAAAAGGGATAACCACAGCCCTGTAGGCTTTCAGCTTTGTGAAGATAAGGATATTGCAGGGATTTATTTTACGGTTGAGCTGAGTAACTGTATCTGAATATATGACAATAAAACTTTTGAGAAGAAATAAATGCAAATGGAATTGAAGGATTGGTTCATTCCTTGAATTCCATTGTTGTAGTTGCATTAATTCTGGGTAACCCTAGACTCTCACAGCTTATCCATCTTATGAATGTGTTATGTTGCTGTTTGCATGTTTTGTTGGGGCTGCAGGTAACCAAAAGACTGTCTCTTTTCCCTCACTTGCAAATGTTAGGAATATCCTGAGAGTTTTAATCTCGTCCCGACCGACATACTGATCTACTGCAAATTTAGTTTTGACTAGAATATTTCCTTTTTCTCCACACAATTGAGATTTTGACAGTGGAGAAAATAATGCACTGAAAGAAATCTAGTAGGCAGGTGCACAATACTCATTAAGTTCTCTAGCTAGCATCTGCCAATGCAATCAAGCCATTCCAGAGCTAAAAATCTTTCTGCATGTATTGGAGAAGATTCCATCATTACAAACCAGAGTCCTTCTGAAGGCTATCCTACCCAGGGGTGGTAGCTGTAATGATTTTAAAGATTACCTTGTCATGAAGAGGTAAGATCCATGTAAGTCCTTCATAGTTCTTTTATACAAAGGATGTGGGGGTGGGGGTGGGGGGGAATACCAGGAATATATGATGAGAGTCTGTGAAATTAAGTCAAGTTTTTAAAGAGAATTTAGCCTTTTGAAAACAGTTCTAAATAGCCTTCTCCTTAAAAAGCTTTTATAGGTGTTGGCAGTAGTCTGCTCCCAGCTGGATTCTGCACTTCTTTTTCCTTGCACTCATTTATGCCATTGTAAATTAGGAGTGGCTCATTTTAGCTGAATGGAGCTTAACTGAGAGGATAATCAGGTCTTCTGATTTTATTGAAATGTTATCACTGAGTTCAGTCCCCAAATGTCAGCATCTTCATTCCTTCCAGATAATGCTGTCACATAATTAATAAGACTGTTACAGATGATCTTCCACTAATTAGGCAATATACTTGTTCTACTTACTAATTAAAGAATTACTCTGACATTTGGACTTCCTAAGCTATCAGCCTTTCATGTATGTGTATGTGTGGGTGTATATAATCAGATACAAAAACACACAATGTTTAATGTTCGTTTGTGTATGTGTGTTTTCCAGTAATAATGATTAGCAAGATCCTAAGGGCTACTTGATTAAAAAAGAAAAGACACTACTTAGACATAATATATGAGAGCATGACACAATCTCATGCACAGATTATTACTATATTTCTCTATGTCTAATCAAAGACATCTAAAATATATTTTTCTCTACAGTCACAATATTCTCTTATATGAAGATGGCCATGCTGTTGTTGCTGATTTTGGAGGTAAAACAGATGGATTAAAAAAAAAATCACAGTACATTTTTCCATGTTTTGTTAAAAAAAACCCACCAAGATGACATAATGATTTTGCATGGGTGGATGGATATTTTGGAATGTTGAGTACATGTCACAGATCACTTTTAAATAATTGGCTTTGAGTCATCAGTTGAGCTGCAGTAGATATTTAGCAGGAAGCAAGCACCCTTATATTCCTCCAATTCTTGTCGTCTGGTTTGGATACATGACAGGTTGGTACAAATGGTAAAAGTGAGGTCTGCAAAATGCCACTGATTCTTTGTCCTGTGATTGACTCATGATTGCAGAGATACAGTATTTCCATATAGCAACTCTTAATTGTAGATGTTTGTGTATAAGGGCCCTGTGCTTAAAGTAAAAAGCCTTTAAAAATGCAAAAATAAGAACAAAAAAACCTATACAGGATTTTTCTACATTAGAAGTTGCCATGTGCAGCATCGTTTAGGAATCAAAACACCTGGTTTGGCCTTTGGCAGCATGCTGAAGTCTTCGTTGGTGAAATATTCAAATAATTTCTATGTTTTTACAAAATTATTGTTATGCTTCATGAAACCAATCACCTGGATACTCTGCTGCAGTATTATTGCATTTCTGTTTTGTTTTCTTATCAGCTGCTTACATTTTCTTCCACTTGCTTATCTAAATTTATTGATATTCATTTACAAATGCTGTCCTCCCTTTGTTTTTGCTTTGATTTTTAATCTTAGAATCAAGATTTTTGCAGTCTCTGGATGAAGACAATATGACCAAGCAACCTGGGGTTTGCCTTTTTTTTCTCTTTAACATTTTCATGTGTTTGTGTGTGTGTGTGTGTGTGTGTTCTATGTATAGTGTGTGTGTGTGTGTGTGTGTGTGTATGTGTGTGTG
>BLBF01000020.1:27555989-27572539 GCA_015471245.1 Laticauda colubrina | reverse complement strand
GGACACACCATATACCAAAAGAAAACACACACCAACCGCTACCTCAACGCCCAATCCCACCACCACCCAGCACAGATAAATTCTGTGGCGAAAACACTAATTACCAGAACCAAACGCCTGGCAGATAAGACACATATAAAGACTGAACAATGCACTCTGACTGAAGTATTGACAGCCAATGGCTTCCAAAAAAACAAAATCACCAACCTGATCCACAAAAACACACCAAGACATAACAGAGACCTAGAAGACCAACAGACCTATGGAACAGCTGTCTTGCCCTACATAAGAAGTACTACAGATAAAATCAGTAAGATACTACACAGGCATCACATCAAGACTGCCTTCAAAACAGACAAAAAAATAGCAGCCATCCTGAGAAACCCCAAAGACAAAATTGACCTGGAAAGCCAAGGCATATATGAAATTCCCTGTACATCATGCCTGGCCACATAAATTGGACAGACCAATAGAAGAATAAGTACCCGCCTAGATGAACACAAAAATGCAGTAAAAAAGCTGGAACACACCTCCTCACTAGTCCAACACATGAAAACCACAGGTCACATCATCAACTTCAATGGCACTAAAACCCTAGCCACTATAGAAAACCCCAGCCACAGAATCATCAGAGAAGCCATAGAGATTGAAAAAAGACCTGACAGCATGAATAGAAGAGATGATTCCACCAGACTGTCAATCATTTGGAAGCACTCTCATATAGAAAGATCTCCATGCCACAAGCCAGGCAAACACCTGAGCACAAACAGACTCCCTCTGATGCCTCCAACTCAAACACCCCCCCACCAGGCACCCAGGTGAAACCCAGCTTGCTAATGAATAGCAGCCATCCTTTTACACGAAGCCATGCTGCACTGAAAGCCTCCAACACAAGAACAGAGTGTTGCCAGCCAATCAAAGTCACAAAACAGACAGAAGAAACCAGAAACACCAATCAATCAAATTCCAAGTCCAATGAACAGAGACCCAGGCTCCTAGCCAATCAGAATAGACCAGCCTCGAATTTGAAACCAGGAGCTGTGAGACCCACATCCATTCAGAAGCCTGATGATGGCATATATATATATATATATATGGAAGCCTGCACTCTCAAATAGAAAGATCTCCACACCACAAGCCAGGCAAACACCTGAGCACAAACAGACTCCCTCTGATGCTTCCAGCTCAAACACCCCCCCCACCAGGCACCCAGATGTAACCTAGCTTCCTAATGGATAGCAGCCATCCTTTCACATGAAGCCAAGCTGCACTGTAAGCCTCCAGTGCAGGAGCAGAGTGTTGCCAGCCAATCAAAGCCACAAAACAGAAAGAAGAAACCAGAAACACCAATCAAACAAACTTCAAGAAGAAGAAACACAGACCAAGACTCCCAACCAATCAGGATAGGCTAGTCTCAAATTTAAAACCAACGGCTGTGAGACCCGGACCCACTTCCATACAGAAGCCTGATATATGGACAGACTTCTATTGGTTTGTCCAATGTATGTGGCCGGGCAGACCAAGAGATTTGGATTGGACAGACCAATAGAAGAATACCCCAGAAAACCCCAGCCACAGAATTATCCGAGAAGCCATAGAGATTGAAAAAAGACTTGAAAGCATGAATAGAAGAAATGATTCCACCAGACTGTCAATTATTTGGAAGCCTGCACTCACAAACAAAAAAAATCTCCACACCACAAGCCAGGAGAACACCTGGGCACAAACAGATCCCCCCTGATACCTCCAGCTCAAACACACCCCAACCAGGTACTCAGATGAATCCTAGCTTCCTAACAAATGATAGCCATCCATTTATTCAGAGCTAATCTGCACTAAAAGCCTCCAATACAGAAACACAATGTTGCCAGCCAATCAAGACAAAAAAAAAAAAAAAGCCACAAAACAGATATTAGAAACACCAATCAAGCAAAACACAGCAAACTCCAAGACCAAGAAACACAGACCAAGATTCCCAACCAACCAGGATGAAGAAAAAAAACCATTCTGGCACAGCAGTAGGCTAGCCCCAGATTTACAACAGAAACAGCTGTGAAAATCTGATACACAGACGAACACAGTACAGAAGCCTGATGATGGCAGATGAGATTCTGCCGAAACGTTGCTTCAACTTTAAAAGCATAACTATGATGACATGGGAAAATACCTGAACAAAGCTGAATACCATCTATCTATCTATCTATCTATCTATCTATCTATCTATCTATCTATCTATCTATCTATCTATCTATCTATCTATCTATCTATCTATAGATAGATCTATCTATCTATCTATCTATCTATCTATCTATCTATCTATCTATCTATCTATCTATCTATCTATCCATCCATCTATCTATCTAACTTAGTCCAAGTGAAAGTATATTTATTGTGTGTTCCATTGTTTCTTGTCTATGTTAATTTTCAGTGGACTGCTCAAGAGCGACAAAGGTTATTGTGGAAAAAATGTTCTTTCTACTTTGCATGCAGCAATGGGTTCTAGTTTGCATCACTAAGTATCCTAATATTAGCTTACATTAGCAATTTTAGTTCAGAATCAAATTGTAACTCTTGGTGGACTAGCTTCCCACCCACTCCTGCTTATGTTGTAATTGTTTTTTCCTTACCAAATTTTCATGAAGAACTCCTGTGAAACAAAAGTTGAGTTTTGTACTGAGAATTGTCACAGACAGCTTGCAAATTTAGTGCTATTCTGAGAAAATCCCTTTTCTCAAATTGTCTTTGCAAAATACAGTGCCTGAGAGGGGAGAACTGAGTTGTTGTTGGTGGAACCCCCACAAATTAACCTTTCTGAAGATATCCCTAAGCATGCTGATTGCCACTATGGGTATTATTTCCAAACTTTTCTAGCCCAATTCACTAAACCAGAACTCTCTAAAAATGTCCTCATTTCTATCATTATATAAATATCTTAGTGAGGCTTCTTCCAAATCCAAAGAATTACAGATAGTCCTCACTTAATGATCCTACTTGGACTGGGGTTTGGGTCACTAAGTGAAGCCCCTCGTTAGACAAAACATCACATGATAACACTGTTTATTGACAGCAGTTTCCAGATTGTGATCATTTGGCCAGATTGGCAACCATGCCATCATTAGGCGAGGACTGCATGCTTCTCCTGACCTGCCATGCTCACCTCCACCTCACGTATATCTCTCAATTTATGCTGTTTTGGTGCCACCCTCACCAACCCCAGCTCCTCCAGGTGCCTTCATTTGACCTCTGCTACCCTTTTCTCCCAGTGCTGATGAGGGTTACCCAGCTGAGGCAGCCACTGGCCCTTCACAAGGCCCTCACACAGGCTTCCCTCAGCCTCATAGGGGCTTCCTGAAAAGCTCCCAAAACACTAACACACTTCATCAGCATAGGAGAAAGAAGACAGTAAAGTCAGTTGGTGTGGCAGTGTATGTGTCAGAGATAGGTGGTAAAGTGCAAGGAGCCTCCCCCCCCCAAAAAAAGCACAGGTGTTCAGGAGATAGGTGGGTGGTAAGAGTTGAAGGGCATGCTATGGTCATAAATGTGGAAGACTGCCATGAACCCAATTTTTTTATCCCTTGACCCTGGGGATGCTGCAACAGCTATTGTTCTGACAAAGGCTTCCTGAGACAGTGACAATCACATGCTGTTCCCAAAAACCTTTTTTAAAAAAATTTCAATGGCTGTTAATTATATGCATTCACAGCCCGTAATGACTCCCAAACAGTTTATGAATAGTCCAACAGAAGTCTGCCATAGTCTTTTCGGGACAAGGCTGATAAGCACCCACCTTTATCTTCCTTGAAATGCTGCCAAAGACTAAATTACCAATTAGCTGTACAAGGCCAAACGGAGCACAAAGTCAACACGGAGCTTCAGATTTTAAATCAACCAGAACAAACAAAGTTGCTTCCTGCAAAGGTTCCTGTCCCTTTGATCCTCCTTTATGTCTTATGGGAAGGGACAATCATCTCCAAGCCTAACTCTGGGTCACCCGTTTTGTCTTAACTGTTCTTGCCTCCTGGTAGCTCTGCACAAGTGTGCACTGGGAACAGGCTCCCCCTGTTCCTCTGCATCACTGATGTCAGATTCTGGGGCTCCAGTGTCAACACATAACTCTCAGATGGCTCTGGCCCCATCTCTGTGTCAGATGCAGATCCGAACCCTCCCCAGACGTCAGGACTCTAGACTCCCCAATGTCCAACTCTGCGGTCGTCTCTTCAGGCCACTGTCAGACCTCAACAGCTATAACTTCAGGGACCGGTTGTAACTTTCATTCATTCAGCATCGTTATAAATTTGAACAATCATTAAACAAACAGTCATGAAACACGAACCACCTCTACTCATTGCAAATGGAGCTGCCGACTCCATCCTCAATTGCAAAGAATAAAACCAGAAGCTCATTCAGAGTACTAAGCTGCTCAGGAGCACAGTCAACAATTCCAAAGCCTGAAAAGGGACAAGGAAGCCTGAAACTGACAGTGAACATGCAGTAAGCTGCACGTACAAGAAGAGAGACCATAGAATTCAATTGTTTGTACATTCAGTACTTATTAGTGGGCTACATTTGTCACCGAATGCATGCTGCTCCTCTGTACCCAGACATATTGCAAAACTGATATCAGACAGTCTTCAGTAAAATTGTATTTCAGAGTGGAAACATGTACAGTGAAAATTGTTCTGATGTTTTGCAGGCCATGAATCTCAAAATGCAATCTATAATGCCTTTGCTGCATGTTAAAATGGAAACAACCCAATCGCTATTCTTTCCTTTCATTCATGGAATTATTTTGTTAGCATAGCATCAGAAAACAAACAGAGATAAAATAGAGAAGAGATGGGCTCCCTTGTGAAGATACAGTTATTGCATTATTGATGTTGTCTTGATATATAGAATCTGCGCTGGATGGCCCCTGAAGTATTCACACAGTGTACCCGGTACACCATAAAAGCTGATGTTTTCAGCTATGCCTTGTGTCTCTGGGAACTGTTAACAGGAGAAGTCCCATTTGCTCACCTGAAGCCAGGTAAGACTCTGAGTCTGTTTAACACCAAGCTTGTTGCACAATAAAGCAAGGCTCTGCATGTGAATAATTTCAACTTGCTTTTAGAGAAATGCTTGCCTATTTATTTGTTCTGTTAAATGTTATGAGGTTTCGGTTTTACATAAAACCTGTAGAGACAAGGTATTGCAATCAAGCCACAGTACTCATTGAAATCAGGACCTCATTAAAAAAAAAAAAGAATCATACGGGCAACTGAATACCTGATAATAACATTTAGTCCTTAGATATTTTCTCCAAACTGGTTCAGGCTTACTAGAATTTTAATATTCCTTTACTACAGGGATTGGTGCCAACATATGTTGTTTCATATGTTGATGAAAAGATACCAGAAAGCAGAAGCAGAAAAGTACTCACATCACAGCCAGATACATGTGTGCTGGGGAACCTTCAGAGCTAAAACCATGCATTAAATGAATTAATCCAGTATCAATTACTGCATTTTAGAATTGTGTAGTTTCAAAGGGACCTTGGAAATCTTCTAGCTGACTCCTCTTCAACTCAGGATTTATATCTGGATGCACATAGCCTTTACTAATTCAAGAAGATACTTGATTTTTTCTTTTCCAAGATTTGGGAATGGAAGGAGAATGATCAGTTACCTCTTATGGATTTGGTGGGGTCTAATTCTTTTTTAAAAAAGAGAGGTGTGCATTTCACTAACTTCATTTGGATCCAAATACTGGCTTGCTGCTACCAAACACAGCCTAAACCAGGGGTAGTCAACTTTTTTATACCTTCCGCCCACTTTTGTATCTCTGTTAGTAGTAAATTTTTCTCTAACTGCCCATCGGTTCCATAGTAATGGTGATTTATAAAGTAAGGGATAAAACCCCTACCACCCACCATGAAAGCTGGAATGCCCTCTAGTGGGCAGTAGGGACCAGGTTGACTATCACTGGCCTAAACCAAAGAAGTTTCTGAAGAAATCAGTTTACTGTATAACAAAACAAAATCTATGCTGTAAATGCATTCTGTGATTTATACTTCTCAAGAAATATAACAAGAAGGGTGGGACAAAGAAAAGGTCCACCTCTGTGGAAAACAGCAGTGTCTTCTCTTTTCTTCTTCCTAGCTGCTTCTCCCCAGAATGGGACAACTTGCAGTGAGTTGGCCATGGAAAGTTACCCATGACAAGTTGGCCATGGCGAATTTCATAGACCGGCCTTTTTCTACTTATTCTTTTTTTTTTCCAGGTTTCTCCTTACTGCTGTTAACAGCCAAATGCTTTCATAGTGCTAACAGTCTTCTAAACATTGAAGAAGCTTGCTATCTGAAGAATTCCCTTGAATCTTCCTGTTTTAAAATGTATCTGTTGTTTCTCACTAATTAGCTTCTCTTGTCTTGTACAAAAGCACTCCATTCCATTTCTCCTTTGCTGGGCTTTTCAGCATCATTATTCTTCCATTGCATTTAAAGCTAAATATTTATTGAACTTCTATTCTTATAGTTTGTTGGTGAAAACTGAAGATTCCTTTATTATGCTTCCTTCTGAGAACTTATTAAATCCAGATTTACATTTCTTCTGACTTTTATGGAATTATTATTGTTTCCCTAGTCCATTCTTCATTTTTTTTCTCCTTCTCTCTTTTCCTTTTTCAGAAAAGCAAATTATATATTTTAATTGATGGGTTTGCTGGCATTAATTTGCTAAATCTATTCAAGTAGGGGAATGAGGTTTTGAGATAGAATATGGAGGGCCATTGAAGTAGCTTTGCAATTAAATTTACTTTTTTAAATGAATTTTTATTAAAGAAAATGTTAACAGAATAAAAACAATATGAATTTAAAGAAAAGGGAATATAAAAGTAAAGTAAAAGAAAAATAATAAACAAGAAAAGAAAGAAAGAGGACAAGAAAGGAAAAAATATAAAAAGTAGTTTCCAATTTTCTTTACAGCATTTATAAATGTATTTATGTTTTATCCTCTGTCTCTAAAGATACATCATGCATGAATGCTTTCTTTTCATATTTCAACATTTCTAATAAACAAATCCTTTTTTCCCTTTTTTCCAGTCTTAAAACTAGTTTTTCCATCTATTATATTTGGTCTTCCATTTGCTTCTTTTTGGTTAACATCTTTATCTTTTGACTATTAATTTTAAAACCAGCTAGCACACCAAAATATTTTAATTTTTCTGTTAATATTTCTATTTAAGGAATTCTTTCAGAACTATTACCATACCATGAGCATATGTCCTTACCTTTCACTCTGGATTCCAGCAAGTCTCTCATCTTTTCTTATATCTCTAATCAATACTTCAAAAGCTAGGATGAACAAAAGTGGAGATAAAAGGCATTCTTGCCTTGCCCCTTTTTTGATCTCACAAGGTTTTCTTAATTCTCCATGCAACTAGGTTTGTGTGTTTCTTGAAATTAAGTTAGTAGATATTGTCATTCAGATTCTGCCACAAAATATAAATAAAATTCTTTTTTCCTCATTTTGATCTAACAAACCATCATTATGATGGAGCTGTGGTCAGAGTAAACCTCTACATTCATAATGGCTGATTCAGTCCTATTATCTCAATTCACTGCATTGGAACAATTGCTTCAATGGGTTTCACAACTCCCTAGGAATAATCTAGTCATAGTAAATGGAGAGTGTAGAAAACAAAGCATTCAGATTAAGAAAAGAAAGCAGACATTAAGTCTTTGTCCCAGCCCAGGGTATTTTGAGACACATGCATTACTCGGCCAAGGTCAGAATGACCGCTGAAGGTCAGAATGACCGCTGACTTAGTCAAGCTCTGTAAATAGTAAGAATCAAGTAGATAATGTTCAGAAAAGGAATTTTTATTTCATGTGGCCATAAATACATAGCTTTCCCTTCAGCTCTTGATTTCCATTTGGCTGTCTTCTTTGGAACTCTCTTTTTCTGAGAGATATAATTCCAGTTGTTAAAAGCTTGCAAGCTATTCCATACTCTCCTCTCGGGTCACATCCTTTACAAAGATTTCTAGAAGCAAGGAAGAATTGTGTTTTCCTCTTTGTTAGGAAGAAAGAAAGAGATGACAAAACATAAACACTGCCTACTGAACATTTTTTGACCCCAGTCTTTTAATTCTCTTTGGGAAAGTAAGACAATTGGCTGACTATTAATCTATGATGAATTTTAAAATAAGGCTAAATAATACAGAAAGATAATACAGAAGATAGAAGGCAAGCATCTGAAAAAGAATGAAAGATTGGCAGTGTGCTGAAAAACTGCTTAGGTTTTATAATACAAGCATAACTGAAATAAAAAGATAACAATCCTTTACATAAGGCATAACTGCCAACCAATTAAGTTACGGCAATGGTGTTTATCAATTAGACTGTGAGCAAAATATTTTTGTGAAGAAGAATTACACTTAATAGCTAGTGTAAAGCTGAATGAATGAACCATTTAGGGCTATTGTAGTAGCTTCCTTTTACTACATGGGAAGAAGAGGTCATACTGAGTTAAGTCCAGAGAAGCATAAACTTTGCTGCTCTCACTATCCAAATATGGAGAACTTTGTCTTCTTTTGCTATATTGTCTGCAGTGGTTGCTTCAAAAAAGCCACTCGGGTAATAGTGAGAGGAACAGGGATACGAAGATAATAAATATAGATTCCAATTGAAGTTGAAGGTGGAGTTTAGCTTCTGCAGGTAAATTTGCTGCTTGGATTTGAATGTCAGTTAATGTTCAGTGTCTTTATTCAACCCTAGAAGGTAATTGTGAAATTTATTTTCTAGGGAGTTGCAAATATATCCATTAAGACTGACTTGTTGCAATTCACTATTATTTATAAAAGCCCATGTCACACTGCACCAATGGATGGAAAGAGGATGTAAAACAGAGAGAAACACTTGCCATCCGTTGGTTAACGCGATGCATCCGTTCTGTACTCACTGCATACGTTTTTCATACTCTCTATCCATCCAGCATCTGTCGACTGAGATTTCATCCGCTCAAAAAGTTTTCAGCTGCACAAAACTTTTTAAGTGGATGAAGTATCCAATGCATCCGTTCTACATCCGCTACGCATATGGGGAACATCCGTTATACGTCCGTCGTCATCCGTTACATGTCCGCTATATCCGCTAGGCATCCGCTGCGCATCCGCGCAACTCAAATCTCCTCCAGCGGAAAACGGACACAAGAGGAAGCGAAACGGATGCGGAATGGACATGCAGCATGAGTAGCACAGATGTAGAAAGGATGTAAGCGGATGCATCTCATATATAAAGTATTAAAATGGAAAAAATGTTCATATAGGGGACGTATCTTGGATATTTAGGATGTCTGCAGGATGGCTAGAGGATGCAGAAGGACACCTAGTGGAAAAACGATATTGCCTATAAAAAGGGGGAGAAATCACCTGGATCTCACTTTTAGTCCAGCAGATGTGGGGTGCAGACCTCTTCAGCCTTGCTCTTGCTCTTGCTCTTCCACAGCATCCAGTCATCTCCACCATGGATCGTTGCACACTCCTTTTGGTAGCCGCCATCATTCTACAACAGTGCAAAGCCCTCTACAGGCTCTTTCACCTGTTCTACGGGAAGAAAAGGAGGTGTCCAAGAAGTGTCTGGGTCTGAAGATGGATCACGAGAAGAGCGGAGTACGGACTGTATGACAAGGTGATGGTGGAGCTGAGGAACGAAGACCCTCGTGCATTCCAGAACTTCATGAGGATGCCACCAGCCATGTTTGACAAAGTTGTGGAGCGGCTGAAACCCAGGTTGACCAAGGAAAACACCAACTTCCGGCCCAGCCTGGACCCTGGACTGAAGGTGGCACTGACTCTGTGCCACCTGGCCTCAGGGACCACGTACAGGAACATGCAGTATGCCTGGAGGGTGCCACACAACACCATTAGCATTGTGGTCAGAGAAGTGGTGCAGGCCATCATCGAAGAATACGTGGAGGATCTCCTCCAGTGTCCCTCCACTGAAGAAGGCTGGAAGAAAGTTGCAGAACAGTGGTATCAGAAGTGGAACTTCTCCCACACTGTTGGAGCCATAGATGGGAAGCACGTGGCCTGCAAAGCTCCAGCCAACTCAGGGTCCACTTATCATAACTACAAGGGCTTCTTCAGCATCATCTTTTTCGTCATGGTCGATGCTGACTACAAGTTCATGTACATCGATGCTTCAGGCAATGGGTCAGCTTCAGATGGCCAGGTATACAATGCCAGTGACCTCAAGGAGGGGCTGAAACGCAACCTCGTCATGGGCTTCCCAGATCCAGACCCCCTGCCCAACGACACACAAGATGTGCCCTACTTCATCGTGGGGGATGATGCCTTCTCCCTCAGAACCTAACTCATGAAGCCCTACACTTCCAGATGCCTCACCTGTGAAGAGAGGATCTTCAACTGCAGGCTGTCCAGGGCAAGACAGGTGGTGGAGAACGCCTTTGGCATCCTGGCCAACAGGTTCCAGGTACTTCTCACCACCATGCAGCATCATCCACGGACCGTGAAGAGCATTGTGGAAGCTTGCTGCATCCTGCACAATCTCATGTGCACCCACTACCCAGTGTTGCAGAACAGGCTTGTGGACCGCCAACAAGGGAATGGGGACATGGAGCCTGGTGAATGGAGGCAAGGGCGAAACCTGATAGACACTGTGGATGTGCAAGGCCCCAACGGAGCTTCACGTGAAGGGAAGAGGCAGCGTAACCTACTGAGACACTGGTGCAACTCCCCAGCAGGAGCAATGGAGTGGCAAGGCAGGATGATAGATGCTTAATGGATGCTTCCTTCAGCCTGTCTCATCACACTGATGAGATTGGGCCATGTATGTTGGGTGGGCCTACAATGAACAGGGCATTTAATAAAGAGTTGTGTTTATGTTGACATGTGTGGATGATTGATTACATTGTTATTGATAATAAAGGGCCATAGGTGTGGCACCTGGGAGGGTGGACCATACAGTCCCATTATGCTTGCACTGGAGGCTTATCTATGCCACAGCTATTACCTATCCCACAGGTATCCCTGCCCATCCCACAGCTATTACCCATCCCACAGGTATCCCTGCCCATCCCACTGCTATCCTTACCCATCCCACAAGCATGCAAAGGCTTAAACCATTTCTAAAAGTTTCCACCAAGACTTTATTTACTAAAAGAACTGAACCAAGTGTGTGAAGCAAAGATAACCTTTATTAATAACAAACTGTAAAAGCAAAATGACCCAAGAAAAGTGTCCCAAGCAAAGATAAAGTCAACAGGTAGCAACCCAGTCTCTGGCACTCTTCTCAGTCACTCTAAGCATGTCCATGGTCTCAGGGGTAAAGGGTCCAGGTGCTTTGGAGGTGGCAGTGGCTGGAGTGCTGGTCTGAGGTGCCATTGGGGTGCCTGGCCCCAAGAGGACAACAGGGGATGGTGTGTGGAGGAAGCTCTCAGAGAGTTGTCTCAGTCCTGTGATGTTGAGAGCCCCTTCCTCCATGACATGGGGTGTCAGTCCCAAGACCGATGACAGATGTTCTGAGGCTGGGCTTGGCTGTGGGGTGGAGGAAGGAGGAGTTTAATGGGGCTGTCTGGTCTGCAGGTGAGCGAGGTGAGGCGTCGGTGGCATCTGTGGTGTCGGTGGCATCTGTGGCATCTATGGCATCGGTGGCATCGGTGGTGTCTGTGGCATCGGTGGTGTCTGTGGCATCGGTGGCATCTGTGGTATGCGATGTACCAGTGCCTGGACTGGGAAGGGCTGCCTGTGCTGCTGGAACTCCTGGTAGCAGTAGCCTTGGTAGGTGAGGGGCTGTTGAAAGCCTTGGAACGGCTGTGACATCACCTGGGGTGGAGGAGCAGACCTGGACTGGGTCGGAGCAGGTTCAGCTTGGCCTGGAGGGTGGTGCAGAAGACCTGTGATCCTCTCCTTGATCACCTGGTACTGGGATTCGGACATGTCCATGAGGGTCTGGTTCACGTAGGTGAGGAAGGGCTTTCTGTTAGAGGATGGTATGTCAGAGTGTACCAGCTGAGAGAGGAGATCTACACTGCTTTTGATGGTGTCCCTGATCTCCAGCAGGATAGTGTGGCTCTGCCCCTCCGGTCTGCATCTCTGCCTGCTTTCTGTGGAGGTGGAGCTGGGGGTGGGTGTGGGTTGGTCTCTGGTGGCAGTGGCCTCTTCTTGCTCCAACTGCATCAGGGAGTCCTCCATGTGCTCCGCCATGGGGAGTGCAGCTGTCGGGGGGAGTCTCCATCGTGGGGCACTCCAAAGATACCTGCCTGGACACAGGAGCTGACTCTTGGCCAGAAGAGGACTGGCTCTCTGTGGGCTGCCTGAGAGAGAGGGTTGACAGAGGGGCTGCTCCTCGGTGGCAGACCTCACCCTCCAAGAAGCTGCACTTGGCCATCATGTAGGTCTCCCGGTCAGTGAGCTTGACCGCGGCCTGGCCAGACTTCTTGAGGTGCAGCTTCCCGTACCAGGTGTGCATGTGCTTCCACCAGCCGAGGAGGACCTCTGAAGTGTAGGCCAGGCTCTCCGCCTTCTCTCTCCAAGCCCCCTGCTTCCGCTTGGTGTCTCGATAGAGCCTGTGTCCCTTCCGCTAGAGGTACTCGTTCTCCCTCAGCCATTCAAGCACCTCCTCCTCATTTTCCTCTTCAATGGAGTACTGTCTCCTCTCCCTATCTCGTGAATGCCTCTTCCTCCCTCTGGCAGGGCCTTCTGGGCCCTCATCAGTAGGGCTTTGAGGTTCTAGTGGCTGGTCCACCACACCACCAGCAGCACCAGCAGCACCAGCAGCACCAGCAGCACCAGCAGTAGCACGAGCAGCAGCAGCAGCAGCAGGACCAGGAGCAGCACCAGCAGAGTCAGCACCAGCAGAAGCACCAGCACAAGGAGCAGCATCAGCAGAGTAAGCACCAGCAGAAGCAGAAGCACCAGCACCAGGAGCAGCACCAGCAGAGGAAGCACCAGCAGAAACACCAGCACCAGCAGAGTCAGCACCAGCAGCAGAAGCCCCAGCAGAATCAGAGTCAGCACCAGGGGGTGGGATGGTGGTCCTGTCCTTCTTGCCAGGGGTGGCAGCAGATGGCACAGGCTTCCTCTTCTTCCCCATGGTTGTTGGCTGAAGATTTTTCTGGCAGCAGGTCTTTCCTCTGAATGGTGACCTGCTTGCGAGCTGTATCCTTTTATATCTGCGGGGCTGACGCAATGCATCCTCCCCGCATGCGCAGTGAACGCTTTGCATCTGCTAGGCATCCGCTAGGCATCCGCTAGGCATCTGCTCTGCATCCGCGTCATCCGCTACGCATCCGCCCCTTCCGCTGCACGTCTGCTTTGCTGTGCTCCCCCAGAAGCCCTGTGGATGTGCCATCCGCTTCCATCTGCTTCCATCCGCTTCCATCTGCTAGGCTTCCATTGAGCATCCGCTTAACATCCTCGCTATGTCCTCTCCCTGTCCGTTCCTTTCCATTGTTGTCCGCTCTCTTTATGCAAATTTGGGGCACTTTTGAGAGCGGCTAACAATGGATGGAACATTTTCTCATCCACTGTGTCCTTTTTACATACGTTTTGCATCCGTCGGCCGATGTGACCTAAGCTTTAGAAACGACCAGGGACTAAACTACAGCCTATACTTCTATCATAACAAGGAAGCAGAAGACAGTTCTCCCACATTAAGTATAGCACACACCAAATAAATGGAAAATATTACAGCAGAAGTGAATTTATAATGGAGGAATGGTGAAAGCAAAAGACACAGTATAATGTATCTCCTCAATTAGAATATAAATCATATATTAGCTGGAACTATCTACATTTGACACCTCTCCCATTTTTGTATTACTTTTAAGAAATATGACAGCCTACTTAATTTTACCAGTAAAGACTCTGGATTTTTTTTAATGGTAAAACTTGACAATTGTACTAATTACTGTACACATTATAGGATACATACAAAGTTTTGGACACATCTTCTAACAAGTGACATCTTTAAAATCCACCCCGGGAAAGTTAGGGAGTATGACCTGCATACATGACACTTTATTGATTTGTTTGTTTATTTGGTATTTTTTCTTTATTTGTTTATATTGTTGCCTATTTGCCCATGGTGATTCAAGGTGGCTTACACAATGTAAAACCATATTTAAAACAAAAATTAAAATTAAAAAAACAATAAAAACTAACAAAAAGAATAAAATAAATTAATAAAGTACAATAGAACAAAATCAGGAAAAAAATAAAATAAAAAAATCGCCACCACCCCAACTCCCAACTCCCTCCCCGACGACAGCAGACTAGCTATTTGATGGCCTCTTTCCCCTCTGGGTTCCCCAGGCCCACTGGCAAAACCAGGTCTTCAATGCCTTCTGGAAGAGTGCTCGAGTGGGGGCCATTCTAATCTCTGGGGGAATGATATTCCAGAGAGAGAGAGCCACCATGGAGAAGGCCCTTCTTCTGGGTCCCACCAGGTGTATCTCCCTCAGGGATAGGACCTGCAACATTCCCTGCCTCTCCACTCTAATGGGTCAGGTAGATGTGACTGGCAAAAGATGTTCCCTCAAATAACCTGGTCCAAGCCATGAAGGGCTTTAAAGGTGATAACCAGCACTTTAAATTGCGCCCGAAAACAAATCGGCAACTAATGCAGCTCCTGCAGGAGAGGTGACACATGTGTATACCATGGTCTGCACAAAACCATGCAGGCCACTGCATTTTGCACCAACTAGAGCTTCCAGATGCTCTTCAAGGGCAGCTCTGTTGCAGTAATCAATATGGGAAATGTCTAGGGCATAAGTGACTGTGAGTAGGGATTGCTGGTCCAGGAAAGGGCATAACTGGTGTGCAACCTGTCCTCCTGGCCATGATCACCACCTGCTCTTCGAGCAGGAGTCATGAGTCTAGAAAAACCCCTAGATTACACACAGGGTCAGCTTGGGGTAGTGCCACCCCATCCAAGATCAAAGGTGACAATTCTTCCCGAGCCAATGAACCCCAAAACCAGAGCCACTTGGTCTTGCAAGGGTTTAGTTTCAACCCATTGCTCCGGATCCAGCCCCTAACATCCTCCAGGCACTGCGAAAGGGAGGACACAACAACACTTAACTCACCACAGGCCAAGGCATACAGCTGTATATCATCTGGATATTGGTGATACCTCAGTCCATGGTGATGGATGATCTCACCCAGCAGCTTCATATAAAGGTTGTACAGGAGCAGAGAGAGTACCTTGTACATCCTTATCCTTTGAGTATCATATGTAAAAAATTATAGATTTCTACACAAACACAAATTGATCCATCTAGAGTAAATGCAAGTCATATAGCATCCAATTGTATTATTTATTTTTCCAATTAAAATAATCAGATTACAGATGGTGTTACAGCATTTATATTCAGAACTCTATTATGTTGAATATCTATGGAAATTCCCAGTTATTCAGGTCATGGTTGTCCAAAAAGTGCTTTTTCAAAAGGCAACTGGGCTTTCTTTGTTTTTCTAAAACATGTATTATGTTGACTGATTGAAGATACAGTTGAAGATACAATACAAAAATTGTTAGGGATCATCTCTGATTATTTCAAGGAAGTAAAATTCCACTGAAATCATATAATGCTATTTGTTCCTGAATGAGCAGGAGATTACATTATAAAAGTCATGAATAATTAGAATAAATACCCCAGGATAGAAAACCATTCTATGAATATGATCAGAGATTATTTCATCATGTCATTCTCTTACCTACTAATTAATTTGATTTGTAGTCTTATCTTAGAAAAGACTCTCATTCTGCAATATTATGAATTGTAAAAAAAGAATATCCCTAATGAAAGGGAAACAGACAGAGATGGGCTGCTGCCAGTTTACACTAGTTCTGGCAGACCAGTAGTTAAGATTAGGCACAGTTTGGTGAATCAGAAAATCCCACCACTGGCTGGCCCCATCCCTGACTTCTTTTTCGCCTGTTTTGGGGGCCATTTTCAAGCTGCTTGGGAAATGTTAATACCATAATTTTCATTTCCTGGACAAGGAGAAAGTGATTTTCAGGGCCATTTTCAGGTTATTTTTCTGGCTGTTTTCAGGCCATTTTCTGGGCCAAAAATAGCCTGAAAAATGGCCTGGAAATGGCCTGGAAAATGGTCTGAAAACAATCCCAAAATGGTTTGTTTTGGGGGCTGTTTTCAGGCCATTTACAGGCCATTTTCCGGCCAAAAATGCCCTGAAAATGGCCAGAAAACCTGCCAAAAATGGCTGAAAAATGGGCCAAAAAAAAAATGGGCGGGGGTGGAGCTAGCCAGTGGTGGAATTCACCTCAACTGGCTGAATCTTACCTCTTCCTTTGAGGCAAGTGACCAGGAGGCAGGGCTGGGTGTGATGAGTGACATCACCGACCCAGTCACATGACCAACCAGCCATGCCTACCCAGCCAGAGAACTGGTTGTTAAAAAATTTGCAGCCCACCACTGGAAACAAACCATTCCCTATTATACTCTATCCAAATTCTTCCTTTCCTTGTTATAGAGGTACACTAAACTAAACTAAACTAAACTAAACTAAACTAAACTAAACTAAAC
>BLBF01000020.1:27497507-27537940 GCA_015471245.1 Laticauda colubrina | reverse complement strand
ACATATATAGATAGATAGATAGATAGATAGATAGATAGATAGATAGATAGATAGATAGATAGATTTTGGACTGAACAGATTTCTCTATGTTGTGTGTAGCAATGTATGCAGTTCCTGAAATTATAAACTGCTCTGGTTTTCATTGCTCCAAATGTTGTTTGTTCTTAATGAAGGGATGTCTCTGATGTGTCTTGAAGACACAGGCTCTGTCTCTACCTTCCTAAACTCAGCTAAGCTGGTTTCAGAAGCATACCTAACCTTTCAAATCCACACTGGAACGCAAACTAAGAAACTATTCACTTTCTTCCTACCACCATTTTATACAACTGGAGAAGACACAACTTCCCTTACTCTTATACGTATTCAACTTTTTCATGGTATTGACCAACCAGACTATGTTCAAAGTGGCAGATAGACTTCCTTTTCTCCCTTATTCAGTCACAGAAGCAGAAGGTTGGACGTTGCTATTTGGCCAAGTCTACACATTCTCTAGAACCACTGTTAAATGCTTCCAAAAATTGTAGTAGTAGTACCTCTGAGATTCATCAGTGAAAATGTTCTCAGCATTTCATAATACCATTTTTTCCCTGAAGACTTATCTCTTTGCTGCTTTCTTAAAAGGTTCAACATAACATTGTGTGTTCTGTTACAAAATAATACAATCACAACTGAATTTGGGGAAAAATAGAACAACACAGAAAACAGTGCAATGACCCTCTAAATTCTGCAGGTACCTGAGTTAACATGATTTTTTTTCAAAGAAAAGAGAAAAAACAGCCAACTTCAAAACAGAGGTTATCATTATTGTATAGTGTACATAAAATCACATACATTATTAAGAGAAACCATGTAGCTTCCTTCATTTTGCAGAGTATTTTTTAATGTTTGAAATTTTGATGGACAAATATGGTATCCCAAAACAGGACATATACAAGTCTTCTTAATAGATTCTTTTGCAGTGAAATTTTTGTTGTGAATCTGTAGGTGGATCAGTAAGAGGGAAAAAGCATTTCTAACATTTTATTCAGGTATAGCATTTGGAAACCATCTAAACTCTCCAACAGCAATGTTTCCTTGAAGAAAGCAGAGAAATTGAGTTCCCAAATCTGAACAGCTCTCTTTTTTTTGTGTAAGATTTGGACTAGACCTGCATTTGATTTCAGCATTCTATTTTAAATTAAGATCAGTTAACTTTCAGTTACCTCTGTCAGTCCTATATAATTTGATATTTTCATAAATTATCTGATGATATGAACATTTAAAAATAAATAATATTTTGTGTTTTACAATCCTTAATTTATGGCCACAGTTCTGAAACCTGGCGCACATCACTTCGTTTTCAGTTCTGATCTGACTTTTACCAGCTTTTTGTTTTCCATAAAATATTGCACTAACATTTGAAATTTCTGATCCAGCAAGCATAGATTTTCATACTGAAAAGTGGTTTTGTCTTTGAAGAGGACTAAGGAAGAATGCAAGTGTTATGAAAGTTTTGCTTTGCTTTGTTCCACTTGCAAAGAAAATTCTTCTTTATAATCAATAGATGTGGGAGACAGTGTAGGCATGGGAACTGAGATTTCTGCTTTATTTATATTGCGGGAAAGTGAAGTTGTCTCAGTTCATTGCTTATAATTGACGTCTTTAAACTCTGCTAACAAAGGAGGCTCTTGATGTGTAGCTAGTGGCATTTTACCTTCTTTATGTTTTGTGCTGTCTTCATCAAATGGATTGTCCAGATTTTTTTGCAAATTGTGGTCATTATCCATATGCACATTATGATTCTTTTGAGGATCCACATTTCTATTTAGATATAAGCTTCCATTTTCAGAAGAACTCAGGATGCTGAATGTATTAGAGATAATGGGCACCTTGATAATATTTTTATGCAGTGCATTGGATTTGTTATTGTCCCGTTCATTCCCAGATTGTGCTGCTGCTTCTTTCAGACCTGGTGAGTCCAATGGTATATTTGGAATCAACTCACTGTTGCTTTCTGTTTTAAAATCTGATCTCAGTTGCTGTGTTAAGGTTTCATCTTCCTCTTGGTTGTTAATTTGTAGCTCTTCTTTCAGGGCTTGACAATCAGACAACGTACTACTCAAATGAACTGACGGTATGAGTCTATCTGTTTCTATTTTTGAGATAATCTGGTGTGCGTTTGATGGTGGTATTTCCACTAAATTTTGAGATTCCATACCAGATAGATTTTCTTGCACAGATTCAGATTTACTAACCTTTTCCTGCGTTTCCAGTTCATCTTTTCTAGTGAAATTTCCATTCTGCCCTTTTAAAGGTTGATCTCTGAAGTGATCTATGCTCACACTATGCATTTTATTTTCGATTATTTGCTGAGAGTGCATATCATCTCCATTGCTGGATTTCTGAATATCAAGGCCATCTGCTTGCCTAAAAGGAGCTGAAGAAAGGCAACAGTGTTTTTCCTTTGATGCCTTTTGCAGAGAATTCTGATGAAAAGACAAGACTCCAGCATCTGAAGTGCCCCTCTTAAGTTTTTTAGAACTCAACGATGTAGAAATATTATTTGTTACATTTGGTGCAATATTTGGTGAGTGGCCAGGTGAAGGGAAGATAATGGGAACAGTTCTTCTTGAAGTTCTATTTAGTGAGAATGTAGGTGAAGCAGTTGGAGGTTTTAAATGCTTGGTTGATGAGGAACCCTGGATAATATTCCAGGCAGTCATATTGTGAAAAGAAGCAGAAGTAGGCATTTCTCCATCCTTGCCATTTTCTTCAGGCACTTCCTTCACCACTGCTTTATTAGAAATACCACCTTTACTGTTTTCTGTCCTCTCTTGAGTTGCATGTTCTGACCACTTTTTTCTTTTCCTCTTCTTCTCTTCCATCTGGGAAGTAGGTAGCAATCTCATGGGCTGAGAGCATGAGGGTTGCTCTAAGCTTTTTTGATGAAGAAGTTCCTTCGGCTGGATTTTTCCTTTCCTAAAAAGATGTAAATTTAATTGAACAGTCAATGAATTTGGGCTTTTTGTGTTTATTTTATGCCTTTGGAATGGTTCATTTTCTTTTACCCTAGGAGGATCCATGAGAGGGGAAGAAGATAGCTGCCTTTCTTTATTTTTTGGTTCTGAATCACCAAGCAATTTTGCCCAAGTAGGAGATTGGTTTCCTTGAATCTGCTCATTCCATTGTTGGTTCTGAGGAAATTTTTTTCCACTTAAACCAGTTGCCACTTCAGGTATGTAAAAACTAACCTGCTTGGGCTTCTTGGTTTTCTTGATTGCTGGTGATAAAGGTATATTTGTAGCATTCATAGGGCATCCAGCTGATCTTGTACCCTTATTTTCACTCTGTTCTGCTTCCAATCTTTTGGTTTTGCCATGGTTCCCTTCTGTTACTGTTGGGCAATTTTGATTTTTATCACAGCGTGTGTATTTAGAGATAAGGAAGTGATCTAGTTGTGGAGAAATATTCCTGCTCCTTGCTAAGAATTCACATTGTGATCTATGGTGTTCTAATGCTGCTTGCACACTGTGTTCCTTGGACTCTTCTGTTGTCGATGACAAGGCTGTAATTAGGTGCCTTTGCTTGTAAGGCTTGAAGCAGTCATCACACTCAGTCTGAGAAAGAGACTGACACAACTCATTTGCTAGATGTTCCCCAAGCTTCTCCTGTAGTAAAGCACAGGCAGGCCTTGAACATCCTCCTTGCCTTGTATCACTTCTGATTCCTGCTAAATAGCAAATGTTGAAACTTAACACATGTAAAGGGAGTTTTTATACACTGATTAAGCAGATGTTTGGAACACCTTCAATAATGTTGCCCGCCCCCACAAAAATATATTCCCTGGAACAACTGGCTCATATCTCTCTTCCTCTGCAAAATGTAGTTACCTGAAGAAGTGCTGTCTTTAACATTCATTCAGAGGGAACGTTTAACATCTGAAGTGAATGCTTGGGATTTTTTAAAAAATGACCTTGACCAGAAGTAATTATCATGTATAGCAGGGTTTCCCAACCTCCGGGCCACAGCCCACTGTCAGATCTTGAGCATTTTGGAACTGGGCCACAGAAGTGGTGGGCGAAAATGTGCATGCACACGCATCCCCACCTGTTCAAGCACATATGCATGTTCCTGCTCCCACAGGCAAGCATAGGCGCATGAATTCTATTAGCATGAGCAGCAGGTAGAGTGCCCACCTCTTGTACAAATGGAGGTGTGCCTATGTGCGTGTGCTCGCTTACCACACATGCAGATCCATCTCATCTCCCTCACGCCAGTCCACAAAGCTGAAAAGGGGACCTTTGATATATAGGCTATGTAAGATAACAATATGGTAATTTCTGGATATAAAAGATGTGCCCAGTTTGTTGTTATTCGTTGAATATTATGAGGGTGAAAGTCAAATAAGTCCCTGGACTCTCCGTTCTCCACTCCATTTTCTTTCCCGCAATAAATTTTTCTTCACCTGTATATCTCTGAGCCTTTTTCCCTCCCTTCCTTACTTTTTCTTACTTCAATCAGCCTTGTCCAAATTTTCATTGTTCCCTTTTTATACCAATTTTGCCAATGATTTATTGAGTTTTGTCCTTCCCATTCACTATTTATTTTATTTATTAAATTCGTTTACCACTCATCTCACTGCAAAGTGACTCAATTACAAGTTATTACCTCTTCACTGATATGATTGAGAGCTATTACCCCTAATTGAATCTGCTTTTCTTTCTTTCTCTGACTTCATCTCAAATTTTCTGTGCCAGTAAGCTGCCCTCTTCATGAAACTACCACTATCTTTGTGATATTGTTATCAGAGCTCCAAAATCAAAGAAAATTGTTGAATTTGTATATTACAGTATATGTTTCTACTGTATTCCACATTTCTGTGGAAAACTTCATTTTATATCTGTGTAGCTACTAAAAAAGTATTTAATCTCACTCATCAAAATCATCGTTCTGTTGCAGATAGGCTATAGTGGCATGGAATTTAATTATATTTCTGATTATTTTCTCTTAGTCAAATATTGTTGGATACAGGACCCATAGACTCCATTTTCATTTGTATGTTGCAATATGTTATGTCTAGGATATCAACTAGAACAATATTCAGAGAAGGGATTTTTTTTTTCTCCTGGAAGATTACTTACCTTGATTGAAAGTTGTATCATCTTTTAATCTTGCATTTAATAGATCTTCCACAAATTGCCCAGAGTTTTCTGAATGTTGAGTTCTTTGACAATGTTTTTGCAGTGGTAATTCTGTTTTATAAGGTACTTCTATATTCTGGGAAGCTTCTTGAGGGAAAGACTGAAGCAGTTTACACTTAAAGCATAAGAAATGCTTGTTTTTAGTTGGCTCATTCTTACTTTGAATGCTTCCAAATGGGATTTTTGGGCCTGTACACTTACACTCTGGCTTTATTGTTTCTTGATAACTATTTTTCCGTAAATAGGGCATTTCCTCACCAGCACCCAACCTGGACATAATTTTTATTTCATTTTCCCAAGTTAAGTGACAGTTACAGTGTCCCTTAGTGAGGTAATTTCTTGGCTCATGATCACATTGAGATCCATCTAGGACTCGGCAACAGCAATCTTCTGATAGGCGTCCATTTGCTTTGCCAAACTGAAGTTTCCCGTTAAAGAAGGCTAAAACTAGGCAAGTGAGACCAGCCCCTCCTGTAACAAATAGAAAGTTTATCAAGGTTTTATAGTAAGAGAAGTAAAAGTATTCACATTAGACATTGAAATACAGCTATAATAAAACAACATAACTAATTTGATTATCCTACAGTATGAGATTATTGAATGTAGCAGAAGAGAGAGTTTCATAGGGAACCAATTAAATCCCCTCATATTTTTTTACATCTAAATGATGTAAAATGATTAATGATTTTGCATAGAATATTTTTCAAGAATTAAATGAAATCTATAATGTATAAAACTACATAGCAATGGAGCAGACTCCCACCCTGCTCATTTTATACAATTTTTGGAAGCATTCCAATTAATTTGAGCTTATGTATGGGTTCCAATAATGTACAAGTAAGTGTGAAGTAAATAATACAAGTAAAAAGGAGGAAAACCCAGAATGAGTTTAAGTGTCCGTGAAACTTCAGCTTTTTTATGTATCTTATATAGATGGTTTGCTATTTCAAATAAAGAGTTACAAAAGTAACAGTTTTATTTGACTCCAGAAGAGAGAAAAATATCATCAATTCTTTCGGCATCCTCATAGCTTTTTTTTATCTTGGCCGTCTTTCTTCTACACGTGATGTGTGCTTAATATTTCTTAGTTTGTGAAATGAAATAAGATCAGAGCCTAAGATGGTATAGCTTCAGGCAATGATATAGCTTCAGGCAAGTATTTCAATTCCAAAATATAGATATATTTTAGCAGATTGTTTTAAGGACGGAGATTATTGTATTGTCAGCTGAGCAGTGCTGAGGGCCATGTCAAAGAAGCAACTAATCCACCATTCCAAAATAATGAAATATATCCTATACCAGGCGCAGGAGAGGGCACTGCTCAATAAGCATATGAGAGTTGATTCCTGTAGCATGTTGGAAGCCAACAGTTGCAAACATCTTGTTCAGACTAGTAAGCTACAGGAACAACTGTAATGCGTAACACCAGATCAGACTCTCCTGCTCAGCTTATGAAATGAGAAACTGTAACTCCAAAGAGCAACAGAACAAATCCACTGTGTTGACTTCACCAAAATAACTTGTGAATACACATATATATTTACTGGGCCCCCAACAACACTTTAACAATAATTAATTTGCATGGAGCTTTTTCAATTGACATTTGGAAATCTCTTAAAATAAACTGCATTAATAGGATATAAAGACTCCTTACAATGGAAAAACAGAAATATTGGATGGGAGAGAATCTACAGAGGATAAACCAGTGCTAGCTGCAGGCAGCTTGTTGCCTCAGCATCAATGCCGAGGGGGAGCAGGGGAGATCTCCAAAAAGTCAAAATGGCAAGGCTGGCTTTGCTGTCAAAGACAAAAGCTGACACACTGCAAAATGGCAGACTTCAGGATCATTTCTCTGTCTGTCTGTCTCTCGCTCTCTGTCTCTCTGGGCCAAAATGGGCCTCCTCAGTTTTCTTGGGCAATACAGTTATGGCCAGTTGCAGCAGGGCACTTTTTTTACAAGTATCTCCACAAAAAAAGCAAACTTAATTTAGAGCACCGTACGCGAGAGAGAATTCTAGAGATGGCAGCCAGTTTTCTAGAAAATTCATGTTAGAGATTAATTACTCTTCCCAACTCTGAACTGCCATTTTCTGAATGGGGGCTTCCATCAAATTTCCCCAAATGCAAAAAAAATTATGCAAAGTCTGTTTTGGCTTTTGGCAGTTGTGTTCACAACAGATCTGGATGAAAAACAGGTTAGGGAAGATTGATCTTGATCATGGGTGTCAAACTCAATTGTGTCATGTGATGTCACATGATGTATCAAGATGGGTTTTTTGCCTTTGCAGAGCTGAGGTGGGCATGGCTTGCATGTGACATATCCCGCCCGTGGGCTGCCAGTTTGACACTCCTGATCTTGATCATTGTTATGTCATACCATAGGACTTAGATTTTATGTCTTGCTCTGTGATATTTTTTTACTTCATAAACAGTGAAGAATGCCAATATAAACATAAAACAAACTAGGGATTGAGCAAGCAACACCTTGTTAACAGAATCATTACCTACAAAGGAGAAGAATGCTACCAATGCAATGTCTCGCCCATATTTCTTTCTCCCTTTTTTTAACATTCTGGATGGTTGCTTCAGTGCAGCCTTACAGTTGATCTTTGTGAGTTGAAACAGATTTGTTACCGATGGGTTTTCAGAAGCTGTGCAGTTCATGTTTTCAGGATTTCTGAGTATTTTTGATGAATTCACATATTGTCTTAGAAAGGTAGCTAAATCATAAAGTTTGCATGTGCAGTTCCACCAATTTTGGTCCAGGCTAAGAAGTTTTAACTGACCAAGTGGAGAAAATGTATCAGGGATAAGAGCTAGCCTGTTTCGAGAAAGGTCTATTTCCACCAGTTGAGGCAGGCCATGGAAGGCTCTCTTTTCAATAGAGTTAATGAAATTGTTTGATAGATCCAGGATTCTGAGGTTGTCAAGATTTGCCATTTCAAAACTGTCTGCATTGATGCTGGTAAGCTGATTTCCATTTAAATGGAGTCTAATAAGAGCCTTCATGTTCTTGAACCAGGTGCCATAAATGGTACTTAAAATGTTGTTGCTTAGCACCAGCATCTGAAGCTTCTGGAGTTCATGAAATGTGCTGTATGTGATAGAAAAGCTTGATATTTGGTTCTGGTCGAGCAGTAAAGTCTTCAGTGTTCTAAGTCCAAGGAAGGCATCATCATTAAATGCTTTAATCTCATTAGTACTGAGGCTTAGGAAAGTTGCATTAAATAGGAAGGAGAGGTTAAACCCTTCTACTGAAGTGATACTTCCATCAGTAATTATCAAAGCTTGGGTAGATACAGGAGCAGCTATGAGAAGAGAAGCATAATTATATTTCCATATGTGTACAAATTTGTAATTCACATCCTTTGCTTTAATACTAGTCATTTCTTGCAGGTTAAAGGAAGATGAGAAAAAGGTAATAGCAAAACTGAGAAGTAAAGAAATACGGAATTTGAGATTTAAGTCAGGTTTGGAATGATTTATGAATAAATAACTACTTCACCATATACAAATGGGCAAGATGGTCAAATAAGTTCTTATCAACATTCAGAATGGTAGTATGCCATAATTTAAAAATACTGGGTTTTTAAAACATGATATTTCTGGAAATGCAGTATAAACATGTAAAAAAATACCCCAAACTAAAAGATTAATAGAATTAAGTCCAAAATTTGTATTTGCTATGTAAGCTGCACAGTTTATGGAGGCCAATAAAAACACAGTAAAATAGATCACATAAATGATCAATTTTTCAAATCAAATAACAGTTTTATAACCCCTTTTCACCTTATTTTAAAAAGGGGAAATGCAAGGAAATTTATAGTTACAATCCTCAATTCATGGGCAGAAAAATTGACACTGAGACAACTATGGAAGCTGTTCAAATGATGAATAAAATATTGTTTATAATGTACCCAAATCAACAAGAAGTTGATACACATCAACTTGTATATATTTCAACTTGTAGAAGAAATAATACACTTCAGTGAACATTTGAAAGGACCTTACTGAAATAAGTGATATTAGTGAAATGACATTATAGAGGAGTTTTGGTCACAAATTAAAATCTTGCCAAATAATAACATTGTATATCCAGTGTGTTTGGAATTGCCATTTGAATTTCAACTATTTGCAGAAAACCAATATTTTCATCTGTGTTGAGGAGTGTTGGCCTAGAACTAGTTCAAATTCAAATCTATTTTCAGTTTTACAGTCTTATACCAAATGTTTACATCAGAAATGAGAGTTGTGATGTGAAGATGTTAGAAAAGTGGATTTTCCCCCATAAATAATTTTTCCACTATCCAGTTATTGAGATAGATGTCTAAAATTGGGGTACTGCCCAATTTATTTCTTATTAATGATTTTACTGTGCATCTAACATTACTGACAGAGTATTTGAGAACATATTCTGGATGGATGTCCTTTATGAGATCCCCATTTCCCCTTAAAATGAGATTATAATTGACCTTACAGTATTTCATAGAAAAGGGTGAGTGATGATTCTTATTCTTTTGTGTATCTTTGGCTTATATGAACTCTTACAAGCAGAAAGGTATTCTGGACATAATATCCAGAATGCGTAATAATCTTTCAGTTTGGCCGTGGAACGAATTTGGCTGAGGCCTTTGTTGCCTTCATGAGTTGATTACACAGTTGTAGACTTTTCCAATAAATCAATGGCAGGCCCAAAAAGTGCATTGTTATCAAAGTCTTCTGGGATTATATCACCTTCATGCAGGCAGATATATTTCCATACCAATGGGAAAATCTTGTAATAAAATATCCCACAACATTACCATAATATATCCAAGGCAGACAAATATGATGGCTAGAGTAGACCAATTGCTTAATCAGTGAGGCCTACTCTGCTATGCCAATGGCAACTCATCATTTGACCTCTCTCCACTAAATAACATGATCAATCAATCGTTCCTTTCAGTCCTTTTTCAGTTTCGTAGTTGTTCAGACCCTGCCTTAAATTAATCAAAGCCTTCATGCAACATTCATTCTTTACCCATGAATTTATAATTTATTTCACTATGTTCTGACATGACCTATTTGTTCAGAAAACAGAAAACCATCTGTTCCACCAGGCATCGCAAGTTAATGCATTGCTTATTATAATCATTTGGCAGAAAGGGTGACGGGCTGTAATATTTTAAAAAGTCCCCCTTGTGGATGTAAAAAACCACCAATGCTTTCATTCAAGCATAGGACAAGCAGGCACCATACAAGCTTCAATGACCCCACCTCGATCCTGACCTGAAACTCTCAGGCATTCCCAGAAAGGTGCCTCTCCTTGTAGCAATGGCATTTGAGCTCCCCCACCAATTTACTGCTGGTAATGTTTATCTGTGCTGGGAGGTCATGTGCTGTTTCCCCTTTACAATATGGATTTTATTTGTCTCAGGTAAAAAGTAATAAACTTGATGGAGGGCGAGGCATGCTGTTCGCTTATTGATGCCTTGAAGGATTTCCCTTGGGTTTCTCATTAATGCATTAGAGAATGGTTCCTTGCTGGGATGTGTATTGCTTTCAATCATGTCCTCTGGAGGATAGATTAGCTGAGTTTTAGCCTGTGTATCACACAAGCTGTGTATCACACAAGCGCATGATAGATGGACAACTAGAGTGCTACTGTTGAATGAGTAACCATTTTAGCAAGCCAAACAGTGGTTTTTACAGTGAGTTAACAGCACTGTTTTTTTGTGATATCCCTTTATCATATAACCAAGTTTGGACTCTGAAATCTACAGGAGCATGAAGGAAGCTTGGAGTAAAACTAAGCCTCTCTTACATCTGTCAATTGTTTCTTAGAAGAGATAAGGTGATCCTCTTTTTCACAATCCAAGTATTTCAGGCTTTAAAGAAACAGAATTCTTTAATGCTATAGAACTATTAACAGAACACATGGCCCACTGAAAATGAAAATAAATTGATTGACTGCTGATGCAAGACCTTGAATTCCAGCATATCGGTGAATTAGGCTGCAAGACTGGGTTATACTATTTGCTAGATGAATAGTGTTACCTAATATAATACACAGTCCAGTCACAAATTTTAAAGCAAAGCCTTTAGACAAAGACTAATTAAATAACAGCTATTAGATAGATAGACAGACAGACAGACAGACAGACAGACAGACAGACAGACAGGCAGGCAGGCAGGCAGGCAGAATTCTTTATTGGCTGACTGTGATTGGACACACAAGGTGCAAATGCTTTCAGTGTATATAAAAGAAGAGATACATCAAGAGTCATAAGGTACAACACTTAATAATAGTCATAGGATACAATAAGCAATCAAATCATACTAGGAAACAGTCAATAACAGCTATTAGTTATTACTAATTAGCTATTATTTGTGACAAAAACATTGTATAAGCAATCAAACTACAAGAGAAACCAGTGCAGCTGGTTGTTTATTTAAACAAGCCCTCCAAAATCATCCACAAATGTGACTAATATTGTCTCAGTACTATAGTATGGCCTGAATCCCAATTAAAAAATGGTCCAGATAATCCATTTCATCCCAGGCCCTCTATAGTTCACCACCCTCTTGATCTAGTGGTTACCTGAATTCTTTTTGTAGCCAAGTATGATACACCTACCCATCCAACTACTTGTAGAATAGAATATGGAAGTAGTAAAAGGACACACAGGAGCAAACTTTAACAGGCTGGCCTCCAAGGAGACTGCATGGTGATGACATGAACAATTTTAGCAAGAAGCCAAAAGTCCTGTGTTAAAGATGGGATATTAAAGTCCTGTATTAAAGATGGGATATTATTTTGTGTGTTTGTGTGTGTTGTGTGTGTATTATTAAAGATGGGATTAAGAAAACATAAACTGGCTGGGGTGGGGGAGTCTATTTACATTTTGTGAGTATACACCTATATGTAATAGTAGTTTTTAAGTGGAATAAATCACTCCTTTTGCAATATATTCCTCTTTCTTTTGTCATATCTTCCTTTCTTATATTATTTGGTGTGTCTGTTTAGTATTTTATTGTATCTTGTCTATTCATCATGTCACCTTCCACTCTAATCTAGCCTTGCTCTATGATCTGAATAGCATTCTCTATCTTGCAATTGTTCTTAGTCTTGAATCATATTTTTATGTCTAACATTTTGTTCAGCACAGTTCTACACGATGCTGTTTACTTTTTGCAGGCATACACATGTTCTGTTGTGAAAGATGTGCACAATTGTTGGGGGGATGTGACAATTCATGTTATGTTGACTCTAGCAATACCCTAGATATGTCCCTTATAGTTTTCTTGTTGATGTTTTTTGCAATGGTTTGCCATTGCCTGCTTCTTAGGGCTGACAAAGAGTGACTGACCCAAGGTCACTCAGCTGGTTTGTGTGCCTTTGGTAGGACTAGAATTCATAGTCTTCCATTTTCTAACCAGGTGCCTTAACCATTAGACTGGCTGTACTATCAAATTGGCTGTACTATTTAGCTATCAAGTGTAAATTAGAAGTTATTCCTATTCACACTCAGAAAGTTTTCTAGCAATCTCCGATTTTATGAAGCAATCCTGTAGGAAAAAAGCAATAACAATTTTGCATGCTTCTTGGCATGACCAATCAAGATGATATAGAATACTTTCAACATTACTTTGAATTGCTTTTAAAACACAATCTTGAATGAGAAATCACAAATGTTAAGAGCAGGTAAAGAATTTTTTTTACATTATTCCCTGGAAACCAGTGACTTTCACACAGCTTTCAATTACAGTGTGGTTTAATTAAATTGGTATAAATTCTTCCACATACAACTTTCACGTCAGGGAATTCATCTTAGGAAGTGCAAGTTTAATTTGTATTGATTTTGATTAGCGCTTAAAATCACTGGGTCCTTCCATCTTCACGGCCAAATTAACTTTTCATTCAGACTAAAGCAAGCACAATGGTGGCCATGAGTAAGGCCTTGTCTCATATAAGTGTTCCTTGAACACTCAACATGCTTAAAGGAGATTTGTTTCTATTTCAATAAATTAACATGCCAATGGCCTCTTAGGCCATTGATGACTGGCATGCTAATTCTATAAATGTATAGAATGACTCAAGTAGAAAATGTGATCTTATATAGCAGGTAAATCTTTATCTATCTATCTCTGCCTCTTAGTGGTCCTAATATTAGAGATTTGTCACAATATGTTAGATATAAAACAAAGTTGTATAAGAGATGTTAATAAAAGGGGCTTTGTGTTCAAGACCTGTTATTCTGATCAATTCATAGACTGGCTTGGATGCATTTTTTTTAGTGCTTTTCAAATGAAATAATCCTTTTTAATGGATTCCATCTTAAAGGACATGTATTGAATATATTTTGTACAAATTGTAACACCTATGTGCTTTGCTTTAGCACCTAAAGAAGAATGTAAATTATATCTGACCAGCAATGATGCCTTGGCTTATTGAATCATTTATAAGGTTTGTTCATCTGTGCCCATTAACCCAGAATGATTTTATAACCAATATGCCTGGTTCCTTCATGTTTCTGGTTCTCCGACGTCAAAATGACCTGAATGGCATATATACCTTGACTTAATTATCTAAGTCTAACAGACAACTGACATTTCTTCCTGGACAACTTTTGATTTTGATAGATCCTATATATAAAAATTTCAAAGATGCCCAGTATTTGTCTGCATCAATTCCCTTTCTACAATGAATGCAGTATTGCCATTGGAGGTTTGTCACAACATCGTCATCATTCCAATCTAAAGAATGACAACAGCACTTCTCCAGTCCTCAGTTATGATCTTATTTTGATGTTTCTTTTGTCCCTATTTCTCCTAAAACCTTTGCCATTTCATTTCCATTTAAAAAGAGGATGTTTTCCCCAAAGGCTAGTCTTTGCATGGCCAATGATAAATTCTCCTCTTCTTAGGAGAGGGCCTAATCTCAAAGAGAGGAGGAGGATGAGGTGGTAATGATAAATGGATCCTACCATTGCCATGTCCAGGATCTTGCTTATATTTTCTATGGCATATTTGATGAGGTGGTTGTTAAATTGTTAGCATAACAAATAATTAACATTCTGTATCTGCTTGCTGCAATCTATTGGTCATCCAGGTTTTTTTGCAGCCCACATCTTAAATGCTTATTTATAATCTATCTTTTTTTTTTCTTGCATACAAATTTACTGAGAAGTGCTTTTGCATACAAAGATGCAGTGCTATCTTTTTATGTTGTTTTTTTTTAAGATCACTTTGCAGTGCTATTTTAATATTTGGATCTTGGGTCAAGCACCTGACCATTCTGGATGAAGCAGGAGCTCCAAAACACACATCTAAGATAGACCTGTGTATAAGAAAATTAAGACAATACGGACCAGCAAATATAGTGATAACAAACCCTGAGGAAAACAGCTGATCAAAATAAAAGCAAAACTCAGGATGCTCAGGACCAAATCTAATGGAATGTTTCTGTTTTGTCCCTTTGCCATGAATAGCTTGTTGGGAAGATCAATGTTTTATGGTGAAAAGGCACTTTCATTGGTAACTTTATAATGAAAAGGAAGGACCAAATAGAGAATTTCAGCATTGCAGAATTCTGATATTACTAAGTTTATATTTAACTTCATTAAAGGCAAAAAGACCTATGACCTTCTTGAGTGCTTTGTGGACAGAGAGGGGAAAATCTAAACTGTAAAAAGAAATACATAATTATAAGCAATAAGAGGCAGGCATTATTAATTAACTATTGCTTAAATCACTATTATGCTACTTTTTTTCCTGCTAATCCCCCCACCAAGAATCAGTATACAAACCAAATCCTACTTTAAATTTATTAATCACGTGTCTGATTAAATTGTTGACTTAGGCAAGCAATAGTAATGAACACAGCCACTGTATCTTGTTAGCATTTCTACAGATCATTTAGCATCAAGAGGTGGGAGGAGAGGAGAAAGACATTCTTTCAGAATTATAATGCATTTTATGATGCTAATCTGTATCAGTGCTACATCACTTAATCTTGCTAATGCTGAAAGATTCCTTGGTGGGGTTATAAGGCAATTGATAGCTCATTCAGCCAGCGGACAGCTTGAACTTTGCACAAAATGTGGACAAAACTTATTAAAATGATCTATTTTGTTTTTCTTAAAGCGTTTGGCTGAGTGAAATGACTGTTCTTGGTAACAAAGGTTTTCAATTACCTCTGAAGGGCTTGGAATAGTTTGGATAAGGCCCCAAGGCAAAAAGAAATGAAACAATGCTATCACTCTTCAGTCAAAATGTTGAAAGGCTAGCTCTCTGAAAATTTACCTCTCAGCAGCAGGCACAAGAAGCAGTCAATACAATTACAGCTGGGCTGGGTGAACTTACAGTACAGAATAAATATGAGTTCTCTTTAAAGTGTCTGACTTGGTTACCTGGTATATAAGTTAACCCTTGGCATAGAGTAACTTCTTCAGAGCATACGATGCATGAAGATGGGCATGGTGCTATTAAGTGAATCAGCATAGCAAGTAGAATGAGCAGGGCACCTAGAAGGGAAACAGAAAGAACAAATAAATATATTGTGGGGCTGACATTTTTATTATTCTGATCATTATATCCTTGCAGCTCTACAATGAAAATTAATCACATTTTTTTAAAAGGTTCCCTTTAAAAAAGGTAGATGTTAGTCAGTTCAGCAGGGTAAACATAACTATATGTTTCCATCTGGAATATCTTAAATGACAACCAGACTAGACAATAGAAAACGAGTCAAATTCCAGACATGAACTGATCAGATTTCCATGTATGTGAGCTTTGAACTATGCACATTCTTTCACTTAGTGTTGGATATCCACCTATTTTGCATTACGAGAAGATATATGATAGTTAAAGCATGCTATTCTTTTTTTTCTCCCTTCACTGAGCTGAAAAAACCATTTAATGAAGGAGCTGAAAAAAGCATTTAATAAAGCATATTTTATTTATTTTACATTATTTTTTATTAAATTTATGTGCTGCTTATCTCATGTCTAAATGACTCTGGGTGGTTTTAACATTCAATAAAGTGCTATCAAATTTTAGACAGAAAAATAATTTAAACAATAAAAAATATGTTTATTCATAAAGGAGTAATAATATTATGCACAGATTCAACCAGACCATTGAAACTGAGCAAATAATTAAGAACATAAGGGAAAAAACTGTGTTTGGTAAGCACATGGGTTTATTTACTCCAAAAAATTTTCCTTAATATAGCTGTTTCTCAGAAATTAAGACTACAGTTTAGGGTAAAGGCAAAACCCTACTGAATAACCTTTTGCAATGTCGCATATTAAAAGCTTCCTCTGCTTATCTATTTTGCCAAATGATATTTATCTATTATGTTTTAAAATCAGTTCTTTAAATCAAATCTTAAACTTGTCAAGTTTGAAGATCCCTGAATTAAGCCAACAGTCACCATCATATGTTATGTCATTGAAATCCATGTGCTAAAATATACAAAATTATTTTATTTTGTCTTCCCTGAATCTGCTACCAAACCATTTTATTATATGATGTCCAATGTTAGTATTATAAGAACTAGAGCACAACTTCTCTGTGCTTTTTTATACGCATAATTTTAACCCCTTTTTCTATCCCTATCTCAAACATAATTGTTGGATCTTCAAACACAACACTCCAATCTTTCTTTATAGATGATCCAATTTCTGATTGCTGCTTTCTTCACTTTTTTCAAGTCTTCCATATTCTTTTTGAAATGAAGGAACAAGAATGGTACACTACAATGCCATACCATAAATTATATCTGTTCCTATCCATTCATTTTCCTTCAATTTTCTAATAATCACCAGTACATAGAATTTCCTCTTTTTGGCCACTTCTGCAAAGCAAATTGATAGTTTCAAGGGCCTATTTCTAAACCCTTTATCTCAAAGTCTTATAGACAATTGAGACTCATCCATACATGTGTAAAATTACACTGTTATGGCTATTTGCTTGAATGTGTATTTTACATTCTCATTTTCTTTCAGGTCATTGTCACCATGGATCCTGTAAAACAATTCTTTTCAGTAGTTTCAACTGAAAGATAGATCATTTAGTGAAGTTCACAGAAAGATACATCCCTCTATAATCAAGAAAAAGATCATATGGAGAATTATGGTCTATTCTAAGTAATGTGGGATTATACTATAGAGTTGATGGGAAAAAAAGAATCAAACCGAAATATTTTTGGATTATAAAGTAGGAAGTTCTACTCTTCTTCCCTACTTTCATATAATTCAGGGAAACAATTTCACATCCAATCTCCCAGGGACTTGCAAATGCCTCCAAGATAGAGAAGATAACAAGAATATTTTCTTAACTTCTTTAAGCTAAGCTACCTTGAGATCCAAGCAAGTAGTTTTCAAAATTATAAATACCTGCTTGCAAAATGTGAAAGGCATTGTCACAACATTCATATTGTTATTGTCTTGCTGCATTTGTAGGGAAGACCTGAGTTTTCTGAAGTAGTGTCCAAATTAGAAGAATGTCTATGCAACATAGAGGTAAGAACAAAATCTGTTACTAAATATGGGTGGCTAATTTTGAACAATAAACAATAATTCATCGATTGCTTACTGAAAAACTCAGATATACTTTTGAGATATTCTACGTTGTTTTCTTTGGATAGCTAAGCTAAGCTATTTGTTTTCTTTGCAAACTAAGCAGTTTGATGAAAAAGAAGTATAATAAATGCTATAACAAAGGAAAAAAGCTAGGTCGTCATAATTGGAAATATCTAAAACCCTCATTATTTTTCTTGGCTGAAAACAAGGAATAACTCTGAAAATTGAAGGTGGTTTGGAAAAAAAATCATTTTTTTCTAATGTACTCAACAATCTTATTTTTTAAATAAGATAAAATAAAAATAAATAAAATAAATAAAAAAAATTGTCACTTTTGTATGAACATTTTTTTCAGGTTTCTTAAGCATTGTAAAAACCTACATAACCTTTTAACAGCAACAATTACTAAAATGAGGGTATACACCCCAGGCATCCACACTGTATATTTTCCTTGCTGATTATAACAATATTGTTTTGTAACCAGGAAAAAAACTGCCAATCAGAATGTACCCTTCTTGGCCAATATCTGATTCCTCTGCTGATCTAGCCAATAAGTGAGCAGCTACTGGCCAGCAGTGGAAATCCTTGAGCTTTTCAGATTTATTAAAAAAAAAAAGTTCCTTTATTTTCTCCACCAAGTTTTTTTAAAAAGCAAATTGGAAAGAGTCTTATTGATCCACTTTCTGACATGTCTCTACAAGACAATTATAGAAATGCCTTTCTATATTACAAAATGGCTCTTTGCTCAATTTGTCACACTGTCATTAGACTGGAAGACCAGTGGAAAGGAGTTAAATCAAACTTAGTCTCCAATGGTTTCACAAAATCATACAATTCCATCAGTCCTGATGTGTCATTTGCTGCTACAAATGAAAGCTCCCTATTAGCAAAAAAAGGCTAGTGACAGCAATGCAAGAAAAGAGGACAATGCGTGGTAGACCAGATATAGTTAAGGATATTCTCTCTGAGACTCAAAATGCTCAACAAAAGAAATCAACAGGTAGGCAGAATAACAATAACTGATGTAACAAAATTCAGCTATCATCTACTGGGGGGGGGGAATCTAACTCATGCATTTTATACCTATTTAAGTTTCTGCCCTCTCTTCAGTAACAACTATATGGAAGAAGCATACTAAAATAATTAGATCAAATTTGTCCTTTGTCTTCAACTCTCCGGAGAAAATAATTCTAAAATGAAGTCTCAAGAAATAGAACTGACAAATCTATAATGGATGCTACAACATGATGATGAAACTATCTTACATTTACCTTAGTCTTCATCCTTATAACCACTAAAGTGATCCAAGAGATAGGAGTTTGGATTAATGTTGTAGTGTGGACATGAGTACAGGAGCAAAAAGTTTTTCCACAGCTTATCCCCTGGACCACACTGAAGCTAAATAAAGTTTAATTAACCAAATGTGATTAATGTAATTTAATTAGCACAAGCAAGGTATATTTGCATCTCTTCAGGAGAGCTTCAGTTTTTTAAAATATTGTACGCAGTATCTTAATGGTGTTGCTTTTCAAAGAATCCAAATATTAGAGTTAATGAACTAGAATTAATCAGCAATACCATCAAAGTGCCATGCCCTGTGGTGCCACAATCACTTCTTCCACACCACTGGAACATTATCAGAAGTGCAGATCATAAAGCAGAAGTCCTAAGCATGGAAATAGCAAAAGCTATTGAGCCTCTAACTGTTATTACATCATTTAATGATATAAGAAGCACAATAAGCTTTAAAAGAAACTGCTATATTTGAAAGTACTGTATGTTTAATGTTCTATCTAGAGTGCAATGTAATCTGGATTCCCAGGACAGAGGGGCTGCATTCCAGAGGAGGAAGAGACAGCAAAGTTTAAATAGTTTGGTTGAGAGAAAGAGGGTTAAAATAGCTCCTCTCTAGAATCCTCAGAGTATAGCTTTAATGATGCAAATTGTTGCTCTAGTTGGACAATTTTCTGTCTATAGGTGAAGACCAATAAAGGAAATGGCTCAAAAGTAACTTTGTGTGTCGTTCTTGCTTGGAGCCTGACATCAGCTTCCTAATTTCAGACATGTAGAACTGGAGCCATAACTTCTTGTCTAAGGCAAGACTAGAATTCATGATCTTCCCATTTATATCCTGGTGCCTTTAACCACTGCACCAAACTTGCTCTCTTCCAAGGCCTTACTATGCAGGCTAATTCTGCCAACTGCCAGCAGTTTGATTCTCACTGCTCAAGGTTGACTCAGCCTTCCCTCTTTCCAAGAATGATAAAATGAGGACCCAGATTATTGGGGGCAATATGCTGATTCTGTAAACCACTTAGAGAGAGCTGTAAAGCACTATAAAGCGGTATATAAGTCTAAGTGCTATTGCTATTATTCTTGATTTTGAGACAGGATTCCGGCAGTTACCCCAAATGTTTTATGAGTTGACACTAAGCTTTCATGTTTCATCAGGGAAAGGGATACCTTTCACCAGGGCAAAGAAAAGGGAAAAAAATGGATCAAATATTTTCTAAAATAAATGATTGAGCTGGCCAAACTTAACTTCAGTATACGAATGATAAATATTGGTGCGCTGTAAGTATGTTTGATTTTAGCAACCAGTTCTTAAAAATACCACCCGTGTACGTGTATTAGAAAAATTTCCAAAGTATTTCACCACTCCTAAGTGGTGAGGATGCGGGCTCCCAGTGTCCATTTAACTTTCCAAGTTCTATCAGTAGCAGGTGATAATACAGGAAAACACAATTAATGTTCCCAAGGAACGACATGAGGAACTGGGACTTTTGTGGAGGACTGAATCCATAACTCCTGGCTGCGATCACTTGCAAGGCCATGCTTTGACTGAGGCAGTGGTGGGTGGCCAAGCCTAGGTTTCCTCATACAATGACTGCCACTGCCATCTTCTCAGGTTGTTCCAGGTAAGGAGCTAGCACTGTATGAGTGGTTTCACAGACAGAGGTTTCTCTCCTCACCTCCTGTGGCCACCAGATGACTGAAAGAGCAACAAGGCAACAGCACAAAGCTAGAGTCAACTTGGCTTCTTCTCCTGTCCCTGCAGTGCACTAACATATGATTTCTAATTTCTAATTGACCTCATGTGGGCTGGACAGGTATAGCCAAAGGGCTGGATGTGATCTGGATGCTGTAAAATGTCTGGATCATATTATGTGAGGGTGGAAATACTTTTGAGAGGCTCAGTATGTTTATTTCTTGCATGGAGCACAGTGAGGCAATATTTCACATTTAACTGTCATCTCAAAAAGAGCTTGCTATTCTAATACACTGACAACCATTCAGATTATACTTTAATAGAGTTGGAAGGGACCTTGTAGGTCATCTAGTCCAACCTCCACCCAAGCAAGAGACCCTACACCACTTCTGACAGATGGGAGTCCAATCTCTTCTTGAAAGTCTCAAGTGATGGTGCTCCCACAACCTCCGAGGGCAAGCTGTTCCACTGGTTGATTGTTCTCACTGTCAGAAAGTTTTTCCTCATTTCCAGGTTAAACTTCTCCTTGTTCAGTTCCCATCCATTATTCATCTGAATTGCAGTCCAGGAGGGGAGCTTGTATACTTTTCAAGGCAAAATAAGAGCAATATTTAGCTAGCCAGGCATTATGTTAACAAAAGAATGCAAAATGGGGTTCCAATGTCACAAAAAAGAGTGTTAAGCAGAATCTTAGTCAGTCATGTGGACTGAGGCATGAAGATTCTTTGGATTTGTGTCTCCCTTTTCGTTTCAGAAAATAAAATGTGCTTTTTGATATTGCTTCTAAAAAAATATGTTGTGTCATAGTGTAGCAGTTTTATACTACTTCTTGGACATGTTTGTTGTCTATATTTTAAAAACTTCCTTCTGGTATATAAGCATAAAAATTAAATTATCCATTATTGCCACCCTACAGAATCTTTTGAATAGTGTGGTAAAGGGGCTGTATTCAGTGATTTTCCTGCTTAGACAGTCTCTAAGAAATTATCTTTTTAATAACAACATGTGCCAATTAAAACTCTTTGCCCTGTGGATAGGATAGTAAAGGATATCAGTTCCAATGGAAAGAAAATTGCTCTGTTCATGCTGTAGTGCCATGATGGCAAACCAATGGCACATGTGCCACAGGTGGCACGCAGAGCCATTTGTGCAGGCTTGCAAGCCCCAGCCAAACTTAGCTGTACTGCTGTACTGTGCACGTGCAAGCCTCCCAGCTGATTGAGGCCATTTTCACTCTCCCGAGCTCAAGAGAAGCCTCTGCAGCCTTGGGAGGCTGAAAAATGGGCCTTTCAGAAATATCGGACATGCCTGTTTTCAACCTCTGGCCTCTGAGCTCAGGAGAGCCTGTTTTCACCTTTCTGGAGGCTCAAGGGAAATCTCTGCAGCCTTGGGAGGCTGAAAAATGGGCCTTCATGAAATACCGGAAGTGCTGAAACGGGCCCGTTTTCAGCCTTCAGAGGCTTCAGAGGCTTCCCTTGAGCCCCAAGAGGGCGAAACAGCCTCAAATGGGCTGAAAATCATACACATGCACAGTGCAGATAAGCAGGCAGGGCGGGGGAGTTTCACGTGCATGCTCAGGGGGACGGGGTGCATTGCATTGTGGGTATCAGCATGTGTGCACACACACTATTGCTGGCATGCATGCTTTCTACACACCACAGCAAAAATGTTCACCATCACTGCTCTAGTATAATTATCTGTAAGTTTATGGTCATGTATGTGTTATCTAGACTAAAACTATATACTACTAAATCCATTGTGTCTATTTGTCTGTAACCTTCAACTGGGTGAAGCAGTGCATCACAAGGCAACAAGTTTTGAACCAAGATAACTCAAATGGCTAACTTATAGAATTCCAGGACCCATTACTCCCATGGCAATAACACTTAGTAGGAAAGTTGTGGCTGCTTCATTGCCACTATGCTGTTGCTACTTCAGCGCTGCTGTAGTCAGTCACAGTCACATGATCATCATTTCCATGACTCTCTGCTGGCTTCCCACAAGTCAGTGGAGAAGCCAGCAGGATGTGTAAGCTTTGCTATGATTGCTGATGCTCCCTGCCAACTTCCCACAAGTGAAATATTTCCCTGTGGGAAGCTAGCAGGGAGCATCCGCAATGGGGAAGACTTCAGAGAAGCTCTTAAGTTGATCAAGTAAGGCTCCCTCCACTTGTGCAGCCTCACCCATTCCCTCTATGCTCATGCCATACCAGCCACTTGCATATTCCTGCGCATCATTTCTGAACTATGTTGCAGACCACTAAGCCCCCACCAACCTGCACCACATGCCCATGCATTTTCCTTGACCAGCACATCCTTTTTTACATGCCTAGGCATACCCCACACATCCTCCTTGACCTGCAACAGACCCCTTACACCCTCCCCAATCTGTGTGACAGCTTTTGCTCACATAAAAATATCCTAAATACCTTCCCGACTCATGCTGCACCCAGTGTGCTCTCCTCGCATCATATGGCATCTCTCACGCATCCTGTGCACCCCTCACAACTTGTACAGCACCTTCCCTACATCCTCCTCTTTGAGCCATATCAGGATGAGGAATGGGTGTATAGTTTTTCTTGCCATGCCTCACTGTTCCTCCACTCACCCAGCAAAGTGGCAGGTTGTTATGTGGTTCCTGCAAGGAGAAGGAAAGATTTCTGATACTCCCTGTCAGCTTCCTACAAGCAACACAAGTGGAAGTCAGAAGTCACTCCAACTTTTTTTTCTTTTTTTCGCTGTAATCATTTGATTTTTCCTGTTAAAAGTAAGGCAATGTCTCCAAAAGGAAGACCCAATGAATTACCGGTTGCCTTGTATTCACTTAAATGTCTACTTAAATCACATCATTGATAGGTGCAAATGACTGGTCTTGGGATAACTTGAAGCAAAATATTTATAGTTTCAGAACAAATAATGAACAGCCATCCCGAAATCTGCATGTGTTAAATAGATAATCATGTGTTGTAAATAGTAGTTGTAATCAAGACGAATGGTTTTGGATCACATACACTTGGCATAATTAATATTATAACATCTTACTTCAATGTATGAGCATGAGACTCCTCCAAGTTCTCTACAGAGGATGCATCTTGTCCAGAACAACCCACATTACAAAATACTATTGGGTCTTCAAAAAACCAGCCAAATAACTTCCAATAAATAGATCTATATAGCGCCCTATAGTGCTTTATAGCATTCTGTGAATGATTTACAGAGACAGCATATTATCCCCAACAATCCTTGTTTTACCGATCTCAAGAAGGATGGAAGGATAGGCCAACTTTATGCCCATCAGGATCAAACTCCAGCCTGTGAGCAAAGTTAGCTGTCAATATTACATTCTAACCATTGGACTACCTTATTATTATAAATAAATAATAATAAAAGTAAAGAAATTCTTATTTATAATAATTTAAATAATAAAAAATATTCAAGTAAAATAAATAAAAAGTAATGAAAAAATAAGATCAATCAATAAAATAACATCCAATAAAACTACACTGACCCTTCTTATTTAACAGTGACTATAATCTTGGATCTCTTTGGGTGCACACTAGACTGACGTGCACCTCTAAAGCATTCTAATCCTCCCTGTCTATGAAGCTTCTAGAAGAAAGAAGTGGCATATTCTACACAATTAATTCCTTTTTCCTATCCGAGTATAACAAAGAGGAATTTGGAAACAAATATTTATAATGTTTTAGTTCTTTCTATATTGTTAAACAACAAAGAGTAGAGATTTTGGCACTCAATTCAGAAATCCTTTCTCACATTGTTAAAATAATTTAATATATTTTGGAGTTTTTTTAGTTAATTTCTCATTGATCGTTACTGAGCTCTACTATACAATCTCATTAATTTCTTTATCTACTTCACTAATATTAAATTTCTATACCAACTGTGGTATAGAATATATATATATAAAGAACATATGCATATTCTTTTTCCTTCTTATTCTTTAAGAAATGAGTAATAAACAGATTTTATATACACCCATACACATACCTTCCTCCCTTTAGTGCTATAATACCTAGACCATTGCCTTTCTCAGATGTAATGCACATGTCAGATGTTGTTTTATACATGAGTAAAATTCCATTTGTTACTTTATGCATACATAAAACCATTTTATCTTCTGTAAAATCCCATTTCACACTTTATCATGCATTAACACCATTTTACACATAGAACTAATTCCCTTCCAATTTATTGTACATTTAGATTTAACAGACACCCATCCTGTTATTCTGTTAAATTGAGAGTTTCTTTCATTCTGATTGACTCTACATGAAATTGAGTTGGTAGATGGCAAAAATTTTAAAAATAATAATTACATTTTCTCATCCCAATAGAAGAAACTTCACATGGCATGCTAATATTAGCTTAAGCATTAGAAAAGTATTTTTATTTACCAACATTTGATATTGCCTATTCTAATGATTTGCCTCACTGTTTTGATGAAATTGCCATACACTTTCCAACTATCCAATAAAATGAAGTCATTGTTTTTAAATATATTGCTACAGGATTATATGGGAAATGATCTCATTGCAGTAATAAATCCAGCAATACTCTTTCGTCCATCACAAAGAAACTGTTCATTTTTTGAATAGCTGATCAAAGAAGTTTATTTACATTTTATACTTAAATCTAATACATTCTAGACTTAAATCTTTGGACAAAAAAAAAAAAAAACACACAGCAAAAAGGTTTCCAGAGTCCCAGATTACAATGGCCCTCCTCCAATGGACAATCAAAAATTAGCACGAAACCATTAATGGAAATAGCTGAGGACATTTGTGACGCAAAGGAGAGATATCAGCCTTTCTAACAGGACTTTGGGGTTGTCATAAATAGGTACTGATAATATTCTCTTCCTTATATCTAGCTGATGTCACCAGCCTCCAGCAATAGCAGTGGTTCCTTGTCACCATCCTCTTCATCAGACTGCCTAGTCACTCGGGGATGCCCTGGACGCAGCCATGTTGCTGCTTTGCGTAGCCGTTTTGAACTGGAATATGCCCTGAATTCAAGAGCTCATGGGACATGGTCCCAAAGGTAAGCATAAATTCCTTCCTTAGCCTATGGGATTCAAAGAACTGCCTGACCTATTCAAATTGCTCTTCGCATCCTACTAAGGAACAAAATGCTTGAAAGCATTACAGAAACAAAACACTCAGTAATAATTTCCCTTTGTAAACTAGAAGATCCAAAATATTCTATCAACAAATCAGCTTTAAATTTGGGGGGTCTTCCAAATGCTACCCTGCTTTTCCTGCTCAGACTTCCCACCTAGGGTTTCTGCATAAGCAGTCAGTTCTTGCTTGTTTGGACATTCCCATAATTCCATTGTATGCACATCATCTTCATTTTGCCTCTTTCTTCCCCAAATCTGTACAAGAAATCCTTCTTCCCTCTTTTCTGGAAAGTCATAGAGAAGGAACTTGACTGAGTCAAAGAAGCCCATCAGGTCATAGCTGTTTGTTTTTGGGTAGCCTTGCTGTGTAATGCCCTGAATCATTTTACTCAATTTGTGTATGGTATGTGGAAATGACCTTGGGAGATGGCAGGAGACTTTTACTGCCAGACTGGTAAAATTGATGTCAGCCTTCTCAGATATACCAGAAAACAGAAAAGGATAAAAGACAGGATCAGGTGATTTAATTCTGCTTTATTGGAAGGCTACATGAACAGAATCTTGCAAGTCTGAAAGTACAAATCTCCCTCCATCTGTTTTACAGTTTAGAGGTTAGCTGTGATGTATGTCCTCTCTTATCTGATCATTGTCAAGGCAACCTCACTTCCCACCTACCAACCCACACACCCCTCTGACAAACTTATTCCCACATACCATGATAATTTGTGTGATATTATTTGCTCTGATTGTTGGAACTCAAAGTAGTCAATTTTCCATGAGAAATAAGACTAAGCACAATTCAGGGTGATATTTGAAAAATATATTCAAAATGGAAGTCCTAGAGCTGGCAGAAAGTAGAGAGAAAGCTATAAGAGAAGAAACAAAAGGGACTGAAAAATCAAATCACGCAGCTGAACAGGACCTGAAATAGAAAGTGGTTGAGAAACGGGAAGAATTAACTCCAGAAATCAAAAAATTAGTAGAGTATAATTTTTTGGGAAAGAGATTATATTATTTGAAATTTTCAATCCTGGTACAATTGAGGACAGGAATCAGTTTTCAGGGAATCTGAGGGAAAAGCAAATAGGCTTTATTTATTTATTTATTTATTTATTTATTTATTTATTTATTTATTTATTTATTTATTTATTTTTAAAGGGAGGCTGGTAACTTGTTTCACTTTTTAGCAGAACTGGAGACTTTGCTAATATTGTTACTTCATGTCTTCATGTCAGTTCAGAGTTTTTTTTAAATTTATATATAATCTATTTATTAGATTTTTTTATCCCGCTTTTATTTTTTTATAAATAACTCTAGTGATCAACATAAATAATATTCTCTCCTCCTCATATTTTCTCCACAACAATCCTGTGAGATAAGTTATGCTAAGAGCAAGTGACTGGCCTGAAGTAATCAACTGGTTTTTCATGGCTAAAGCAGAACTAGAACTGACAGTCTCCTGGATTCTAGGTCAGCACCTTAACTATTATAATATGATGTTAACCTTTGTTTAGTCCTATTGCTATAACTTGCTAAAGCTGTTTACTCTGCGTTCTTGGCAACATTGTAACAGAAAAGGATAAAAGGCACAATCAGAATTAAGATGCTATACCTACCGTTGACTGGACATTTTCCCAATAGTAAATTAAAAGTATCTTCATTAGCATTTTCCTTCTCTTGCTAAAGTGATACAAAGGTTTTTCTCATTACTGTTTTCTCTTGTTACTTTGAAACCTCAATAGTTGAATGACTCTAGAAAATGCTAAGTCACAAGTAGGAAAATAATCTCTAGCTTTACTTACCATTTATCATCCTGCTTTTGCCCTTCCAATTCCAATGGCCTCAATCTATTCCTGAAAGTAGTTCTTTAAAATTCCTTTAAAAATGTAATTGTGCTTTTAGATTTGTTACTACAACAGCAGTGGAACTAATCTATCTTTTTCCATGTTAGATCTAGAAGGCCTGTTATGTAATGATAGAAATGACTACAGAATTTTATATAAGATATTCTTCACCCTGCTAACAGGCTCAGTGCCATAATTTGCTTTGGAAAAGAAACTGATGGGCTTTTGTGTCTCACATTAATCTAGACAAGGGTGGGATTCAAATTTTTTAACAACCTGTCTGTGGGCACGACTAGGTAGACGTGACTAAGTGGGCATGGCCATGTGACTGAGTGATCATGGATTCATCTTTTTTGGCAGCAACCCCCCCCCCCATCTTTTGCCTCATGGACCTCAGGGAAGCCTCCGGGGGGGGGCATGCAGCACTTCCTCCTCCAAGCTCCATTTTTGGGTCTTCTGGGCCTCAGGGAAGCCTCCCGGGGGCATTTTTGCTTCCAGAAGGCTTCCCTGGGGCCCAGGAAGGCAAAAAATGGAGACTGGGGGCATGCAGCACCCCCCCCCCCCCCGCTCCATTTTTTTGGCTTTCTGGGCCTCAAGGAAGTCTCCTGGGGGGGATTTTTGCTCCCAGGAAGCATCTCTGGGACACAGGAAGGCAAGAAATTGAGTGGGTGGTTGCTGCATCCCCTCCTTTTGCCTTCCTGGGCCTCAAGGAAGCCTCCTGGGTGAAGCAGTAAGACAGCGAGGGGAATTCCGGCACAGCTGATCATCGGAACAGTTGATCATCAGGAGAGGGAAAAAAGAAGTACCTTGAGGAGTGACTGGGCAAGGGAGAACACAGTCAGCGATGTCAGGCATGCGCATGATGACGTGCATGGGCGATAAGGACTGACTGGGCAGGGAGGGGAGGGGCCAGCCGGGGGCATGATGTGCCGGTTCTCCAAACTGTGCAGAATCATTACAATTGGTTCTATAGAACCAGTCCGAACCAGTAGAATCCCACCCCTAAATCTAGACTAGAGGTAGGGAAGGATGGCTCCTTTATGATTTGTGGACTTCAACTTCCAGAATTCCTGAGCCAGTCACGCAGACTTAGGAATTCTAGGAGTTGAAGTCTACAAGCCATTGTTCCCCACCCCTGATCTAAACAAAAAAATATTTAAACAAACCAATTTGAATTGAGTAAGAGCAGAGAGCAATATCACTGTGCTTCAGAGATTCCAGCTGCTGAAACTTTTTTTTACATGACACTGTGGATCTTGGGAAATATTAATATCATAATTTTCATTTCCTGGACAAGGAGAAAGTGATTTAATTGTAACTATGACAACAAAGGACTATCTTTAGTCCATTAAGTGCTGTGCTGTTATTATTGGAATACCTAACAATGAAGGTCCCAGGTAGACATATAATTCAGTTTTCTTGAAGGAATCATCTGCCACTGTTTTTCAGGAGATGAGCCCAAACCATTTTGTTCATTTAGTTCATGTGCTAGTACTACAGTGTCAATAATGTATTCTGAGCATAAATCAAACATCAATATCACAGCATAATATCTTAGCATAACATTGTTCGTCTTGAAGTAAATCCAAAACTATAAGCCACACATGAAGAAATGCAGTCTAGCTTTTACATCTGTAGACTTCGGGGAGGATCTCCTTTTGATAATCATGCAAGGGGTTAGAACAACAATGAATTTGTGAAGAAAGCAACAAGATTCAGGGCGTATTAGAGGATTTTATATTAATTCCTCTTTCAAGCTGCAGCATGTAATAGATTTGCATGAAAGAATAAGCAAGTGACACATTTAGGTTATACTATGGATGCCCAAGAGGGTGAACAAAGTAGTTATCACAGCAGCTTCCCTGCTACTGTAATTTAATGTACACAACAGTGTGCCACCCAAGCTCATTAGATGGTTGAAATGGGTTCCTGTAGAACCCAAAGGGTTGCAGAAGAGTTCCCCTCTCAAATGCTATGAAATACAAATTAACTAACTCCAGTCCTATAAGTAAAACATTGAAAGAGTTACCCAGAGGCAAAATATAAACTAAAATGAAGATGGTTTCTGCAGATTCAGTGGGTTTTTTTTTCCCAATTATATGACATACTGAGATGATTAATAACCTAGCTTTCAAATGACAATGGTTTCTTGAGGCTTTAATTTTAAAAAAACATACAAACTGAGAGCAGGAGTGACTCAGGGCTGTGTGCTCACAACTGTTGCAGTATGTTGTTACACCCTTTGTCTCTCCAAGCTCATCTGAGTTGCACAAACTACAAGGCTGCACACAATGACGAAGGTTGTTTGCCTAGCTGTGGGCCCAAAACCCACATGCAGAGTTAAGGAGGTGTGAAATTACTTACTTCATCCTTCTGTACATATGATCCATTTTTGTTAGTAAAGTTACAGTGGCCCAATAGAAAATGAGCCTCTCCTTGGGATGTGGCTGCACTATGTGGAGAGAGAAAAATTGACTGATTGACTGAGCATACACAAAATACAAATGCATCCCAGTTTGTCTTCTTCTGACAAATGTACTACCATGCACGTGCATATATAAGCTCATCCACATATTCCTATTTTATTATAGTGCTCCTGATACTACTCCAACCCTGAGAGTTGAACAGGGTGTGGATGATGCTGTTTGATTACTCATGTTGTTGTTCATTTTTCTCTGACACCTGATCACTGTTCAAATATGTACTTTTTTTTCCTACCCCAAAACCCCTAGCCTCCAACGTTGCCTTCATCCCAGCACTCATCTGACAGGTTTTACAACTGGCCTCTTTTTTTGCAAGATAGAACACACAAACATTGCTTAGTCCAGTGCAACCATCCAGATTCCTCCTATTTCCCAGCCCCATCAGAACGCATCTGTGCAGATGGTGGCCCATCTGCAAACCATGCTCATAAGTTCATCAAAGCCTGGCACTCCACAAGCAATTCCATCAACAGACACTTTGACCTATAAACCCCTCAGAATCCAGATCAACCACACAGCCAATCAGAGACAGCACCGACCCTCAATGAACCCACACAAGCCCCCCCCCAACCAGCACTTCATTTCCCAATGACCCTCATGTGATATAACTTACCCATCACAAGACTCTCATTTACACACTCACATCTGAAGCCCTTATAAACAGAAGAACAGCGACACTGACATCCCCTAAACTCTGCTGAAGATATTACCTAACATGGTAATAAAATGTTCAGAAACCAATCCACAAGCTTGGAGAACAAACCTTCACCCTCATCCTACACCCAAGCTACAGATATTCACCACTATGATTGCGTTAAATGAAACCTTGTCATGTTAGCTCACATAAAAGAATCTTGGAATAATATTTAGACCCAACTTTGGAGGGGAAACCTATGGTCCATTGCCCAGGGAGAGTCTGTATTCCACCCAGAAGAGCTGGTCATAGTCTGCAGTCATTGCTAAATGTATAACATTCTGTCTCTTAGATAACTGATTGACTTGCCCTTTTGCTTTCATGGTTTTATGCGTGAGCAGAGGTAGATGGATGAGCTCCACTACAGAAAAATATTTGAGAAGTAAGTGAAGCTGATGACGCGTTTCTTTACAGTTTAGTGGAATTCAACAAATCTAATTCTATTATCCTGTCAAGTTCCACCAAAAAAGATCTTGAGAGTATTTTTCTAATTAAAAAAAAAAGATCCTAGTAACAGGAAAATACATCTATAGGATTTACTGTATCTGTGTTGGTGAAAAGCCTTTCTTTTCTCCAGATTTTAGGGAGGAAATAATATACAGAATAATTAATTTTCCATAAAGTTATGTTCACTAATGTGCCTTTTAAAAAAGAGTATCAGTCATTAACTAATAATGAAAGGAGGTTGTTTTAATCTAACTTTTCAAGGTTATTACAAACCAATTTACTGAAAGTAAACTAAATGGAGAAAAATGTTTTCTGAGTTACGGAACTCAACTGAGATTTTTCTGGAACATTTAAAAGCCAACAGCCATTATTTTATCCTGTCCATTAAGTACCTACTTTGGTCTAATAAATGTAGTTTGGCATTCATGCTTTGAGGAGTTCAAGCACAAGAAGAAATATTCTGCCAGGTTTGTGAACTTACTGATATTTAAGGAAGAAAATAAGTTGTAAGCTGTCACTTAACTTACAGACAGACTATACATGAAAGTGTAAGGGTATGCACATAAGCACATATACATAGACATGAATAATGCCAGTTCTTGCTTATAGTTTTACTTTCATGAAATAACTGATAGGTGAAATTTTATATGATATAAAACTACATTTTACATATTGTTGAGAATCAGAATAACCCATCTTAGATGGTTACAATACAAGCAACTTATTCATCACCTAAGCTTTACACAGAGAAGTAAAATCTGAACTTGCCTATTGTAATATTGAATCATAGAATGGCAAAAGGTGGTTGTAGGCTGTTTTCCCCAGTCTGTTATTAAATTCTCAATAGATACTATTCAGATTCTTTTGAAGTTACCAGTCTACTGGCCTTCAAGATAATTGGCCCATTGGAAAATTGCTCTTATTAAAATGTTTATCCTAATGTTTCCATCAACAATCCAGCTCTTCCAACATTTTCTTTTCTTCTTTCCCATCCCTCAAATTAGCTGCCCTGCCTCCATTCTGTACATCTTCTTGTATGGTCATTCCAATTTGTTTACATTTTTAATGAACAATATTCACAACTAGATACAGAATTGAAATTATGCCTGCCGTAATTTTGCCTAATGCAAAATTATTTCCTTGTGCCTTGCAAAGGAGTATTCTATTAATACAGACTAAAATTTCATCCCCCCTTTTAGCAGCTGCAATCTTATTCCTAACTCAATCTGTCTATGCTCTAAAACTAACCCCATTGAATTCAATAGGGTTTAATTCCAGGAAACTGTAAGTTTGGAACTTAAGCATCTCAACACTAAGAACACTGGCATTTGTCATAATAGTTTGCCAAAATTATTCAGCTGTCAGAAATATGAAATGGGGCTACTGTACTTGTCTTCTTCAAAGCAAAAGGATGGATCAGCCTTCCCTATAGGTTGTAGCTCATGATTTATGCTTTCCTCTCCATTTTGATAGCCTGTCCCTACTCCTTCTTGCCTGACCTCTTCACATGGCTGAACAGTCTGCAAGCTCACAATTCTTTGATTTGTTCTATGCTGTCATGTGTACAGTGGTACATCAATCTCTTTCATAAAGCAAGATTGTTGTACAAGAAATTTGATAAGTGTTTCCAGGCTGTAGGATGATTCTGGAGGGAAAACACCAAGATGCTTTCTTCAAATTGGATGTCTCTTCCAATTTCCAATTCTTGCACAAAGTATCAAACGTTCAGTAAATGTGTGATATATATTGCGGGAGGGGGGTGCATTTGTCATATCCTACAAATGGTGATGCCTCAAACCAAAAAGCAGTGCTGAAAGGTGTTCTCCAAAATTTGCATAGGTAGATTTTAGAAAAGCAAAGCAGGTCTGGCTTCCCCAGGTCTGGCTTCCCCAGGGGCAAACACTACAAGGTCACTAACCCTTTTGCTCCTTCAAATCTAAGAATCATGGCCAGTGGCTCCATTCTCAGGAGAATAATGTGGGGACAGTCACATCATTATGCTTCTGACTCCGAGGTGGAGCCCAGTGACCTTGCCAAGAAGCTACAATATTTAGAAAGGCAGCACTTCTGGGGTTTTGCAGCAACTCTCCCATTCCTTCAAACCAACTGAGGCACTTGCTTATAGCTTTACAAGGACAGGAGGCAGGGAAGTATGTTTCTCAGCAGATGCTTTTTATGTTGAGCCTTAAAAATGTTGCATGAAGGTTTTTAATGAACCATGAGAAGCCAGTAACCACTGAATGACAGTAGGCTCAGAGCACCAAGTAGTAGTTTAGCAGCAGGAGACAAGTTTCCAGCAGCCCCACTTCAGGGGATGCTGCCTGCACATTGAACAAGTCAGACTCCAAATGAGGCAGCTCTTCCAAGCAGATATAAATAAAAGATGCAATGTTCCTATGGGAACCCTTTGGCATATTGGATTACCTATTCCCCAGCTCGAGTTTCTTTTCAGTTATATTTCACCTATACTTCAGGGCATGCTTTGAGAACACTAGAGACTGAATTATATTTTTCTAACTATAATCTACACTGTGGCTTTATTATTTCCTTTTTTAATAATAAATTCATTAAAAATTATCATTAAAAGGATAAAAACTTAATATAAACTTAAAAAAGAGATAAAAAGAAAAAAATAGAAAATTCAGAAAAGGAAAAAAATAGAAAGAAAAATAGGAAAGAAAGAAGACATAAGAATATAGGAAAGAAAAAGAAAAGAAATATATGAAGAAACAATTCTCCCCTTTATCATAAGTATAAACTCAATTTTAATAATTTATGATCCTCTCCGAAAATAAAACAAATGATCTGTTCTTTCCATCTCTTATCTATAAACAAATCCTCAAATCCATACAATTCTGATTAACAGAAGTCCATTAAGAGATAACATAGATAATAAATCTGTTTTATCCTTGATCAAAAAAATCTTTCTATTCCTTAATGTCGATGGAGATTCTCAGTCATTCAGGTCATGGTTGTCCCAAAGGTGCTTTTTCAAGAGGCAACTTGATTTTTCGCTTCTCATCAAGAAGTTGCTTCAGCTTTGTATTCTTTCCCTTTACTTTTAACAATCTTGATCTTTAATCCATTCAAATAATGCCCTAGAAGTTGATTGCTTTCTATTTTGTCTTTGTCTCTTCTCATAGAATTTTATCAAGTTTTAACAAGTCTGTTTTATAAGTCCAGTGTAGGAAAGTTATTCAGGTCACTCTTTTGTCTTATTATTTGTATATCCCTGAACTCACCTACTGCATTATTGAATCATAGATTAGGAATGGGGAGACTGTAGACAGTTTACCCTAATCTGTTATCAAATACTTAATATGGAATTAAAACATCAGTTGGTGTCATTTATATCTCCAGTGTAGCATCCTTTTGTGGCCTTATGTTTTTCTTTCTATAGACATGCACATAGATATTCAACCTGTGGTTAATGAACCCTTGGGGAGGGGGTGCAATGTCATCACAGGGGGTCCATGAAGGCTTGAAGAAATGTGATTTAAAACCTGAGTTAAGTCTTGGTGGTCTATAGCTACAAAAGGTATTTAAAGAGGATCCATCGGGAAGAAAAGGTTAAGAACCACTGGATTAGAGGATCTGGAGACATAACACTAATGCTCCCTTACCAACGCTTCAGTTAAAATAGCAGGACCTTCATGTAGTTCTATCAGGCATAGGCCTCAACATATGAAAAAAAAATGACATAAAGAAGCTAGGCGGTCTTCTATCTTTGATGTAAAGATAAGATATAAAATATACATGATCCATATCAGGAAGGACTTAAAATCTGTTTATTGTCTTGGGAAGCTGTGTTCCCAGATTCCAACAACATTCTTTTACATCACCTGCAATCTATTCCTTTTGAAACAACATAACAGGGATATTGCATTTGGGTGCTTCCACACACAAATCTCCATTCTTCACCTCTGAATTCTAAGACTACCTTACCATTTAGGGTAGAAGTGGAGAATTACGACCTCTGTATGACTTGTGGACTTCAATTCCCAGAATCTCTCAGTCAGCATGGTTGAAGTCCACAAGTGATAAAAGGGCCATAGTTCCCCCACCCCTGGTCTAAGGAATAAGTACACTTCCTAACTGCTTTGCAAACTTTGGCTGAATAACAATGATAATAAAGTTGCATAAACCTTATATAAAGTAAAGGTGGTTTGTCATTTTCATTCCCAGTGAATGGGAAAAAATGGCTGGAGTTTTAATGCTTGAAAGTAAAAAGATTCTAGAACCAGGTTTAGCCTTGAGACCATTAATTCCCCAAGATATGTGTCTCAGCATCTTTTCCACACAAATATGCAGGTGTCAACTTTTACCCCTACATGTTTTGAGTTTGGGCCAGTTACTTCGATGTTAAAAATAGTTTACCGCTCAGCAAGTAAAAAGTAAATTCTTTACTTTTGCACAGCATGTAAAACAATTTGCATGAAAAGATAACTGGAATTTTCTAGTCTGTTGTATTTTCCAAACAAAACACAAAGAGGAACAACTCGGTGAGTTGCAGTAGCTTTAGAAAAGAATTGGTAATATAATAGCAGAAGTTTTAAGATAAATAAACATTTGGTTGCCATCTAGAACATTCAGTGGTTTGAATTCTATTATATAATTACTTCATTTTAACTCATATCTTGAACATTCACATACAGCTGTGTGAAAAAGGCTAATTTCATATTAGTAACCATGTCTGGTTACCTGAACGGTCCTTTTCAGGGCCACAAACAATAAAAATGTTAACAAAACCCTAGCATCGGCCTTAGCAATTGCAACAGGCATGCCACTGGGTATGCATAAGTTAATCTGTTTTCATAGTCATTGTAAGCATGCATTGTGAGCATGCAAGAAGATTCACAATCCCCATCCAAACAGCACCAAATTGTAAAAAGCTTATGCTTTTCACTTAAAAATCACCACTATTTATTTAAATATAACAATATTTGCATAGCAGTTAGCATAAAATATCATAAAATCAATGGCCTTTTCAAAAAATGACATAAACTGTCAACTGTAAAGCATGCAGGACTTTTTCAAAGAGCTGTATTTTGTGCTTAATATAGATACAACATCAACATATTTTTAAAATATCCTACGTATATTTAGTTTCCCTTTTCTCCTAAATAATCCTGAATTTGACTGTGTCTATGACTTTGTCCACTCTATCCAAAGAAATTGGATAAATGGTTTCTTTGGATTTCTGTAACAGAAGAAGAAAATCTTCTATGTTCTCCCTTATTGTCAACAATCACCAGGATACAGAGATACATAGATATATACATATATACATACATACATACATACATACATACATACATACATACATACACACACATATATCAATGGAAATGTGTGTGGAATATTTTTGGGGTGCAGTTGTTATTAAACATGGAAAGCAGAGAACTACAGAATGATGAAAAGATGACAGTCTATTGAAAGTCAGAACATGTATTTTTTACCTCTTGGCATTTCATAACTACCTAAAGGCATGAACATCAGCTATAATGAACATCAACTTTTAGTTCTGTTCTTCTTTGAAATAATTTTGAGCAACTTCTTTTTTATAAAGATGTTTGGGAAAATGCTTCAGCAAAATGTCTTTGGAAGAACTCATTTGTCACCCATCTTAAGAATTTTAAGACTTACTGTCTTATCTGGACGTCCTTTTGGAGGCTGCCAATTTGGAAAACGCAGGTCTACAGTGACTTACTGATGGTCTTATTTTCTATGAGCTACAATACAAGTCTTCAAAAAGTGTAGGACAGGGGTGTCAAATTGATGGCCCATAGGCCAGATGCATCACACACAAGCCATGCCTGCCCCAGCTTCATGGGATTCAGCAGTTCTGGAGAACTGGAAGTGGAAATTTTGAGTAGCTTGGAGAACCGGCCCATCTCACCTCTTACTGGAGATTTTGCAGTCTCCTTCCCCTGCCATGCCCACCAAGCCAAGCCCACAGAACCGGTAGTAAAAAAAATTGAATCCCACCACTGGGGAAAACATCACAATACATCACATGATGGTGATGCCACGAGTTTGACATCCATGGTCTAGGAGGAGGAATGGCAAAGCCAGGGGGTGAACTAAAAAGAGGATTCAGTTTCGAATCTTTACATAATCACAAAGGAACTAAGTCCAGCCTCCCTTGATTGACACTGACTCTGATTAAACTCTAACTAGGTACCGATCATTAGTTGAGAAGATTCCTGTGCATAGACTTTTAGCAATAAATCAGTTAAATGGAATCTTCACATGTGGACTGGCCTTTTATGCCTGACAGATGATGATGCATTCTCTTGTTTTCCAAATGTGCAATTCTTCTTTGGTTACTTTATAACACGACAGAGAGAAGGAACATGATAAATATTATATATGTGGTTAATTTCTTTTTAATTAAATCAATGCCACATGACTATTAGTATGTTTTCTGGAGAAATAATTATTTAAAAAGCTCCATCTCCAGTATTCTTACATTAGCTACATCTGTCCTTTACATCATCAGTGATATGGAAGGTTTTTATAGCAATTGTAATTTGTAAGGCTTTTCATAGGAAAATGGGTTTGAAAGGCAACAGTCAGCATTTAGTAATATGCACCTATATTTTTTTTTCCCAGTATGATTGACAATAAAATTTGATAACTTTTGAATGAAGAAGCCTAATTCTGATTGCAAGTCTTAAAAGAAATATTGTTTTAAAGCTATTTTAGTTATTGAGGCTTTGATTTGAAGGGTTTCATTGGTTTTGCTTAAAAAGATTGATAACTAATTACATGACTTTATGGCTTCTCTTATTGGAAACTAAGGCACCATTTTCATAGTTATGTGGAAAAATAATTTAAATGGGATAGAAGTAACCTAAGAAAACCTGAAGGGGGGGTAAAGGAGTAATGCTCAGCTTCCAGAATCTGCAAATGACAAATTTTGTTCAGATGTTTATCAACTGGAATCCACCCTTTGGTAAATAAAGTAGAAACACCAAGGTAGTGATTATTTTATTTCATAAAAAATAAATTTTAAAAATAAAATTTAAAAATAAATTTTTCCCCATTCTGAAATATGAATTGATTCTTTTTACAGAATGCTCTGACAATATCAGCAAGATCCCAAATCAATACATTCCAATTTATTTATTTATTTAACTTAATTAAATGGAATACGTCCAGAAGTCTCATTTCAAATGAAGCTAGCATCACCTTCTTAATTCTGAACTCATTCCAATCTTCCACCTTCTGTTACCGAACATGTTCTGAACAAATTATTTGCATTTCCCTCAGTAACATTCCTAGTAAGTTAACCAACACTTTGATGAAATTGCATCTCTCTGAGAACATACTTGCCTTCTTAAGAATGAAATATCTGACAGAGAGCAATCACATTGGGATTATGATTTGTTCGTGATGTATTTTAGAAATGCTAAGATGCAAGTTTATTTACTTGTCCAAATATGTGTGTATTGAATGTTTGATTAGCAGTTTTGGTTACCATCTTTACTTATCTGGTGATGTTACCTATCTGATGATATTATCTGGTGGTAATGAAACATCTGCAAAGCAACAACAACAACAACCAAGCTTAGAGAACACCAAAGTGTACTCCAGAATACCATACTATAGATCAGGAGTGTCAAACTCAATTTCATTAAGGGGCACATCAGGGTTGTGTTTGACTTCAGGGCATGGTTGGGCATGGCCAAGGTGGGTGTGGCCACCTTGACATCACTTGTGTTGGGGGACAGGCCTGTGGTAGCCCAAGCACTCTGCCAGCAAAAACAGGCTTCCAAACTCTGTTTTCAGCTGGGACGGCCTCCTGTAACCCTCTGCCAGTGAAAATGGAGTGCCGTTTTCGCTGGCAGATGCACCACAGGCCAATCCTTTCCTGTTTCCTGGATGGCCCCACAAGCCAGATCTAAGCACTCCATGGGCTGGATCCAGCCTTGACTTTGAAACCTCATAGATGAATTGGTACATCTATAAACTGAGTAACTAACCTGATCCATGGATTTGAACCATTTTTCTGAAGCTATCTTCTCCTTTGATCAACATCCTAAGTTGATAGTTCCAAATAATGTTATCAAATCATATCTCTCTGCCAAGAAATAATACTCTCTGAAAGTTGTGGATGGTGTGTTGGTAGAATCTGAGTCAATGTCAACTCTGTGAGAATTATTTTGAATAATATTCATGATTCTGAGTTTTGCATTTGACTTTGACACTCATTAGATTCTATTGCCTGGGTGCACTTTTGTAACTAAACATTAGTTTTAATTTAAGTAAATGTGAACTCGGATTAGTGACATAGACAAAGTATGGCTTCTCTAATAGCAAGAAAGAATAAATGGAATGAATTAAGTAAATAAATGAACAAACCATTTCAATTCAGTAGAGACCTGGGAACACTAATGACATGAATTCATTCTTCTACTACCCACAGAGTAGAGGTGTAGGACATGCAGTATATGGATGGGCTTCAACTTATAAGTTATATTCCATTGCATGCATATTTCATTTGAAAATAATAAAGATTGATATTGAAACAGTGTGGCTAATCTGGACAATGGTGCTATTAAGAAGAATTACTTGTTTCAGAATAGTCTTTGCATTGAAATGGTTGAATATTTATTACCAAATATTATTAACTGGTTTTAATATTATGCTAGTTTCATGTATTATTTGCATATTCAAGTATTAAAAGTGATTTAGCCTATATTTCATTCCAAAATACCAGATGGTAAACAAAAAAAAATGTAACTTCAAATATGCTCAATATAATAAACTTTTGCAGTCTCTTTTGCAATGCAGCAAATAGTTTTTAACATTCTGAAGAACAATTACCAAAAGTTTTCAAATATTTCCAAATGATCCGCAGAATTTTTTATAAGCAATAAGTTTAGGCTTAGCATCCAAGCCTAATGAAATATAGTATGAGAGTAAACAATTTTTAATCCTTCATTTCTCAGCATTGGCATAATTATCAGGAAAGCAAGAGCTGGGTGGATGGACAGATAAATAAACAATATGTAGAAGACAAACTGTATAAAGAAAAATGGATGGAAATATAAACATCCAAGGCAACACAAACTGAGTTACAAAG
>BLBF01000020.1:27476392-27487507 GCA_015471245.1 Laticauda colubrina | reverse complement strand
AACGTTGCTACAACTTTAAAAGCACAGCTAGAAGGACATGGGAAAATACCCGAGCAAAGCTGAACAGCATATATATATATACATATATATATATATACATATACATACACATATACATACACATATACACACACACATATGTATATATGGAAAGCAGGCACATTTTACCAAGGAAAAAAGAGCAATATGAATCTTATTAAAAATAGCTTTACATGCTGTAAAGGTTCCTACAGATAGCTATGATTTATTTATTATTAAGTCTCTTCTCTTTCAATGGGACTTATTTCCAGAAAGGTATCTTAGAATAAACATTTATTTATCTAATAGTGTGAATCCAGCCACTGAAGTTATGAAATTCTTACCTGCCATAAGTTTGAAATTATCGTGATCAAAATCACTAGGGATGATGCATTGCTGGAAATAATCTTGAATTTGTTCTTTCAGCCACAACTTCACCAAAGGTTCTTTGAAGACACCAATCTTTGAAATTACTTCAAATAATTCCTTACTTTGGGATAGCACAGATGTGTCCTACAAATTACCTGGCTATTAATGGGCAGTTGGGAGGCTTCCTTTTTCATTCAGAGGGAATACTTGATAATGATAGTTGCTCATCAACTGAGAGCAGCTGGCAGAGGCTGGCTCTATCTGATCATTTCCAAGAAATAAAGGAATGTATTTACAGTGAATATTATTGGGATTTGCTTCAAAGGGTAATGCTCTGTTTAGCAAAGAAATTAGCATGCACAAACCTGATAGTACAGATGTAAATAAAATATTTATAGTGTGATGGACCTATCACCTCACATTGCTAATAGCACTGAAAGTAGTCCAGACATTGGGGCAAAGCTCAAGATTAGAAACAAGCTATTCCAGAAATGTTTCTCTGCATAATGTTTCTGTCCTCCTCCTCCTCCTCCTCCTCCTCCTCCTCCTCCCCCTCCTCCTCCCCCTCCTCCTCCTCCTCCTCCTCCTCTTCTAGTGCAGTTCTTCACTGTAAAAGGCATTTCCATATTTTGAATCAGATTACTTTATTTTTAACTCATACTGGTTTTGTAGCAAGCTCTAAAAGGTACTCTTGTTTACCCATTCTCTTTTCTACAATTTACAGCGCTGGTCAGCACTCTTCTCAAGGCCTTTCTTTGGAAGAGATGAGAAGAAATTTTCAATGCCCGCCTATTGACCAAAATGGTAAAATAAAAGTCTTCTTCAATAATAAATTGTATTAATGGACTGGTGATACTTTCTTTGAAATGCAATTGATCCTCCAAGTTTATAGTACCCAGAAATAAGAAATCAGCAACCTTGGTAATAGGAGATAACATTAGCACTTACACTTATATACAGTTTGATAGTGCTTTGCAGCCTTCTCCAAACAGCTTACAGAGTCAGCATATTGTCCCCAACAATCCAGGTCCTCATTTTACCAACCTTGGAAGGATGGGGGGCTGATCAACCTTGAGCCAGTGGGAATCAAACTCCTGGCAGTGAGCTGAATTAGCCTGTAATACTGCATTCTAATCACTGTGCTACCATGGCTCAGTTATTATTATTACCTTTATTGTCAGAGGACAACATGAGTACAATGAGATTGACTGAATCTCCCTTCATGCACCCCCCACAACACAACTCACAGTGAGGACAGAAGTCCCTAACCCAGTTCTAATCTTATTACACTATGTGACCTTGTTACACAATGTGCCAGTCCTGCAAGTCTGTCATATTATGTTGACATGAAGTTATTTTCCATTCAGAAGTCAAGCAGCCCATGGGTAGAAACTATTCTTCAGCCTGTCGGTTGGGGCTAGCTATGCTTCTATATCTCCTACCTGATGGAAGGAAGGGAGATATAGGAGATGGTAGGATTGGTAAGTGCTGACCGGGATGTGAGTCATCCCTGAGAATTTTCCTCACTCTTCCAAGGCAGCGAGCCCCAGCTGCTGCTCTTTGAGCTGTGCAAGACCTTCAAGGCGCTTAATTTTAATTAAAGTCAAACTTCATTTGGTGCCTGAATTGGTTTTTGTGAAATGATTGGTAAATGACACTGTTGCTAAGAGAACACTGTGACAGAGAGAGGGGAGCTGGGCTGCAAAGACCACTGGTTACTGCCATCTCATTCAACTAAAGTTCTTTCCTATAATGTCCTGTGCCTTGACTTTTTTTTCTTTTTCTTTTTCACCTCTTTGGAAACCAGAGAGATTCCTTTAATAAGTGATCTCCTCCTGACCTCCTTTTCTCTGCAGTGTAGTACTTACCTTTAAAAAGAAGCTAACTGCAAGCTCAGCTCTGTGATCTTAATTAGTTGATTAGAACCTTCTGACCAGCAGGCAGCTGCTGCCTGCAACTGACCAGACCTTGATCAGTTTCAACTGAAGACTTTTGTTATGCTGAATAAAGTTGCTTTTTTCAGTCATAATTGTGAAAGGTCACTGTCTGAGGCAGTCACTAAACAAGTAGGCCTGGACACCTTTGAGGTCGCTTTGCGGACTGATGTCCAACACTTACTTGAGGCTTGACACAACACTGCTAGTTGTCAAAGGTGCCATCTAACTAGCTCCAAAATAAGGCACTATCCTCGTGAATTAAACAAATGATTTTTTTTTCTGGTGTTAAGGTTCGGCAAGAAAGAAATACAGCACTTTTAATAATTAACCACCACATTTTCTCAAATTTTTCCTTGAAAATGGAGCTTATGGCAGACTTACTTGATGGTCTTTGCATGCTGGCTGGGTCCATATTAAAAAAAAAAAAATACACTCCCACCTGTATTTTAGATAAAGAAGCCAGAAGAAATGGAGTTTCCTGTTTTAGCACTTCATTTGGATGCAGTGAGAGAAATAGCTTACTTTGTCAAATCAACAAGAATTGGGATCTTGTTTGTTATAAGTGGTCTTCATCCATGATGGTCTTAGTTCAGAGATTTGATGACTAGGCTGAACTGTCATATATTCCACAAAAGGAATAATTGAAGCAATGATATTTAACCTATGTCCCAGATGATAAATATTCTAATAAGCAAACAGGTACTTATGTATAAGCTATTGTAACAGTAATAATTCAGGATTAAGGACATAATTATTTCTGACAGACAGTTTATTGTTGATCAGTTAATCTCCCATTCAGGGTCAAGATATGTATATTTTAAAAAATCAAACAGAACTGTGAGAGGGGATTAACATTTCCCACGTTTCTATCGCCCATCATTTTAAATGGCTAATGTGATTGTGAATATGAAGGGCATCCCGTCTGCTTGTCAGATCCCATCTCTGTCATTTTCCTGTAAAGAAATGTGGGTTTGAATGTGGTAACTTCAGGTCATAAAAGATGCAGCCGAAGCAGATTTTTTTTCATTTGGCAGCAAATCTGTGCATTTCTGCTCCCAGGGAAGCTCTCTGTGCTAGCTTTCTGTATACAGAGGCCTGATGAACCTAGGAAGAAGAGAGACAAGGTGTGGTAGCTAGGCTGAATAGCATTTGCAATGAGCACTTGAGCTTCTGTTTTGTTTTCCACAGGTTATGTGTCGGATCCCATGAGCACGCTGCGATTTCCTTCCTGCAGCAACAGTGGCAGCTTTGAAGACAGTGGCTGACAGCAGGAGCCATCTACCTGCAGCGAGAATCTCCACCAATTGGCAACAACAATTCTTCCTCTGTCACCACTGTTCCCAGACATCATACATTACAGCAAAGAGCCTTATGCTAGCTTGTTTATTTACTGTTAGCTAATACTTCCCCTATAAATTACTCCTTCACCATTTTTCCCCTCCTATTCCAGTAATTTAAAGAAGGTGAGGAAACATAAATCAGCTAAGTTGCAGAATTTAGGAGAGGGGGCTGTTCACCCAGGAATGTACTGTATCTGTGGTGCCAGTAAAAGTAATTAGTGCCCAATATATATTTTCTCTAGTAAGCACCTAGACAGGAGGGGAAAATAATTGTTACACTGTGGGAAATTACAATCTTAGGACTCCCCATGGTGGAAAACTTACACTTCCTTTCTTTCAGGGTAGTAGAGAAATTTATTGCTCCACATTTCCTGTAGGATTACTCATCTTCCTTTTCACCGGGGCATCCTTTAATCTCATCCATCACCTGAGTGGCTCCCCCAGTATTTCTTCCAAACCTCTAGATCAGTGTTTCTCAACCTCAAAAATTTTTAGAGTGTGGACTTCAACTCCCAGAATTCTGGGAATTGAACTCCACAAGTCTTAAAAGTTGTTGAGATTGGAAAACAAACATTGCTGTTGGCCATCACTTGCCCTTCTAATTTAATGTTCTTTATATCTTCCCTGGGGTTTGCTTAATCTATGCTGAAGAACCCAATAAATCAGCCAGAATTTCTTTTTTTAAAAAGGTAATTTGTTACAAACACTTTGAATTAAAACTGCAATGCAATGTGGCTTAATGTGGCACTGTTCAAAATTGTTAACTGATTAATATTAGCGTTCAGGTTTATTTTCTTTTGCTCTGTTTGGTGTGGTGTGGATAGTTTATTCGTCTATTTTAATGTTTTCTTGAAAGATTACTAGAGTTTGTAGACTTGTAGAGGACTGCAATTAAGAGTACCAGATCTTTATAGCTTTTCTTGAATGTTGTCCAATCATTTTGTCCCAAGGCTACAGTAAGATGTAGTCAGATTTGAAATCAGTTACTTCAACAAGCTAGTCAATTCCTAAAGCTGCCCGCATATAAAACCCTAATGTAGTTCAGAAGACAATAAGCAAAGCATTTGATGCCATTTGGGATTTTAATCACCCTTCTCATAAGCAGACCCACACATTTAAAGCCCATGTCACACTGCCCAACGGATGCAAAAAGGACACAGCGGACGAGCAAAATGTTCCATCCGTTGTTATCTGCTCTTAAAAGGGGCAAAAATTTGCATAACCGGAGAGGATAACACGGACGCGGGGAGGACGCAGGGCGGATGCAAAGCGGATGCGGAATGGAAGCCCAACGGATGGAAGCGGATGAGAGCGGATGGCGCATCTGCAAGGCTTCCGGGGGACCTCAGCAAAGCAGATGCGGAACGGATACAGCGGATGCAGAGCAGACGCCGAACGGATGAAGCGGATGCACAGTGGAAGCCAAGTGGATGCACAGCGGAAGCCTAATGGATGCCTGGCGTTAATTGCGCATGCGGGGAGGATGCATTGCATCAGTCCCGCGGATATAACAGAAGCAGCTCGGAAGCAGGTCACCATTCAGAGGAAAGACCTGCTGCCGGATGGATTGGCTGCCTTGCCTGCCCTGCCTGCATGTCTGCCTGCCAGCCTTGCTGCCAGCCAGTCTGCCTGCCAGCCTTGCTGCCTGCCTTCCTGCCAGCCTTGGTTCATGTCTGCCTGCCAGCCTTGGTGCATGCCTGCCTGGCAGCCTTCCTGCCAGCCTTGGTGCCTGCCTCCCTGCCAGCCTTGGTGCCTGCCTTGGTGCCAGCCTTCCTGCCAGCCTTGGTGCCTGCCTCCCTGCAAGCCTTGGTGCCTGCCTTGGTGCCAGCCTCCCTGCCAGCCTTCCTGCCAGCCTTGGTTCCTGCCAGCCTCCCTGCCAGCCAGCAACCCCACAACCATGCGGAAGCACAGCAAGCCTCAGCCATCTGCTGCCAGCCCTGGCAAGAGGGACAGGGCTACCATCCCACCCCCTGGCCCTCACTCTGGTTCTGCTGGGGCTTCTGCAGCACGGGCTCGCTCTTCTGGGGCTGGCGCTTCTGCTGCTTCTGCTTCTGGAGGAGCTGATGACAAGCACTCCAGCACCAGCCACCTCCACAGCACCTGCACCCTTCACCCCTGAGACTGAGCGACCAAGAGGAGTGCCAGAGACTCATTTTTGTCTTATAGCTTGTTGTTAATAAAGTCTATTTTTGATTCACACACTTGTTTCATTTCTTTTTTTTTAATAAAGTCTTGGTGGAAACTTTTAGAAATGGTTTAAGCCTTTGCATGCTTGTGGAATGGGTAAGGATAGCTTTGGAATGGGTTAGGATACCTGTGGGGTGGGTAATAGCTGTGGGATGAGTTAGGATAGCAGTGGGATAGATAAACCTCCAGTGCAAGCATAGTGGGACTGTATGGTCCACCCTCCCAGGTGCCACACCTATGGCCCTTTATTATCAATAACGATATAATCAATCATCCACACATGTCAACATAAACACAACTCTTTATTAAACACCCTGTTCATTGTAGGCCAACCCAACATACATGGCCCAATCTCATCCATTAAGCATCTACCATCCTGTCTTGCCACTCCACTTCTCCAGCTGGGGAGTTGCACCATTGTCTCAGGAGGTTGCGCTGCTTCTTCCCTTCATGTGAGGCTCTGTTGGGGCCTTGCACATCCTGACTGTCTATCAGGTTTCGCCCTTGCCTCCATTCCCCAGGCTCCATGTCCCCATTGCCTTGCTGGAGGTCCACGAGCCTGTTCTGCAAGACTGGGTAGCGGGTGCACATGAAATTGTGCAGGATGCAGCAAGCTTCCATGATCCTCCTCACAGTCTCTGGGCAATGCTGCATGGTGGTGAGAAGTACCTGGAATCTGTTGGTCAGGATGCCAAAGGCGTTCTCCACCACCCGCCTTGCCCTGTACAGCCTGTAGTTGAAGATCCTCTCTTCACGGGTGAGGAGTCTGGAAGTGTAGGGCTTCATGAGGTAGGGTGTGAGGGAGAAGGCGTCATCCCCCACGATGAAGTTGGGCACATCTTGTGTGTCGTTGGGCAGGGGTTCTGGATCTGGGAAGCCCACCATGAGGTTGCCTTCCAGCTCCTCCTTGAGGTGACTGGCGTTGTATACCTGGGCATCTGAAGATGAGCTGTTGCCTGAAGCATCGATGTACATGAACTTGTAGTCAGCATCGACCATGGCAAAGAGGATGATGCTGAAGAAGCCCTTGGAGTTGAAATAAGTGGACCCCGACTTGGCTGGAGCTTTGCAGGCCACGTGCTTGCCATCTATGGCTCCAACGGTGTGGGGTAAGTTCCACTTCTGATACCACTGCTCTGCAACTTTCTTCCATCCTTCTTCAGTGGAGGGGTACTGGAGGAGCTCCTCCTTGTATTCTTCGATGATGGCCTGCACCACTTCTCTGACCACAATGCTGATGGTGTTGGATGGCACCCTCCAGCCGTACTGCATGCTCCTGTAGGAGGTCCCTGAGGCCAGGTGGCGCAGAGTGAGTGCCACCTTGAGCCCAGGTTCCAGGCTGGGCCGGAAGCTGGTGTTTGTTTTGGTCAACCTGGGTGTCAGCTGCTACACAACTTCGTCAAACATGGCTGGAGGCATCCTCATGAAGTTCTGGAACGCCTGAGTGTCTCCGCTCCTGAGCTCCACCATCAGCTTGTTGTACAGTCCATCCTCTGTTCTTCTGGCGAACCATCTTTGGATCCAGACTCTTTTTAGGTGGCTCCTTTTCTTCTTGCAGTAGAGTTCACAGAGCCTGCAGATGGCTTCGCACTGTTGCAGAAGGATGGTGGATGCCAAAAGGACTTTGTTACAATCCACGGTGGACATGACTGGATGCTGTGGAAGAGGAAGAGCCAGATGAAGTCTGCAGAGGTCTGCACCACTGGGCTGCTGTTCTGAAAGTGAGATGCAGGTGAGTTGCTCCCCCTTTTTATAGGCAGTATAGGTTTTCCTCTAGGCATCCTCTAGGCATCCTCTAGACATCCTTAATATCCGAGATAGGTTCCTCTGCGAACGTTTTTTCCATTTTAAATGCTTTGTTTCTGTTCTGCATACGCTAGGCATCCGTTCTGCATCCGTTCCGCATCTGTTCCGCTTCCTCCTGCGTCCGTTTACCGCTGGAGTGGATGGAGTTGCACGGATGCGCAGCAGACGCCTAGCGGATATAGCGGATGCGTAACGGATGCGTAGCGGATGCAGAACAGATGAACTGGATACATTTTCCACACAAAAGTTTTGGGCAGCGGATGAAACGTCCATAAACGGATGCTGGACGGATAGAGAGGAAGCCAAACGGAGGCAGTAAGTACATCGTGTTTTCGAACGGATGGCAAGGTTTTTTGTCCATTTTACATCCTCTTTGCATCCGTTGGTTCAGTGTGACATGGGCTTAAGAAGCTAATCAATCTTTCTAAATTTTGTAGTTGACATTACTGGCCTCTCACATGAATAGAAGAAGATATGAAGAGGAAAATATGTAAAACTACCAGAAATTCATTCTGATGAAAAATGTCTACCTGCGTACGTGTATATTTGGCTGTAGGAATGGATGTTAACCTTACTAGTGAAAAGGGCAGCCATGATGAAATGAAATGACCCATATTTTTTTCAAAAAAGCTACATGTAGTCCTCATTTAGTGACCACAATTGGGAGGTGTAACTTGGTTGTTAAGCAAAGCCATCACTAAGTGAAACCATGACTATGCTTATGATCTTACTTCAGCTTTCCTTTGCTTTATAGACCCGCAAAGATGCAAGAACTGATCGCAATTCTCACCATAGTAAGTGTGGTGGTCATTATACAAGGCAGTTGATAAATGAGATTTCCCTGTATTTATGTATTTTGATCAATTGCAAACTGCCTTGACCCACAGTCTAGCAGAGGAGTAATCAGATTTGAGATAATTTTGGGACAGAAGACTTTACAATACAGAATGACACAAGGATGACTGTGCATGTACACCTCTTTAGAATACAATTGCACAAAAGCAGGAAAGCCTAGAAGCTCAGGGCTGTTCAGCTGATACAAATACTGCTCCACAGTATCACCTAGTGCCTCCTAAGGGGAAAACCATATTCAGAAATATTTTTGCTGTTCCAGGTGACATGCTTATACATATGCGTGCAAGTACAGATGTGACAAGGCTATGACCCAGAGGATTGTTGGCTTTGCAAATAAACAGGCTAAACATAAAAAAAGCACTTTTGTTTCCTCCAGGTTTTGTGTGCTGTGGAAACAGATATAGATATAAATGTTTAGTTTCAGAAATCAAACAGTTCATATCACTGTTTTATAAGCAAGACAAACTGTAGGCTAGCAGTTAAACTCTTGAGCTGTAGCAAAGGCTTCAGTGTCTCAGAATCCAGAGGTTAATACAGTGCAAAGTATTAAAATGTGTTCATAGTCAACCTTGAAAAATATGCTAAGCTGGAAATTTCTGATCCATCATCCACTCAGTGAACAGTTTACATGCTCAGTTGAAAGGAAAAGTATAATGAAAACCATGAAATCCTCAAGACGAAAGCTTATTGTGACAACAATATATGTTGTGAATCATAAACCACTTGGCCAGATGTGCTTCATTTTATACTGAGAATGATCTGAAACAGAACATTCAGTATGGGAGATGTTATTGTCTGTTCATATGACCAGAGCCTTCAGAAAATAGATGCAAGTCAACAAGGCCACAAATCAATGCCCCAAAAATATTCCTCATCTCTTCATAAGCTAAATAATGGCTGAGAGCTGAAATATAATATTATGGATCACATCAGAGCTAAGTCAGTGAGGAGACAGTGTCAATGACACCACCAGAAGTTATCTGTGGACTCCTTATATTAATATAGTTACCTCTGATAACCAGAAAAATAGAAATATTTCCTTTCCTTCCCTTCTACCTTTGTTCAACAGAGTATGAATGTCAGGTTGTGTTATGTCATAGGACTGTTTGGATGAAAACTACAATGGATGCCAGTTTCTAACTGTTATTTTCTAATAACAGTTTCTAACTGTTTCTAACCAGTTTCTAACCCTTTTCTTCCTGCAACACTTTATTGTTCTTAAAATTATACCTAGTGCATACAAAAAAGCAGGCTGAGATCTATAAAATTGTGTGTCATAATCAAACTTTTCTGCTGTTTTGCTATAGCAGACTAATATAACTACTACTCCAGAAACTATATTTCTTTTGGAAAGGAAAGGAAAGTCTTTGTTTAAAAAAAAAGTTGGTTTTGTTTTTATTGTAAGTTCATCCCTATCATATTCTCCCTTTCTCCAAGCTTCTTTTTGCCTGTTGAGCATCACTGAGCACAAGAAGCACAATTAAGACACCTCTACATGTGATGCAGAAAGCTGAACTCTGATCTTTCCTGTTTCGCCATAATGAGCAAATTTCTGCAGAGGGGAGCAAGGGAGCAGCTATGAATTCATTGACAGCTTGCAAGTCAGGGAGAAACATCTGAGATGCCAAAATAATGGTGAGGAAGAAACATCAGTGGAAAACAAAGTGAGGGTGTATAGGGAGTAATGGCAACTCTCTAGAGTATAAGTGAAAAATCTGATGTTCTATTTCACAGGGGGAAAACAAGGAGAGTCCATCAAAATAAGAGAGTTTTCTACATACATTTTAAGCATAGAAGGTCTGACCAAAAGATTATAAGGATGGATTGAAGCTCTTAAATCTGATTTTGACATTAGCTATGAGAAACTGTTCTCCAGGCTACTCAGGGCACTTAGTTGACATCTTACTGCCTTCAAACACCTGCTCCCTTCTTATCTCAGCTGTCTACAAGCAGCCTTCATGGTCACCAAATGGTAGGGTCTGCTACTGATCAAATTTGGTGCAAATCAGTATGTGAATGCAACATACCAATGAAAAGGGGCTAACAGAGTATCAGAGCCAGTGCCTTACAAGCATCTCCATCATAAGGTTTATTGCTGGAAGAAATATACCAAAAGAAAAAGGCTTATTTCCTTATTAAAGAGGGAAATACATCTTATTAAAGTCCTTTTCTCTTTTCTGTTTATATATCAACTTTCTTCCACAGCAAACTGCATCAGGCACCAACATTTCTGGCTAGATGTTGAATGTAACAGGGAGTTGCAATGCTTCATACTATAGTTCTCCCCAACAGAATTTCCCAATGATTGCTACTGTTTAAAATATGGATTACCTCTGAGTGAAAAAAGATAGTAATTGCAGCCCAGTTTATATCTGCTTGGATAAATTCATATTTTTCATAACTTGCTTAGTTATGAAACTGATTCAGTTATTCAGGACACAAAGTCATTGAAACAGGGTTCACTTTTTCAACTGGTGTCTATCAACTAGCAAAGGTGAGGAGAGAGAGAGAAAGGAAGGAGGGATGGAGGGAGGGAAAAGAGAGAGAAAAGAAAGAAAGGAAGGAAGGAAGGAAGGAAGGAAGGAAGGAAGGAAGGAAGGAAG
>BLBF01000020.1:27463814-27476382 GCA_015471245.1 Laticauda colubrina | reverse complement strand
AAGGAAGGAAGGAAGGAAGGAAGGAAGGAAGGAAGGAAGGAAGGAAGGAAGGAAGGAAGGAGAGAAAAAGATACATATCTCTACAATGCATCTCCATTAATAGGTCCACTCAAGTGTAAGAAATTAATGAGGAATAGAAATAGAACAAGGGGAGCAGCAAGAGGAAAAAGCTGTTTTAATTGCCTGATCCAGTGCCAGCATATGACCCTTCACATTCACAGGGGAATTTTGTTTCATTTGCTGATTCTAGATAGTTGTTATGGTAGACTCTCATAGTTTGAAATGCAAAGCATTTGACAAAGCCAACTGGTTGGATTCAAGCAAAGCAAACACATTGTTTTACTGGTAATTAATATAATTGGCTATTAGAGGAAAACACTGCCTCAGTTAATTGGTCTCTATAGAAGAAATAGCAGGTCTTCCAGGGAAAACAGGCTGCTCAGCAATGCTGAGTTATTAATTCAAATGGATTTTTTAAAAAAATGTAAAATCCACTCTAGCAGAGTTGTTGCTGAGGTCAAATTAGACTTGTTGCTTTGCTAGAATTGAAGTATATTTGAAATACATTAAGAGGGGAGGGGAAGAGGGAGGGAGGGGGAGAGAAAGAGAGAGAGAGAATAACCTCACTAAAGTATTTTCAAGTTAATTTAGTTACTAGTGTTATAGCATCATTACTATTTGTTGGCAACCTTGAAAGTCAAAGGTTTATTATACATATTTTAAAAAAAACAATCAAGAGAAGACAGAATATTCACTCAGGCCACTACTCTCTACATATGTTTCAGATCAATTGAGGAGAAAAGACTTTGAAATTTGACAACTGGTTAAACTATTTTAACAATTATGCACCACGCATGAGCAATTTTATCAAGTCCTAGTGGTCTTCCAGAGTATTTATTTATTTGTTAAATTTTTGTGCCACCCATCTCATTGATACAGTGTCTTACAATATGATAAAAAGTTTTAAAAAGGTCATATAAGACAATTAAAATTAGAGGAATTAAATAGAAACGTGTTGTCCCTTTTGGATTTAAAAACTTCAATAACATGTAAATGCATTATCTGAATGTATGAACTCTATAACTGAGAAATTCTTAATTTAATTACTTTCAGATTTAAAATGCATTTAGCCACTCATCCATGGGCTTGGGGGGGGGGGGGGGAGAAACCAATCATTTTTTATGTTAATTATCTGTAATATCTGCCAGTTCTGTGCCTTGCAGTACAAACGTAGTTCCAAAGTTGATTTGATTAACAATGATTTATTTTTAACTACAACAAAATTATGGAGAGTTTCTAAAGACTCAAGACTTTTTCATCAAGAACAGCACATCATGGTCTAGTATAAAGGTGTCAAACTCAAGGCCAGTAGGCTACAGTTGGCCCACAATGTGGTCAGATCTGGCCCACGGGGCTGTCCTAGTCTATCCAGTGTGAAGAGGAAAGATTGGGCCAACATTGCTTTGGTCCAGTCTACCAATGCAAAGAAGAAAGAGCAGGCCAGTGAAACTTCAGCCCAGTCTACCCAGTGCAAAGAGGAAACATGCCAGCAGTTATGGGGAATGATGTCAAACTGGCCATGCCCATCCAGTTGGCCACACCCACCCAGTTGGCCAAGCATAGTGGGACTGTATGGTCCACCCTCCCAGCTGCCACACATATGGCCCTTTTTTATCAATAACAATTTAATCATTGATCAACACATTTCAAAATAAACAAAGCTCTTTATTAATGCCCTATTCATTGTAGGGCCACTCAACATACATGGTACAATCTCATCAGTATTATGAGACAGGCTCAAGGAAGCATCCATTAACCATCTACCATCCTGTCTTGCCACTCCACTGCTCCAGCTGGGGAGTTGCACCAGTGTTTCAGGAGGTTGCGCTGCTTCTTCCCTTCATGTGAAGCTCTGTTGGGGCCTTGTACATCCACAGTGTCTATCAGGTTTGGTCCTTGCCTCCATTCACCAGGCTCCATGTCCCCATTGCCTTGTTGATGGCCCACAAGCCTGTTCTGCAAGACTGGGTCGCGAGTGCGCATGAGATTGTGCAGGATGCAGCAAGCTTCCACGATGCTCCTCACAGAGTCCCTGGGTGATGCTGCATGGTGGTGAGAAGTACCTGGAACCTGTTGGCCAGGATGCCAAAGGCGTTCTCTACCACCTGTCTTGCCCTGGACAGCCTGTAGTTGAAGATCCTCTCTTCATGGGTGAGGAATCTTGAAGTGTAGGGCTTCATGAGGTAGGGTGTGAGGGAGAAGGCGTCATCACCCCCGATGAAGTAGGGCACATCTTGTGTATCATTGGGTAGGAGGTCTGGATCTGGAAAATCCATGATAAGGTTGCATTCCAGCCCATCCTTGAGGTCACTGGCATTGTATACCTGGGCATCTGAAGCTGACCCGTTGCCTGAAGCATCGATGTAGATGAACTTGTAGTCAGCATCAACCATGGCAAAGAGGATGATACTGAAAAAGCCCTTGTAGTTGTGATAAGAGGACCCTGAGTTGGCTGGAGCTTTGCAGGCCACGTGCTTCCCATCTATGGCTCCAACGGTGTGGGGAAAGTTCCACCTCTGATGCACTCTTCTGCAACTTTCCTCCAGCCTTCTTCAGTGGTGGGACACTGGAGGAGCTCCTCCACATATTCTTCGATGATGGCCTGCACCACTTCTCTGACCACTTTGCTGATGGTGTTGTGTGGCACTCTCCAGGCATACTGCATGTTTCTGTATGTGGTTCCACAGGCCAGGTGGCGCAGAGTCAGTGCCACCTTCAGTCCAGGGTCCAGGCTGGGACGGAAGTTGGTGCTAGGCTTGGTCAACCTGGGTCTCAGACGCTCAACAAGTTCGTCAAACATGGCTGGTGGCATCCTCATGAAGTGCTGGAATGCACAAGTGTCTTCATTCCTCAGCTCCACCATCAGCTTGTCATACAGTCCAAACTCCACTCTTCTCCTGATCCATTGTTGGACCCACACAGCTCTTGGACGTCTCCTTCTTCTCCTTACGTAGAAAAGGTGAAACAGTCTGAACAGGGCTTGGTTCTGGTGTTGAATGATGGCAGCTACCATAAGGAGTGTGTGATAATCCATGGTGGAGATCAATGGATGATGTGGAAGAGCAAGACCAAAGGTGAAGAGGTCTGTACACCATGGCTGCTGGACTGATACTGAGATCCAGGTGATTTCCTCTCCCTTTTTATTGGAAATATCAGTTTTCCGCTAGGTGTCCTTCCACATACTCTAGGCATATTCCAGACATCCTAAATATCCGAGATACGCCCCATATACAAATGTTTTCTCCATTTTAATGCTTTATATATGAGATGCATCCGCTTACATCCTTCCGTGCTACTAACGCTGTGTGGACGTTCCGTGTACCTTTCGCTTCCTCCCTCTTTCCGCTTTCAGCTGCAGCAGATGTGAGTTGTGGGGATGCCCAGAGGATGCCGAGAGGATCCAGCGGATGTGTAATGGATGAAAATGGACATAGAACGTTTGTTGCCTGTATGTGTCACGGATGTACATCGTACGTGGCAGAAAGTTCATCCGCTCAAAAGGTTTTGGGCAACTCAAAACTTTTTGAGCGGATGAAATAGCAGTAGACGGATGTTTGACGGATAGAGCGTATGAAACACGTACGCAGTGAGTACACAATGGATGCATTGCGTTTTCCAATGGATGGCAAGGGTTTTTGTCCGTTTTACATCCTCTTTGCATCTGTTGGTGCAATGGGACATGGGCTTAAAATCTTTAGTCTTTCTTAGGGTCCAGTTTTTCAAATCATACAATTCTTTATCTACACCTTGTAAAAACCTAAATGAAATTGATTTCCCATGAAAAGCTGTTTGTCCTTTGTAATTAATTCCTTAATCTTATTCTAAAAGTTTCATTATTTCAATTTTATCTAGACCTTTAGTCTATGTATTGCTTTATCACAGCAAAATATTTACTTATTTATTTCAGAATCTTTAAATTATCATAATTATAAAAGCAGTAGGCTCTGCTTTTGTGGAGTCATCTTCAGTTTACCCTATTCCCACATATGCAAAATCACTATTTTAAGTGAAAAAGGTGAGATAATTTTCTGATCATTTTTTGTCTGCTAAGATGATTTGAAGATCCCCAAACATCAAAAAATGAAAATGAATTTGGGTATTAATGCTGGTTCAAGAAAGGTATGTCATGCATTCTTAAGTTTAACAATGGCATAGTTCTGCAAGGAAAATTATCTTTAGAAAAATTCTTTGACACACATATAACAAGCATACAGGAACTATTTTTTCCATTACATCTGTACTCATCACAGCACAATATATGGATTAGAGCTCTCACTATGAAGTGAGAATGAACCTTGCACCATCCATTCGAATTTTCATAAATCAAATCTGATCCCATCATTTGAGTCAATGACAAGTCAGCCTTAAATCTCAAACTGTGTGTCATCTCTCTAACCTTAAACATTTGTCCACAATAGTTGAAGACTGGATTGCTGCAATCAAATGAATCATTTTAGAGCATAAAAATAAACATTTATCACTTTGTAGTAACTCAAACCAATGTCCTGTTAATCAAAACTCTGGATGAGCAAGCAAAACAAAATCTCATTGCAGATTTTCATGAAATTCAGTACCTTTTGCTATTTGGTGTATGTGTTACTATACTGTAGTCACTCGACAGTGAGGTGGGCATCGTATAAATATAGTAAGTAAATAAATCAATAAAATATGTCACCTTGGGGTCTTTAGCTGCCTAATCCTGTTTTTCTTAGCATGGCGAACAGGAATTTTGCTCAGTGCTGCCATAATATTTATCCTATGCAATTTGTCCTATCTATAATAAGGCAATGGGAACCAATTCCCTAAACATGAGTTGAAACAGTATTAAACAAATGCTTTTGTTCTCAAATATTAATATGTGCTGCTTTGGCAACTGTAAATTGGCAAGTTTTCAGAATAAATGCTCAAGACAGATGGTTAAAAGATACATGGCTTAATACTGTGCCTATTCATTCAGAAGCAAATCCATCAGATTTGGTAAGACTTGTGCTGCAAGACAGTGTGTTCGGGAATATGGCGAATAGCAGCAGACTGCTATTTTTATCAACAGAATAATCTCCTTCTTGGTGCATGTTAATATCACTGTATATAATAACAAAGGTTTCCTTAAATCCCTACTCCAGTTTCTGTTATTTTACAAACATATCAAAAGGAATTTCAACAAAAATAAATAGAACTGTGCAGCTAGAAGCCAAATACCTGCTGAAACTCTGATATTCATATAACTCATTTCTGTTTTTTTTTTAACTTAAATTGGCTGGATTGAGATGCTATGTTCATACTACCCCTGATTTAATCAAGCTTTATTGACTGTATCATAAATGACTGAGTTCATACAACTTACTAAAGCCGTAAACCAGAGTTTACAAACCCACAGTAAGATTCATGCATTACTTTTATCCCAAATCAAGCAAACCAGTGTGATTTAGAACAATCTATGACTTAATGCCATTATAGCCGCAGTTGTCCTGGCAACAATGCCAAAATGGCAAAATGTGTCATGATACCAATCTAAAAGCTCTGCCCTTTTGTATTTGTGTCCCAGTATCACAGGTAATTACATAAGGAATTTAGTTTGCATTGTGATGAAATGTTTCTGTCATTCTCCCCACCCTACCCAGATATTTATAATGATGAAAAAGAAAGAAAAAATATTTCTAAACAAATAGCATACTGTTTTCTGAAATGAAGGCTATAGGCTTAGAAAGAATAAATTTAAGAGCTTTAACCAGAATAGTTTTTAGTGTTGAAAGAACAGCTGCCAATACATTAAACTTGCAGGTTTCATAATAGCCAATGGGAAAATTACAAGAAAACTTCGAAACACATGTAGAATGCTGAAATAGACTGGCTTTGATGGATTTGGTAACCTTACTGATTTCGTATTCTGGGATCACTCTTTCTCCTCAGCTTTGCAGTTTAAAATGTAAGGATCGGTCAGAGATCTTTTTCTCATACTCTTCTTTTTCTTGTGAATTTCTTTGTGAGCAGATGTACGTGGAATTTCTGCACAATAACATAAAGCTTTGTTGAATCTAGAATCTATCACATATAAATACTTTTGAAGGCAACTATGCTGATATATGATATAACCTGTCTGGACAATGTCTGGATTTCTGGGAACCATGGCATAAAACTCAGTGCAAAATGAGAGATTTTCAGTCCCCATACCTTCTGTTCATGCATGACAAAATCTGAATCCAAGCCCATGACAAAATGCAGTGGAAAGATATAAAATGTTACATGACAGAATTATCCTTGTTTCTTCCTACAGCAGCACACAACATACAGCATACAGCAGCAATCTGATTATTAGGGAGTCCTTGACTTATTACTGGTTGCCTAGTGACCAATTGAAGTTCTGATGGACCTATTATGGCAGGGCTGTCAAACTTGGGACCCACAGTCCAGATGCATCACGCACTGCCCATGCCCACACCCAGTTTAGCGAAGGGGAAAAAGTCACAATATGTCACATGACACCGTGACGACGCAAGTTTGCCCCCTGTACTAGGGCTAGGTGCTTACAACCCAGATTCAAAGTTTGGATGGTCACCTCCCAGTCATGTGATCACATTTTGGGCAGTTGGCAAACTGGGATCATTTACGGCCATTTGCAGCATCCCAAAGTTCATGGCACCACACTTTATGATGGTTTTCCAAAAGCCAACATTTACTTCTGGTTTGGGGGGAAAAACAGGTAATAGAGAACTATATGTTTGCGTAATGACTGTAGGGCTCACTTAATGAACACTGCAAAAAAAGTCATAAAATCAGATCAGTCACATAACTGATCTGCTTTACAACCATTATGAGTTACAACCATTAAGGGCAGGTTCCATTACAGTTGCAACTCAAGGATTACCTATATTCTTTACAAATCTTGACAAATGATTCAGCTCCCCTTTTAGCTATCAATCAATTTGGCTCCACCTTCTACATTATGTACAGAATTAAGCTCAACCAGTAACAATCTTTGTCACTCTGTATGACTTTTTGGAGAATGTGAGTGAACTTTAAGCACTTCCCTTGTTTATGTTAAATTTAAAAAGAAGGTCTAAAATACAAAGGGAAGAAGGCAGGCAATAAAATGCATACAAATGTTCAAATCTGTTTGCAGGTGTTTTATTGTTCTACATAAAGACTTCAAGTGACTCTTATTGTGCAGCAGAATTAGCTGGTTGATTTTGGGAAAGTTCCCATTACATAATATTTCTGTTTTGTTTTTAAAAGAAATGTGCGGCAGCTGTTATACAGGCCTCATCATTATTATTTTCAGAATTATAAAGGAATGTTATTAATGAAATAGGCTAGATAAGATTTCATTTGTCTGGAGCAGTCCTGGTGCATAGTGGCAGATGTGTGTGAAGGAATCAAAGAGGGCAGTTACCCCAGGTGGCACCAATCTAGAATGATTTCCTTGAAAAAAGTTATTAAATGATCATGGTAATCAGAACAACAATGGAAAGATGGATGACAAGCATCAAAAGAATATAAGAAGATGCTTGAATAAGTCTGTGTTTCCACCAAGTCTTGAGGCAGCAATGATGAGATGGGAAGTTCCAACCCCAAAGCATTCTGGGAAAACAAACAAATACACTATTAGTATACAGGATACAGAGCAGTGTATCTCAACCTTGGTAACTTTTAGCTGTGTAGACTTCAACTCGCAGAATTCCTCAGCAAAGTTGCCTGAGGAATTCTGGGAGTTGAAATCCACACAGTTTAAAGTTGCCATAATTGAGAAACACTTGTACAGGAGATAATTGTTTGGAAATTTAAAAGAGACAAGTACAGCCCCAATATTTTAAAAAATAGTTGTGGGTTCTTAAAGCAGCAAAAATGATTTATTTTAATAGAGCCCATTAAAGAGGGACATATTCTTTCTCAATTTTAGTGGAGGACAGGGCTGTTTTTAAATCTAAGAACGGTTCACATACAAACAATAATTGGCATACTATTTACCATTCAATATTTAGTTTCTGATTAGCATATCTTGTGCTTCAGAATTTGAAGTTAGGGAACTCTACCACTTTTAGAAGCAAAATACCTAAGCCTTTCTTCTCTACTTTTGTATCAGGAAGGAGAGATCTATGCTAATGATGTAACATTGCAATGGTTTCCTTGGCTTTCAATTGTTTCATATGCAGGGTACATACTCACTTTTTCTAAGGCACAATAAGAAGTGGCAAGTGGCCTTTATTGACAGTGGGGCAAGCAAAAAGTGTAACTCTGGCCTCAGTCTCGGGTTAATGTATATGGCCGGCAGCAGAGGGTGAGATTACAACTAGAAAATACTATAATGTGGTAGGTCGCTTTGGTATCCCATTAACTGGACTGCTTTAGAAGGACGGAGATTCAATGATAAACCAGACAGGTGGTGGGGAAACACAAAGGTTCTACAACTGGAGCACACCAGGTTGAAGAAAATACTTATGAGTTCAATTTTAAGTTGAGGGTTTAGATAAAGACTTAATGGGGCCAGAAGGATGTATTAAAGTGCCCTATTGATCAGCAGACCAAATTGCCAGTGTCAGAGAAATTGCACATAAGTGGCTAAGAATGACAAGGAAATAGCTGGGGACAACTTTAGCATTTGGGAAAAAGTATCTCCCTCTCCCTCTCTCTTCTCCACCAGATAGGAATGATTTCAGCAAGGAATGAATATGAAACTGAGGAGGAGGAAGAAGAAATCCAAGGTCTATCAGCTAGTTTTGTATATCTATGGACAAAGAGGTGAATTCTTCTGGGTGATTGATTGGTTTGTAATGAAAAGTTTTTTGAAATGCTTAAACTGTAGGTTGAGCTTTATTTTGAAATATGCTCAAGTAGTACAGAACTAGGTAGATTATTAATTATCTTCTGCAGCAAAGGAAGCCAAACCCAGATCAGCAGTCTTCACCCAAAACTTTCTCACCACTTGGGACACACCTAGTATGCAACCTATTGCTAAGTCAAATAACTGAACTAGCTGTGCAGAGGAAAAACCCAACTTTAATTAAACACCAAATCTATAGCTCAAATAATGGTACTGAAAGCATTACTACAGTGGAATACAGACATAAACCTTATCCCATAGGCTGCTATAAACTCATCAGGAAACATGGTTTCAAGGTGCTAAATCAATTAGTAAATGACTTGTTTAAATAACTCTAATCTACGATCATTTTTTTCCCAAAGAAGAAATGTTCTTGGCTGGGTTTATATATAAATGTACACTATACCCCACAGTTGACAGACCACAATGGAGAGTTTCAGATAATATGCCAAATGAAAACCGCACCATATTATGGACCAGTGGGAAGCAGGCCTTAATGTATTTAATTAATCCGTGACACACTGGGACCAAAGCTGAGACAGTAGACATGATTTGACAAATATATAATAATTTAAAAATTCCTTTCTCGCCCCTTTGAGTTGTTTGTATTTTCCTCAATCTGGGGTCCTCTATCAGAAGCTTGGGTACAATACCTTAACTGCTCTTAGCATTACACTCTTCAGGGAGAGATCTCTGATATTGTCCATGGAATCCAATGGAGCCACTCACCCAGCTTAAGAATCAGAGCTCCAAGTGCTCTTACTACCACTATGAGACCACTTTGGTCTTTATTTTCCACATCCTTTTTGTTTCTCCTTCAGGTCCTGATACTTCTCTACCATCTCCTACTTCTTCCTGATGTTGCTGTCACTTAATACCACTACATCTATCACCACTGGTCTGATATGCAGTGTATTAGAACCCTCAAACCTCCAGACTTCCAGACAGTAGAGGATCTGAAATTGAAGAAGTCATATACCAGTCATAGAAGTGAAAAGGGAATTTATATATCAGCATATGCTCACCTTCATTCTAGGTGTCTGCCTTCTCAATCAGATCCAGTAGGATCTTGGTGACACTCTCTTTCATACTCCTGGGAGCTCCAAAGAATGGTATTTGTCATTGTGATTGTTTCATCTGTAGTCTCCTCCAATCCCATTTCACAGTTTATATTTCCATCTTTTTCATCTGAAGGGGTTTCTTCTGAAGGGTCCCCTATTCCTTCTTCCGAAGGCTCCCTTGTTTCTTCTTCCGAAGGCTCCCTTGTTCCTTCTTCTGAAGGCTCCCCTGTTCCTTCTTCCGAAGGCTCCCCTGTCTCCTCTTCCGAAGGTTCTCCTGTTTCTTCTTCTGAATGCTCCCCAATTCCTTCTCCCTCACTGTTACTGCTCTCAATTGTCTCCCTTTCTTCATCTACTACAACAGAAAAAAAATCTTCACTTGTAGCACACTCCTGAGGTGATTCCTCTTCTGCTGATCTTTCCATCAGAGATTCTTCTTTATCTTTTTCATTGATCTGTGATACTTCTGTTATCAGCTGCTGTATTCCTATTAAGAGAGCTTCTTCTACATCTGCAAGTGTTATCATCCCTTCTCTCATCTCTTCTCCTGTGTCTGATTCATCTTGTTCCTTCTCTTCTTCAGGAGCTATGACTTCCTCCTGTACTTCCATGTAAAGAAATGTTTCCCTTGTTTCAGCCTTGTCAGATACTCCAGTTTGGAGACCAGATTCTTTTTTCATCTCCTGCTTTTTTATATCTCCTCCAATAAATGTTTCTTTTTGTGGGGCTGGTTCAGAAGTATGTTTTATTTCTGCTATAATTTCTTCTCTCCTGGTGACTAACCCTTGATCTCCAAAGGTGGTTTCATTCAGAGCTCCTATAACCACAGAAAGCACTTCTCCCTTTGCTTCTGAATCTTCTGTTTCCTGGCATTTGGGTACAACTTTAACTTCTGCCTCCTTGTCAAATGCTTCCTCAGTCTCTGGCTTTATAGCTTTTGTCTTCTGTTCCAAGGCTACCTTGCCTTCTGTCTTCTTTTTAAGTGTCCCCTCAGCTTCTGCCTCTTCTGCTTCTAAGTCCTTTCCAGCTATAATTTCAGGCTCTGCTTCCATACTTTCTCCTTTCCTCTTAAGTATCATCTCAGCTTCTGCTTCTTCAGCACCTAACTCACCTTTTGGCACCACCTTAGCTTTGGCCAATCCAGTTTCTGTCTTCCTTTTAAGCATCCCCTCAGTTTCTGCCTCTTTGATGTCTAATTCCTCTTTAGGTATCACATCAGCCTCTTCCTCTATAATTACTGCCTTTGGTTTAAGTGCTTTCTCTACTGCTTTTTCTTTAAATGTCAACTCAACTTCTGCTTCTTCAAATTCTAATTCCCCTTTAGATATCACCTCAGCCTCTCCGGTATCTGGCTTCCATTTCAAGGCAACCTTGCCTTCTGTCCCCTTTTTAAGTATCCCCTCAGATTCTGCCATTTTGACTTCTAATTCCCTTTCAGCTATCTTATGAGATTCTGCCTCTATAGTTTTTGCTTTTCCTTTAACTGTCACCTCAACTTCTGCTTCTGCAACATCTAACCACCCTTCAGTTACTATCTTGTCTGGTTGTCCAGTTTCTGCCTCTTTTTTAAGTATCATTTCAGCTTCTGCTTCTTCAGCATATAACTCCTCTTTAGGTGCCATTTTAGCTTTGACCTGTCTAGTTTCTGCTTTCCATGCAACTGTCAACTCAGCTTCAGCTGCTTCAGTATCTAACTCTCCTTTAGGTCCCACCTTAGTTTTAACCTGCCCAGTCTCTGCTTTCCATGAAATTGTCACCTCAGTTTCTGCTTCGTCAGCATGTAACTTCCCTCTAGGTACCATCTTAGCTTTAATCAGTCCAGTTTCGGCCTCTCTTTCAAGTGTCACCTCAGATTCTGCTTCTTCAGCATATAAGTCTCCTTTAGGTACCACCTTAGCTTTCACATGTCCAGTTTCTGCTTCACTTTTTAACGTTACCTCAGCTTCTGCTTGTACAGCATTTAACTCCCCTTCAGGTACCACCTTAGCTTTCACACGTCCAGTTTCTGCCTCTCTTTCAAGTGCCATCTCAGGTTCTGCTTCTTCAGCATATAACTCCCCTTCTGGTCCCACCCTAACCTTGACACGTCCAGGCTCTGCTTCACTTTCAACTGCCATCTCAGTTTCTGCTTCTTCAAGATACAACCCTCCTTTAGGTCCCACCTTAGCTTTGACACGTCCAGGCTCTGCTTCTCTTTTAAGTGCCATCTCAGCTTCTTCTTCAGGATATAACTCCCCTTTAGGTCCCACCTTAGTTTTGACAAATCCAGGCTCTGCTTCTCTTTCAAGTGCCATCTCAGCTTCTTCTTCTTCTTCTTCTTCTTCTTCAGGATATAACTCCCCTTGAGGTCCCACCTTAGCTTTGACATATTCAGTTTCTGCCTCTCTTTCAAGTATCATCTCAGCTTCTGCTTCTTCAGGATATAATTCTCCTTTAGGTCCCACTGTAATTTTGACAAATCCAGGCTCTGCTTCTCTTTCAAGTGCCATCTCAGCTTCTTGTTCTTCAGGATACTCCCCTTTAGGTCTCACCTCACCTTTGACAACTCTAGGCTCTGCTTCTCTTTCAAGTACCATCTCAGCTTCTGTTTCTTCAAGATACAACTCTCCTTTAGGTCCCATCTTAGCTTTGA
>BLBF01000020.1:27449670-27463804 GCA_015471245.1 Laticauda colubrina | reverse complement strand
CATCTCAGCTTCTGTTTCTTCAAGATACAACTCTCCTTTAGGTCCCACCTTAGCTTTGACACGTCCAGTTTCTTCCTCCTCTTTAAGTGTTGTGTCAGCTTTTGCTTCTTCAGCATCTAACCTGTCTTTGGGTAGCAATATAGCTTTAGTATGTCTTCTTTCTGCCTCCCCTTTAAGTGTCATGTCAGCTTCTGCCTCTGTGACTTCTAACTGCCCCTCACGTCCCACATCAACTTTAGTCTCTCCAGTCTCTGCCTCCCTTTTAAGTGCCATGTCTCCTTCTGATTTCCATGGATATTCCATTTTCTTTCCTACCTCTCCTTTTTCTACTTTCCCTTTAGTTTTAACTTCTGTCTCAATTATTTCTGCCTCTCCTTTAAGTACCATCTCAGTGCCTCCCTCTTCAATTTCTGCCTTTCTTCTCAGTGGTTTCTGTTCTTCTTCAATCATTTTCTGTCTTGGAGACAATCCTTTTATTTCTCCTTCTGCCACTTCAATCCACATTTTATCTTTTGCCTTTTCCTTCTCCACTAATTCTTCCATCAACCCTGCCATAGATTCTAAGCCAGTTTCAATATAAAGACCTTCTTTCTCTAAGTCCAGTTTCTCTTCTGGAACTGCCATTTTGGACTTTAGCCTCTCTTCTTTTCCTCTTTCTTCAACTCCTCTTTCTATAGGTTGTACTATAGCCTTTTCTCCTCGGGCTGTTTGCTCAAATGCTAAAATATCTTTTGCTCTAGCTTGTCTGTCTTTCTCTCTTTCAGAATATGGTTTGCCTGCTAACTTGTCCTCCTCAGTTATTTCAATTTCATGGTCAAAGAAGGCCTCACCCACCAAAGGCTTTCTTTTCTTGAAGGTTAAATCTTCTGTAGATATAGCTTTCATTCCAGTCACATCCGGATATTCTTGATATAAATCTTCATCCCATCTGGATGAAATGTCTTGGACTGTTTCTGCCATTTCAGATGGAACCTCTCTTCCACCAGTGATTGCCTTTTCTGCAGCAGCTGCTGTTTCATCTTCATCCTTCATTTTTAATTGTGGTGGTCTAAGTTCTGCTTCCACAGGGGAAATAGGCCTCAATTCATATTTTCCCTCCTCATCTTCCCTCAAAAATGTCTCATCCTTTCTTTCCTTTTCCATTATGCCAGCTTTTCTTTCGGCCTCTACTTCATGTTTTTTTTCTTGAAAAGTGACCTTCTCTTTGGGTTCAGCTTCTCCCACCTTTTCTGGTACCTCTCCCATATGGATCTTTTCTGCAAATGTTGCCTCCCAATCTTTAGCTGTCTTATATTCTCCTTTCATCTTTTCTTTTGCTTCAAGCATGTCTCTGTCCACTGCATTAATTCCTTCTAATTTTCTTGTCTTTAAAGCTTTTGGTGCCTCGGTCACTTCTACATCTTTTTTACCCTCAGCGATTTGCTGTTGCACCTGTTCTCTCTTTGTTGCTCTTAAGTCCTCACTAACTTGGGCACCTTCAGCTTCCTCCTCTTCTGATCTGAATCCCCTTAGAAACCTTTCTCTGTCTCTTGCCTTTTCTTCTGCTTTTGCCATGCTCTCAATTTTTCCATCCTTGGGGGTTATTTCTTTTTCTAAACTGGCCAGTTCTGATTCTATGGATTCTCTTTCCCATTCTTTTTTTCTTGCTACAAGTTCAAGTTTTAGTGCCTGGTCTCCTCTAAGACTTGGTCTTTGGCGGGCTAGCAGCTCTTCTGTTAGAGCTGCTTCTTTGGGATCTTTACCAAATACAAGCTCCTCTTTCTCAAGTATTCCTTCCTTGCCCATCATCTCTTGCTCTCTTATCAATTGCTCTGCAGCCTTTTGTGATTCACTTCTTCTTGAGCGTTTTGCCAAGGAAACTCCATCTGGCGCGATTAAAATAAGCAGAGAATGAGTTGTAATTGTGACAATTTTATCAGTGTGACATTTTAAAAAAATCATTGACATGCATTTTACCTGCCCTTGTTGGCCCATCCATTTTGAATGGATAGCCATTGGTGGCTTTGCTTCTTGGAATAATCTGAGAGCAACTGATTTGTGAAAGATGGTACAATATAATAGCAAACTGGACAAGTTAATTTTCTGGTCCCACATTATTCTACATTAGTTGAGAGAGAAGAGTGTTCTAGAAACCTCCTGGCAGCCAGTTATTTTACCCAATGGCCAAGCAGGAGAGCTCTGATTACCTCTTCTGTTGTTAGGTGACAGAATAAGCTGTTGGTGTCTTTTAAAATGCAGCATGGTCTCGAGCCTCTGCTCGGATTGCTGTTATCACCTCAGCAGTTGGCTTAAATCTCCAACTGCCAGCTGATTGTAAAATAAAAGGCGTTGGAGACTTTTTTTTGATGAATTTTTGGAGTGCTATGATCGTGGGCAGCCAGAGGCTGCAATCTGACCAGAGTTCTTGAAGTTTTGATATTCTATTTCTGCTCTAAGTATCCAGACGAGGAAAGATTGCCTTTCTCAAATGAAGGCTGAGCAAAAACTAGGGACACTAAGGACAAGCCTCAAGGAGGAATGTCCTCAGAAATCAGCTCAGCCTACTGAACAAGAGACAGCCGCACCTCCCATGCCTGGATGCTCTGAACAGCTCATCTGGAGAAACTTGCTATTGTATGGTTCATTATTATTCTACCTTACAAACTGCCTGGTATTCCTCCTATGCTACTAATTTTGCTGCTTCTTTTACACAAAAACATTCCCAGCAAAGCCTTCCTTTTCCTCTGCAAACTAACTATTATAAAGTATTGAAGAGTGGCTATATCACTGAAGTTGAACTACAAAAATGATAAATCAATTAGAAGTTCTCCAGGTCAGAAAAGATTCATAAAAAGAAAACAGTTCCAGAAAATTAATATTATAGGAATACAAAAATTCTGCCCCCAAGATGGTGGAGGGTGATCTCCTTTCTCTTGCAGACAAAGAGCTGATTATGCAGCCACAGGTCTCCCTAGATTTGAATGGGAGCATTAGGAATGAACCAGGCTGACCCTAAAACGATTGTGTATCTCTGGAAAACATGACCACAATTCTCGGTGGGAGCAACTGGAGGAAAGGAAAAAATTCCTTCCTCTTCTTATTCTTCTTTTTTTTTTTTTTTTTTTGGCGTTTGTATTTTAATTTTCTGAAAAAAATAAATAGATATTAAGAAAAAAGGAATATAAAGATTTTGAAATGCATTAAATCAAACATTAAAGGTCAATGTACACACACATACACACAAAATGATATATCTTGAAAACAAGTGTGGCTCTACATTAAAATAACTGAGAATTTATTATCAAATCAAATGCTTTGGACACTTTATATTCTAGACTCTACAAAATAAGTTTGCTCCTAGTTGCTTAAATGAAAGTATTGCCCACCTCAAGGCTTTGTGTCTATACAAATACAAGCAGAAGGGAGAAAATGAATGGACTGAATATCTGGCATCATTTCCAAATATCATAATGTTTACAAAAACTTTCTTTCTAAAAATTGCAATGTTCTAGGAGGTAAGAAATAGCTACATGGGACCAAGAAGAGTGTGTTTGCAGGGGATTAAAAATTTAAGATGCGGAAGCTGCAAACAAAGTCCTGCCCTTGTGTGTTTGTTGTATGATCCTTTTTATGGTTGCTCCTCTCTTCTTGATTTTTTGACCACTATGTGTAAATGTCCCTGACTTAGAAGCCTTATAACTGCTTTCTAGAAATATAAGCAGAACAAAGTGTTAAGCCTATTTAAGAATAGGCTGAGAACCCTAATTGATTTGGGATTTACTTTTCCCATTGGTTTCAGTGAGAATTATGTGCAACAGGTAATACAGGACTACATATAAACATAATATCCAATGGATTTTCATAGTATTTGATTTTTGGATGATTGCCTAATTCTGTTTATAGTAGAGTCTTTTTACTTTCATTGGAAATACTGTACAAACTCTCAATGTAGTCACTATTATGTTCAATAAATTACATTCTAAGCCTTTAAAGGTTAAAGAAAATATTACAATAAAATATATATAAGAAGATAGATTATTATAGACCCCTCTGACCTGTATGCTAACATAATTTAAGTACTTGGCACTAAAAACTGTTGAAATTGAAGTGCTGATAGCATCTATCTAGACTTTTATACAGTATGTGACTTTCAATGAATAATCCAATCAAATAAGATATATCTTGGAATCAAAACTGGTTTCTTAGGGAACGTGTTTCTTAAAGAAAGTGGTTAAAATTCAGCCAAGAGAATAAAAGAAAAAAAAGCATAGTATTGTTAAGAAAACCTCAATTTGCCTTCTGACAAAATGCTTTATAGGAGCAGTCAAATTTGCATAGTATTCTGTGGAGTGGAAGAAAGCATCTAAACTCTTACCTGTTGGTCAGTCTCATGAAGAGGCTGTCACTCTAACATGTATCCCAACGTTGGGGATTTGTGCACTTAAGGCCCAAACTATACATTACAGAAGATAAGTAACTGATACTGACTTTCAGTTCCTTATAATATCAAATAAAACTCAACATCTGTTGCGTTATAGGTTTCTTTATGAACATTAATAACATGATTTGTTGAATAAATCCCAACTGAAGGTCATGCATAATGCTAAGCCATAAAGCACAGTTCAGAAACCAAAATTGCTGGGTTCCCACAACAGGCAATCAGAACTGTAAAAAGTATATTGAAAATATGATTGTACCACCTGATGTGCATAAAATACTTCCCCTCTAGCAACAGCATGAATACTTGTCAAGTATTTACATTTTTCTTCTCCTATACTTATGACTGGATTTGGCATGGCTGAGATTTCAATTCACTATCAGGGAGAATAAACAGCTGTTAAAATATGACTTGGACTCTACCCATTCTTAAAACACTCTAGAATAAGAGTGTGTCATTATTTGTGGAGTCCCAGAGAGTTACTTTTGAGGATTCCTCACAGGTTTCAATAATTTAAGACAATTTTATCTCATTTATGTTTTTTTCCATTTAATATAGAGCTACAGATTGTGACCTAAAATATGACCTGTTTACTTTGTCTTCATGTGATGGCAAAAATGCCCACTTAATATGCTGTTTACAATTGTTGGATAGTCTAAGACATGAACAAGCAAGAAATATCAGGTGGGTAAGGTCCTCTTTTTTTTTTAGCTGACTTCCAGGAGGTATGAGGAATATATTTGGTGATACAGTCTTGTCACTATTAACTATGTGTGCTTATATGTTACCGGCAAGAAGTGGGAAGGTTTGGCAAATTAAAACAGAGTAAAACTTATGCATTCAATCTCTTATTGACTACATTCATTTGAACTTTAACTGACCCAGAAAAAAGGCTGCAACTGTGCAGCCAAATATCAGCTATTATGCCAACAAAGATAATCTAGGGCAAGTTTTCTCAGCCTTGGCCACTTTAATATGTGGACTTTACATTGGTTGGAGAATTCTGGGAGTTGAAGTCCATACATCTTAAAATGGCCAATGTTAAGAAACACCAACCTGGGTTATTCCAGGAAGCTCTGTGGATCATACGGCTGGGGAAGGCCAATGAACTCTAGTTATTATTCCTGACCTAAGTTGTATCTGAGTTCCCTGCCTGTGTAAGAGTTTTGTAGCACATAGGATGACGTGCAAGGAAGGAGTTGAAGATGAAGCAGCTTCAAAGATCATATTTCCTGAGGAAGACAGTAGTGATTGAAAAACATTCCCCCCACCCTATGGAAGAGAGAAAAAGAAGAAAAAGATGAAAATATAAAATATAAGGTGTAGAACATAAATTAGACAGAGCATTTAAATAGGAAGTCATATTGAAGATAGGTTCCAGGCAAACAGTAGAATTTACCTTCAAATTTACCTTGAGCAACTGCTATTTGTTCTTCCTCATCCTCTGTGCTGTAATCACTAGGTTCAGGTTCAGAACTCAAAAGCTGATCTTTTTCAATAGCCTCAGCTATTTTCTCTCTGACCAATTTGCGATCTTCAAAAAAATAGTACCGCAATCATAAAAAGAGCAAAAGAGAAAGCAAAAATAAAATAAAATAAAACCAACCCATCCTTGAACATAAAATGAGCTTACAATTACTCTACAACTAGCTAAGGATGGCAATTAAGATTCAGCAAAATTCTTCACTTTAAAGATGAATTATATACACAAATAAGCAAATGTCATTCATTCTTTAGGCAATGAAAATTTCATGCAAATGCTGTATCTCTCCCATGCAAAAACTACACAAAGCACTCACCACTTTCAAATATCACCAAGCTGTAAGGTCACCTTTATTCAGAATTGGTTTTAATTTGTGCACAAATTAAAAACAGAAAGGTATCCTGAAGGCAGGATACAAGTAACAACAAGAACAGTAACAGGAACAATACAGTTGAAAAACTATTATTCCATCACAGATAAACTAAGGGCATCTTTGAATACTAAGCTTCCTGACACAATTCCAAGAGTTTTGTTAATTCCTTAAGGAAGTAAAGTAACTTGCAAGGCAAGTTTTGTCTCATTTTGATGTCCAGTAAAGGCTGAATGCAAATCCTCACAAGCTCAACATGTGCATATCCAGTTTGGCTATACAGTTCTACAATATTATTATTATTAGGTCCCTGACAGCTTAAAGGAATACTAATATTTTCACTGTAACTTTACTGTGTTAATAATTAGATTATTTACATTTCAATTGTTTATAACAAAATGCCTATTATTAATACCTCTTATTCCTATCAGCTCAGAAACTATGATTTTCTAAACAACAGCACATTTTTTTTATTCCATCCAAAATGACATTAAAGGAGATAGAAGGAAATTGCTCTGTAAGAGTAAAAAATATATACTCTTCAGCATTTATGTTTTGTTTTTTTAAAAAGGAAAATACTAAAGGCTCTCCTTAAATCTGGGCATCCTATTCATGCATGAGCCTTGGTGGCGCAGTGGTTAGAATGCAGTATTGCAGGCTAATTCTGCTGATTGACAGCAGTTCGATCCCGACTAAGGTTGACGTAGTCTTCCATCCTTCTGAAGCCAGTAAAACGAAGATCCAGATAGCTGGGGGCAATATGCTGACTCTGAAAATCATTTAGAAAGGGCAGTAAAGCACTATGAAGTGGTATATAAGTCTAGGTGCTATTGCTGTTTTGTAGGAAAATATTTAGCATTGCCACATCACCTATAGATTAATATATGTATAATGAGGTAAATCCTCATTATTTGGTGCATGGAGATTCCTTTACTTTATCTCCACAATGTAAGCAAGGTAGATAAGACATTGCAATGTGCAGTTTAAGGCTACAATGGATCCTAAACAACCTGCCACTCATCCAATTGTGAAGGATACATAGCATGCAACTAGCATCAAGGTCTTTCAATAATTAGAAGACCCTCATAGCATTTGTACATACATTCGTTTCTGTGGCTTGATGTCTCAGCTTTCTTCCTTTTTTTCCTGCCAACAGTATTAAAATCTCATCTTAACATTTTTTACCCTTCATGGACATAATCAATTGGTTTAACATCTTTGTTATCATGACTATCGTACACATATATTTGAAGAGATAATTATCAACTACTGCTCAATGACCCCATACCTAAAGCTAATCTAGTGCTTCTCAACTTGAAAAAGTATGGACTTCAAATCCCTAAATTTCCCAACCAACTTGCTAATGGATGAAATCTGGGAGTGAAAGTCCACACATATTCAAATTACCAATGTTGAAAAATATTACTCTAACCCATTCATCCTAGCCTAACCCATGGTTTTTCAAAATGCAAAACAGCTAAAATAAGCAGATGTAATCAACTGGTGCCTGCAACCCAATGGGAAGCTAAAAGTTCTTAGCGGACAAAAAAAATGAGAGAAAAATTGATGTCTCTCACACTGAATTTAGTCAAGGTGCTAAGAAATAAGATTCGTTCAATTGACAGGCCTTTGAAAAATATTACCTGTAATACATTTCCAAGGGAAAATATCTTTGCATCATTTTCACATATATGCTTCTTTTATATGCCTCTTCTGGGCATTCCTGCTACTCTTACAAACTTTTTTCTCTGACTATTGGCAAATGTCACAGTCTGAGTCCTCCTTTAAAACAGGGGAGTCATTCTGTGTATGGATGATTGCTCTGTGAATAAAGGGATGTGACCAAAACTGATCACAGAATTTGAGCTTTAGGCCATTCTTAGAATCTGATCTTTTAACAAAGCCTAATAGGTTAATTAAGCATTATATGGTCTCAGAGATTGTGAAGGTTGAATATATTGTTGTTCCCAAAACAATCTTCAAAATAATTCACTAGAATGTTCACAAGTCCCCTCACATTCCCATTCAGAAAATGTTAAGCAACCATTTTTTTTCTTTGTTTCCCAGGACATTCATCAAGGCATACCATATCATCTATTACTACCTGTAAAATTTCTTTTAAAGAGGTGTTGGTAGCTGACATTTTTACTACCTTCAATCACAAGGATAGAATCTGAAGACACTGCTAAATGCTGTACTAACTGAAAACTAAAACCATTGCAGTCATTTAATGATCATGGTATGAGCAAAATAGAAATGACGATATTCTTTTATGCTAAAATCTAGAAATACATGATTTCTCCATACTTACATTTAATATTAGAATATGTAATTCTATATGTATTCTTCTTAAGTGTTTAATTTCATTCCTCAATTACACTTAAATATTCATCTCATCTAAGAGTGTAATTGCAAAGTCACTCATATTGAAAACCTAGCATATGGATGAAGGAAAGTATTTCAAGCAACTAAACATCTATAAATAATTCAGCATAATCATCCAGAACTGTATTTTTTTTTCAATATTCCTCCATGTTTTATACATAAAAAATTGCAAAGCAATGAAAAGCAATCCAGCACCAAGATGCTAGCAAACAATTACCATTTTATAATATTCTGCCCCTGCCAAACTAGTAAATCCAGTAACACAAGGTAATATGAAACAAGCTATCAAAATCTATTAAATCAGGCAAGAACATAATGTATCACCATCCAAAGAACCCATTCTAAACCACAGATCAAAAATATTAACATGACTTATGGCTTTCTTTCATGTCTTCATCACCACTGATAGCATGCTAATTAATATGAATTGATTCACCCTTAAAATATTTCCATCACGAGCTAAATTAAAACAAAATAGAATATGTTTGTCTTTCTTGCCAAAGGGATCTGAGGCAGGAAACAGGAGTGATCATGTAAATAATATGTATGTTATGATTCACAGAAATAAGCATGTGGGTTACAATTCTGGATATTTTAGACTAATATATTTAGTGGGCAACAGGTTGGAAAGGTTGTATTGGACAATGGTAGCCTGGATGGCCAAATAATCTAATAGAAAAGAAGGATAACCTAAATATGGCAATCCATATTCTCCATGATCATGAAAAATCTGAAAAAATATCTTGTATTTGGGGCTCCTAATTCATTGTCCCAAATGATAAAAAGACACAAAAAAAGTTGTTTTAGATACTATGTTTCTGAGTCTTTACAAAAGATGCATTATTGTTCTTTTTGTATGAATTCTACAACTACCATTTCAATGATGGTTATTATCAATTCCAGGCATATTCACTGATCTAAGATTCATTTCATCTCTTTGCCCCCGGGCTAACTAGAAATTAAATTAATTCAGTCAACAAATGTCCCATGCACAACAGTGACAGAGACAAGAGGAAAAAAAACTCATGAAAGCCATATATGCAAGAGTACTCAATTCAAGCACTTGAAAGAATAAGATAGCATGGCAATTTGAAGACAAAACTCTACCCGTTATCTGGCACATACATCAAAGCAAAATCTTGACCTGTTCAAGGATAGTAATAGATTTAGGAAGATTCAAGCAGGATTTTTATTCATATGCAGTATCAAAACATGGCACCAGAAAAATCAGCATTCACTTAAGAATCAACAAAGAAACACATCTGTATTCACCAGACCTATTACAGATGTCTCTGCAAACCATACTCACCACCTTCCTTATCTTCAGAAATCTTCCTGCTCGGATATTCTTCTAGAGCACTGCTTTTCAAATGCACTAACTTATCTTTCTCTTCCTCCTCCCCCATGTCTACCAGCCCTATAAGCTTGGGCTTTTCATGGCCCGGACTAATGTCCTGCAGGGTCATCTCCACTTTTTCTTCATAGAAGATATCTGGCACATTCTTGGTGCTCAAGCTTTCTGTTTCTGTTTCCCCCAGGTTTTCCTCTTCTTCCACATCAGTCCCCTGACTTCCTTCCCATTGAGATTTGGTGGTTTCTGTTTCATATTCTGAATGAATGTCTGTAATGTCTTCCTCCTCATCCCGCTTCCTGCCTTCAAACTCAGATTCGGTTCCGCTGCTGTATAAGGTGCTGCTGCCAGAGATGGAAAGCACTTTTTTTCTACCTACAAAGAGTAAAGACAATTACAATTTAATGGCATCCTGCCCCCGCCCCACCGCCCCAATCCTTGGGATCATTATTTACAAAGTCAAGTAGAGAAATCTACTAGAATTAAGCATGAAAAAGTGCCTTTCTCCACAGAAATGCAAAATATTGTATAAATCTTTCTAAAGCACCCTGTCAGATCCCATAGTTCTCTATGGGGTTGCTGCCAATTTGGTGGGAGGGGGGAAGCTTGGGGAGGTTTCTTTTGCTTTGCTTTGCTCTGCTGTTTCTTGTGGGAAATAGAGAGGGGAAAGGCATGCGCTTTGATCCATCTGGTTTATCTCACCACCGGAGAAAGTGAAACCAAAGAGCTTTGAGGAGTTGACAATTATCACCTTCTCTTCCTGAGGTTCTCAAAACATCCTCATATCTTGGGATTGGCTCGATGGGGTTGGCTTGATGCTGAACTGGACATTGGGAAGGGATTTGCTTGCAGCAATTTGATCAAACACTTTGAACGGGAAACTTCAGGTCCTGCCTACATTTCCTTTGCTATCACTGTCTTTCAATAAAACTTCCTTTTGAAATGATAATTGTTTCAAGAGTTCTGCTTTCTTGAGAAGACTGAAGAGGCAGGATCTTACACAGCCCATAGGTGATCTCCAAAGGTATAGGATTATAATACCCAGAATTCTCAGACATCATGCTAGAAGGTGTTACCTCGACACATTTGTGAAAATATATCTTTTTTTCCCAAAAGTTTTTTTTATTTTTTATTTACAATAAATCAATCTTTCATTTAAATATATCCTTGAGTAGAATGTGGGCATAGGGAATAAAGAGGATCTAAATTTCAATCTCAAGCACCTATTAATACTATCTATACATAACAGCCAACTGATTAAATTTATCAATTTAAGTCGGCTCATCTAAGACTATATTTTCCTAAAGAACTGGTTACATAAAGACATTCTTTACAAGTTGTCCTCTATTTTCTACTGTTCATTTAATGGTAGCTTAAAGTTACAATGGCCTCAGAAAAAGTTATTTACAACCTGTCCTCAAAGTTACCATCATCGCACCACCCTCCCTGTCCTGTGATCACAATTTGGGCAATTGGCAACCAGCTCACATTTACAAACAGCTGTCACATCCTATGGTCATGTGATCATGATTTTCTGACTTTCTTAGCTGGTTTCCAACAAGCAATGCCAATTGGAGAGCTGGATTCTTTGACAACCATGTGATTCACTTAACAACTTTGGTGAAATGGTTGTCAAACAAGATCTGATCATGTGATGACTTGCTTCAAAAAGGACCACAGAATTAATTTAGAAAATCTGTACCTCCCCATTATTTTTGCCATTTATTCTTCACAAGCAATATCTATTTATTAGAAGATGCCTATAATAGAACTGATCAAGGAAAGTTGTGAGAATTTTGTCCTAAAAACACCAATGGATTTTTGATATGATAATCTATTTAATTCTTGTACCTTCCATTTAATGCAATTCTGGCTTCTGGTGCCTTTCGGGTTTTGCATACTGCTAGAGATAATTAATTGTAATTTCTGAAAATATTTTAAATTGATATTTCCATTTGTGCTGCTCTAAATATTCTGCAAGGTTTTCAGACTTTTGTAAAATAAACAAGTTTTCTTGAGGTAATAAGAATGGTTTTAGGTATCATTTGCCTTACACTAACATAACACAATATATTTTACAGCCATGTTATAAAAATGACTGCATCACCATTGAACGAACCATTATAATCTTAATTTTCCAGATGGGAAAGCAAAGCTAAAGAACATATAACTAGTCAGTAAATAGAGCCAGTCAAGAACTTGATGGGAGCTAAAATTTAAGTAATCTGTGGTCCAGATCTGAATAATCTGTTGTCAGGCATCCCTCAGTTGACAAAGCAGGAAAGTGTTTCTCACAAAATGAAAGCTCAGATAAATGGATTTATTGTAGCAAACCCATGAAGCTATGAGAAAGAGTTCCAGAGACTTTTGTACATCAAATGCCAGCTCTGTTTAAAATAAACAATATTCAAATGTCTTGCACCCCTGTCTCTTTCCTGCTCACCAAATAGCTATAAGAGAATCTCTTTTCAACAGGAGAATTTCCAGCTTTCTTCATTTGGGCAATTAACTGAATTGAGTTGTTTGTTTCTGATCATTTGCAAAATAACATTCATATCTGTGGTCCAGCTCTAATGAATGGTGTAGGTTTTAATAGAAAATAGGAAAGCTAAATGTCCCATTTCTTTTCTACCCCAATTTAAAATCTACCATAAACTTGCATACTCGGAAGGTGAGGTAGTACAGAGAAAGGAAACCTTCTGGTCAATGGCCTTCATCAGTAGTGCGATTCAACTGGTGTAACAACTGGTTCAGTGAGCGCAAGCATGCCAAACACACGCTCCATATTTTATAAAGCCCATTTTCAGCTATAACCTTCTGCTGTATCCACTGTGAATAAAACAGCTGAGGCACGGCAAATTACTCTGCCGTGTGAATCAGCTGTGCTCTAAAACAGTGGTTGCCAACTAGTGGGGCACAGCCTACTGGTGGGCCATGAGAAAATTTTGGTGGGCCGCAGAGAAATCTCACCCCCAGAGTACCCCCCCCAAAGCAATTAATTCAGGCTGCACAGAAACACAAGGCCCGCGGGAACCCTCCCTGCCCACTCACTCCTTACCCGGCAAACTTCAAAACTGAATATTTACAAACATGGTGTATTGTGAGTTAATTTTGTGAGTTTGCTCGTAAGCAAATTTTATGTGACAGACTGAGCTAGCCGATGGCAGATAGATAGATCTCTGAATGAATCTGTGATTCTGTGAGAAACTCAATTTGCCTGCCTGCTTTGCCTGATTTTGGGTAAAAGTTGCTCTTTTTTAAATACAAGCCATGCCCATGCCCAGCCAGTCACATGACCACCAAGCCACACCCACAAATTAGGCCATGTCCACGGAACCGGTTAGTGGTCCCTGGGATTTAAAATGATGAGTTTGGTGGTCCCTGAGGTCCAAAAGGTTGGCGACCCCATTGTTTCATAAAACAATGAACACAAGAAAGAGGAGGGGCCGGGGGGGGGAAATACTCACTGGAATGGTTCATCCGAACCATTCCGAACCTGTGGAATCCCACCCCTGGTCCTAATTTGGATCATCTTGGCCACGAGCGGTCATATCTCCTTTCTCAGTGACACATCCTGTGCTGCTAATTGACCTTCCTCACTTTCCCTTTGTCCTGCTCTTCCTCTCAAAAGGAGGTAAACATGGTATGGCAAAACCAGCAGCAGCACCAGCAAATCCTGGCTCTGCTCTTGCTCCTTTTCATCCAACCCTCCCTCTTCCCCTCAAGGCCAGAATGGGAGGCTAAAAAGAGAACAATGAGTGGCCAACTCCACTGATGTACATGATATTCTGCTACACAGTAATAGTTGCCATAGGGAATCACCTTTATGACTTCATGCCTTTTGATAGGTTGTATGAACCCAAATGCTACCCCTGAAAAGGATAGCAAAATAGAAGCCAAATTTAAAAGTATATATATATATATAATTATCTATGGCAATTAGCCACTGATGTCTTTTCATAAGCTACCTTCAATTTCTATGTCTTTTTATGTTCTTTAGAGAGTGAGAGAATGACTAACATACTGTACTCTCTCTCTCTCTCTCTCTCTCTCTCTCACACACACACACACACACACACACAGAGAGAGAGAGAGAGAGAGAGAGAGAGAGAGAGAGAGAGAGAGAGA
>BLBF01000020.1:27421981-27449660 GCA_015471245.1 Laticauda colubrina | reverse complement strand
GAGAGAGAGAGAGAGAGAGAGAGAGAGAGAGAGAGAGAGAGAGAGAGCACAATTACTTCATCGACTAGAAAAACACACAACTGACTTGGAGGTTTATATTATCCCCCTTTTTATACAAAGCATAAGTGATGCAAGTGGAAACTGAAATCGGTGATATTTGCTCTGCCATGGCTTATGAGGAATATGCAAAATAGTATTAGATTTAAATCTCCAAGAATGTAAAAAGCCACACTATCTTTGAGCTAGCCAGCTTATTAAAAATATTACCAGAATTTTAGAGAATATAAACAAATTAATAGCAAAATCGCTGTTTGCTGCCCTCAGCAAAACACCATGAAATGTTTTCTCTGACTAATGAGCTCTTCTGATATATTCACAGGATTGTGGCCTACTAGGATTTGAAAAATGTACGTTCAGTCTCTCTGACCAGCTCTCAACAAAACAATGGTAGGGAAAAATTCTTAAGAGTAAAGATTCCTTATCTATCTGGAGAGGTTATTAAAATTTTCCACATTGGGAGAAATTTCACCTTCAATTAGACCTGCAAATCTACAGCTGTCAAAAATAAGGCAGATTTTGTGGATCATTATTCCAGTGTATTTATATTTTAAAAAATAAGTTTCTGCTACAGTGTTTGAAATTTAATTTTTAGTCAAAAATAAATAAAAAATGCATAGTCCCTCAAAAATCTTTCTGCACAACTACCTGAAAATGTAGATAGATAGACAGACAGACAGACAGAGACAGAGACAGACAGACAGAGAAAGAGAGATGGAAAGAAGGAAATTCATCATGTAATTCATCTGTTCTCTCTGTCTGAACAATCCAGCATAAGATGAAAATCTGATACTTTTAAATAAGAAATCCATTGATAATATAAGCAAAGAAACAAATCAGCAAGCACCCTGACAAAATTACTTTGTTCCATTTCAACAAAATAAATTATACAATGTCAAAATAAGTTGCTCGGATATATCTTTTTCAGCTACGAAATTAATTCAGTCATGGCTAATCATCCAGGGACCATGAAAGAAATGGAGGTGAGTTTTTAACAAGCATCTAAATGTGGTATAGTCAGTAGAACCAAAGAGTAATGGAAATGGACAATTAAAGGATGGTCCTTGGCCTTCTGATTACCATCCCTGTGTGGACAAACCTCTATTACAAAGCAAGACTTCCCATCCCTAACTGGATAGTATCCATATCACATAGATACTAAGTACCTTACAGAAAAGTGCCTACAAAAGAGAAAGGTCAAACAAGTTGCTGACATTCATTTGGAAGCAAAAATTAACTGCTAATTACTTTCCCGAACACCAAACACTAAATGTGATCATTGTTCAAACTTAAATCATATCAATGGCCCAACTAAATTAAAAAAATATAAAAGGTCCTTGAGGCAGTGTCACTAAATATAGTTCCACAAGTCTCAGAAGACATGCCAACATTTTTAAAAAGGAAAAGAATGTGCAATTATGCTTATTGATAGCAAAGTTGCAAGATTATTATTTTCCAGTAAAAAATGGATTTGTCTTAATCAGAGCCAAGATTTTTTTCCACGTAAACCAACTCCAAACCTGATTTGACAGCCCAGGTTTGCTGTTGACTTTTATGCTTCCTATAAAAAAAACCTTGGATCTTTCGGGCAGATGCATCCATTTCCCAGTCAGTCACTTTACCTTTACCTATATTTCATACAGAATACATGAAAGTAAAAGCAACATGAATTAACATTTGGTTTGAAATAAAATAAGGTTCTTTCATGTAAGGCCTGTCAAAATGAGAACAATTTTAGGGATAAGCAGTAAACAGAGGAAAGTCTAGAACAGCTTCAGTGGCAACAGTTGAATACATGACAGCCACTCCAGAAACAGCAATACAGAAAAAAAGGAAGAAGAAATCAGCTTGGTATCAGTAGAAAGCCCAAAAGCTGGCTGCTTCCATAATCTTCCAAACGTGCTCTGCTTTTGACCCGTTTCTACATTTTTTGTATTAATGAATGGGAAATGAGATACATGCTTCCCACTAGATTATTTATGAAAGTGGGTGGCTGCAAATACATACAGGAAATAATTATCTCCATCAGTCATGCTGACTGGAAAAGAGAGAGGTTACCCACAATCTTATTTATGCTCCTGAAACAAATCCTGTGACATTTTAATCTGCTTGTGCTAATAAATATTGAGGGTTCACCACACTGAGCTTTTGTTCCCTGCCTAGAACACAACTGGCCCATGAACACATATTTTTCATCTTGAGGTTGGGACATTTCATAGTGAGAACAAAGTGAGGGTGGGTAGAAATAGTGCACCATAAAGTGCTGTGGCGCAAGATCACAAAGATAGGACAAGAGATCTCTACCACTACTGGCAAACTGGCAGACAGGCAGAGAGAGAATACTTTTACAACAGTTGACACTTTACAATGCTAAAGTGACATCTAGTGGATGCCCTGCAAGACAGTAGTAAAAACGTAGGAGAAAAATATGCCTCTAACTCAAAAAAGACAAAGCACAGAACAGACTATTGTTTGTACCCCCAGACTTTGCAAACAAAGCAATCAGCATTGCAAACCATGGATTACAAACTATTTGAATTTATAAGAATATATTCCCATCTTCCCAGGGAGCTTTTTTTAGCTAATGTCACTGAAAGTATTCAAAGATCTGCTGACAGGAGCTTCCCAATAATCTGCTTCTGATCTGCTTCTGATTTGACAACAGGACACAGAAGAGCACAGAGAAGAAAAAACTCATTAACATAGTTAGGAGGGAAGTTTTAAAAAAGACAGTGAGAAAACAAAGTTCCCCTTATGTCTTGTTCTGCACAGAATAGAATAGAGTCTATTTTATTCTATGCAAAGACAAGAGCATTTGTAGTTCAGGTATGAACTGCAGACATGATACATAACAGACGTAGTAATATTTCATTCTATTACCATCAGCTTCATTCCTGTTCCTACACTTCTCTTTGGCTTAACAGGTATGGAGCCAGACTGAATAATAACATGGGAAATAAATAAATAAATAAATAGTAAATAAATAATTGAATGAATAAATGAATAAACAAATGAATAAGTCCAACTCTAAGTGGTACTTAACCATGACCCTGAAAGAGTCCCCTGAAGTATTAAAAATATATTAGGATGCTATACTTTAAGAAAACAATAACAACTAACCACGTTTTCTCTCCTCTTCCTCTGTGTAGCTTTCCGTATATCCCTCACTTTCATCTCGCTCACTTTCAGAAGTCCGTGAAGATTTCAGTGATGAGACCTTTTTCTTCCTTTCACGGTCAGAATGGTCTGTTTCTCCTTCAGAGACTGGTTTCCCTTTTTCACTCATTTGATCATCAGCACGTGCTTTTTTCTCAACTTTCTCAACTGGTTTCTCTTCCTCAGCTTCAAAATCTTCCTCATATGCTGAAATAAAATGATATCTTGTGAGAATCAACTGCATATTATTACTGGACCTTATTAGTTCCCAACAGATTAAGTCCATGAGCTTTTGTTCACCTTTGTACTTGGCCCTAAAAAATAACAACATCAAAGTTGGCAGTGGACTGAAACTGTACAACGTGTTTTTCTGTCAAATTTAATTGTTCACTCTGCTTTTATTCACAACATCTGGAAGCAAATTTTTCCACTGATTAATTGTTTTAACTGTCAGGAAATTTCTCCTTAGTTCTAGGTTGCTTTTCTCCTTGATTAGTTTCTACCCATTGCTTCTTGTCCTGCCCTCAGGTGCTTTGGAGAATAGCTTGACTCCCTCTTCTTTCTGGTAGCCCCTAACCCCTTTATTCCTTTCATTCACTTCCCCACCCCCACCCTATGTTCTATACAATGCTAGGAAACAGGAAGAGATTTCATAAGGAAAAATTTAAGGAAACAAATTATTATCAGTAAAATGTGATCAAAGCAGCATAGATATGATTAGATTGATCTCTCTCTATTCTGCTTGTGAAATTCCATTAAAACAACTGGTATAAGATATTTGCACATCAGATTCTGCTTAACTATTTGGGCTTTATTGAGTGATTGATGATAAGGATGAAATAATAGTAGCCGTCTTGGGAACTCTAGGAGCTCAAATATGGCACACCTGGAGGACAGTAGATCCAGGATGGCTGTTTCAGATCAATTCAGTTTAAGGGATTCCTTCATGCAAATTACACTGAGGAATATTTGTAGGGGAGTATTTGTAACTCAGGGTTGAACTGAAGGGTCCTTGGTGTTCTCTGAGAGCACCAAGGACCCTTCACTGACCAACTCGCTTTCTCTTTTCACACCATACCTTCATAAGTATCAGTTTTCTGGGTATCCTCAAATTCATCTTTATCTTTTTCTCTTTTTTTGGTGTCCAATTTCTTTTCTTCAGCATGTTCTGCAGCTCGTTTCTTTAATGCAGAAGCTGAAGGAAAGTGGGTCGGTAATATTTTTTTTTCCTCTTTCAGCTTTTGTGTCACTTCCTCTTTCTTCCAATCTTCCAGCTTTGCGCTTTCTTCAAGAGTCCTCTTTTTGGGAGGTGTAGGCTTTCTATCCAGGCCCATTGTAATGATACATCTGATAAAAATTTAGTACAATATTATGAAAACATACTACCAAAAGTGTCTCATTCTATAGATTACAAGAAAATAAAAACAGAGAAAGTTCCGCATTTCTTTAAAAAAAAATAGGAAAGGATATACAACAAAAAGATATGTATATATTGGAATTGTACAAGCATTACCAAAGTAGCTGGAGAAATTTTAAATTGTTTTATCAGCTAATTGACCCTAATGAAAAACTATACCATGAGAGGGATTCTTTTTCTGGGAGGGAGGTGAATTTCCATTTGTCAGTACATCTTCAGATTAATGGATTCATAATGCATTAAGGGAAAATATGGCACAGTTTTTAAAATCTTTTTTGAATGGAATGTTGGATGAAGCTTAAATGTAAGGCAAAATGGGGGCAATTAATTTTAAATCAATTTTGAGGGCAATAGCCACTCTTAAGTCTAAGGAAGGGTTGGAGTCAGAAGGATGTCTCTCTCATTGATATACCTACTTTAAATTAAAAGAAAGATCTAAATTAGACAAAAAAATTTATAGGATTATAAAAATGTACAATCTGTAAAAATGAATTTGAAACTGTACTATGCAATAATTGCCAAGGTTTATAAATAGTTATTGAAACTGAGTTTGGAGAATGAATATGAAAAGCATTTTATGATTCAATGGGCAAAGAATTTTACGTATGATGTAATGCTAGAACAATGGGGAAATGTGTGGATGAAGGATTTAAAATTTATATTGAATTATAACTTAAAGGAAAATGTTTATAAAATGATATATCAATGGTACTTAACCTGACAAATTGTGAAAGATGTATAAGGGTGCTTTAAATATATATTGGAAATGGAAATGTAAAGAAGGAACTTTTTGCCTTGATGCATTACTGCAATAAAATTCATATTTTAATAGAGAAGATTCTCAAAATAAATATAAAAATCAAACCAGAGACATTTCTTTAAGGTTTAGTGGACATAGAATTTGAAAAAAAAATCTGGAAGTTTGTTAATATATAGATTGACACAGCAAAAATGCTATACATGCAAAAAAGGGAAACAGACACTAATTTCCACAATGGAAGTATGGCTGAAAAAAAACTGATGGCCAAATTATTGTTTTAATTGAACAAAAAAATACACCCAACTTTGTTTCTGCTTGGAAACTGCTTCTGGATTTTGTGCTTGAGACAGAAAAAAAGGAAATGTTGACTTTGTTGTTATGGAAATGGTTAGTACATGTTAGACAAAAAGTAAATGTAAAAGTAAAATGTTGAGGTTCTAATATTTTTATTCTACTGCGCTGAATATTCAGAAATTAATGCTTTTCTTCCTTTTTCCTCCTTTATTCTATACTTCTTTTTCCTCTTTTCACCTTCCCTATTTTCCCATGATAAGCTTAATAAAATAATATATGTAAAAACTTGAGGGCAGCTAACATAATTTTAAAGAGTACTTTAAATGTACTGATTTGAGGAAATCAAAGTGCCAATTTAAGATCAGAATTCACTGACCACAGAATGAACAAAATCATTGAGAAAAACGTTTTTAGTAAAAAAAAAAAAATCTGTAAAATGAAATATGTATAAGATTTCTACCACAGTTTCCCAATTAAATTCCAAATTAAGAATTCAAAGATTTATGGAGAGCAAACATTCCAGATTCTACTATAAATGTGAATTGTATAGGTACAGTTTATAGAAGCATTATTTGATTAAGCTCTGTTGTAATTTCCTTAGAAATTGTAGAAATAAAAGTTTATTTCATGGGTTATTTTTTATTTATTAAATTTATATGCCACCCATCTCACTGTTGAAGCAACTCTTGGTAGCTTACAAAGTGATAAAAAGATAATATAAAACAATTAAAATCAAGAAATATTAGATAAAGACTCAAAACCATTAAACTTAAGATAATTTAAATAGAGACTTAAATCCAAAAGGACGGCTAGCTAAGCATAAAACAAAACCCAATCATTAAAACATAGAAACAAAGAACAATCTCACAGTGGAGGTATCGGTACCTTTTAGAAGCCACTTTCAACACACCTCATATGTTATTTATTTGTTTGTTTGATTGATTGATTTATAGGCTGCGCATCTCACCTGTTATAATCTCATAATAATCTTGTGAGAATATATCTGTGGGAGAATGATGAGGCCACTACTGTTTGATAGATTAGTCTCATGACTAACTAGCCAGCTAATGTTTCAACCCTGACAGTCTATTGCAACATTCTTTTAATTCTACATTATCTAGACTATCTTGCCTTTAATTTAGAACACAATACCTCCCCCCCAAGAAATTACATAGGACAGGGGTGTCAAACTCAATTGCATTGAGGGCCACATCAGGGTTGTTCCTGACCTCAGGAGGTTGGGGTGGGTGTGGCCAGGGAGAGCATGGCCAGCTTGACATCACTCGTGTCAAGGCACCTGTGGTGGTCCGAGTGCTTTGCCAGTGAAAATGGGCTCCCGAACTCCATTTTCGGTTGTGACGGCCTCCTGCAGCCCTCTGCCAGCAAAAACAGAGCATGAGAGGGGGCACATGAGGCCCTTCCACTCCTTGTCACAGCCAAAAATGGAGCCTGGGAGGGCCACATAAGGCCCCCAAGCTCCAGTTTTGCTGGCAGAGGCACCACAGGCCAGTCCTTCGCTGTTGCCAGGGAAACTCTGCGGGCCAGATCTAAGCCTTGAATTTAACAGCCCTGACAAAGGCCAACTCTGCTGGCCTTTCAAAGGACTCTGAAAACAAAGTTTGGCCATCAGGCAGCAGAGAATGTGACAAAGCTGGCCTAGGGATTGAACTGAGTGTTATTATTATGATTACCATGGTTATGAATTTTATGAATTTTGATATGATGGTTTACATATGTTTTTGGGTTGTTCTTTTTTACTTGTTCTTTTTATATTTATTTTAGTTGTTTTTAAGCCTCCAGGAGTTATACATGTGAGATGGGTGGCTATATAAATTTGAATAATATATTCAATGGCTTTGCTCTCACAATGGGCTACAATACATGTTCTCAACCTTTTCTTAACTAGAGACCCACTTTTAATACCTTTTGTGGCCACGGACTCCCAAGATTTAAGTCAAGATTTAAATCATAACATTTCTTCAAGCCTTCATAGACCCCCTGTGATGACATCATGAACCCATAGGGGTCCATTAACCACAAGTTGAGAACCACTGGGCTACAATATAGTTGTATGATAACTGGGGTTCTTCCTCCTATCCCAATGCTTAAGTAAGCTAGCAAATTAAGTGCCATCTGGTTGGAAAGACGTGATCTAAATCAATCAAATCAGTCAATTAACAGAATAGCCTGCAGTAGGAATAAAAAAAGTTTGCTTATAGAGAAGGTTACAGGAGTTTTTACGCAAAGCAAAATTAACGAAAATGATTAAAATGCACAACAACGATATGTCATAAGAATATACTGTTCCCCAGAGTAATTATTCAAAGCATTTTACTATTCTCTTGCCTGATTTTTTTGTCAAAATAAATTGGCTTATAAACACACCTATACGGCTAGACTAGAAATGTAGTGGAAAAAGTATCACTATGGCTCGAATTTGCATGCTTTCCAGTCCTCAGAAAGCGCTTATCACATTAGTGACAGCATAACATTTACATTAATCATACAAATCTGACTCTGAAGATGAAGTGAAGTGTTTCTGGATGGCGCAGTATACTTATCGGAAAAATCATTTGGCTCTCTGGGGATTTCTATTCCTTTCCTTTTCTTATTTTGTTCACTGCTGTTTATACAATATTTTCCCCAGTGGGGAAATGTGCACCACTTTTTTGGTCTGTCATTGCATTGCACATCAAAGAAATGAAAATATTACAGAAGAAATGGATGTGGTTGATGTTTTCATTTCTGGCAAAAGCTTAAAGAACATTCCTGGCCTAGTCTAAAACTAAAGGCCATATTCTTTTACTTGCACAATCAGCAAAATCAATACCTTTTTCAAACAGAGAATGCCCAGAAGATCCTGTCTTTTGAAAAAAATGTAATATGTGAACCATCTTTCTGAAATTTTTATCTTACATTTCTCCATATTGTGCTCTTTAAACGTACTTTTAAAATGTAGGTTCAATATTGATGCTCACAAATTGTAAATAAGTATTTTACTGAATGGGATTTGGACCTACAGTTGAAAAGTAACCAAAAACTACTGTATATGTCTACTGTTCTGTGATACAGAATTGAGCCAACAATACCCCTCCACAACCAAACTACAACATCCTAGCCTGTAAGATCTAGGGAAATAGAATTTGAAAATCTATCACAAAAGGACTATGATCAAAGAGAACAAATTATTTTAAGTTGGTCTCACCCATTACATTATATTAATAGATATCTGAAGTTTACCAAGCTGAAATCGATAAGTTACTGCCTTTTTGAAATAATTGGCCTTCTGATTGGTTATTTGCCACCAAACATGTAGAGACTTTATTGTCAACATCTTCAGACTTTTGCTTATGGAACGAAGTGCACAAAATGGGGTCTTCAAAATTGCAACTAAAATTATCCACACCACTGGAAAGTTTTAATGAACTACTAGGCCCACAATCATGTAATTGATTCTTATTATGTTCAGCTGAATATGTAAAGATGTTTCTTTCTAACTTTACAATCGAACCCTGAATCTTTAAGGCCACAGATTGTGAGGACTGTTGGTAACAGCCTCACTGTGCCCCATCTTCCCTTCAAATATTCTGTCAATTCCCAAATTGGCTAAAGTAAGTTTCAATCTTCCTCTGCAGCTTTCAGGCAAAAGTGGATTTAAAAATTAGATAATTGGAAAATATTTAATCAATCCTATTTCATAATTTAAATTAGTAGTTTGGTGGTTGTCGTGTGTAAAAAATAATCAAATTCTGAATGTATACCAAAATATGTCCTGAAGCTTAGGCAAGAGAGATCTGAGGTAATTTATGGCCTAAAATAACAGTCTTTCCACATTTTCCAAGGAGAATCAATTGACAGAATTTTGCAATTGTAAAATTGCTCATAACATTCTGGAATCAAAATACTTTCAAGGAGGTGATCAAACATTCCATAGAAGAGTTACAAGTTCTACTCTGGCTTTGTGTTTGAATAAATATTATTTATGGCAATTTTCTTTCATTGGAGCATTTCAATACTAAGAAATGCTTAGTTAAGTGCTTAGTACTGATTTTTGATATGATTGTTATTGATATGGTTATTTATCATATTTAACCATTTTAGTCCAAAGCTCAAGATGAAAGGCAGAAGTTGAGTATTTCTGCTTCTTGTATTTCAAGAATTATTAATTCTAGCCCTGTATTTAGACTATTTTATCATGTATATTCACTACATGATGTGTAACAAATTACAAGTTCAAATTACAGTGCAAATTCTGTAGCTATCAATTTACTGTAGTTGGAAAAAATGCCATAAAAATGTTGGGATAAGCTTTCCTGGGTTGGGGAGACTTCTGTTACAACCATCTGTTATTCAGGCTGCTGTTTATTTTGATGCATTGTGCAGCTTTTTGAAAATTGACCTCTAGATGTGAGTAGTGACATATGTACAAAACTCCATTTGACCAACATTCCAAATTGTACTATGTAGAGTTGTAATTGCAGGAATCTTCCAATCTTGGATGGCAAACCTCAGATAAAGAAAGTTTCCAAGCAAATACAACTCAGGCAACAAAGTCACTAATCTAAAGGAGGATTAGAGAGGGGAAGTAAACATATGTTAGACTTTAATTAGAGATAATTAATTGTATGGATTACTGTGCTGAACAGTAATGAAAGTTAAGCAGTAATCAAAGTTAACCAATGATAGAGGATAACTAAAAATGTGTATAAATAAAGACTATACTCCAATAAAGATTATCATGGTTCAGTTGTTCATGATCAAACAACTCGACTGCCTCGTCATGACAACAAGTGGCGCAAGAACAGGGACCCTCTTACTTCGTCCGGCAAGGATTTGGTGCACCTTCAACCCTTTGTGGTTTCTTCAACCTTTTGGTTTCTGTAAGTTTGGGGTCTTCGCTTTCTGAGGAACAAAGGAAGCATGCAGATGAATTAGGCTATTTGTTGAAGAAGAAGAATACTGAGGTACCACAGAGAAATATCTTAAGGCTGGTCCAGGAGATTGCAGCTCAGTGCCTACAGTACCCAGAAAAGGGGTCTTTAAAATTAACTGATTAGGAACGTATTGGGAAAACATTGCATACTGAACCTCAAGCAAAAATAGAAGTTTTGCATGTGTGGTATTTATGTAGGCATGCAATTGAAAAATTTGGTCACAATGAACTTTCTCTTTTAACACCTCCACCTTCACGTTATACTAATGCTGTCATTTGTCCCCCTTCTTCACCTGAATATATGCCTTCAATTCCCTCAGCTCCTGCAGATACAGGGAAAAAGCTCCTGACTCTATTGTTCAGCCTTCTTTTCAGAAAATGGTAGAGACTTGAAAAAAGGATGCCTCTGTCTCAGGAACAGAGCTTGCAGAATTACTGTCTGTTTGTCCACTACAATATCATCCTGCTCAGGGGCCACAGCTTGGACTGCAAGTAGCAGAATGGGAGGGTCTGCCTTATCAGATCTTAAGAGAGTTAAAAAAGGCAGTTACAGACTATGGGATTAGTGGTAATTTTACAAGAGGACTTGCAGAAGGAATAAAAAATTGTTGTACAATGATTCCTGAAGATTGGAAGCAAATATTTTGCATGATTTTAACATCCATGCAATATGTGGCTTGGGAGAGTGAATATATGAGACATGTTCAAGCTGCTTCTTTAGGAGGGGGAGGAGCATATACAGTTGAGCAGCTATTTGGTTCTGGACCGTTTGGTACAATTCCTACTCAAGTTGTTCTTCCTCCAGCTACGTTAACTATTGTTTCTGAATGTGTCTTTCATGCTTTTCTTAAGGTACCCCAAGCTGGAGAACCCAGAGCAAATTTTTCAAACATTTGATAGAATGCCAATGAACCTTATGCTGACTTTGTTGAGTGACTGTCCAAAGCAATTAGACAGCAGTTTGATAATCAGGAAGCTGCTGGTGAACTTGTTCACCAGTTAGCTATTGAAAATACTAATGCAGATTGTAAAAGAGCTTTACAGCCATTAAAGACTATTGCTCGTTACACTCTGGCAGAAATGCTACGAGTCTGCCAGGATGTTGGATCACAATCTTATAAAATACATATGTTAGCAGCTGCTATTCAGAAAGGACAGCGACCAATTGGTAACTGTTTTAAGTGTAAGAAGCCTGGCCACTTTCAGAAGGATTGTCGTTCTACACCTTCTATGCCTCAGAATCATCCTTCTAAGAAGTGCCCTATTTGTAAAAAGGGATTTCATTGGGCCAATCAATGTCGGTTTTGGTCAGAAAACTTGCCAATGGATGTGGCACCCACCCAGAATCCAAAGCATGACTTTCCCATCACTCTGATTCCTCCAGCAGTCTCTCTCACTCCTCCCCAGCCACAGCCAGTAGTGTGAGGATCGATTTAATCATTCAAGAGGAAATTGAGTTTTAAATTTCCCATGGAAGTTAAAATAGTTCCATCTCAATTTAAAGGTTCTCTTCCTTAGGGATTAGTTGGCTTAATTTGCCTCATTCTTCTGCACACAAAAAGGGCTGTTTTATTGTGCCTGGTAATAGATTCAGATTACACTGGTATCCTCATGATTCAGATTTGGGTGAATCTTCCTCAAGTTCTTCCTTGTAATTCTTCTATTGCTCAATTGCTTCTTCTTCCATATGAAATTCCTTCTCCTGGTATAGGTAATCGTGGGGATGCAGGATTTGGATCAACTTCTTTATCTGTAGGCTTACTTCATCAGCTGAACTCCTCTCATCCTTTGTTAATGCTCTTCCTTAATAAACAACCATTTCAAGGGTTATTGGATACTGGAGCCGATGCTACTGTCATCTCCTCTTTACAGTGGCCAGGACAGTGGCCAAAAATGACAGTTTCTTCACTGTGGGGAATAGGAGGTTCTACAGCTGCTTGGCAGAATGTTCAAGAAATTAATGTTACAACATCTGCTGGTAAGTCCTTTTTCCTACAACCATACATTCTAGATATTCATACTAATATTTGGGGCAGTGATATCCTTTCTCTTCTTAATGCCCATTTGGTTCTTGATGGTTGGTTCTCTTCCTCTTAAATGGCTCTGTTCTATGCTGGTTTGAGTGGAACAATGGCCATTATCAAGGGAAAAACTCGCTGCTTTACAACAATTGGTTTAAGAACAATTGGCTGCTGGTCATATAAAACCTTCTACTAGTCCTTGGAATACTCCTGTTTTTGTGATTAAAAAAAAAGAAAAAAGAAAAATGGGAAGTGGCGTTTCCTTCAGGATTTAAGGGAAATTAATAAATGTATCCAACCCATGGGTCCTTTACAATGTGGTCTACCAAATTCTAACTTAATTCCTAATTTTTATAAATTATTGGTAGTTGATCTTAAAGACTGCTTTTTCACTATAACTTTTGCAGCCTCAAGACAAAGAAAAAATTGCATTTACTGTCCTAGTTTTTAATAATAGCATGACCACAAAATGATATCATTGGCGAGTGTTGCCTCGGGGAATGCTTAATTCCCTTACACTTTGTCAATATTTTGTGGATAATGCCCTTCAACCCTTTCAGAATAAATTTCCTTCCTATTTAGTCGATATCATATGGATGATATATTGATAGCAGCCCTGGATTTTGATGAATCTAAGCTGTTAAAAGAATTAACGGATATTGTGGCACAATAGGGATTGTATATAGCTTCAGACAAAATTCAAAAGATAGAACCTTATACCTATTTAGGACATAGAATGTTGCACAATTCCTCCATTCCAATTCTTCCTGAATTACAAGTACAGAAATCATATACATTAGTACAATGGCAAAAATTACTTGGCATTATTAATTGGGCACGCCCATTCTTCTACATTACAACTGATGATATGTTGCCCTTATTTCAGTCTTTGAAGGGAGCACAATCACCAGGTGATCTAGTTGTACTAACTGATCTTCAAAAAACATGTCTTTAAGAAATATTTTTCAAGAAATAAGTTTAAGCATCGATATGTGGACAGGATAACATCCTTAACAATAGGACTTTCCTTAGCTATTCTTCCCACTACACCCTTACCCACAGGATGTCTTTATTCTAATGCATCCCTGCAAGCGGTCAACATTCATGAATGGATTCATTTGTCAGCTACTCCGCCTAGAAACATTTATCCTTATCAATCAGCATTAGAGGATTTGATTGTGAAAGGTCGTAAACGAGCCTTACATCTTATAAGACAGGATCTAATTAGCATAGTTTTCACTTGTACAAAAATTGAACATGAGCATTTGATGATTATTTCAGAAACATATCAGATAGCCTTTTCTCAATATGTGGGAAACTTCTTGTATTCTTTACCTAAGAATCCTAGAATTGTGGTTACTACTACTTTAAATCTGGCCTTTTCTTCCATTTTTGTGTGAAATCCTATTTCTACAGCTCTTAGAGTCTTTACTGATGGATCACCTGGGGTCAGGGTTACACCACCGTGGAATATCCTTCTACTTGGCAAGCAGTGTGGGTTCCAGTGCGCTGTGTCCATCCACATCATGGCATGGCATCAGGGCCTTCACAACCCGATTCCGGATTTCATTCTTCATCTGAGCATGGAAGTCCGTCTTCCAAGGTCCACACACCCGCAACCCATTACTTGGGGCCACGTTAAATCTAATACATATCAAGTTCAACAACAACTGCAGCAGGCCTCATTACCTCAGACTCCTGAAAATCTTGTTGCTGCTGTTTTTGCTATTATTACTGCTAAAGCCCCTGTCACACTACACCAACGGATGGAAAGAGGATGTAAAACGGAGAAAAACACTTGCCATCCATTGGTTAACGCGATGCATCCGTTCTGTACTCACTGCGTGCGTGATTCATATGTTCTATCCATCCAGCATCCATCTACTGAGATTTCATCTGCTCAGAGGGTTTTGAGCTGCACAAAACTTTTTCAGCGGATGAACTTTCCTCAGCGTCCATTCTACATCCGCGACACATACGGGGAACAAGCGTTCTACATCTGTTACACGTCCGCTGTATCCGCTCGGCATCCACTGCGCATCCGCGGAACTCGCATCCGCTCCAGCGGAAAACGGAAAGAGGGAGGAAGTGAAATGGACGCGGAACATCCGCGCAGCATTAGTAGCACAGACAAAGAAAGGATGAAAGCGGATGCAGCTCACATATAAAGCATTAAAACAGAAAAAATGTTCGTATAGGGGACATATCTCGGATATTTAGGATATCTGGAGGATGTCTAGAGGAGGAAGAAGGACACCTAGGGGAAAACCGATATTTCCTATAAAAAGGGGGAGGAAATCACCTGGATCTCAAGAGCCTTGCTCTTGCTCTTCCACAGCATCCAGTCATCTCCACCATGGATCGTCGCACACTCCTTTTGGTAGCCGCCATCATTCTACAACAGTGGGAAGCCCTCTACAGGATCTTTCACCTGTTCTACACAAGGAAAAGGAGGTGTCCAAGAAGTGTGTGGGTCCAAAGATGGATCATGAGACGAGCAGAGTAGGGACTGTATGACAAGCTGATGGTGGAGCTGAGGAACGAAGACCCTCGTGCATTCCAGCATTTCATGAGGATGCCACCAGCCATGTTTGACGAAGTTGTGGAGCGGCTGACACCAAGGTTGACCAAGGCAAACACCAACTTCCAGCCCAGCCTGGACCCTGGACTGAAGGTGGCACAGACTCTGCGCCACCTGGCCTCCGGGACCAGGTACAGGAACATGCAGCATGCCTGGAGGGTGCCACACAACACCATCAGCATTGTGGTCAGAGAAGTGGTGCAGGCCATCATCGAAGAATACGTGGAGGAGCTCCTCCAGTGCCCCTCCACTAAAGAAGGATGGAAGAAAGTTGCAGAGCAGTGGTATCAGAAGTGGAACTTCCCCCACACCATTGGAGTCTTAGATGGGAAGCACGTGGCCTGCAAATCTCCAGCCAACTCAGGGTTCAATTATTTCAACTACAAGGGCTTCTTCAGCATCATCCTCTTTGCCATGGTCGATGCTGACTACAAGTTCATGTACATCGATGCTTCAGGCAACGGGTCAGCTTCAGATGCCCAGGTATACAATGCCAGTGACCTCAAGGATCGGCTGGAACGCAACCTCATCATGGGCTTCCAAGATCCAGACCCCCTACCCAATGACACACAAGATGTGCCCTATTTCATCATGGGGGATGACACCTTCTCCCTCAGAACCTACCTCATGAAGCCCTACACTTCCAGATGCCTCACCTGTGAAGAGAGGATCTGCAACTAAAGGCTGTCCAGGGCAAGACGGGTGGTGGTGAACACCTTTGGCATCCTGGCCAACAGGTTCCAGGTACTTCTCACCACCATGCAGCATCACCCAGAGACCATGAGGAACATCGTCGAAGCTTGCTGCATCCTGCACAATCTCATGTGCACCCACTGCCCAGTGTTGCAGAACAGGCTTGTGGACTGCCAACAAGGCAATGGGGACATGGAGCCTGGTAAATGGAGGCAAGGAGTAAACCTGATAGGCACTGTGGATGTGCCAGGCCCCAACAGAGCTTCACGTGAAGGGAAGAAGCAGTGCAACCTCCTGAAACACTGGTGCAACTCCCCAGCTGGAGCAGTGGAGTGGCAAGACAGGATGGTACATGCTTAATGGATGCTTCCTTCAGCCTGTCTCATCACACTGATGAGATTGTGCCATGTATGTTGAGTGGCCCGACAATGAACAGGGCATTTAATAAAGACTTGTGTTTATGTTGAAATGTGTTGATGAATGATTAAATTGTTATTGATAATAAAGGGCCATAGGTGTGGCACCTGGGAGGGTGGACCATACAGTCCCACTATGCTTGCACTGGAGGTTTATCTATCCCACAGCTATTACCCATCCCACAGCTATTACCCATCCCACAGCTATTACCCATTCCACAGGTATCCCTGCCCATCCCACTGCTATCCTTACCCATCCCACAAGCATGCAAAGGCTTAAACTATTCCTAAAAGTTTCCACCAAGACTTTATTGACTAAAAGAACTGAATCAAGTGTGTGAAGCAAAGATAACCTTTATTAATAACAAACTGTAAAAGCAAAATGACCCAAGAAAAGTGTCCCAAGCAAAGATAAAGTCAACAGGTAGCAACCCAGTCTCTGGCACTCTTCTCAGTCACTCTAAGCATGTCCATGGTCTCAGGGGTAAAGGGTCCAGGTGCTTTGGAGGTGGCAGTGGCTGGAGTACTGGTCTAAGGCACCATTGAGGTGCCTGGCCCCGAGAGGACAACAGGGGATGGTGTGTGGAGGAAGCTCTCAGAGAGCTGGCTCAGTCCCGTGATGTTGAGAGGCCCTTCCTCCATGACATGGGATGTTAGTCCCAAGATCGATGACAGATGTTCTGAGGCCAGGCTTGGTTGTGGGGTGGAGGAAGGAGGAGTGTAGAGGGGCTGTCTGGTCTGCAGGTGAGCAAGGTGAGGCATCGGTGGCATCTGTGGCGTCGGTGGCATCGGTGGCATCGGTGGCATCTGTGGTATCTGTGGCACCTGTGGTGTGCGATGTACCTGTGCCTGGACTGGGAAGGGCTACCTGTGCTGCTGGAACTCCTGGTAGCCATAGCCTTGGTAGGTGAGGGGCTGTTGAAAGCCTTGGAAGGGCTGTGACATCACCTGGGGAGGAGGAGCAGACCTGGTTCAGCTGGGTCTGGAGGGTGGTGCAGAAGACCTGTGATCCTCTCCTTGATCACCTGGTACTGGGATTCGGGCATTTCCATGAGGGTCTGGTTCACGTAGGTGAGGAAGGGCTTTCTGTTAGAGGATGGTATGTCGAAGTGTTCCAGCTGAGAGAGGAGATCTATGCTGCTCTTGATGGTGTCCCTGATCTCCAAGAGGACACTGTGGCTCTGTCCCTCCGGTCTGGCTCTCTGCATGCTTTCTGTGGAGGTGGAGCTGGGGGTGGGTATGGGTTGGTCTCTGGTGGCAGTGGCCTCTTCTTGCTCCAACTGCATCAGGGGATCCTCCATGTGCTCCGCCACGGGGAGTGCAGCTGTTGGGGGGGTCTCCGTCATGGGGTGCTCCAAATATACCTGCCTGGACACAGGAGCTGACTCTTGGCCAGAAGAGGACTGGCTCTCTGTGGGCTGCCTGAGAGAGAGGGTTGACAGAGGGGCTGCTCCTCGGTGGCGGATCTCACCCTCCAAAAAGCTGCACTTGGCCATCACGTAGGTCTCCTGGTCGGTGAGCTTTACCGCGGCCTGGCCAGACTTCTTCAGGTGCAGCTTCCCGTACCAGGTGTGCATGTGCTTCCACCACCCCAGGAGGACATCCGAAGTGTAGCCCAGGCTCTCCGCCTTCTCTCTTCAAGCTACCTGCTTCCGCTTGGTGTCTCGATAGAGCCTGTGTCCCTTCCTCCAGAGGTACTCATTCTCCCTCAGCCATTCGAGCACCTCCTCCTCATGTTCCTCTGCAATGGAGTACTGTTTCCTCTTCCCCTTTTCTCGCGAATGCCTCTTCCTCCCTCTGACAGGGCCTTCTGGGCCCTCATCAGCAGGGCTTTGAGGTTCTAGGGGCTGGTCCACCACACCACCACCACCACCAGCAGCAGCAGCAACATCACCAGCAGCACCAGCAGCACCAGCAGGACCAGCAGCAGCACCAGCAGAGTCAGCACCAGCAGAAGCACCAGCACCAGGAGCAGCACCAGCAGAGTCAACACCAGGAGCAGCACCAGCAGAGTCAGCACCAGCAGAAGCACCAGCACCAGCACCAGCAGAGTCAGCACCAGCAGCAGAAGCCCCAGCAGAAGCAGAATCAGCACCAGGGGGTGGGATGGTGATCCTGTCCTTCTTGCCAGGGCTGGCAGGAGTAGGCACAGGTTCCTCTTCTTCCCCATGGTTGTTGGCTGAAGATGTGTCTGGCAGCAGGTCTTTCCTCTGAATGGTAACCTGCTTGCGAGCTGCTTCCCTTTATATCTGCGGGGCTGATGCAATGCATCCTCCCCGCATGCGCAGTGAACGCTTTGCATCCGCTAGGCATCTGCTAGGCATCCGCTAGGCATTCGCTAGGCATCCGCTAGGCGTCCGTGATGCATCCGCTGTATCCACTCGGCATCCGCTACGCGTCTGCTCCTTCCGCTACGCGTCTGCTTCACTGTTCTCCCCTGGTAACCCTGCGGATGTGTCATCCGCTTCCATCCACTTCCATCCGCTAGGCTTCCGTTGAGCGTCTGCTTAACATCCTCGCTACATCCTCCCCACGTCCATTCCTTTCCGTTGTTGTCCGTTCTCTTTATGCAAATTTGGGGCACTTTTGAGAGCGGATAACAACGGATGGAAAATTTGCTCATCCGCTATGTCCTTTTTACATACGTTTTGCATCCGTCGGCCGATGTGACCTCGCCTTAACTCTGTTACCATTTTACTTTGTATTTTCTTGTTTATGATTAATGGTGTTTCTGCTCAAAATGATACTTCTGTGGTTTGTCTTAACCCTGATTTGTGGGTTCGTCATGCCCAATACATGTTTATGACCCATGGCACAAATATTACTTTATACTATGAGCCCCCAATGGCATTTGGTCAAATTTCTTTTACGCCTAACTTGATCATGTCTTCTACATTTATTGTCTCACAACTACAATCTATTTGACACTCCTGGCTATTTTCTAAACCCCTTATGCAATTGAATTCTGTCCACTGGCGTTCCTTGAAAGTTTGTCAATTTACAAGGGGTCTGTGTTTCTGTTGTCACGCTAAACATACTTGGCTTCATAATTGGTCTGATTATGATGCTGCTCAGTACATATTAAAAAAGCTAGGGAATTATAGTTATTGTTCTGACTACTATTGGTTGTCAGGTACCTTTAATTCTTCTTTGCATGGAATTAATATAGCTCCTGATATGTATCCTGACAATTTTCCTATTTTTAATGCCTTTGATCAATCTAATACAGGATCAATATGCGCTGGTTGGCAGCTTAAAGATCCTAATATGTGGTTCTTTTTTTATAAATATGCTACTAATGTTCATCTCAGAATTATCAATGTGCAACTATAGGTTATTTTACTCTACCTGTTCCAATAGGTATGCTCCCATCAACTCGGCAGCGGCGTTCCTTTCTGGGGCCTACATGTAATGATGAAGTCATTATTGACACACAATTGTCTTCTGGTTCTACATTTGGCTGTGCATTGGCAGGGGCCATTACAGGAGTCCTTACTCTAGGCTCTAATCCTGGCATAATTGCTCAAGAAAACAGATGATCTATTCTTGGTCTCACCTGCAAACTTGAAAAATCCATCAATGCTACCACTGCTATTATTCATGATTTGCAACATGAAATAGAAGACTTGAATCAAGATGTCTTACAGCAGCATTTTGCCACAGACTATATTTTAGCCCATCAAGAAGGGTTCTGTACGTTAGTTGGACACCTTGGATGTGCTGTGTATTTTCATTCTTTGAATAAAACTATTGAGGATGAGCTTGCCAATTTACAATCATACATTCAAAATAATATCCATGCTCATTACTCACCTTTTGAGTGGCTAACCAATTGGCTCCCTGATTGGTCCTGGCTCAGACAGTTTTTCTTTTATGCTATAATGATTATTATTATACTAATTGCAACCTGTTGTTTTATTCAATGTATTCCAAATTTATTTGCATTGTTTCATCCTGCTTCCCCCTCTCTTAATCCTTTACAATTGTGATACATTCATAAATCTTTGAATCCTTCATTTAAAATAAAAAACGAGGATATGTAGAGTTGTAATTGCAGGAATGTTCCAATCTTGGATGACAAACCTGAGATAAAGAACGTTTCCAAGCAAATACAACTCAGGCAAACAAATCTAAAGGAGGATTAGAGAGGGAAAGTAAACACATGTTAGGCTTTAATTAGAGATAATTAATTGTATGGATTACTGTGCTGAACAGTAACAAAAGTTAAGGAGTAACCAAAGTTAACCAATGATAGAGGATAACTAAAAATGTGTATAAATGCAAGACTATACTCCAATAAAGATCATCATGATTCAGTTGTTCATGATCAAACAACTCGGTTGCCTCATCATTACAACAGTACTAATGTTGCTATCCTATGCGTTGGACCCTTTGAAAAGGTTCTCCTACATAGGCATTTCTTGGGAACCAAATGGGCCAACCCATAGATCCAGCTCTGAGAACATGATAAGATGCACAATGCCACTCATGCTTCATCAGGTTATTTTTCTCAACATAAATAAGTAGGCGTCCTATGGCATGTAAAACTTATAATGTTCTTCATTCCGATGGAAACATATAGAGAGATTTATTCATAAACTATAGTTTATTTTTATATTAAAGATACAAAGGGACTGACTACTTTATAAGACTGATATGATTTCTCCTCCAGAGCTGTGATCCAGATACTCTAAATTTAAATAGACTCTGAGTAGATTCTATCTGAATAGATATACCACTTGAAGGGAAAACTTGGTGGCAAACTAAAGACATACTAAAACAGATTGATCAACAGACAGCCTCAAAACAGATTGATCAATATCAAAGCATACCTATAGCAAGGAGATGACCTTTCCACGTTGACGAAACCAAAGTATCCACGTTTGCCTCCTAGCCGAGTACCTTTCCGATGCTTATATTCACAGCAAGAACTTAATCGGGCAACCTGAATTCCATTCAGATAAAAGGTGAGACTGAAGGGGAAACCGTAATGCCTTCTGGAGATAAACTGAAATGTTTCTGTAGTTGAGAAAAAGAAAAAGAAAAAGAAAGTATATATGGTGGACTTTTTGACCACATTAAGACAGACAAGGAACTAGTTCAAGACAAGCATATTTCCCTTTCTTCCTGTACTAATTCAACCTATAAGTTGCAGGTGGCATGTTTCAAAACTGTCCCAAATCAAAGGGATCATACCTGCATAGGGAAGTAATATTTCTAGAAGAAATCCATGCCCAAATTATATTTGATAAGCTTTCAAGATGCAGAACCATTTTAGATGTTGTTGTGGGAAAAATAAAAGGAGGAAAGAGTATGGGACATGTTTACTATCTTGTGTTGTTTAAATAAGTAAACAGGATACATTAAATAAATGAACAGAATTTAATAAAGTGGGATATTTAAAATGGAGAGCTTTCCTAAATACAAAACAACAATAAAAACAATAAGCTAGTCTTAGTTTCAACATTCATACATCCACATACTATTTCCTTACCATATGACTAAACAGACCAATCTGAATACTAACAACGATAAAAATACTTCCAAGCAGAGATTTAAATCCAACTCTTTTTCTCTGCATTATCAAGATCCATTTCCACCCAACCCCACTTATGCATTTTTAGACCTTTAATGTTCTTAAATCAGATCTCAAAGAGACTATTTTAATCTGTGTTTTACTTAACACCAAGCAAGATGTGAACTACTACCTGTAAAGCTGCTTTTTTTTTAGAGTACTAAAGCACAGATTTGAATAGTCTAGATGAGAACTGACTAAATGAATGTCAGGATTCCAATGTAGAAAGAAGAGCAGCTAGTTACTATTACATTTAAGCGAGAGGAGGTATTTTCCCATTGCAAATAGCAGAGATGTGTGTGTATATCTAAGTGCGTAGGAGGACAAACATTCACTAGGATTACAATAAAAAATAGTCTAATTTATATACCACTTTAGGATCAAAGCCCTCAAATTTCCTATTTAGTGTTTTTTAAAAAAAGAATGCCACTGCTAAGTAGACAGAACTAAGGGGTAAAACTAGATAAGTGCTACTTGCATTAAGGTATCTTTTTTGGTTTGAATCTTGCTTCTGTCTATTTTCCAACTGTTGTCCTGGACCACTGCTGTCCTAAACCTTGTCCAATCTTATTAGTAATGTTTTTTTAAAAAAAAAAAAACAGTTGAGAATCATTTATTGCAAGTTTCCAATGCTTCTTTTTCTCTTTTTTCAAAACTTAAGTATCTGCTGTTTCATTCAATAGCAATCTCAGTATCTTCTGCTCTTCACTTGCATATTTATGGATCAGTCCTTCTTTTTTGCTGTTCCCTTTCATTTTTTTCTGTAACCTCAGTTTTTTTTAATCCATGGCTTTTTTAAATACCACTCCAGCTTTCTTTAACAATTTCTTCATTAGCAACTGATTACTCCTTGACCTCTTTCCCTGCTGTTGTTGTTTACCAGTCAGTCTAATACAGATTTAAGGCCTTTGGGTATAGACTACATTATTTCCACATATTGCCTAGCACTATGACAAATTAAATAAATGGTAACTAATGATAGAAAAGTTATCATTCCTCAGCAATAGCCGATGACCATGGCTTGAGATTAATTCCACCCAGCATGCTATTCTTCCCTCATTTCTGCTGGCAATTATACCTGGAACAGCTTTGCTTAAGTCAACATCATCACCATTGATTCACATTCAGAATCAAACCTCAAGCCTGCATTCATTTCCCTTCTGGAGCGATAGTTCACACTGATATATTATAGTTTCTTGTACGTAGATAATTTGGTATTCATTTTACCCCTGCAAGCATTTTATTAACCATGCATCTCCATCCAAAAATTAATCTAACCCACTGCATTTTGTTAAATCACCCCTGTACATCCGTCCTTCCACAATTTGCAAAAGTAATTGCAGCCTCATTTTCAATCATGAAACAGTAAATCTAGACTTGGTTGGAGGCAGCTAGAATATAAGTCCCTGGACACACATAAGCAGACTAAGCTTTGCAGAAATAATTCTGCTACCACTTCTAACAGTTTATCCACATAAAAATAAGAAGTTTCCAGAATTCAGATGAATTCTTGGGTTGTTGTTTTTTCAGGCTCACCTCCCTCCAGCAGTTTGCCTCTATACACACATAGATTTTCTCCTCCACAATGCTGTTGGTAAATTTTTATTTCCTCTCGATAATCTAAAAGGTCATATGAAAGGTGCACGGTTTTTCCCAAATAGACCATGGTGACATATGCATTGCTTTGTACTTGAGGCTTGTAGAATTTTCCAGAGTCCTGCATAAAAAGGCAAAGAAGCATGCTGAAATATGTGAAGTTTTAGACATTTGTTCCCATGATATCCTGTGATATTCTATTTCAAAATCAGTTCAGTACCCACCCATGAATAAGTGCTAAAATTCAAAGGGATTTATACCATCCCAAGTATTTCTTGCACATATCACCAAAAAAGGCCCACCAACAGAAACATGCTGAACTAAAATCTGAGCTCAATCTGGCTGCATAAAATTTGTGTATGAAGAGCTGCTTTAGGAATATACAAAGCTGCTTTTAACTGCCTCTAACAAGCTGGTCTAGCATTACTGAATGATTGACATGGGTTCTTTAGAATTTCAGATAATTATTTGAGGTTATCCGGAGATGCCAGTGATTAAACTAGGATTAGAATTAACCTAACTTGACTAATAGCTCTCACTTTTGTGCTGGTATAGAACAAAGGGAGAAGAGGTTCATCAATAAACCCTAATTTCATAATGGCTTTAATATCATATTGCCTTTCCATAAAACTTCTAAGTGACCACTTTCAAATACAATACTGGTTACTGCAACTCCAACAGAATATTGTGGAACTAAAAAATTGTATCTGTGTGAAAAAAAACATTGGAACAACTGGAACTATTTAGTGAGAAGAAAGGTAAGAAGAAATATAATAAGAATTTGTAAAATTAGGTATGCTGTGAGGATGTAGAGAATACTGAAATTAAAAATAATCCTATGATTCTGAAGGGAGAATAGACAGGAATCGAATTCATTCTCATACCAAACATAAATAACCACATTTGAAGCTGGTTGATATGGTGATGGCATCCATACTAATCATTTTAAAATAGGATTAGATACATTTATTTTAATTAATATAGTAACTCAGAATCTCACTGTGGATAGCTCCCCCACTGGAGCCTCTGATAAATCTAAAAACCTGCTGGAAAAGCCCGGAAAAAAATGCAAAAAGTAAAGCATGGCATTTCAGCTGTATATTTACTACAATAGACCCTCTATTTTATTTTGTGTATTTTATTTAACTGAAAAGAACATTTAGGCCAGCTCCAGAGCCCAGAATAATCTATCAGGTCTACAAACCCAAAGGGCATAATACAGTATACTTCTCCCCTTTTTAATAATGGATTCTCTAACTGTGAAAAAGAACTGGCATTCATTGCCAAGAGTTTTAATTTCAAATGCCCAGAATTAAAAACTCTACTGAACATCAGGAGGTATATGAATTATTACATCTCAGTATGTGCAGGAAATGCCCCATGAGTTTTTCCTTTTATTTTCCCAACATTGAAATTCCAGTATCAAGGTGGCAAAGCTTTTGAAGAGACTATTCTCAGAGACTATTTTCTGAGACTGGGAGGGGATATCAAATCCCCCAACTGATGAGCTTTGTATCATGAATTTAAAATATACCATGACCTCCAGTCTTGAAAAATACAAGACTACAATCTAAAGATATCAGGAGATTAGAATTTTATTTATGATTAGCTTCTGATACATTCATTGGGGGGGGGACGACAATGGGGGCAGGCGTTCAGGTATGTGTCATAACCTTGGCCTTCTTTAGGAATCTCATACACCTCTCTACCCCATCCAGGTTTCTCCTCAATCACTGCTGTAGGATTGCGCAAATCTTCAAAGATGTTACCCTAGGAAAGTATTTCTTCAAAATACTTTGAATGCTGCCCACTTCTGCAAGGTGGATCTGAGATATTTAAACCATAATCAGACATAGTTACCAGTAATATGAAACAAATGGAGTGAAATTGTTTATCTTAAGCCCATGTCACACTGGCCAACGGATGCAAAAAGGACACAGCGGATGAGCAAAATGTTCCATCCGTTGTTATCCACTCTCAAAAGGGGCAAAAATTTGCATAACCGGAGCGGATAACACAGACACGGGGAGGACGCAGGGCGGATGCAAAGCGGATGCGGAATGGAAGCCCAGCAGATGGAAGTGGATGGGAGCGGATGGGAGTGGATGGCACATCTGCAGGGCTTCTGGGGGACCTCAGCGAAGCAGACGCGGAACGGGAAGAGCGGATGCAGAGCGGACGCCAAACGGATGAAGCGGATGCACAGCGGATGCACAGCAGAAGCCTAATGGATGCCTGGCGTTAATTGCGCGTGCGGGGAGGATGCATTGCGTCAGCCCCACGGATATAAGGGAAGCAGCTCGGAAGCAGGTTGCCATTCAGAGGAAAGACCTGCTGCCGGACACATCGACTGCCTTGCCTTCCCTGCCTGCATGTAAGCCTGCCAGCCTTGCTGCCAGCCTCCCTGCAAGCCTTGCTGCCAGCCTCCCTGCCAGCCTTGCTGCCAGCCTACCTGCCAGCCTTGCTGCCAGCCTCCCTGCCAGCCTGCCTGCCAGCCTTGGTTCATGTCTGACTGCAAGCCTTGGTGCCTGCATGCCTACCAGCCTTCCTGCCAGCCTTGGTTCATGTCTGCCTGCCAGCCTTGGTGCCTGCCTGCCAGCCTTCCTGCCAGCCTTGGTTCATGTCTGACTGCCAGCCTTGGTGCCTGCCTGCCTGCCAGCCTTGGTGCCTGCCTTAGTGCCAGCCTTCCTGCCAGCCTGCCAGCCTGCCTGCCAGCCTTCCTGCCAGCCTTGATGCCTGCCTCCCTGCCAGCCTTCCTGCCTGCCTTGGTGCCAGCCTCCCTGCCAGCCTTCGTTCCTGCCAGCCTCCCTGCCAGCCAGCAACCCCACAACCATGTGGAAGCACAGCAAGCCTCAGCCATCTGCTGCCAGCCCTTGCAAGAGGGACAGGGCTACCATCCCGCCCCCTGGCCCTCACTCTGGTTCTGCTGGGGCTTCTGCAGCACGGGCTCGCTCTTCTGGGGCTGGCGCTTCTGCTGCTTCTGCTTCTGTAAGAGCTGATGACAAGCACTCCAGCACCATCCACCTCCACAGCACCTGCACCCTTCACCCCTGAGACTGAGCGACCAAGAGGAGTGCCAGAGACTCATTTTTGTCTTATAGATTGTTGTTAAAAAAGTCTATTTATGATTCACACACTTGCTATATTTCTTATTTTTAATAAAGTCTTGCTTGAAACTTTTAGAAATGGTTTAAGCCTTTGCATGCTTGTGGGATGGGTTAAGATAGCAGTGGGATGGGTTAGGATACCTGTGGGATGGGTAATAGCTGTGGGATGGGTTAGGATAGCAGTGGGATAGATAAACCTCCAGTGCAAGCATAGTGGGACTGTATGGTCCACCCTCCCAGGTGCCACACCTACGGCCCTTTATTATCAATAATAATGTAATAATTATCCACACATGTCAACATAAACACAACTCTTTATTAAACACCCTGTTCATTGTAGGCCAAACAAACAAACATGGCCCAATCTCATACGTGTGATGAGACAGGCTGAAGGAAGCATCCAAAAAGCATCTACCATCCTGTCTTGCCACACCACTGCTCCAGCTGGGGAGTTGCACCATTGTCTCAGGAGGTTGCGCTGCTTCTTCCCTTCATGTGAGGCTCTGTTGGGGCCTTGCACATCCTCAGTGTCGATCAGGTTTCGCCCTTGCCTCCATTCCCCAGGCTCAATGTCCTCATTGCCTTGTTGGAGGTCCATGAGCCTGTTCTGCAAGACTGGGTAGCGGGTGCGCATGAGATTGTGCAGGATGCAGCAAGCTTTCACAATGTTCCTCACGGTCTCTGGGCGATGCTGCATGGTGGTGAGAAGTACCTGGAACCTGTTGGCCAGGATGCCAAAGGCGTTCTCCACCACCCGCCTTGCCCTGGACAGCCTGTAGTTGAAGATCCTCTCTTCACAGGTGAGGAGTCTGGAGGTGTAGGGCTTCATGAGGTAGGTTGTGAGGGAGAAGGCGTCATCCCCCACGATGAAGTAGGGCACATCTTGTGTGTCGTTGGGCAGGGGGTCTGGATCTGGGAAGCCCACCATGAGGTTGCCTTCCAGCTCCTCCTTGAGGTGACTGGCGTTGTATACCTGGGCATCTGAAGATAAGCCATTGCCTGAAGCATCGATGTACATGAACTTGTAGTCAGCATCGACCATGGCGAAGAGGATGATGCTGAAGAAGCCCTTG
>BLBF01000020.1:27386210-27421581 GCA_015471245.1 Laticauda colubrina | reverse complement strand
AGGCCACGTGCTTGCCATCTATGGCTCCAACGGTGTGTGGTAAGTTCCACTTCTGATACCACTGCTCTGCAACTTTCTTCCATCCTTCTTCAGTGGAGGGGTACTGGAGGAGCTCCTCCTTGTATTCTTCGATGATGGCCTGCACCACTTCTCTGACCACAATGCTGATGGTGTTGGATGGCACCCTCCAGCCGTACTGCATGCTCCTGTAGGAGGTCCCTGAGGCCAGGTGGCACAGAGTGAGTGCCACCTTGAGCCCAGGTTCCAGGCTGGACCGGAAGCTGGTGTTTGCCTTGGTCAACCTGGGTGTCAGGCGCTGCACAACTTCATCAAACATGGCTGGAGGCATCCTTATGAAGTTCTGGGACGCCCGAGTGTCTTCGTTCCTGAGCTCCACCATCAGCTTGTTGTACAGTCCATCCTCTGCTCTTCTGGCGAACCATCTTCGGACCCAGACTCTTTTTGGCTGCCTCTTTTTCTTCTCGCAGTAGTGTTCACAGAGCCTGCAGATGGCTTCGCACTGTTGCAGAATGATGGTGGCTGCCAAAAGGACTTTGTTACAATCCACGGTGGACATGACTGGATGCTGTGGAAGAGGAAGAGCCAGATGAAGGCTGCAGAGGTCTGCACCGCTGGGCTGCTGTTCTGAAAGTAAGATGCAGGCGAGTTGCTCCTCCTTTTTATAGGCAGTATAGGTTTTCCGCTAGGCATCCTCTAGGCATCCTCTAGGCATCCTCTAGACATCCTTAATATCCAAGATAGGTCACCTCTGCGAACGTTTTTTCCATTTTAAACGCTTTGTTTCCATGCTGCATCCGCTAGGCATCCGTTCTGCATCCATTCCGTGTCCGTTCCGCTTCTTCCCAGCGTCCGTTTACCGCTGGAGCGGATGGAGTTGCGCGGATGCGCAGCGGATGCCTAGCGGATATAGCGGATGCGTAACGGATGCAGAACGGATCCTAGTTGTAGCGGATGCATAGCAGATGCATAACGGACAAACTTGATACATTTTCTGCGCAAAAGTTTTGGGCAGCCCAAAACTTTTGGAGCGGATGAAACGTCAATAAACGGAAGCTGGACCAATAGAGAGGAAGCAAAACGGAGGCAGTGAGTACATCGCGTTTTCGAACGGATGACAAGGTTTTTTGTCCATTTTACATCCTCTTTGCATCCATTGGTTCAGTGTGACATGGGCTTTACAGAGAGCCTATTTTTACATGATTAACTGAAATTCATGGAAATTCAGTTACTTGCGTTTTATTTAAAGTCATCATCCTTAATTTCAGATTTATATAACATTAACTTTTGCTCATGGAGACCAAGGAGTAGATATGTTTCCTGACATAGGACATTACATACCTGGGGAAAAGACATTGCAACATAGTAGAAATGATTAGATTTATGAGTAATATTTGAGTTCTTGCAAATTCAACAGCTTGATGTTTGTAAATTTAAACTTTATTCAAGACTCTATATTTAGACCTCTTTCACTAAAAATAAACAATATGTCTTCAACCTATATAATTTAAAGTTCTTTAAGATCATAGACATCATATAAAACCTTTTTTTCTAAAAGTATTACTTGTATATTTAAATGCAGCTTCTCTAAAGGCTAGGTCACACTGGCCAATGGATGCAAAACGTATGCAAAAAGGACACAGTGGATGAGCAAAACTTCGGGGGTGGCTCCATCTGTTGTTATCTGCTCTCAAAAGTACCCCAAATTTGCATAAACAGAACGGAAAACAACGGAAAGGAACGGACGTGGGTAGTACGTTGCGAGGATGGTAAGCGGATGTTCGTCGGAAGCCTAGCGGATGGAAGTGGATGGAAGCGGATGACAGATCTGCAGGGCTTCCGGGGGAGAATAGCGAAGTGGACGCATAGCGGAAGGGGCAGATGTGAAGCGGATGACGCAGATGCATCATGGACGCCTATAGGATGCATAGCGGATTCATAGCGGATGCACAGCGGATCCATAACAGATGCATAGCGGATGCATAGTGGATGCATAGTGGATGCAAAGCATTCACTGCGCATGTGGGGAGCATGAATTGCGTAAGCTCCGCGGATATAAAAGGATGCAGCTCGCAAGCAGTCACCATTCAGAGGAAAGACCTGCTGCCAGAGACATCTTGATAGAACACCATAGTTCATCAGTCAGGGAAGAAGAGGAAGCCTGTGCCTACTCCTGCCAGCCCTGGCAAGAAGGACAGAACCACCATCCCACCCCCTGGCGCTGACTCTGAAGCTGCTGGTGCTTCTGCTGCTGCTGGTGCTCCTGGTGTTGCTGCTGGTGGTGCTTCTCCTGCTGCTGCTGCTGGTGCTGATGGTGCTTCTCCTGCTGGTGCTGCTGCTGCTGCTGCTGCTGCTGCTGGTGCTACTGCTGCTGCTGTGGTGGACCAGCCCCAAGGCCCTAAAAGCCCTACTGCTGAAGGCCCTGAAATCCCTGCCAGAGGGAAGAAGAGGCAAGGCAAGGAGAAGGGAGAGAGGAAACAGTACTCCATTTCCGAGGACCATGAGGAGGTGGTACTGGAATGGCTGAGGGAGAACGAGTACCTGTGGAAAAAGGACCACAGACTCTATCGCGACACCAAGAGAAAGTAGGCAGCGTGGAGAGACAAGGCAGAGAGCCTGGGCTACACATGAGATGTACTCCTGGGATGGTGGAAGCATATGCACACCTGGTATGGCAAGCTACACCTCAAGAAATCCGTGCAGGCCGCTGTCAAGCTCACTGACCGGGAGATGTATGTCATGGCCAAGTGCAGCTTCCTGGAGGGTGAGGTCCACCACCGAGGAGCAGCCCCTCTGTCAACCCTCTCCCTCAGACAGCCCACAGACAGCCACTCCTCTTCCAGCCAGGAGACAGCTACCATGTCCAGGCAGGTGTCTTTGGGGGCCCCCAGAGCAGAGACACCCCCCCCCGACAGCTGCACTCCCCATGCCAGAGGACGTGGAGAATCCCCTGTCTCAAATGGAGCAAGAAGCAGCCACCAGAGACCAACCCACACCCACCTCCAGCTCCATCTCCACAGAAAGCAGGCAGAGAGGCAGACTGGAGGGCCAGAGTCACACTGTCCTGCTGGATATCAGGGACACAATCAAGACCAGCACAGATCTTCTCTCTCAGCTGGTCCACAATGATATACCATCCTCGAACCGCAAGCCCTTCATCACGTACGTGAGCCAGACCCTCATGGACCTGACCGAGGCCCAGTACCAGGTGATAAAGGAGAGGATCACAGCACTGCTGCACCACCCTCCAGGCCCAGCTGAACCTGCTGCTACCCACTCTAGGTCTGCTCCTCCACCCCAGGTGATGTCACAGCCCTTCCACAGATTTCAACAGCCCCTCACCTACCAAGGCTACGAGTACCAGGACTTCCCACAGCAGAGGCAGCCCTTCCCAGTCCAGGCCCAGGTACATCGCACACTACAGACACCTCAGCTGACCCAGCTGCAGACCAGACAGCCCCACTACACTCCTCCTTCCTCCACCCCACAGCCAAGCCCCTCAACAGCAAATCTGTCATCAGTACTGTGCCTGACATCCCAGGTCCTTGAGGAAGGGCCTCTCAACCTCACGGGACTGAGTCAGCTCTCTGAGAACTTCCTGAACACACCATCCCCTGTTGTACTCTCAGGGCCAGGCACCCCAATGGCGCCTCAGACCAGCACTCCAGCCATAGCCACCTCCACAGTCCCTGGCCGCTCGACAACTGAGACCATGGACATGCCTCAGAGTGACTGAGAATAGTGCCAGAGACTGAGTTGTAACCTGTTCACTTTATCTTTGCTTAAAGACACTTTACTTGGTTCATTTTGCTTTTTTGATAAAGTCATACAGTTTACTTAAGACAGTTGTTAATAAAGGTTATCTTTGCTTCACACACTTGGTTCATTTTATTTACTTAATAAGGTGTTGGTGAAAACTTTGAAAAAAGGGTTAAGCCTTTGCATGCTTGTGGGATAGGTAAGGATAGTTGTTGGATGGGTAAGGATAGTTGTTGGATGGGTAAGGATAGCTGTGGGATGGGTAAGGATAGCTGTGGGATGGGTAAGGATAGCTGTGGGATAGATAAACCTCCAGTGCAAGCATAGTGGGACTGTATAGTCCCCCATCCCAGCTGCCACACATATGGACCTTTATTATCAATAACAATTTATTCATTGATCAATACATTTCAAAATAAACAAAGCTCTCTATTAATGCCCTATTCATTGTAGGGCCACTCAACATACATGGTACAATCTCATCAGTGTAATGAGACAGCCTCAAGGAAGCATCCATTAAGCATCTACCATCCTGTCTTGCCACTCCACTGCTCCAGCTGGGGAGTTGCACCAGTGTTTCATGAGGTTGCGCTGCTTCTTCTCTTCATGTGAAGCTCTGTTGGGGCCTTGCACATCCACAGTGTCTATCAGGTTTTGTCCTTGCCTCCATTTACCAGGCTCCATGTCCCCAATGCCTTGTTGATGGTCCACAAGCCTGTTCTGCAACACTGGGTGGCGGTGTGCATGAGATTGTGCAGGATGCAGCAAGCTTCCACGATACTCCTCACAGTCCCTGGGTGATGCTGCATGGTGGTGAGAAGTACCTGGAACCTGTTGGCCAGGATGTCAAAGGCATTCTCCACCACCTGTCTTGCCCTGGACAGCCTGTAGTTGAAGATCCTCTCTTCATGGGTGAGGAGTCTGGAAGTGTAGGGCTTCATGAGGTAGATTCTGAGGGAGAAGCCATCATCATCCACGATGAAGTAGGGCACATCTTGTGTGTCGTTGGGTAGGGGGTCTGGATCTGGAAAACCCATGATGAGGTTGCGTTCCAGCCCATCCATGAGGTCACTGGCGTTGTATACCTGGCTATCTGAAGCTGATCCGTTGCCTGAAGCATTGATGTACATGAACTTGTAGTCAGCATCAACCATGGCAAAGAGGATGATACTGAAGAAGCCCTTGTAGTTGTGATAAGAGGACCCTGAGTTGGCTGGAGCTTTGCAGGCCACGTGCTTCCCATCTATGGCTCCAAAGGTGTGGGGAAAGTTCCACCTCTGATACCAATCTTCTGCAACTTTCCTCCAGCCTTCTTCAGTAGTGGGGCACTGGAGGAGCTCCTCTACGTATTCTTCGATGATGGCCTGCACCACTTCTCTGACCACTTTGCTGATGGTGTTGTGTGGCAACCTCCACGCATACTACATGTATCTGTATGTGGTTCCAGAGGCCAGGTGGCGCAGAGTCAGTGCCACCTTTAGTCCGGGGTCCAGGCTGGGATGGAAGTTGGTGCTCGGCTTGGTCAACCTGTGTCTCAGACGCTCAACAAGTTCATCAGACATGGCTGGTGGTATCCTCATGAAGTGTTGGCATGCACGAGTGTCTTCATTTCTCAGCTCCACCATCAGCTTGTCATAGAGTCCAAACTCCACTCTTCTCCCGATCCATCGTCAGACCCACTTGGACGTCTCCTTCTTCTCTTTGCATAGAAAAGGTGAAACAGTCTGAAGAGGGCTTGGTTCTGGTGTTGAATGATGGCAGCTACCATAAGGAGTGTGTGATGATCCATGGTGGAGATCAATGGATGATGTGGAAGAGCAAGAGCAAGGGTGAAGAGGTCTGTACACCACGGCTGCTGGACTGATACTGAGATCCAGGTGATTTCCTCCCCCTTTTTATAGGAAATATCAGTTTTCCACTTGGTGTCCTTCCACATACTCTAGGCATATTCCAGACATCCTAAATGTCTGAGATACATCCCATATACAAATTTAATGCTTTATATAAGAGATGCATCTGCTTACATCCTATTTCCGTGCTACTAACGCTGTGTGGACGTTCCGTGTACCTTTCGCTTCCTCCCTCTTTCCACTTTCAGCTGCAGTGGATGTGAGTTGAGGGGATGCCCAGAGGATGCCGAGAGGATACAGCAGACGTGTAACGGATGACAACAGACATAGAACGTTTGTTGCCCGTATGTGTCACGGATGTACATCGTACGCAGCGGAAAGTTCATCCGGTCACAAAGTTTTGTGCAGCTCAAAACTTCTTGCGTGGATGAAATAGCACGAGACGGATGTTTGACGGATAGAGCATATGCAACATGTACTCAGTGAGTACACAATGGATGCATCGCGTTTTCCAACAGATGGCAAGCTTTTTTGTCCATTTTACATTTTCTTTGCATCCGTTGGTGCAGTGGGACATGGGCTTAACTAACAGGAATACTCAATCTTCTCCAAAAGGGCTTATCTTTCTTTTCCAAATTATTTGCTTTATAGTGTCAATCTATATCCACTTTCATTACCCAGGTGCCTTCCCTAAAATAGAGCAAAAGCTTTCTGATGGCAATTACTAGAATTCACAGCTAACATTTTTGCACTTCTGTAGGTTGGGAAAAGGTACACTATATTTTGAAAAATACTTTAAGGAAAACTTGGATGAAATAATAATACGATTAGATTCAGGAGAATGGTTCAAAGTGTTACATTTATCTATTCAAAAGACTGATATTAGAAACAAAACCAAGGTTTTACAAGAAAGGAAAACGTATTTAGGCAAACTTTCTTTATTTTAAAAGATGTATCTCGATGTTCATTTAAAAAAGATGGAGAGAGGCATTTCTTTAGCAAAAAAAAAAGGAAGTATTTCAGCACAACTTTATATGCTTAGTAGAGGACATTACAAAATTACTTATACAAGAAAAAGAATGCAATAGTGGGAAGAAGAAGAAGAATCACCTTCATTAGCAACTGTTCCAGGCCATTAGATGAAGTTGTAGGGCGAAACCGTCGACCTCTTCCCCCGGGTTTCATGGGGATGATAGTTTTGTCACTTCTGGGTGGTTGTGGAATAGGTATCATAAAATTGTTAATAATGGGAAGTCTGTATGGGGATACTTCAACTGAATAATCCATTGAATGCACAGGCCTTAACATTCCTTTGTCCCCCTGAAAAAATTGAACAAATATTAACATTAATTAACAGTTAGACTCACAGAACAGTTGAAAGCTAAAATTTTCCATTTATTATTTCCATGCAGTATATTTCTTCGTGGGTTTTTTTTTTAATCTAAGTTTCATTCGTTTCAGCCTGGATTCCCAGTTAAAAGAGATGTAAAAAATAGATTATAGATTGACCCCATTTTATAATAAACAATTGAGATAAGTGAAAAGTGTTAAAAAGGCAGCTCATAAGTGCAGCAGGATCAATTGTTACAGTGTCCTCTGAGTCAGATTCTGAACTAGAGGAATAGGTTTGACATATTCTGAGCTTCAACTCAGGAGCCAGAGAGTATCTGCTAAAAAAAGAGCAGGCAGTATCTGCTCAGTGGTGGTATTCTACCGGTTTGGCCTGGTTCAGGCAAACCAATAGTAAAAAAAATGCTACTGTTTGGCCAAATCGATAGTAAAAAAAAACAGCTACCAGTTCCCTAAGGCCCAAAAAGCAAAAAGGGGTGCATGGGGGGTGTTTGCTGTGCAGTCCCCCCCTCAGGCTCCATTTTTTGCCTCCTGGGGCTCAGGGAAGCTTCCTGGGAGCCCGTTTTGCTCCCATAAAGCAAAAAATGGAGTGCAGGGGGTCCACACAGCACATCCCCATGCACCCCTTTTTGCCTCCTGGGCCTTAGGGAAGCCTGCTGGGCGAAGCAGTAAGACAGCGAGAGGGATCCCAGCACAGCTGATTGTCGGAACAGCTGATCATCGGAAAGAATAAAAAAAGAAGCCACGTCTACCCAGTCACATGGCCACACCCACCTAGCCATTCCCACCTAGCCGCACCCACAGAACCAGTAGTAAAAATATTTGCATCCCACCCTTGAGAGCAGGAGGAGCCTGCAGTTCTGAAGCAGTCAGGTAAGCTCTCACTTGACCTTGAGTCTGAGCTGAAAAAGATCCATAACTTTTCTTCTTCAAAAAGTACATCACCATGCTTGAATCAGGGCCCCAGCAATACATGCTTGGGAGTCAAATTTCTTGTGGCAAATCACTTTTTAACTTTGGACTTGACTTCCTGGACATATGCTGCTTCTGGTTCCCTGACTGACTTCTGAAAGTACAAGACTCCACTCAGCTTTTATTCCTGCATCTTGGGTTTTTCTGCAGAGCTTTAGCTTCTGAAAAAAGTTGTTTGTTTTTCCTCAGCTTTTACATTCCTGCACTGTGGGTGGGATTTATAGACAAAATAAAGGCTATTTTTTCTAATGGTCTGACTTCTCGCAAATTGCTGGTTGAGGATCCAAATCGAATTACTACTTGTGTGTAGAGATACTGTTTTTTTATCATTAAAATGCATTCTGGAAAAGCTAAAAATGAATATGAAGTGCTAGCATCAAACCAACTTTTGCCTGCTATTGGTCCTATACGCCTAATTTTACCCATATTGTATGGGACTACAAGAAATTTATGGTATCTAAAGTGGGAAACCATATGAGGTAAGTTTAAACTGAATTTGAGGACTATCTTTCCATATTTATGAGGTATTTACAAGCTGAGTCCAATACAATTTATGGATAAAATGGTTGCTTTTATAGGGTGGGTTCTCCCCACTCTAACCAAATACTCCACTTTGCACAAGTTGAGCATTTGTCACTCTGCAATGTGTATGTGTATGAATGATTTATTAATAGTCTTAATATGTTAAACAATTGTTTAATTATTAATGAAATATTATAACATATTTTAATAAAGGCAGAGGTCAATTCTAGGCTGTAGCCAATGTGTACAGGTAGGCCTATTCATGCCATTTAGATGTCCTTATTTTTACCACTAGTGCCCCACCAAAGCTCCTGTGGCCTTGGTTTCTCCTTTTTGTGACTACTTTGTCTCTTATCACTATGTCCTTGTGACTGGCTCCCAAGTTCAGTTAATATGATTAAACTAAGAGAACTATCTCCAAACCACATCTAGATACTTGGTTTCAGTCATTATAACTACAACTGCTGCATAAAACAATATTTTAGGAAGTATTTTGATCTCACAAGCTTTCAGAAACTATAAGCTGACTCCAACTTAATTCAGAAGAGCAGTAATGCTGGGAATTAGACCTTTGTAGAGTTTCAAAAAGGTGTTTTTTCCCTTCTCCCTCCTCCCCCAATTATATTTGTCTCTATATACATGTCATAAGCTCTATGAGTCACCTTAAGTGAGTCCCTTTCTCTCAGCCCAACCCCCACCTTACAGGATTGTTGTCATGGGGAAAATAGAAGGAGGAAGGAGTATTCGTTATGATTGCTGCCTTGAAATATTTGTGAAAATATTAAAGGCAAGATTAAAAAAATATTTTTAAAAAGAGTGAAAGAAAGGAAAGAGGAATAAGTTCCATTACAGAAATAGTGAATATTCAAGTAGCTTCCAAACAACATCTAATCTTCAGAGACATCCAAGTTTTTCAGCAGTGAACTCCTTTGCATATTTTCCCCCTTCCTCTATTTTCAGCAGCTGCTTCTCATCTTATTTATTCATTATTTATCCATTAAATTTATTTCTGCCTATCTCGCCATAGTAATAGCAATAGCACTTTGACTTATATCACTTCACAGTACTTTATAGCCCTCTCTAAGTGATTTACAGAGTCAGTATATTGCCCCCAACAATCTGGGTTCTCATTTTACCGATCTTGGAAGGATGGAAGGCTGCGTCAACCTTTGAACCAGTGAGACACAAAGTGCTGAACTGCGAGCAGTCAGCAGTCGGCAGCCAGCAGATGTAGCCTGCAGTATTGCATTCGAACCACTGTGCCACCACTCTAGGCAGCTTACAACAATAAAAAGGAAGAAACAAAAAAGTATAAAGAAAACAGAAGTAAAATAATAGAACAAAGTAAACAATGAAAAAGAAAATGAGAACATCAAGACCAAAGGGGGAGGTGGAATCTGCCATCAAACCAGCAGCCACCTCCAGCATGGAACTCCTCCACTGGGTCTCCTTAGATGACTCACCACCATTTGCAATCAATAGTAAGAAATAATTACCCTTTGTTGTTATCAACATAATTCATTCTGCATTATTTCTTATTCTATTTTTTTTTAATTGTGCTAGATGATTCCTTGTGCATGATTGTACAAAATAACTGTATATCCTCATTCTTCCAATAATACTACATGTCTGAAGTAGCAAAAGCTAACCTCACAAGTAAAATGATATTCTTTGTCAACAGTGAGAAACTTTGGTCTGGAGCTCAAACCAGTCTTTGATGAACCTTCAGTCACGACATTTCCATAGAGGGGCTGAAGTCGGAGTGGCTGTTGTATGTTTCCTGGAGCAGTGCTTGGTCGAGGATAAGAAATCTGAACCATAAAAAGACACGGAGGTAAATAGTTAAGCTAGGTTGAGTAAACTAATACTCTGTAAGTCAAATATCTAAAAACACTGGATTTGTAATCAAAAACCCTGAGAGGGCACTACACTGCCTATCCCTCACTTAAAAACATGTAGCTTATTACACATTTCTGAAATTCTAATCTGTCTACATTTGGACTTTTGGTTTCAAAAAGAAGGGATGGATAGATAAAGGTTTTATATCTATATCACTTTATATTCCTTAAACTAAATTGTACAAAAGATGAATTAAGTGAAATAAACCAATTACATATTTCATTCAAATAGATACATTAATCCTTGACTTATGATCAGTTGCTTAGTGACTGTTCAAAGTTATGACAGATGCCCCTAAGAGTTACTTATGACTCTGTTTGAAAGTTATGCCCACTGCAGAGCTCCTGAAGTTGTTCACTCTAAGAACAATTGCAGGGCTGCTGCAGTTCTCCCCCTCCCAATCTGTCTCCCCCACCCCATCCTGTTTGATCCTTACAGGCCTCAGCCAGCTTTCCACCCAGCCATTCATAAGGTGATCAACTTTTTTACAATGAAAAGGAGGACTCAAATAAACTGAAGAAAAAAAACAAAGCCACTTTGAGTGCGTGTGGCACACTCTTGCGTGCGGCGTACACTTGCACATGGCACACTCTCTCAAAACAATTCTCCTGTGTGGAGCACATGCGTCTCATAATCGCGTCTCGCCACACTGTACCGAGCCTTGACGAATTGTCATGTCAAATACAAATACATCACATCACACACAACGGATCAATTTGGCATCAATCAAATACGAAGATTTACAGATTAGTCTTCAAATATCAAAAAGGAGGTCATGTAGGAGGACACTTTTTGAGGGTAGACAAAACTTCCAAAAGGAGAACTGTCCTCCCTAAAGGAGGACGGTTGGTCACCTTACCATTCAACCACCCAAGGGAGCCTAAAGCCAGGTAGCCAACACTACTGATGCACACAGGGCTCTGAGACCTTCTTCCTACTCAGCCATCCAAGGCAGTGTAAAGCTGGGCAGCAGACACTACTGATGTCTATGGAGCAGTAAGAACTTGTAGGCCAAGACCTGCTTCCCAATCAGTCCCATTTGCCAAGGCAGTCTAAAGCTGGGTAGTAAATTCTACTGGCACATGTGGGATTGTGAGAACCTATAAGCCAAGGCCTGCTTCGTATCAGCCACCCAAGGAACCTAAAGCTGCGAAGCAGACACTACCAGTGCAAGTGGGGCTTTGAGAGCTTGTAGGCTAAGGCCTTCTTCCCATTCAGACATCCAGGGATTTGCAGGACTTGGCCTGCTCCTCAGCCAGCCCCAGGACCCAGCAGCGCCCAATTTCCCTTTCTATCTTTTGCAGAGACCTGCTCAGTTGATGCAATGCAAGACTCAGCAATCCTATAGAGCATGGGTTGCCAACCTTTTGGACCTCAGGGACCACCAAACTCATACTTCTAAATCCTGATGACTACTAATACGACTTTTTAAAAAATATATATTTAATATAAAAATTATTTTTATATTAAATATGAATTTAATATTAAAAAAATTAATACATACATGTACATATATATATTAAAAATATAAAAATGCTGATTTAATTATAACAAAATCATAAATGCTTAATCATAACTGTGGGCAGAGCGAATGGAAAGGAGGGGCCTTCCTCATCTTTTGGGGGGAAAGAGGGAGATTTTAATACTGCTGGGATTCAAAAAAAGCTACATGGAGGCTTCCCTGGAGGCTGTGAAGATCTGAATAGGGAGGAACCGGCTCCCCCTCAAATGGAAGAAAAGCAGAATCCCCCACCCCCAATCTGGTCTCCTGTCATTTCATATTTCTCCCAAGTCAGATGAAACCTCTCCCTCCTTTGCCAGGTATAGCTGCCTGGAGTTGGGGGAGGGGCCGGGCTGGAAGCATCAAGAAGACAAGCTCCTAATAACCAGGCAGCACCCCCCTTTGGCCTTCACACAAGAAGAAGATCCCCCAAGGCTAAGCTTCAGGTTTTTCCCACCACTTCCAAGCAGAGCACCGCTTCCTTCCCTGTGTGGAGGCAGAAATGGGGGTGTTGAGCCCAGAAAAGCTCAAGCTCTTGCCTACACAAACAGGCTGGTTATTAGGAGCCTGTCTTCCTCAGCACTCTTTTGGTCTGGGCATTTGATTCCCCCCCCCCCTACACCCTACCCCATGCCAAAGGAAAGCCAGCCAGGCTTCCCCTTACCTCCTACCTTCCCTCCTGCTCCCTTCCCCCCACTCATTCCTACTTTGGGACAAAGGAGAGTGCACTGGAAACGTGTGTTGGCATTTCTCTGCATTTCTCCGGCACTCATCCGCAATTCTTTGCATTCCTCCAGGCCTGGCTTGTTGAGGGAGGAGACCAGCCCTGACATCTCTGCTGCCCGCCCCCACAGCCCAGCCCCCACTGCCTGGGGAAAGCACAGGAAAAGCAAGCAGAAACATAGCTCTCACTGGGGCAAAAGAGTGGAGATCGGGGAAGGCACAGGCAACAGAAAGTGGTGCTTTTCAAAGGCAGCAGCTTCCGTCTTCTCTTGCCTGTGTCTTCCTCAAGCTCAGCTCTTTCACCTCAGTAAAAGTTATGTTTCTGCTCGCTTTTCCTGTGCTTTCCCCAGGCAGCGATGGGGGAGGAGCAGCAGAGCAGAGCGCCAAGTGGGATGAGAAAACTGATGCTGATGACGATGCCACTCCATTCCAGACCTCTGAACTGGATGGTGAGCGCAGACTTGCCTACTCGGCTCCCTCCCACCACCACCAGCCGGTACCTTTTCTTCCCCAGGCCATACCTACAGCCCACGGCCATCAAGGAAGAGACCAGGCCAGGAGAGGTGAGCTGAAAGATGTGGGAGTGCCACACAAATGCAAGTAGCACGGCGCTCCTGAACTTTCTGGTGATTTTCATCGCCTGCCTGTGCCACCAGCCCCGTCTTGCTGCAATAGCACCATTTCCTTGTCCTGGCCAGCGAGGGCTGTGCTGCTTTTTGCAGGTTTGCATTCAGCTGAAGGGTAAAGGCCAGCAGGTTGGCGGGTCATGTGGGTGGCACAGCCTTGTGCTCCCGTGCAGCCTGGATTAATTGCTTTGGGGGAGGTGCTTTGAGGGGACATTTCTCTGTGGCCCACCAAAATTTTCTCAAGACCCACCAGTGGGCCTCAGCCCACCGGTTGGCGACCACTGCTTTTGAGGTTGCCTGCCTTGTGGCAACCTCATGCTATTCTGTAAGCAAATATTATTCTTACAAGCCTGTAGGGGATTTTTTGTTTTTTTAAGGAGACATCATTGTTTGTGGACTTTGTAGATGGGCAGGGAGGGGGGGAGGAGTCCAATAAGCCATCTCACTTAACAGCCATCACCACTTGTGACTGTAATAGCCAGCTCCATTATGGTTGTAAGTCAAGGACTACCTGTATTCAAAAACAGCTATATTCTAATAGAGATATATTTAAAAGAGTCAGATTATGTAGAATATTTGTACAAGAGACTCTTATGAAATCCATCAGGGCTTTTTGTATTGCCATTCTACAACAGAGTTCCTACATATCCTAAATGATCTATTTGGCACACACATTTAACAGACATGAAAAAGTTACATGAATTGTAAGTGAGCTCGCATGATATAAAATCTTTTTTATATATTGGAATTGCTCCTTTTGGTTTTGGCAGTCATGTTGTTTTAATTGTGATTTTTCAATAAAAAAGAATACCTCACGTATATTTTAAGCCAACCAGGACCATTCTAGAATTGGGTAGCCTTAACAAATTAAATAAATAAATAAAGATAAGTAAAACCAATAAGAATGACTGAATAGCCAAATTTCCATATTCATATGATTATAGATACTTCAGTCTTTAAACAAATCATAGCTTGCTAAATTGTTACGAGGATAAAATAAGTATATATGGTGCAACTGAGCCACAAAATCTCCAGCATTTTTCTTTTTACCAATTCAGTCTAATGAAAGATAACTTGTTTTACAAAATCATTTCAAACTAGAAGAGAGATTCAGAGAAATTCTCATAGACAAAATGGATAGCAGACTTGTTTAGTTTCCAGGTAGCCAAGAACTATTTGTGAATATCTTATTTTCACTGTTCAAACATTTCCTCACAGGACCCATAGCCTTCCTGATTGGCCATAGTTCAATAAAATCCCATCTCTCCATCTATATACATTTGGTGGAGATCTGCAAATGTCCTTTATAACCACAGCCATGTTTGGCACCTTTCCATCCTTTGGATTAAAAGAGAATAAACATTTTAAGATAAGTCCTCCGGTATTGCAAATTTGCATGATGTCACTTTCATTCCATTAAACCAGGGCTCCAGCTCCAGGAAACTCTATGAACAACATTGAATCAGAACTATCATTCATCCTATAGAGTCTCACTAGAGACTCACCGTGTGACTTGATGGTCCTCTCTCACCCAATTTGCGCCGCCCAAAGCGATTTCTTGGGACAGTGGGTGGATGTGGGGAAAGCAAGTGATGGGAACCATCTGCTGCCTTTCTCGCTCGTTCCACCTAAATGAAGGAGAAATGACAACACTGACAGTACATATACATGTACAAGTTATCTTATGAGTAATAGTGAGCAGCCTCCTTCTCCATGTCTTTCAGCTGCCCCAGGTGAATCCATCCAGAAATATGACTTTATTGTAAGGCTACCTTAAAAGAATCTTGCAAGTCTGAACGTACAAATTACCCACCACCACTTTTAACTGCTTGATCCATAGGGTGGATCCTCCCCAGTGGTGGGATTCAAATTTTTTTACTTCCCGTTCTGTGGGTGTGGCTTGGTGGGCATGGCGTGGCTTAGTGGGCATGGCTTGGTGGGCATGGCAGGGAAAGGATACTGCAAAATCCCCAATCCCTCCCCACCCCACTAACCTGCTTTCCAGCTCTGTTCTCCTATGCAGAGCAACAAAAGAAGACCCAGCTGACCAGCTGGGACTCAGGAGGCAGAGAATAGATGGGGGTGGGGTGCTACCGATTCTCCAGAACTGGTCAGAACCTGCTGAATACCACCTCTGGTCCTCCCTAATTTTCTTTCTCAGACCATTAAGCCACTGAGGGCTCCTACCTCTCTTGTTGGATGGTTTCCTAGGCAACATCTCTTCCCCTCATTGCCCAAGGTCATCCACACATTCTATTATAATATCATGCTTGTGACATATGTGCAGAGATGGTTTCCATTTATACAGCCTGTAACCTCTAGCAAGGACTTAATTCAATATAAAAGCGAGCCCATGTGAGACAGTCAGACTCCTGTAGATTCATGTAAAGGCAATTCTCCGTAAAGTGAATGTGGCTGCTGCAGAGAGCTGTACTATAAGCATACGGCTAAGGAAGGGGAGGGCCTGCTTACTCCTCATCCAGCATCAGTTTGAACATGGAACAGTAATGCCTGAACATGGCTTGAGTTACCTGAGTAAACAATATTGTTAGGAAATAATGCTCTCTGGCAAAGCTTTTTGTAAATAAGACTTCTACCCGGGAATGCAACCAATATCTTCAAATCCCTAGAGAATCAAGGTCCACAACTGAACCTTCAAATATTAATAAATTTGCTTTTGTTTTATTTTTTTGCTGCCTTTGAGTCACGTATAACTCCTGGGGACTACATACAGTCTTTGCAGTTTCCTTGGACATATTTGTGGTTGGCCACTGCTCTCTTCCTAAGGCTGAGAAAGCGTGATCAGCCCAAAGTCACCCAGCTGACTTCATGTCAAAGGGATGCCTAAACTCACTATCTCCTGGTTTCTAGCCTTGTGTCTTCAACCACTATATCAAACAGGCTCTCAAATTTGGCTTTTTTATTTATATAAATGTAATTATGCCTCGCCCTGAGAAAATGATTAGGAAACAGTAACAGAATGTAACCCAATACCCATCATGAATAGAATAAAAAGTAATGTAACTGCTAGATATAAGAAAAAGGAACAGCTCATAAAATCAGATCAAGCATAGGGCCACTGAATTTATGCTGCAAAAAAAACCAGGACAACCATTAGAAGGCAGCCAGGGAATTCAGTAAACTCTCTTTTGATGTTGTCTAGCAATCACTGAGACTTTTTGCAATCCAGAACTATAACCCTAATCCAACATGTATCTCTAAGTCTTATCAATGGCAATCGATTCTCGTCCTAGAAGAAATTGGAGATTCTTTTCAAAAAGAGAAAAATCCATTACCTTGGTTTTCTGGATCCGCTCTCGCCTTGCCGAACTCTCAACTTTTCTTTTTACGTCACCCTGGTGATGTCGCTAATTGGTCCATTTTTAAAGAATAAAAAGAAAAGAGGAAAATCACATTTCAGATTTACCACACAGTTACATCATTCCTAGAGCACATAACACTACTCCTTGTTGTTACATCTTTTCTCTTTCCTCTTAATCTTTTAAGTGATGCTTTTTTCCCCCTTTCTTCTTCATAATATTTTTTGGACAGTAGGATTGAGATGGTTTCTGATTTTTATATTGCTCTGGTAGCCTTTGTGGGGGGGGCGGGAGGAGTAAAGAGCATGACTTTTTAAAATATAGAGAACAAAGTCCTCCACCCAAATGGTTGGTCAAATCGATTGTTTAAGCAAGGCTCATATCAAAGAGCAAGTGAATGAATGCCAAGTGATTAAAGACATGAACTTTATTCAAATATTCAAATATTAAAACATGCCCAATAAGTGCTGCATAGGCTTCCAAATCCTCCTACATCCAGGCAACCAGTTCCCTTTCTTTTTCTTCCTTTTTCCTTCTGTCTTTTCAAACCACATCTCCCAGCAAGCAGCACTCCCAGCCTAGTTGATAATGATGATTTATATCCCTTTTAAGAACACAAGTAGTACTTGAGAGTACAACAGAAGAGATGGGATGGGGAAATTATATCATACTTTAGCTGTTCTCAGTGGGCACGCACAGGCAAAATGGGGTTTCAACAACATTTTGTCCCATTTTCTGCAATGCATCACAATAATTAGGGAGGCTTTCAGCAGAATGGAAGGAAAAAGAAGCAGCAATTCCCAAGCAGACCAAACATTTTACCACTGTGAAATGCATCATGGTCACATGCCACATAATTAAGCACTGCAGTTTCCCCACTCAATAATGAAGTAATTTGCTAAGATTAATGCGGTGAATAAAGCCGTCACCTATACCACATTAAGTGGAGAAGGCTGCTTAAGTATTGAAAATTTATCTGGACAGGTACAAGCATTTTCCCGATGCTTCTTAAAGTTGCTGTTAAAAATGGAGCATGCCTGGTTTCCTTTGCAAGGAAGAATAACAAGACACTCTATACCTAATGAGCTCTTGTGAAAATGTCTTTTAAATGTAGACAGCAGGTGCTGAGTGTGGAGTGTCATGTCTAACTTAATCCTGAGAGACAACCATTTTCACAGTTTTTTAAGGTAATAGGCAATAAGCTCGTATGTGTAAATCCCTTGGAGATTTGGATCTAGTAACATTTCTGGAAATGTTATAACCGAAGACTGAGATCCTCAAAAATCTTTGGAGAAAAGAACCCTGCAATTTGAAAGCCATTATTTTAATATATGTCCAAGTGCTCCTAGGACCGAATCCTTTAACAAAAATGTTGGTATCTCCTACATTCAGCACATAATATATAAAATAGGAACATAAAAAATTACACTTAGCTGCATTCAGATTAATTGCTAAGGGTGGATTATTGTAATGCACTTTCTCTCTGTCATGGCCCCTCAGAATACTCTCTTCAGAAAGAAGCAGGGGGAAATGTGGGGAGATCAATCCTAAAGATTCAGTGTTTAGTGCTGATATTTTGAAAGAATTACTGTCTACCATCTTTGGTGTGCAATGTTGAATTCAGTGTCTGAAACTCATGTGACCATATCTAGATAGCAAAAATCCAGACTACCACTAGATGGCAACAAAGACATTAAGCTTCATCAAGTTTTGGTGCCATCAAGGGAGTCATCTAGATTTTTGCCTTTCTCAGAATTCTGACACAGTGCTTGCTATTGAAGTGCCTTAACTTTAATGTTTCTGAAACATTTTACCTTAATTCTGAATAAGATCTTGCTTAGACTCTTGTCTCTCAAGAGATCTAAATATTAGAGCTAAATTTTGTCCCAGGACATTTTGGTACCTGTGATAGGACACTTGTCCCTACTGGCTCCTTCTCCCATTTCTAACTAATTTAGGGCTTGCTGTGTTCTCTGCATGACACTTTGAAGAATAATAAACTGAAAATAAAACATGGGTGCTCTCCTTTTACATGCTCCCAGGAACATTAACTAACAGAAGATACAATGAGACCCAAACAAGCTGTACCACTCAGGAGAAAAAGTGATGTTAAATAGTGATGTTAAGTAGACCTATTCAATTATATTTATACAGTTTATTGCATTGTGAAGGTATGTCCTTAATTAGCCTATAAATCTTGAATGTGAAATCACAAGCTGTCAATATGAATATATTGGCACGTGGACTTTCCTAAACATGGAATGTTTTCCTCTTTGCTTTATACCTACGAAGTAATTAGGTTTGAAAAGGTCTTCCATTTATTTTATTTATTTTAGATTCTTTTTAGCTTATGCACTATAATCCCATGAAATTCCCCAGGCACAAAATGGAAGTCCCATAGAAGTGTTCCATTTGTATTTAACTGCCTCATGAAAGAAGAAAGATTTATCTGTAAGACTGAATAGGCAAGTGTTGTCATATATTGTGTGTGATGTATCAATGGGCCCAAGTATAGATGGTATATTTTTGAACAAATGAGGGAGAGAAAGTGAACCGGTGCAGCATAGTAACATCATTTTTTTTTTTCCAACCACAGAAAGGAAAATGTCACCAGCAGGGCATTTGTTGAAGATTTTTAAAACAAATAAATGATTGTCATAGAAAAACAACAAAAAGGTACTGTGTATGCCCAATGTAGTTCATAAATAAGTAAAATTCTCGGATATATGAGATGATCAAAATCTTTACGTAGTAGCCATACATTTCCGCTACCCTTGTCATGTTGGAACAATTTTAATTTACATTCAAAATGTATACTACAGTTTATTTAATAAATTTCCCCAACTTGGTGCCCTCCAGATATTATGGATTAAACTTCTACCCTGGCTGGGCTTTAATGGAGATGTAATCTACTGTATCTGAAGGACCCAGACGAAGATGAATCACTATTTTTCATCCCAGCAGAAAATGCAGAAAGAAGATTCATCATTAAAAGCCACATGAGATCTCTTATCTCCATCCCAAAGGGCCACGCCCCAGGGTTTCCTTTTCATAGGCCCTATTTCGATTGGTTTTTTTATCCCCAAAAAAGCTTTCCTCACTATCCTTATCTATCCAATTTTCTTGCTTATCTCAGGAAAGGAAATGGGGAGAAGGGAATATAAAAATTTCTATTATACTCCAAACCAAGTCATAGGTTTCCACAGGCATCGTTTCTCTTCCAATGCAGATTTCGGTCTGTTTATGTATAGGAGGAAGGGTAATGGAAGTCCATAACAAAACTCTCTTTGGGAATTCCATTGGCAAACTGTTGAGATCTCCTGGCTTAGATGATCCATAAGATTTCTTCAAAGATTTTGGCTGTGCGAGGTGTTTCTGATGTTACCAGATGTTTGATCAGCCAGGGGAAAAAGTGATAGTCACTACTTAATAATCTCCATGTTTGTGCAAGTGTATGTGTGTGTATGCACATCTGACTTAGGTGGTACCTCCTTAGAATTCTAAGATTCTAAGACAGTTGGTCTCAACTGCTGTTTTCTGTTCGTTAGGGAAGTAGCACATAGGTTTCTCAACTTTGCCAAGAACTTGTATAACATGAATGCTGACTTCTTAGCAAGGCTCAGAGACCTAAATTTCTTTAGGGGGCTACCCCTGAACCATATCTCTGAGTTATAGGGGAAACCATGGGAAACAGTAGCATCACAAAGAAAGTCAGAAGGTAGAAACAACTGATAGTTGGAACCAAGCTAGGATGAGGCCTACCTCCAGCCACGTTTCCACTTTTTGTGTGAATGAAATTGCGTCTGCTCCTTCCTGTCTTTCCTCACTCTTTATATCTATGCTTTTGTTTGTTCTTGCCAGCTTCCCATGACCCTTGGTGTTCCCATGGATAGAAGTAAGCATTTTGCTGATGGGCTGTGACCAGTTCTTGAGTACACAGATGGGACATGACCTCCTGCTGTCTTTCCCACAGGAGATGACTGTGTGGAATCTAGTGACCAAGGGCTACTTACATTCTGAGGTCTGGCCAGTAATCTGGCCAATTACAAGTCTCTTTGCTTCTTCCAATAACTTTGTTATCATTATTTATTTCTAAAACTATGGATTATCTTTTGACAACTAATATATCTCTCACATAAGGCATTCTCTGAGAATTGATAAATTAATAAATCTAGAATAAATGAAATTACTAATTCTCCATAATCATAGTCACTAACACATGTTACAAGCACAGACATTCCTTAGGGTAGCAAATAAATACAGATTACTTTTGATACAAAAATTAAGCCTTAAAAATGTTCTGGGAGTTAACATTAGGCTTCACACCAATTGATCATCATTTTCCAGGTGCTCAATCCCTTACTCAATTGATGACTTAATTTGCAGAAGGCTCTCTAGATTAGAAACATTATTGCAGATAAAAATGAAGCCAAACCAACAGTTGATTGCCCAGAAAAAGGAATTCAAAGTTTGAAATATCTATGCTGCAATGTTTAAAAGCTCAGCTTCATCATCAGCACCATAGCTAATGGGCTCTTGGCTAGTCTCTTGATAGTCTTGGCACCTGGGGTTTATTTTCATAATGGTTCTCTCTAACTTAGCAATTGCTGGTTCCTGCCTTGCCAGCTTCATCGCTTATTATTAGACAATTCTTCTGCTCTAATGTATTCTATTGATCATTACTAACCCACAGTAACGTCAAATGTGTGAAAATGGATAATTATAATATACTGATGGTTACTAATCAGGGGCATAGATCTTCCACTGATCTTAAAGACATTTACATCTGTAGACATTCTCAAAAATCCTGAATATATGAATATTACTTTTGTGAAGAATAGCCATAATATAACCATACTTCCATATCAAGAGCTTTGTGGAAAATAGCCTGAGCCAAGCATTCCCGTATATATTTCTGATGATCCTTCTTCATGGCATTTAACCGGTATTCCTTGTCTGATATTATCTTTCCAGTTCTTGAGATCTGCCATGAACAAAACAAAATATGCAGACAGGGTGTGTTAGGGAGAGAGGATGTAAGACTTATACAGCTTCTCACCATAAACTAAAATATTTTCATCATAATCTTAATCTTCTCTCAGGGCATGGAGATTGAGATAAGAAAAGATTATTCTATTTCTCTCCAGCAAAAAATGTGATGTTCTACATAACCAGGATCTGGTTATATATGCATTAGGGAGACAGGCTAGGTTCTTCTGGCATAAAGTTTTGCTTGCATTACAGCAAGGGTGGACTTTCTTTTTTCATCACAGACCATATATATACCCAGAGGGATAAACTAATAGACTTTTTAGTGGGCAATGCCGATGCATGTAGTGAATGGGTATACCCTTCCTCTTCCCAACACCCTCCTTTACCCCCCCCCCCCCAAGTCTGTGCTATAGGGAGTTGAACTGGCTTTCTGGATTTAATAGTATCAGCAATAGAACTTAGACTTACATACTGATTCACAGTGCTTTATAGCCCTCTCTGAGCAATTTACAAAGTTGGCACATTACCCCCACAATCTGGATCCTCATTTTATCAATCTCAGAAGAATCAACAGGATAAGTCAACCTTGAGCCTGTCAGGGTCGAATTGCTGACAGTCAGCAGAATTAGCCAACAATACTGCATTCTAGCCACTGCACCACCATGGCTCAGTGGTTAACATGAGCCCAAGAAGCCTTTGTGATCCATACACTTCTTATAACTATGTTAGTTATTATAAGTAAAAGGATGATTTCAAAATCCAAATGCTAAATTGCTGGAGTTCAATTTTGGTATCCTTTTCAAAACACACATCCTTTCAAGCATTGAAGAGTAGCCTTCCAATTATCAACTGGAAACATGCTCTGACATAGCAGATTTATAAAGCCACTCGAGAACAAATCATGCCTGAAAAAAGTATGGAACGGCAGCCTAGTAAGAAATAGCTTAATATTAAGCTTTCTAGTTGGTGCCATTCATGGGTAGAAATGATTTAATATAACTATGCTAAAAGCCTGAGCTTTGTGCCAAGATAGCAAGTCTATGTAGAACCTAATCAATCCATGTCACCAAAAGGTCTCCCATAGCATTAAAATAGGTTGCTGCTATATTATTGATAGTGAGCCAGGTTTATTAAGATGGAACAAAGCTTCAAATTCCATTAATACTTCTTCATCAGTCATTCTCAGTGCGTTAGACATCTTGAGCATAGAACAGGCTTATTTAGCTTCAAATGTCACTTGAAAATGCTAAGTGGCTCATTTGGTGGCATGATTCTCCTCTAAATGGCTTCTATTCGAATGCCTTTTGACCAAGCATACTGTTCTATATTATGAACATTATCTACTGGATTCTCATTTTATATTTTTTCCTGTTTCTTATGCAACAAGCCAACACCCACAAAAAGTTTTAATACACTAGAAAACTGCCCCCCCTCTTTGAAACTTAAGATTTCCTTTGTGTAAAGCACTTCAGAACAAAACATAAAATCTGCATGGAAATCCCACTAGATTAAATTACAACCCCAGACACATATACTAAATAGCAAATATCATTCAACTCTGCAGGACATACTACTTCTAAATAAATATCCATCTTGGATGCCAGTCAACACACCACATGATGCCTAAGTTGGTGGGATATTGGCAGCAATATCTTGGTTTGCAAAGTACCTCTAAGTTTTAGATCCTAACTTGCACATAACAGAGTGAGCATACATGGAGTAAACCTAGGCTTTGGTTACCCTTCATACTAACCGAGAGGTATAGCTCTCACCTGACAATCAGGAAGCTGTGAGTTTGATCCTAGGTAGAGGCAGATATTTCTCTCTCTGGGCATATTGATAATATATCTTCTGAATATAATTCCCCATTGGTGAAAGGAAGGGCGTCTGGTCAGTAAATCCTCAGCTGCCCAGACTCCACCCCACAAGGGATTATGGGGTCATTAAAACAAAATGATTTGATGTGAAAAAGGGACAGCATTTGCAGCACAAACTAAACTAAATCATACATATTTCACTTACTCCAGTAAATGGACTTACTAGAAGAGCCAAACATGAGCTTTTGGGAAAACACTATGCAATATTTTGAATGAATACAAGCCAGAAAGAAAGAAAAATATTATGTTAAGTGAAGTGAGTGGATAATGGCAACTAGATAAGAGATTATAGAAGCGTTTCAGTGACCAAGAATGAATGAGAACGAAGACTGTTTGGTGATCATCTGCATTGGAAATGATGCATTTATTTCAAACAGCTGTTAGCAGATTCTATTCATGCATGTGTATGGCAAACAAATTAATATATCTAAAACATGACCTATTTGCCTATTTATAATGAAAGGCTGAGGGAACTGCTGAAGACCAGAAGGTGCTGGAAGGTTCTAAAAGTGGGACAGGGCACTTTCTGCTAGCTTTAAAAATAAAAGTAAACTGACTGAAGAAAGTGAACAACATTGTAAGATAGATTATCAATTAAATTGAATTGAAATTGAAAATGGCCATAAAAGAAATAGTATTAATGCATTAAATATACTGTATGTGGAATGGTTTCGATAATGTTAGAATGATATGGTTTGCAGACATGAATGTACATGGAAGACCAGAGTACAGGTAGTCCTCAACTTATGGTTGGTTACTAAGTAACCATTCAAAGTTACAATGGATATATACACACACACATACAAAGGTACTTGTAACCTGGTTACAAAGTTATGAGAGCTGGGCCTACCCTACAGCCATTTGAAATGTCCCACAGTTATATGATCACAATTTACCTTCCAGTTTTTGGCAGAAAATCCCATAGCAAACAATGAGTTCACTATGACCATGCCCTTTGTTTAATTACCACTGCAAAAAAGTTTATAAAATCACATCATTCATGTGATTACTCAGTTATGACTGTTATAAGACCATAACGGGCACACTCCATTATGGTCATATGTCAAGGACTCCCTCAGTGGTGGGATTCAAACTTTTTTACTACCAGTTCCGTGGGTGTGGCTTGGTGGGCAAGGCAGGGGAAGGATACTGTAATATCTCCAGTCAGAGATGGTATTTGCTGGTTCTCCAAACTACTCAAAATTTCTGCTACCGATTCTCCAGAACTGGTTAGAACCTGCTGAATATCACTTCTGGATTACCTGTATTTGTAACTGAGACAGGACATGAAGTAAATGATTGCAACTTTTAGCTAAGTAACAAAAAAAATGTGTACCATAATGGAACTAAAGATGGGAAAATATATGGACAAATTTGAATGGGTCTCTATATGAAGAAAGGGATGAAGAAATGTGATAAAATGAATAATCTTTAGTGAAATGAAATGCTTTTCAAATAATAACTTTATATACTGAATTTGAAAAAAACAGATATGATGGTAAGTAGAGAAAACTTGAAGAAAAATTAAATGCTTGCAAGCACATCAGTGCTGAAAGAGAGTGAGACAAATCCCTTTAATTTTTTTTTAATGTACTAATCAATAAATTAAAAGAAATACTAGTAGTGAGGGTACAGGGTACAGTATATACATGTACTTTTCTTTTTTAATGGTAATTTTATTAAACATTACAATTTTTTTTAAAGAAGCTAATACAAAGTAAAACAAAAGAAAAAAAGAAAAAATAATATAGCAAAGAAAAAGCAAAGAAATATATAAAGAAATGTCTTCCCCTTTCATCACAAGTATAATCAATTTAAGTAACTTATTACCTTGTCTAAAAATACAACAAATGATCTTTTATTCCCATGTCTCATCTCTTATCTATAAATGAATCCTTAAATCCTTATTGTTCTCTCCTGGTCAGCAGAAACTCATCAAAGGTTATCAAAGATAACAGCATGTCTATTTTAACCTGAGAAGATGGACAGAAAAATTTGAAGATGTTTAATATTCATAGAAGGCAGTGGGCAGTAAGGAAATAATGTTAAGGAAAGTAAAAACAGCTGTGTAGAAGAATATGCTTGTGCCTACTTTGTTATATGGCAGTAAGAGTTGGATTGTCAGAAAAACATATTGAAATATAAATTGAATATAGTAGGAACATGAGTGACAAGTAATAAAACAAAAAGGCTACGAACACTGACAGGGCAAACTTGTATACCTGTATACAAACAAAAGAACAAACTCCCTTCTAGCACTGATGATGTTACCTAGTATGGTAATGAAAGACAACAGCCAATCTCAGAGAATATCAAGGATCCTGAGTTCAACTCTGAGCTACGAATGTTCTCCTCTATAGGCAAACCAAAAAAAGCATCAAGAAAAAATGGGTACTGGACAAATGTTGATCAAGTATACAAGTGAGTGACCACTACAAAACAATTTAGGTAGCTTAATTATAGAGTGAATGACCATCAAATTGCAAACAAATCTTTTAAGACACAATGGGTCAAAAAGAAAACTAAAAAAGCCATGATTGGATAAAATTGGTGAGATTCTCAAAATGAAACAGTAAGGAATTTAAATACAAAGGCAAGATATGATGTGGTACATAAGTGGGCTGGAAGCAAGACATTTTATAGATTCAGAAAGATACAGAAAGCATAGTCAGTTATGTTGGCCTAAATTAGGTTTATTATTTTTCTTATCTCATACCAGGGGTGGGATTCTACCAGTTCACACCTATTCACTACGACCAGTTGTATTCTAAGCAGTTTGGAGAACCGGTTGTTAGAAGAAATTATTGGCCTAATCCTGTAAGGAAGGTAGGAAAGAAACATTCTGGTGTTGATTACAGAAACTGCCTCTCCGTTAAACCTTATTACATTTTTGGCAGGACTAGAGTTCCTGTCTCAGGAACTTTTTTTTCCCTTCCTTTGCCGGTACTTTGCTTGTGTGAAGGGACCATTCAAAGTTACAATGGCACTGAAAAAAGTGACTTATGACCTTTTTTCACACTTACGACTGTTGCAGCATCCCCACAGTCATGAGAGGCCAGGCGAGGAGATGCGTGCCTCGATGTGAATGATATTGAGTAGGCCAGCCAATAATATGACCACCAAGCCACGCCCACCAAATTAGCTATGCCCACAGAACCAGTTGTTTAAAATTTGAATTCCACCCCCTCTCATATCTTTTGTTTCCTTAGATTTCTAGTTCATACTTCTTTTTGTTCTTTGCCGACTGCTGTTCGCCCCCAAATTAAATACTGTCACATGTATCTATGTATGTGCATAAACATGCACAGAATTCTCTTGTAAAATGCTTCATGTCCCCATTTTATAGGCTTTCTTGAATAAATGGGAGACAAAGAGTAAAAAAGAGTTCTTCTTTTCTGATTTTGGAAAGTATGATCTGCTCACAGTAAGCATAGCGGATCAGTAAGGTAATGGAGAAGAAATACAGTACATTATTTCAAGATACCAAATAAGTTAGCTCCATATCTACAAGCATGCACAGTCTTGACCAAACGTTGCATTACTGACACAGATGAGCAGAACACAATTCTTCAACTAAAATTCTAACTGATTGTGATTTGGGCTTTTTTTTCCCAGGGAAGGTTAGGATCACTTAACTTTATGAACAAGCAGAAATGGCAATATAAAGCAAAAGAAACCCTAAATCCTTCCACTAAGTAGAGGATTATAACATAAGGGCAAGACAGTACAAAAGGATGGATATTCCAGATGGATCTATTTCTGTATTTCTTCCTGCACTATTAGGCATGTAATGAAACACAGGCATTCTAGGATGTGCAGCAACACATTCATTAATTGTTTAAGGTACACTGGGAGTCATGGTCTAAAGGTATAATGTACTGAGAAGCAATCCTAGCTCTTTCAGATAAGCAACTGAGTGGATTAGGATGGTGTGAAAGTGCCCTCTACTGGTAGGAAGTAGATTTGGTTGATAGGGGAGGAATATCCTAAAAACAGATCAAACCAACCATGTAACTAATCCAGCATTCTAATCTCAAAGTCGTTGACCTAGATTCTTCTGGAAGCCATAAGCAGGACAGGAGTGCAAATAGCATCCTCTCATTTATGTTCCTCAGCAACCAGTGTTGACAGGTATTTTGTCACTGGTATTGAAAGGAACACAAACATTTGGAGTATCACCCATGAATTTATCCAATTTACCAATGGGGTAGTAATGGCTAGAATAGTTGAACTGGGACCCAAATATGTAGGTTCAAGTCTCCACTCAATCTTGAAGCTCATTGAATGACACTGACCTTAACACACACTCTGTCTAATCTACCCCCCAGTGTAACTTATTTAGAAGATAAAAATGAAAGTGAGTTCCTTAAAGAAAAGGCAAGAAATGAAAGAAATAAATCAACAGTCAACCAAGTTTGTGGCTACCATTTCATCATGCTGGAAAGGCAGACTTACACTACTGAAAGTTTAGGTGATTAGATTTTGGATCTGCTGAACTGAAAGCCATTTTTCCATTCTTCTTGGGCTGTTTTAGGTATTTTTCCTCTCACAGATTTGAAGGTGAAAGACATTTGTAAAATAGCCCAATTGGTCAGACACACACACACACACACAAAAGCCAAGCTATTTGGCTTTTATGTCTGCAGACTAAGCTCTGCATGTCAAGGAGCACGTACAAGAGACTGAGATGATTCTACTTTTCTGAGACATTCTCTAATTCATCTGTACTCCCCACCTTCACCCAATATTAAATGAATCGACCTTAGTTCACTAATCCTCATTAAATTCAACAGGTCTAATATTGGAGTGTGAGTAAATTATCATGTTGTTATTGCGACTTCATTAAAGGACATATTTTACAGTGTCCTAATGGTACTTTGTTTTGGGAAGACGTAATTTACAAGCATTAATTTATTTTTGAAATATAGTTTAATATTTTTGTATATACTTTTGAACTACATATTTGCAACATGGAAATTGACAGCTGGACAGCAGAAATGGATTCTCTTATTAATGCCAAGAGATCAGTTCATCAATGTTAGAAAGATAAATTTATAGCCCCAATTATTCAGTGGATTGAAGTTGATGTTACTTTCACCGTATGAATGAATTGCCTACAGTCATAGATTGCGCGTGGACGATTACAATGAATTGTAAAACAATTATACTGAAATGATTACACAGAGAATTTCATATGAATGCATGAGAAACTGTTATATATACAATTTATCTTGCATTGTTTTTTCTTTTGTTTTATTGAATTTTTTCTCTGTCTTTTCTCTGTGTTCTGTTTTTAATTAAAAATTAATAAAAATTAAATAAATTAAGAAAAAGCAAATATACAATATTGGAGTAGTCATTATTTCTATTAGTTGTTCCTGTTCCATGGCACATGGCTACCATGATAGCTGAAATAGTTGGATCGGACATCTCTGCTTTTTAATGGTAGATGTCCCATTTATCCTCCATTTTGACACAAAATGGCAGTACAGTATATGTGTTTTAAAGATGACCAGAGGCAGGTTAGATAACTGTTTTTGGTCAGATGAGATTTCAAAGTGTTTGTTACTTCCTTCCTTCACAGGAATAAAGGCAGGGGCAGGGACTTGATTGTTAGGGATATAAGTCACCTAACAGGTATTTGGGTTAGAAATATATAAACCAGGAAAGACATTTTAATACTGTCTCTTTAAGGGAATGCAAGAGCGTGCAATTGGATATAGTTTCTCAAACAGCCATAAGATGGAGCCAGAAACCTGGGTTGTTTAGTCTGAGTCTGAGTCTCAGAAGAGAGTGTATCTTTGTTTCCTTCTGTTGGAAAGTATTGCCTTTGCTCCATTTTTCCTAATTGACTGATATTACTGGATTTAATGTAAGTCTGATACTAAACTGTTTTTGACACTGGAATATGATATTTGGATTATTCCTGGATTGTAAGACTGACTGATTTACTTGTGAATGACTTTGGACTGTGTTTGGACTTTGCTTAAACCTTTCTGGAAGTAAAAACTTACATTTACTGTACAGTGTATCTGTGTACTGTGTGTGTATTATTCACTTCTCTCAAATACGTCTCCCTGTATGCGCTCATTCTCCTAACGGGGAATTTCCTCAACACATGTATATTTTTGGTATAAATAATGTGAGTTACATACTTGTATCACATTCATGACATGATGTAACTGACGGAAATTATGAAAGTGTCATCAATGGTACAATGACATGATGTACATATTTGTCATTTGATGCCACTGTGGCTTATAACAGACATCTATGGAAACAAGCTATTATGTGAGGAAACAGACTGTACCCCAAAATGAAATGTGATATCAGAGCCCAATATGAAATCACACTGTTTTCTCAGAGATGGGGATTGTTCTTGGGAACACTGAAATCATTGTAGTTGTAATATTCCAATAAAAATAACAGGTAATAGCAATACCAGGGATAGAATCTCTCGGTTTCTCTTCTGCTTCTATAGTTACCCATAATTTACCTCCTATTAAAATAACCTTGCAAATAATCAATTGAACACATTTACTTGCCCACTTCAACTCTTTCTTAGACTTTTTCAGGTTCTCACTATCTCAGATAATACTATTTGATTACTCACCTTACAGCTAGATATGTAGTATGCATACACATATACAAAGATACATATTCTTACCTTTGTGAAAATACATGAGAATTCCCATACAGCACGATCTTATGGGCTTACTCAGAAGTAAGTCCCACAAAATTCAGCTGGACACTCCTTAGAAAATGAACTTAGGGCTACAGACTTTATCTATATTGGTTACTATATTATGCTGTCACCTTAATTGGTAACTTTGGGTGCTGTCACAATGATTTATGACAACTGTAATAAAACTGCATTGGCATTTCAATACAGACAAGGCCTCAGGGTCTGTTTTGGCTAGATTTGATTAAAATAACAAGCCTATTTTAATAAGTTGAAGAGAAGAGGCATGAAACAAGGAAAATAGGAAAAATATTCAGTCATTGCCTATTTATAGTTTTGGACAAAGGACTTTAGTTCAAATTATTATATGGCTAGCCCTATGGGTAATGCAGAGCCACTTACTTTCTTTTAGTCTAACCAAGTTCACAAGGTATAAGAATGGAGGGAATCATGTCTGCCTTCTTAAACTCCTTAAGTGAAAGCTGGCGAGATAAATCTAGTGAAACTAAGAAGTATCTGCATACCTACCAGTCCTGACCTTCGCAGATGGCGTCTTATCCTGGTGTTGCTGAAATATCCTGCAAGATGCTTGTCTGTTAAGCTGTTGTAATTTGCAAGATATCTGAAATGAACATACCAGCAGAGTATGAGAATATAGTTTGTTTAAAAATAGAAAATTAAGGTAAAGGTACAGGTTCTCCTCGCACATACTTGCTAGTCGTTCCTGGCTCTAGGGAGCAGTGCTCATCTCCATTACAAAGCTGAAGAACCAGCACTGTCCGAAGATGTTTCCGTGGCCAGGTGGCTGGCATGACTAAATGCCAAAGGCGCACGGAATGCTGTTACCTTCCCACCAAAGTGGTCCCTATTTTTCTACTTGCATTTTTACATGCTTTTGAACTGCTCCCAGATTGGCAGAAGCTGGGACAAGTTATGGGATCTCACTCCATTACACAGTGCTAGGGATTCGAACCGCCAAACTGCCGACCTTTCTGATCAACAAGCTCAGCCTCTTAGCCACTGAGCCACTGCATTTCTTAAAGGGATCCACAATAGCACAGATATTAAGATCATGTTTTTATTCAGAATTGTGAGTGGCTCTGCCCAAGCTTAGAACCCAGCTAAACTGAAATATACTTTCAGTCATCTACAATTTATCAACGTGCTGGATAGAAAATATGAGAGTCAACGTCTCTTCAGTCTAATAGGGGTTAGGCTAGGAAAGGTCCACTTTAATTTGATGAGGCTATTGTGTTTAATATAAATACTCCTGCATTGGCTATTAGCTATTCCCAGCTTAGCTTGTTAGCTGTAAATTGTGAAAACAAAAGACTAACAATAGTCGCAATAATTTATAGCTAACCTTTAAAACAGCTACAATGACTGGGTATAAGCTCTCTGATGTCCATACGTAGCACATTTAAAACCAAAACCCAAGTATCTATATTACTATTTTCTATTCTCCACAATGATAAAGGTGGGGAGGGAGGGAGGGAGAGAGAGGGAGGGAGGGAGAGGGGGGGAGGGAGGGAGAGAGGGAGGGAGAGAAAGAGAGAGAGAGGGAAGGAGGGAGGGAGGGAGGGAGGGAGGGAGGGAGAGGGAGAGAGATATCAAAGCAATACCTCTTTTAGATATCAAGCCAAACAAGGAGATACTAGCATATCATAATATGGTAATCATCTCAATGGACTGAGTCATCATTTTTTCTGTTCTTTTAATCCTATGCTTTTGAGATTAGATTACATCCTATCAGGGTATTTAGTTTTAATAAACAAAAAAACACTCTGACAGTGAGAGGCAAAAAAGAAAGAATAAACTATTCCCTTTATAAAAACAATGGCAAAGGCAAAAGAATTACAGGAAGTTTATTCTTGGTTTCACAATAATCCCACAGGTAGCCTACATGAGATAAATTAAACTTTAAGCACATAATTTAGTTTGCTGTGTTATGCCTGGTGATTAAACATGGGTGCTATAGCAACTGTTTTATGTTACTTTCTTTATCCTGTTGTTTGCATTTGCATCTGAAACTGCCAGATTACAGTAATTATACCAAATATTGATTTAGTGTGCTTTGCTGGTTCTGGTTTTCTGCATGAATTGGGGGGAGGTGGGAGAGGAATGCTTCACCCAATATCCTTTTACTTACTTCCTTCTCAGAATTTAATGGCCTACCTAACAAGTTAAAATGCAGGATATTTATCTACTGTGATTCCACATTAGGTACTCTAAATAAGGAGAGAATAAGACAAACAAGCACTCAAGGTTTCATTTTTTACATTGAAAAAACTTATTACAAAAGACAAAAACTGCTTCTTCAGTGTACTAACACCTACAGTCTTAATTGTCCTAATTCAGAGTTTTTGAGAAAGAAGAAAATGGAAACATTAGTGTTTGTCAAAGAAAGAGTGGAAGGAAGTGTTGCTGAAATAGAAAGCTGGTTTTTTTTTAAGAAGATATGTATCAGCTTAGGCACTATGAAAATGGTTGTTATAATCTCCTGAATTTCTTGTTTGGCTTGTTACCATTGAGCTCAAAGTCAGCAGTTCACATTTTTTTATTTGTTTGTTTGTTTTGTCAAGCATGTTTCAGATAACAGATATAAGTAGGAACATGATTATGAGTACATGAAATGGGTACAAATAAAAGGGGACATTAGGACAGGTAGGCATGTTGGCGCTCTTATGCAAACCCCTTACAGACCTCTTAGGAATGGGGTGAGATCAATGTTAGACAATCTAAGGTTAAAATTTGGGGGGTTTGGGGAAGAGACCACAGAGTCAGGTAGTGCATTCCAGATGGAGTTTCATCATTCCACACCCACATGGAAGGTGAACAACCTGTATGGAGTTCAAAGGAGAATCAGAGAGCCAAAGGATATGTTATGGATTTGTGGAAACAGATTTTGGTAAAGGCTGCTTTGCCAAACTAAATTAAGAATACTGGGAGTTTAAACTAGGCATTACAGCGGAGCAGTAATGCTGTTCTGAAAGCATAATAAGGAACAGTCTTGGAAACCGAGTGAAAGACTGATCATGTTGCTATCTAACCACAAGCTTGTTCATGTTTGATTCTTGGAAAGAAGCAAGGTCAGGCACTGGGTATTTGTACTGGAAAGTAATAATGCACTTCAGAAAAACGAGGGCACAGGAGTCAGTGGCCTTATGGTTGGTAAAGGCTATAAGTTGTCTTTGAGCATGTGAGAAAATAAAAATAATCCTGGCTGTTGATATACTGCAACTGCAAATTGAATGGACATATGAAAAAAAAAAAAAAAGATTGTGAAGATGATACCCAGCTAATCTGAGGCTGCAGATTCTTCTGTGAGGCAACTGGTCAACATACATGCACGTCTCCACCTCTCCACAGAAGTGTTTCATTTTTAAATTAATCATGGAAAAAGGGGCATTGACAGTTTGGTTCTGGTTCTTCAAAGCCACCTGAAAAAATATTATTTTTTCCTAGAAGCCATCAGGGTTAACACTTTGCTCTCTTTTCAAGATCAACAAAATATCAATAAAATCCAAGAGAAAAATTGGATGCGTACAAAGATCTACAGACCTAACTCATCTGTGACACAAGACTTCTAGCTTTGGTAGATCATTAATCTGATACAGATTAACAGAGATGGAAGGGATCTTGTAGGTCATCAAGTCCAACCACCATCCACCCAAGCAGTCCCTGTACCATTTTTGACCGATGACAGTCCAGTCTCTTCTTGAAAGCTTCCAGTGATGAAGTTCCCACAACTACTGAAGGCAAGCTGTTCCATTTGTTGATTGCTCTCACTGTCAGAAAATTTCTCCTTATTTCCAGGTTGAATCTCTCCTTTATCAGTTTCCATCCATTATTCCTTGTCTGGCCTTCAGGTGCTTTGGAAAATAGCTTGACCCCTTACCTCTCTGTGGCAGCACCTCAAATATTGAAACACTGTTATCATGGCTCCCCTGGTCCTTCTCTTCACTAGACTAGCTTCTAATCCGGATAACTTCTAATCAGACCTGGAATTTAACCCCTTTATTTGAAAATAAAGCTCAGTTCATAGGAGAGAGCTGAACTCCTCAAACCAAATTAGCTTTTCTACCACTCAGGAATTCCAATACAATGGCAGATAATATGACATCACTTGCTGCCTGCCTAGATATAGTTTCCACCAATTTAATGAATTGTATACCATTCACTCAAACATGCACAAATTATTGAAAACCTAGGCTAGGCTTTCTTTTATAAATGCTAATAGCAAACTATTGCACAGGTATAATGTTTACACTGCTGGAAAGAACAAAAGGGAGCAACCCTCTTCCTAATTACCAATTCCTGACCATTAATGGAACACTACCTATTTGCCATGACCTTACTGATCATACCTGAGGATAAAAGTGAATAAAAACCTCTTTATGTGAGGTGAGGGAAACCATGAAGAAATTTACTAAGAAGGAAGATGCTAGTCAAGATCAAAAGCCCACTTCAATTCAATCTGCCTACCAAAGGTGTCATATGGGAAAAAGTTCTCTCCAAATGGTCTTCTTAATCATTACGGTTCAAGGCCAGGCTGTTTGATTCTGAAGGCAATATAACTTCAATATGAATAGGAGCCATAGTTCATCCTTTAATCAATCTGTCTACCCAACTAAAGCTGTCAGAAGTGATGCCCATCGCTACATCATGTGGAAGTGAATTCCAAAGTTTATCTATACTCTATGGCAGTGGTGTCAAAATCAAATCCTGGGGGGCCAATCTGGCCCATGGGATGCTTAGAGCCAGCCCACGAGGTTAGCCTGGAAATAGCAAAATACCGGCCTGCAGTAGTTCTGCCAGCAAAAATGGAGGTTGGGGGCTGTGCATGCCCCCCTGTGCCCCATTCTCAGCCATGCCAGCCTCCTGCAGCCCTTTGCCAGTAAACATGGAGATGGAGGGCCACCTTCTGCAGTCCTCTGCCAGTGAAAATGCGGTGAAGGGGCCATGCGCAGCTTTCCGAGCTCCATTTTCACTGGCAGAGGGCTATCAAAATGAACTAAAAACAAAATGAAAGGAGAAATGTTTTCCCTTTTGCATTTGAGCATGCAAGAAGGGACAGGAAAAGAGAAAGGGAAAGAAGAAAGACAAAGAAGGAAAGAAGAAAGACAAAGAAGGAAAGATGGAAAAAAAAGGAAGGAGGGAAAATAAAGAAAGAGGGAAAGGAAGAAGAAAGGAGAATGAAGAGGGAAGAAAAAAGAAGGAAGGAAGGAAGGAAGGAAGGAAGGAAGGAAGGAAGGAAGGAAGGAAGGAAGGAAGGAAGGA
>BLBF01000020.1:27352588-27386200 GCA_015471245.1 Laticauda colubrina | reverse complement strand
AGAAAGAAAGAAAGAAAGAAAGAAAGAAAGAAAGAAAGAAAGAAAGATTATAATGAGAGTGAGGGAGGGTCTCAGCGAAGTCCTGCATTAGCACTTGGCCACCACAAGTGCCCCGACATGAGTCCCGTGTTACACCCACCATGGCCACGCCCACCATGGCCATGCCTGCCCTGCCAGCCTTCTGAGGTCAAATTTGATGTGGCCCTGAATGAAATTGAGTTTGACACCCCTGCTCTATGGGAAGAAATCCTGCCATTTTCCAGCTATGAGCTTTCTATCATTCAGCTTGGTTAAATGATTCAGGAATGTGTATTATGAATAACAAGAAAGTGTGGCCTTATATTTTGGTGCAACTCACAAAAGAAGGTTTTTGGAAAGTTTATTCTAAAAATATAACCTCACCTTAGCTAGTCAACATTGACTTGGTGTAGCTAAAAGACACTCTCTTCTCTAGGATATGAACCAAGTGATTGCATGGACAACATGACTCAGGGGAGACAAGAGAAATATTAATTAGTCATCTCTAGGATACTTTTTTCTTTCTTTGGAAAAGAGTGGGGACTGAGACTAATTAACTTATGCAGTCTTCAATTCTAAAAGTTTAGATGAAGTGTTACAATCAGTGTTTGAAAAAGGGTCCCAGAATTCCACTCATGATAGCATTCACTTGACAAAAATAAACATTCAAAGTAGATGACACCAAGGTGGATATATATAGGTCTCTAAAATTACTTAGTGTCCATCAGTCGACCCATGTACTTGTGCAGTGTGCTGATTCAACGACAGTCCTCTCAAGTATGGTATCTGCATTGACTTGTCTTCTGCTATATGGGTTCCAAGCTCCAACACTCCCATATTTATTATAACCATAGCAGAGGTGGTATTCAGCAGGTTCTGACCAGTTCTGGTCACAGAAATTTTGAGTAGTTCAGAGAACCGGAAAATACCACCTCTGACTCGCCCCACCTGCATCTATTCTCTGCTTCCTGGGTTCCAGCTGATCGGCTGGGTCTTCTTTTGTTGCCCTGCACAGGAAAATGGGGCTGGAAAGCAGGTTCGTGGGATGGGAAGGGAATGGGATTTTGCAGTACTTTTCCCCCGGAGTGGGGTGGGAATGGAGATTTTACAGTATCTTTCTCCTGCCATGCCCACCAAGCCACACCCACCAAACCACACCCACAGAACCTCCCCACTGAATCCCACCATGGAACCATAGTCAATTATGAAGGAACCTCTATTAATTATAAGTGGCTCTTTTCTAATAATCTTTTCACTTACAAAATTAAGCACCTAAACAAATATTTCAAGGGCATTTACCAGGGATACCTCTGACTCTGACTCTTTCTAATTTTAATAAAAACCAAATATGCTTAGATATATTAGGACTAAAAGAGAAAAATTAAAATCAAAGGTCACTATTGAAAGAGGCAGTTTGAAAAACCCTATCAGCTAGCAAATGGCTGATCTTGGGAGATAATACACTTTTATCTATTTATTTTTCTTTTATATTAACAATTTTTTTTACCAGCAGCTGATTGTTATAAAAAAGAAGAAATCAACAGCTTGCAAAACTATGCTATTACCTTAGGATATTGTCAAAAAGCTTCATTAAAACCTCCCTCTTCAGCCACTATTCTTCTTTGGAGTCTTTGGAATAGCTTTCCCCCAAAAAATCATTCAGCATTAAAACACGAATAGTAATTTTCCATCCATTTTTGAAAAACACAGATGAATCATTTTTTTCTTCTGTTATATTTTTTAAACTGTATCTATAGTTCCTGACCTAAAATTATGAGTAAAATATAAGAATACGATTTTTAATCTTATTTTATAACATAGGCCAAGGAAATTGCTCAGAATCGCTGACAATTGAAATGCCATGTAAGTTCAGTAAATAAACTATTTCACGTAGGAAAAAAAACCCTGTCCAGAAATAGCAATGGGTCAAAAATGAGGGAATCAGATGCAAGCTACAAAAATTACATGGTGTCAGTTGCTTACTAGACACAATTTAAAGTCTTGCTATTGCATTCATTTTAAAAGATTTAAGGACACTACAACCTTCTTAAGATCTACAGGACAGGTCTCTTTGGAGATGTCTATGTTAGCAAAAGGCTGGTCTTTGCGATATGAATTAAAAAGTTCTCCCTTGCATTGTTTCTGGGTGATGGAATGCACTCAGAGCTGGGTGTGTTAGTTATTGCACAGTTAGTGAGAAACAAATATGACCACTGCAAAATTAAAGGGCAGGTGGAAACAGGTCAACATTTGCAAAATCAGAGGGCAAAGTATACCTGTCATGGGGTATAAAGAAAAATAAAATGTAAAAGGATTTGATTTCTATAGACTGTTTTTTGAATGACAGCAAGTCCTGCCTTTTGTAGTTGTTGTTGTTATGTTTTCTAACTTCCTCTTATCATAAGCTTTTGGAATTCTTGTGATCTGGCTCACATTCAGTTCTGCTTAGTTCAGTGAAACCAGTCATGCTGTTTAGCTCCCATGAGGTGATTAGAAAAAAAACCCACACCTTTTTAGCCAAGATTTTAATTTTTAAAGATTTTTAGAATGAAGGTTATCCTTAATTTGAATTTTTTTTATTTTTTTTTTTCAATTTGGGTTTTCTAAATATGGTCAGTTTCCATGATTTATCAGAATAAGAAGGCAGAGGAATCAATTGGATATAATGGATGAAATAGAAGGAAAATATGCATTAGTTAATCATATGGCAATATTATGTGTAAGATACAATAGTACGATTTTTAATCTTAATTGCTGACAATTGAAATGGCATATAGACCAATCAATAAAATATTTCATGTAGGAAGAAAAAAAAATCAAAATAAATGCCAGTTTCTGGGGGGAGAAACATCACAAAACATCAGTCCCATGATCATGGAATACTGGAAACAGTCGTAAAAGAGCACCAGGTCAGAGCACCCAAAATACAATCATGTAACTGCAGGGGAGGCCTGGATGTTATAACTTCAGAATTGGGTCACAAGCAGCTTTCAGGGGTCTGTTCTACCTTTGACCAGTTATTAAACATAAGTCAAGGGCTACTTGTATTCATAAGGCATTCCCATGAGTTTAGGCTCAGTTTGGTTTGTAGTCTCTGTTTGTAAAAACATCAAAAATACCTTCCCTCAACAATTGGGCATAAAGTCTTTGTTTGTGTCCTATTTTAAAAAAATGCTTTTGAAGGGTTCATGTTCCATTTGCAAATGGGTTTTTTGATAGTCCTTTCAGATATGAAATTTCTAACATAGAGAAAGGGCACCAGGATGTTGATGAATATATTATCTTTCAGAGACAAAACTGACAGGGTATTTGCAATGCAACCTCTGTGAAGCCATTACTCTGCCTAAAATAAAAAGTCGCTGTGACAGAGGTGCTAATTAGTTAATCTGAACTAACTTTCAAGGTAGGCTGGAAAAGATCCTGGAAGATGGAGAAGTTAAAAGGGCAAGAACATAGACATTTGGTGATTAAAGAAAGTTGGCAATTATAAATAGAATGGTAAGACCTGGGAGAAGCGTGGTTGGAAGACAGGTGTGAAGGAAGAAGGAACAAGGAAAAAGAGGCATAGAGAAATTAATGAGAAGGTACTGAATAAATATTACTATGGTTACAGTCAGGAGATCTTGCAGTGAGAAGGAAATTGAAATGCTAGAAGGATGATCTAAGAAAGGAAAAAAGCCAGTAGACTGAGAAAACAATGGCTGGAGGCGATCATGATAATGAGAGGAAAAACCAAGGTAGCCTACAGAAACTCTCCTATAAGGTCATAATCAGCAATCCCCAACAAAGTCAATAGCAAAGAAAGGCCTTCCAGATGGGCATGAAAGCCACAGCAGGACTACACTTCTCCTTCCCCAACCTAGTATATTGGAACTACAATTTCTATCATTCCCAGTTACTGTGGTTGACGGCCATACAGACTGAGCATTTTCTTTAATCCAGATTCATGGGGATATCCATCATATTAAGCAAGACATATATGCAACATAAGGATTATTTAATAATAATTATGAAGAAGGACGGTTTTGTCCTGTTATGATTATTGCTTCTTACTGCATCGGTACTGACAACAGCTTCTGTGATTCACTATTTTTCTGCATGGAAGGACTTTTTATATGAGGAATTTTTCTTAAAAAAATCAGTCCTCTACAGCATTCTGAAAGAAATAAGACTTGTACAGAAGAATGACAGATCCTATGCTAATTTTTTCCAATTCATGAAAACACAAATGTTTTGCTCTCCTTCTGTATATTTGCGTATACATGCACTGATGCATAGCATGAGAATGACAGTTTATAACTGATCCCTATCTAGTGTTACAATAGAAATGGTTTGAAAACTAGGGATTGGTTAAATAAATGTAATTTTGATTTAGTGTAATATGTGGATCTTGCCATTATTTTTCAGTGGAATATTTTATTTAATGGCTAGGACACAGAGGTAGATACACATACACACATATTTTTTTTTCATGATAAAATTCAGACTTTCTAGCCATTAGCACTTGGCCAGTTGTGAATGTATTCATATTTCCTTAAGATTTGATTTTGCAATCTCTCAAGAATTAATTAGAAAACTTTCAGTATTACTCTGAACATTCAACATCAAGGTTATTAACTTTCTAATGCATAAATCTTACAATAATTTAAATTGGCTGCCTTTAGGTTTTGTATTAATTTTATTTTATTTGTTTTTTTTTCCTCTTTAGAAAGGTAAGAAATAGAAGGGATTGTATTAACTACAACAGGACAAGTTTTGCAATAGGACCAGCTCTTGAGCTGTTCACCTACTTTTTTAAAAAAAATGTTTACTATGGTTCATTAAACAAACGAAAACTTCATCAGAGCAAGGGGATTTAAGATTAGATTTTTTTTCCCCTCCTTGCTTGAAAGACTCCATTGATGAACCAGCAGGAGCTGCCAAATCTATATTCCAACGGGTTGTCCAAAATAAAGAATGTAACCATTTCATTCTGAGATGCAATTTTTTGGCAAATTAAAATTATTTCTCCATGCTGCCTACCACTCCATCATGCCTGAAGAAGACGGATGAGCTTCAGCCTAGTCAAAACCCTATGCTGTCCCAAACATCATATGCTAAACAGCATTTCCTTAACCTGGGACTGAGGGGAATGGGCTGCCTACAACTCAAGCTGCTGAAGTGACCTGTGCCATCCAACAGCCAAAGAAATGACATTTCAGGGAACGGGGAGAAAAGGGTTCTGATCTCTGAGGCACAGACAGGAAAGAAAGAAAGGGGGGGGGGGGGAAGGTTTGTTTGTTTGTTTTTAATTTATTTATTTTTTTCTTCGGAAAATGAATTCATAACCCAGCAGCTCAGGAGATCAGATAGACTGACAGCCATCCAAAGAGGTGGCTTTTGATCTCATCCCATCCGCCCTCACCCAAGCATTTGGAAGCTTTCTCACTTACCCAGAATGGGGATGATTCATGCTTACAGAATAGCTCTTTTTGGTGTGGGGAGAAATGCACTGGAAACCCAAAGGGCAGCTTTGGGGCGCTAACAGGCTGGATGCTTTTTAAATGAGAACCTTCATTCTGAGCGCCTGGAGGCTGCGCTGGCTCCTTTCTCCTCGCCTTGCCTCGCGCCTGACAGAGCCCGCACCCAACTGATGCCCTGGAGTGGGAGGGGGGTGGTGGAAACCCGCACCTCACCTCGCCCCCACCCCCACCCCCCACCCCCCACCCTCCAGTCTCCTGCATCAACGCAGGTCTTGGTGTTGCTAAGGGAGGACCACGTGGTGATGCTTTGAAAGAGGTGGGCGCAAAGGTCTCCCTTGACCCAATGAATTGGGAGGCTGCGCGGGCTCTCCGCGCTGATAGGGGAAGCCGAGTTGCCCGTTCCTGCTCGGAGGAGAGCCAGTTCTCCCCGGGCTCCTGTAACCCGACGCGGACAAGTAGATGGGGAGGGAGAGAGAGAGAGAGAGAGAGAGAGAGAGAGAGAGAGAGAGAGAGAGAGAGGCAGAGGGAAAAGCAGACGCGAGCTGCTTGTACTCGCCTTGCGCAATGCTCCAACTTGGCTTAGAGCGAATACAGAGAGGTGCTCTGTCAATCCAACGTGAATGTTGATGGTGTTAGGATTCTCCCTGACGGGTTTAAGATAAAGGCTGACTGGCCGGCCGCTCCCTGAAGATGGAAATTGGAGTCCCCACGGAAGGAGCAAGCCCGACGTGTCATCAAGAGCTTGACTCTTCGAAACTCAGGTCCCTGGAATGTGCGAGGAAGTTTATTTATTCTATTTATTTTATTTTGTCAAGCGATTATAAGATAACAGGTATAAGTACAAACATAGTTATGATTACGTGAAATGGATACATACAAGAAAAATAAATAAATAAATAAAAAGAAACAATAGGACAGGGACGGTAGGCACGTTGGGTGCGCTTATGCATGCCCCTTATAGGCCTCTTAGGAAAGGGGTGAGGTCAATAGTAGACAGGTTAAAGGTTAAAGTTTTTGGGGTTTGGGGAAGAAACCACAGAGTCAGGAAGAGTATTCCAGACATTGACCATTCTGTTGCTCTGAAGTCGTATTTCCTACAATCAAGTTTGGTGCGGTTTACCTTGAGTTTGCATCTATTGTGTGCTCTTGTATTGTTATGGTTGAAGCTGAAGTATTCACTGACAGGTAGGACATTGCAATGTATGATTTTATGTGCTATACTTAGATCAGACCGAAGGTGGCTTAGTTCTAGGTTGTCTAGGTCTAGAATTTCAAGTCTGGTGGTCAGGGGTGGGTTTCTACCAGTTGTGTCCACCTCTGTAGAACCGGTTGAAGAGTTCTCTGAATGACAGCAGACATAGAACTGGTTCTATGTCTGCTGATGTTTTTGCCCACCCACCTACCTGGGCTCTTACTTGATTTTTATTTCCTGATTTTTCAACTTCAGCTGCTGAACAAGGCACAGCTGCAGTTAGAAAAGCAGGAAAAGAGGTTTGTTTCAAAGGCTGCTTCTCTGCAGGCAGCTGCTGATGACAATTTACAGGCGCACAGTTGCAGCCTGCAGGGAAGCTCGTAAATAACTGGTAGTTAACCCTGTCGTATCCCACCCCTGCTGGTGGCATAAGATATTCTGCTACGAGTAGAAGAGTGAAGGACTCTTCTCATAAAATATTTCTGGACTTTCTCAACTGTATTAATATCAGATATGTAATGCGGGTTCCAGACTGATGAGCTGTATTCAAGTATTGGTCTAGCAAACGTTTTGTATGCTCTAGTTAGTAGTGTGATATTACCGGAGAAAAAGCTACGCAAAAAGAAAAAAAGATTATTAGCAACTGGCATGCAGTCTAGTGGTTGCAGTCTCCCAGGGTTATGTGATCACCTTTTGTGACATTCAGACAAGCAAAGGCAATGGGGAAGCCAAATTCATTTAACAACCATCTTACTGATTGAACTGCAGGGGTTCACTTAACGACTGTGGCAAGAAAGGTCGTAAAATGGGGCACAACACACTTAGCAACAGAAATTTTGAGCTCAATTATGATTGTAAGCCAAGGACTCCTTGTACAGCCTTAGAGATGGAATTCACACAATAGCCCCATTTCCTTTTTCCATGTTGAGACATCCTTAATGAAATTAACATAATTTAAAAACATATTGTAAGAGGCCGGGGATGCTGTCCCAAATGGTAGGAAAAAGTAGAATATGAATGTCTCAAATGCCACATCATAAGGAACAAGAATAAGCAAGGCTAGAGTACAGGTAGTCCTTGCCATACACCATAAACAGAATTTGCCCAATACCATTGGATGACATGACAGTTGTAGTACAAGCCAGTCACACAGCCCACCCAATTTTACATCCTTCTTTGTGACGGTTGTGGTTCGCTGTCTGAAAAGTGTTGGTTTTCGGCAAAGCCATGTAAAATGCAGTTGCATGAGCACAGGATGCTGCAAAGAGCTGTAAGGGCAACCATGTTGTGAAGTGCACAAAATTCAGTTTCATAACTACAGAGGGAGCCCAACCATCAGAACTTCAGATCATAAGTCTCCCTTTTCAGGTTGGTCATTGCTTTGAATGGTTGCTAAGTGACTGGTCATAATTCAAGGGCTACTGTTCTGACTAAGGATTCCTGAGACACCAACACACGTTAAATCCAAAACTCTTTTAGTTCAATGGCTGTGAATTATTGTCATTCACAGCCCATGAGTCTCAACCAGTTATAAATAGTCCCATGGAAGTCTGCCCATGGGACTATTGCATGTTTATCTTTCTTGAAGTGCTACCAATGACTAAAGTACTAATTAGTCTTTCAAAACCAAATGGGGCACAAATTCACCATGGAGCTTTCAGGTTCCAAACCAACCAGAGCGAACGTTACTTCCTGCAAAGGTTCCTATCCCTTTGCACTTCCTTTATATCTTATGGGAGAGACAATCACCTCCAAGCCTTTTTCCTGAGCCACCCCTTTTGTCTTGGCTGCTCTTGCCTTCTGGCAGCTCTGCACACATGCAAACTGGGAACAGGCTCCACCCGTGTCTTTGCCTCACTGCTGTCAGATTCTGGAGACTCCAGAGTCAGCACATAACTCCCAGATGGCCCTGGCCCCATCTCTGTATCGGACGCAGGACCCAAGTCCAAGTCCTCCCCAGACTCCTGGACTTGCCCATGTTCTTCCCCACTGTCCAATTCTGCTGCCATCTCTGCAGGCTGCTGGCAGACCACATAGAGCAGGAATGGGAAACTGGTCTAGCAGCCATTGTTATAAGCATGTTGTTTCTCAACACATTTTTTGCTGGTTGGCCTCTTATGAAGGTTAGTTTAGCAATCACTGAATGCCAAAGGAAGAATATTGGAGGACCAAGAATACAGATAGGAGTTGTATCTTGTGAACTTGGCAATATGGTTAAAAACAAAGAAATGGCATCCCTAAGAATAACATTCCCAAATATCTGATCAAAGCAAAATATTTTTTATTAAAGTCTTTTTTTAAAGTTCTATAAATTTTGCTTATGTGATGAAGAAAAGAATTAGCCGTAGAAAACAGATTGTTAAACAAAACATGATATTTATCTTTATGGAAAAGTATGAAGCTGGCTTTTTTTTTTATGCCAGCATAAATTGGTTCTTCAGACCATGACACTTTTACTATACTATATTAATCCAATAGCTTGTATGTCCTCCAAATCCATTTATAGCATTGGCTTCAGTTTATTGCCTTCATAAAGTTCGTGTCAGCTCATTGAATTTCAGACTGGTTTGTTCATTCTTTGTGAAGGAAGTTTGTCATAGATCTTGCAAACAAAACATAACCTATTAAAAAAGGAAGGTCTCCAATAATTACCATCTTCCGTGAGAATCCCACATGCATCTCAAGTAAAGGGTGTAAAATTATATTCTGGCAAATGATGTTACAGTTATTTTCCTCCTTCAGAGTCAAAAGTGATAGAAAAGAAATGTGTTTAAAATAATACCCACATGACACCTTCTGGTGGGAAGTCAATAAACTCTCATAATTACTTCAACATCAGTGAGAGGCCTTACCAACGGAAAATAGGCAGAACATCTCCAATAGTGGTTTGAAAAATTATACACATTTAAAATTGTCTCTCCAGATGCTTTGGATTAGAATTCCAGCGATCCAATGAGTGAAATTTATGAAAACTGTAGTCCAAAATACTGAAGATTTCCTATCCGCACTTTATATCATGCTTGCTTTTTAGTTGAAGTCCCTTAAAAACACATAATATGCATATTTACATCCAAATTATAATAAAGGGCCAATCCTGACCTCTTCTTCAATCTTTTCCAACAAGAGATTGTTGGAAACTCTTGTAATTCTTTTTATTTTAGCCCAAGGCTCTTCAAACGTGGCAAATTTAAGACTTGTGGACTTCAGCTCCCAGAATTCCTGAGCTAACATGACTGAAGGAGGAATTCTTAAATCTTAAAGCTGTCAAGTTTGAAGACACCTTTCCTAGCCTAAATCTGAAGTTAAAGTACTACAGCCATCTAATGAGAGGACAAGACCCTGATGTTGGAAAAGATTGAAGGCAAAAAACCCAAGAGTATGGCAGAGGATGAGATGGCTAGATAGTATCAACACAACATGAATTTGGGCAAACTCTGGAAGACAGTAAGGACTGGGAGGCCTGGTGTGCTATGATCCATGGGGTCACAAAGAAATGGACATCAATTAGTGACTGAACAACAAATCTTCCTCAAGATTTAGCATAGAGGACCCGCAGACTTTGGAGAATTTTGGATTTTCACCCACAATGGAAAAATGGAAGGTGAAGATAATGGAACTTGCTGAGATGGCCAAATTGACTGATTTAATCAGAGTAAAGATATTGTCTATGTTTAACAACAATTGGAAATTCCATATTAATGTGTTCAGGGAACTGAAACAAAATGAAATTATAATAGTTTTGATGATTAGAATAAAAATAATAGATCATAGGAAAATATAAACAATGCTGTAACCATAAAGTAAGAAGTTGATTTATACTTATACTTCTAACTGCTGTGAAAAATCAGGTCATTTTTTGAACGTTTTCTTCTTTTCTTTGATTTCTTCTGCATTATTTCCTTTGCTCTTTTCTACTTTCTTTTTTTCACTCTAAAGACGAGTCTTGTCAGTTTTTTGTTTTCAAAATTCATATAAAAATTTATAAAAATTCTTTTAATAAAAAGACAGCTTTAGATCATCATCAAAATACTGTACCCCAGCACTTGTGAAGATTTTTCATGGGCTTTTCGGTATTGGGATAATTTTTGTATGTAAATGATCAGCAAATCTATGTGGCTTTTTCTGTTATAATGTAGTCAATTTCACTTGGAATGCCAGTGTTTACTATAGAGATCCATAGGCTCTTTACAAAAGAAAAAAAATGGGAACAGGAATTTCATTTCCCCATGCTTCTACTCACCACCCAAGTCAATCACAATGTTTCCCTGCTTTTAATTTCTACTATCCATCTACTGAGAAACTGGACATCAATTTTCTTACCTTTATCATTTACAGTTATTTACTTACTTCTTACTTACTTGTAGATTGCTCATTCCTGGAGCCTCTGAGTGGCTAATAACAACAGGATAAAATAAAATAGCCCAAGTACATATAATTTAAAAAAAAAGCTAAGAAACTAGAAATCCCACACACCTGCAAATTCTACCTTCAGTTATACCATACCCTCCTCCTCCTGTGCAAAAATGAACCAGGTAGGTCTTCCACAACCTTTGTAGTCCAAGAGGAACAAAACTGGCTACCTATCAAGTGGGACTTCCAAAGAATGAGATCAGTTAGTCCAAACGCATGGATTTGAGACTCCATCAGGATGGAATTTGGAGAAAATTACCTGCTGTTGTTACACAAACAGATCCAATATAGAAGAAAGGTGCTCAGATTACTAGGTCCAGAGCTACTTCGGGTTTTAAAGGACAGCCAGTTCCTTGAAACATACTCAGAAATTAATTGTAGATCAGTGTAGTTCCCAATGCAATAGGGTCACCCAAGTAGATAGGGAGGTTCCTTTTCTGCTCAAGTTACTACATTGTGTAACTGCTGTAGCTTCTGAATGCACTTCAAGGGCAGCTATATGAAGAATGTTGCAGTTATTCAAATAGAAGGTGGTTATAGCATGAGTGATGAATGCAGGGCCTCCCAGTCCAAGATAGTCACAACTGACACACAAGATGTAGCTGTGCAAAGGCCTCCTAGCTACTGCTGTCACTCTGTCATCAAGCAGCAGTGTGACTTTATAATCCCCAAATTGTGACCCTACACCCCATTCAGAGTCAAAGATGGAATTTCCCAGGAATCATTGGGTTCACAAACCCAATATTTACAGAATGTAAGTTCTATTCACTCAGTACTAGCAGCTTCCATCATAGTGTCAAATCGTTACTACCTGGCCTTCACACCTAACTGCTCACCTTCAGTTATGCTTTGAACTGAAAACATCATTGATCATATGAAATAACCTGCAAGTTATACATCTGTAAGTTTTCACCAGTCCAAGAAAGATTACCCTTCAGCGCTAACACAATTCCATATCTATAATGCATTCAGGCAAAGCAAGCAATCCAGAGATACATGTCAGATACAGCATTTGGTGGGAATCAGATCAGTGATCATAAAGTGTATTTCTAAGCCAAATTTAAGAAAGTATGAATTATACAAAGCTTTACTTTGCACTATACATTATTTATTAATTTTCAGTATACCGGAATGGCATTCCATAAATTATGTCTTGAAAGTTGACTTACTTGAGCTATATAACTATGATATACTAAGTATATAATTCTGAGCTCTTTACAGTTGTACAGAAATACATATAATACACAAGCCTAAGACTAACTTTAGCTCCTCGTGTCAAACTACTACTTTTTGTACTATATCTGTGGTGGCACAATGGTTACAATGCAGTATTGCAAGCTAACTCTGCCCCACTGCCAGGAATTCAGTCCTAACAAGTTTAAGGTTGACTCAGCTTTCCATCCTTCCAAAGTCGATAAAATGAGGATCTAGATTATTGGGGGCAATATGCTAACTCTGTAAACCACTCAAAGAGGACAGTAAAGCACTATAGGGCAGTATACAATCCACACCTCTCCAGGTTGTATTAAAAATCAAAAATTGGACGATCTGGAATTTTGTTGTCATTACTGCTAGACATACGGTACCCTAACAGAGGATACAATTAATGAATGCCATTCTATAACATAATAAAACAATTTATTAGCTCTACCTTTGTTGATTGTTCCTGAATGAACAGGGTTCTGTGATCTGTAAATCTCAGAAGATATGCATATTGAGATCGGCCCAAATATTTATTTTTTTAGAAATTTCATGAATATAGACTAGCAAAGCATGATTCAGAAGTATGCACCTAATTACAAGGATTTATAAAGACTTTCAGAAGGGCAAAGATAAATTATTTAATCATGTGAAATCTGATACAAACATTTAAATTTGTTGTGCAAATTCATTCCAGTTGTTTGTGTTATATTTTACTTCTGCATCTCATTTTGTATATTTCAAATGCATTGCATAAAGACTGCAATTCGCATTTGTGGGATTACTGCAGAAGAACTGAACAACATGAATTAACATGTAAGAAGCACCATCTTCCCCAAAGCCCCTTGGTTGTGGATTATGTCTTTATGAGCTTCTGCTGCTTTCTCCAGTGGGTATTCAGGGCCCACTGCTGGTTTCAGCCATCCAGCTTCAATTCCTGCGAGAATTGCCATTGCACATATGTGCATCTCTTCCTAAACAGAGAACATTTAAAATCAAGCATTTAAAAAGGACATTTCAGATATCCTGACCTTTATGATTTGACACTGCTGGAAATGTCAGTATTGACTTATTTTTGTCCCACTGAAGCCTTATAGAAACCAAGATCTAGCCATTAACCCGTCCAAGGCTCCTGGACAGGAAGTAAATGTAAAACTTCCTCCAAATAGAAATGTTCACACTATGTGGTTAAATCAGTGTTCCCTTTCCTTGCTCATTTGAAGATATGTGCACTTCAGCTCCCAGAATTCCTCAGTTAGGCTGTCTGGGGAATTCTGGGAGTTGAGGTCCACATATCCTCAAGTGACCAAGGTTGGGAAACATTAGGCAAAATGAATGGCCGAACAGAACAGAACTTGGAGGTTAAACAAACTTCCGGAATTTTCCATATGGAAGCAATCATCTGACATACTCTACCTGACTCTGTGGTTTCTTCCCCAAACCCCAAAAACTTTAACCTTAGACTGTCTACTATTGACCTCACCCCCTTCCTAAGAGGTATGTAGGGGGCGTGCATAAGCGTACTAACATGCCTACCGTCCCTGTCCTATTGTTTCTTTTATTTTTTTTTCTTATATGTATCCATTTCATATATTCATAACTATGTTTTTACTTATATCTATTATCTTGTAAGAAATTGACAAAAATAAATAAATAAAATAAATAAAAATAAAATAAATTGTATAACCAAAAAGATAAACAGCTCAAAAGGAAGTGAGCAACTATCATGTCACATCATTTTAGCTTTTACCTTAGAGGCAGAAAATAAAGTAATTCCTATGATGCTTGATTCATTCCCCATTAAATCCCTGGGGTTTATCTCAATTGGGCCACGACTTCCAACGATCTACCAGAAAGAGAAAGAGAGTGAGGGAGAGAGAGAGAGAGAGAGAGAGACGAAAATTATAAAATAGAATGTTTTATGGTAAAGCCACTAATTAAAAAGTGGAACCACTTGCTCACCATCACTCTTCCTCCTCTTGACAGCAACTGCAAGTCATTTGCAAGGTTGACATTGGCTAGCATCTCTATAATCACATCTATGCCTTGGGCACCAGCAATTTTCTACAAAACAAATAAATCAGCTGCATGGTAAAACCATAAAAGTCTGGCAGATTTAGTTCACTCCTGAATTGTTACTGTCCTTTTGTGGAGTCCTTGATTCAATAGTGTCCATCTCTTCGAATTGTAACTTTCTATAGCTTACTTTTAACAATCAAAATACATACAATATTATTGCAGTTATCCCTACATTAAAGGAGGGTTAAACACATTTTATTTGAAGCAGGAGATATGTGGTTTAGGAACAAGAGAAAATGACCAGGTGGTGATGTTACGCTCCACTTTCAAACAGACACAAATAGTCATTATAATTCACTTCTTCTGCCTTGCATTGCTCAGGTGATTGCCCTCTTTGGTTCATTCCTTTTATCGCTCAACAATAAGGCTGAGAGGATGATGGTTTCTCACCTCCCAAATCTTTATTTTTATGGCGATGTTAACTTTTGCCGAAAAAGAATCCAAAAAATTGTTCCACCCTTGCTACTAAAAGTAGGGAATGGTCTAAACTAAAAATGAATGAAAAGGTATCAAAAATGAGATAAAGTTTGCATCGAAAGATGTTGCCACCAACAATTCGAAGCAAACATTATATATTTATTCAAAAAAGGAGAAATGAAATGAATGCATACCTTTTAAGTTTACAATTGTGACTGTAAATCTTAATTCAATGTAATTGTAATTGAATTGGATAACTTGGGGCCAATCATTCTGGCTCTCAGCCCAACCTACCTCACAGGGTTGTTGTGGGGAAAGCAGGAGAAGGAAGGCAGATTGGGTATGTTCGCCACCTTGAGTTATTTACGTAAATAATAAAGGTGGAATATAAAATAAAAACAAATAAAGAAATTAAAAAATAAGCCCCATATAATTCAACAACACAAGGAAAGCAAGAGTAGGACTGCAATCTAAATTGGTTTACCTAGAAGCTGACTCCTAAAACTAAAATGGAACTTACTTTGAAAGGTTACAGGTAGGATACCAAAGAGCACGCTCAAATCACCTTAATCTCAGCCAAGTAATCACTCTTCCTGTGATTAAATACTCTGCAAGCACCATTTTTCAAAACTAGGTTTATTCCTTCCTCTGTCCCAGCTGTGCCCCAAACCTTCAAACCATAAGCTCTTGCTAATTGGCATGCTGCTATTCCAACCTGAGAAACAAAGAGAGGAAAAACAGCAAAGATAGTGATAAGAAGTAGTAAAGTTTCCAGAATAATCTTATCATGACAATACTGAATGAAGAGACTTTCAACAACACACCATTAACCCCTTAATTATTACTACAGCTGTTATAGTGTTCACTGTGTTCATAGCTCACCCTTATTTGATACCATCAGCTTGAGACAATCTACCCTTTCTCTTAACAATACTTCAAACATCACCCCTGAAACGAAAGCAGGCAAATGAATAATTAACCATCACGGTATACGATTATACTTTTTCAGGTAGTGTGTAAAATCTATCTGCTCAATTACCACTATAGTGCAACTATTCCCTCTTCAAATTTCCAAGGTATCAACTTAGCTTCCTCTTATAGTATTATTCAAAGCCAAGGGTTCCCAATTTGCGGTACCTATAGCCTCACAGGTTTAAGATGGAATTTCAAGAGTTGTGACAAAGAGTGGTTTTTGTTTTTAGTGACAAGTCATGAATTGCAAATACTTTGGTAGGGAGTGCTAACTTTAATCAAACATTTTTTTAGGAGTATGTGGCAGAGAACAGGTTGGGAACCGTTTGCTCTAAGCAATGCAGAAACCCCATAACTTTTCAATTAAGGGAGACGCATTTTCAAATAACACATTTCCAAGTGTCAGGGACCTTTTTTAATGCTTAGAAAGTTGCTACCAAAACATCTCTTTGTTACAACCATTGTGGGGGTACTACAGGATAAACATTCTGTGTAGGATGTTCACCTAGGAGTAAAAGTAAAGGTTTCCTCCGTCCATTTGTGTCCGACTCTAGAGGGCAGTTCTCATCTCAGTTTCTTAGCCTCAGGAGCCAGTGTTGCCCAAAATTATGCCCCCCAAATTAAGACCTATCCTGTAAATAAGCCCTAGCATGTTTTATACACGTGTCTAATATAAGGTCTACCCCCCAAATAAGCCCTACTTAAGAGCCTTTGCAGCTACCCACCTGCCCATTCCATCTGGTTGCTCGTGGTGCTGCGGCCATGAGGTGAGTTGGAGGTGGTAGAATTGCTGCACCAGCTTACCTCAGGGCCTCTGCAGCCAGGTCATCCACTCCCTGCCTTGCAGCGATGGCACTGGCATGCTGCACAGCCTCCTGCCCCAATGCAACCAAGCAGAAGAAGTCGGCTGCCCATGCATGGAAAAAATAAGACATCCCTGAAAATAAGCCCTAGTGCTTATTTTGGGGGCCAAAAGAAAATAATTCCCTGTCTTATTTTCAGGGAAACACAGGTAGATACTTCCATCGTCATGTGGCCAGCATGGCTATACCCTGAGGTACACAGGTATGTGGGGGGTAGAAAAAACAAGAACATTTTCTTGTTTTTGGGGGGGAATTTGTGTGCTCCCACTCCATAGACTGCAATTTGGTCTCACTGTTCACATGTTTGCCCCAAGTCTCGTCTCCAGTTATGATCTGATCAAGAAATGAATCTCCACCTTTGTCATAAGAGTACAGAAATGTCAATGATGCGGCCATACGCTGACTCTTGTGGTTTTCTGTCAGGATTTTTGGCACCCATCTTGCACAAAATTTGTGGTAGCCTAGCTTTTGTGTAACAATTTCATGCAACAAACTGCATGAAATTTGTGGAAAACTAAGCGAAAGTTCTGTTACTGTGAAATGGCGTTTTTCATGAATCTTGTCATCGACTTTCGCGACCAGTTCATCAGTCACAATGCTCGGATGTCCATTCCGCTGTTCATCATGTTAGTTCGTCCATTTTTAAACTTAATGCATCATCGGCGCACTCCACCTTCAGTGATGATGTTATCCCCATACACTTCACACAGTTGCTGAAAAATTTCAATCAGTTTATGTTTTTTTGCCAACAAAAACCGTATCACTGATCGCACCTCACAACTCACGGGATTTTCAATTGCAGCACACATTTCAAACGTTTGCTGTGAAATAACGGGCAACAATATGAACCTCCCACTAGCACGACTAGATGCAGACTAAGCGGCGGATGCACAGACCAAAGATAGCCACGCTAGCTCCGCCCCTTCTTGCTACAGACAAAAACGTAATCTATTTTGTGGATAGTCCTCGTATTTGCAGGCAAAAACTCTGATATTTTACGAACAATCTTTTAAAGATAAGAGTTGGAATGTACTTTCACTTTCAAACTGCTGCACTACTCTTCCAGATTTCCTCCCCCCCCCTTTTTTTTTAAATGGCAACTACTAAAACATGCATAGGAATGTTTTATGAGTTGACATTTGGAGTCTTTAACCATTGAGGCCTCACTTAATATTTCTTATGCTTTTATGTAGTGTTGCTTACCCAGAAAAGGGAATATCAACCTCCTGAAGAACAAAATAATTTTCCCCAATACATACTGTATGTATCTACATTTTCTTCTTTTCTTTGAACAGCCACAAGTTCACAAAAGTGCAATTCTGGGTGGCATACAGCAATAAAAAAAAGAATCACTTACTCCTCCACTTGCTCCATGGACTAGCACAGTTTCTCCTGCTTTGGCAGAACCTCTGGGGGAAAAAAACATAATAAATATTTTGAACATAACAACGTGACAGTTTCACATTATGCTGCCTACAAATCTAGTGTTTACATAGCCAGGGTGAAAATATTATCCATTGAAAATTATGTTTAGTGGACTCCTGATAATTAAATTGGGATCAGTTCCAGATATTTTTAATTCCCTGAAAAAATCCTTTATGGAGATAAGTACAGATACGCCTCATTTAACAACAGTGAGTAGGACTGGCAATTTGGTTATTAAACAAAGCAATCAATAAGTAAAACCGTGCATGTGCTTTTGATCTTACTTCACTTTTCCTTCACTTTATAGACCTGCATAAATGCACATACTGGTCCCAAAGTTAACTTTTTCATCACTAACATAATTGTAAATGGAAGATGATATAGTCCCGTGATGGCGAACCTATGGCACTGCAGGAAGTGATAAACGGGCTTATTCGGCCTGCAGAGACTTTTTTCAAACCTCTGGGAGGCCGAAAAAAGCTTCAAGCCTGTAGAAAATCAGCTGTGAGGAACAGTGCAGGTAAGGGGGCAGTAGGGCCAGGAGTGGGATTCAAATTTTTTAACAACCAGTTCTATGGGCATGGCTTAATTGGTGAGTGTGGTTTGGTGGTCATGTGACTGGGTGAACATGGCTTGGTGGTCATGTTATTGGCTGGGCGTGGCCAACTCAATATCACTCACACTGAGGCACGCATCTCCTTGCCTGGCCTCTCATGACTGTGGGGATGCTGCAACTGTCGTAAGTGTGAAAAATGGTCATAAGTCACTTTTTTCAGTGCCATTATAACTTTGAATGGTCACTCCACACAAGCAAAGTACCAGCAAAGGAAGGGAAAAAAACTTCAGAGAAGTTCCTGACACAGGAAGTCTAGTCCTGCCAAGAACCTAATAAGGGTTAACAGAGAGGCAGTTTCTGTAAGCAACACCAGAATGTTTCCTTCCTGCCTTCCTTACAGGATTAGGCCAATAATTTCTTCTAACAACCAGTTCTCTGAACTGCTTAGAATGTTAACAACCAGTTCTAGTGAATAGGTGCGAACTGGTAGAATCCCACTCCTGAGCAGGGGGGGATTGTGAGCACATGCACAGGGGGAAGGGGTTGCCCACTGCCTTCTGGGTGCTGGCATGTGAGCGTGCACACACCAGCATGCACACAATTTTTGGCACAGCAGCCCAAAAAGGTTAGCCACCACTGATATAGTCCATCCCCTTTGAAGGGTGCTCATGTTGAAAATGCTGAAGTCTATTATACATTGTGTAGATTTACAAAATTACATGCCCCCATCTGTTTCTGTATATCTATTTATCTGATCACTTGCATAATGCCAGTGTAGACTCTTGTCATACAATGAACCAACAACTAGAGATATGCTTGCTTGTAGCACTACTGACAAAATGATATTGAATGAATGTTTCCAGCAATCCCTATGAAGATTTTTTTTTTTGATGGCTCATAGAGGAAAAAGCATAAGAAGTCATTAAGTACCTACAATCTGAATTCAGTAAGACTTAACAAGAGTACATTTGGAAAGTCAGAAAAGGGGAGAGGGCAGTATGACTTTAAGAGTTTAAAAAGAGTTGTAGGAAATGGCACCTTACTTTTGAAAGAGGGCTCGGAATGCAGTAAAATATGGGATTCCAATGGCAGCACCTTGCTTGAAGTCCAGTTTTTCAGACAAATGGAAAATGGTGTTAATGGATGCAACTGTGTATTCAGCATAACCTCCAGAAATAGTACCCAGGGTAAAAACCCGATCACCTTTCTAACAGGAGCAAACAAAATGCAGATAGATTAATCCAAAATTTTGTGGGATTGTTTCTACTTTTTTTTGCAAAGTCTACACAAAAAAAATGAAATCTGAACAAAATACAGTTAGAAAGAAGCACGAGGTGAACAAAAATGCATAAAATACTGGAAAAGAAATGATGAACTGAAACCAGAACTCTTCTAAAACCAGAGCTGATGACCCAGTGGAGTGAAGAGCCGCTGTACATAATTCCTTTCTGGACAAATTAAAAGGGATTTTAAAACAAATCAAAAGAATGACCTGGATAACTTTCCTATACTGGATTTAGACACTTGTTAAAGTTTTGAAGAATTTTGTAGGAAAGGGCAAAGGAAAAAAAAAAGGGGGGGGGGGAGAGGTCAAGTTCTAGGACACTATTTGGAGACTTTCCTGCCACTCAGATTTAGAGATTAAAATTGTTAAAGGGAAGAAATAAAAAGTTGGTTTATTTGAGTCATATACTTGTGTATACTGCACGAGTCAAAAAGTGGGCTGTGCAAATATTTACAGACCTCTCACATCCCAGACATAAACTGTTTCAACTCCTTCCCTTAAAATGATGCTATAGACCACTGCACAGCAGAACAACTAGAAACAAGGACAGTCTTTTCCCAAATGCCATCACTCTGCTAAACAAATAATTCCCTCAACACTGTTCAACTATTACAAAGTTTGCACTACTATTACTGTTAATCTTCTCATTATTTCTTATCACCCATCCCTCTCACTTGTGACTGTATGACTGTAACTTTGTCGCTTGTATCCTTATGATTTATATTGACTGTTTCCTTGTATGATTTGATTGCTTGTGATTCTTGGTGAATGTATCTTTTCTTTTATGTACACGGAGAGCATTTGCACCAAGACAAATTCCTTGTATGTCCAATCACACTTGGCCAACAAAGAATTCTAATTCTAATCCAGGTTAAAACAGACATGTTGTTATCTCTGATAACTTTTAATGAACTTTTGCTGACTAAACCTGAACAACAAGGCTTTAAGGATTTGTTTACAGATAAGGGATGAGATATGAGAAGAAGAGATTTGTTGTATTTTAAATGAAGGTGACAAGTTAATAAAATGGTTGTGATGAAAGGGGAATTCATTTCTTTTATGTATTTCTTTTCCTTTCCATATATTATTTTTCTTTCTCTTTTACTTTTCTTTCTATTTTACTTTTTCTGCACTTCCTATTCTCTTTTTGTTATTGGATTTTTAAAATTTGTATTCTTTTTTTGTTATAATTTTTAAATTACAGTAAACATATTAGCAAAATGACAAAAGTAGGATCCAATGAAGGATGGGAGCTGTATCAAAGCCAGAAAGACCAGATATGAATTTATTTGCCAGGCCTACAAATGAAGAGAAAGGAAGTGAGCAACTAGAAACCTGTACCTTGAAAGCAGTCACATGTTCTCCAACTTCTTCTATCACTCCAGCTACATCTGTACCTGGTATATATGGTAAAGATGGTTTCTTTTTATAGGTTCCAGAACGAATATAAGTGTCTACTGGGTTAATCCCACATGCATGAACTTTAATGAGAACCTGAATGAGAAAAAAAATCTGTCTCACAACCTTGTTCAAAAGGAAGGGGGATACTTTTTAAAGTGTGCAACCTCACAGTCTCAGGTTTCTCAGATCAGAGATAAGTTTGCAGTCATCCTTGATTTGGCCTCCTCCAGAAACATTAAATCATAACTTTCAGCATCCATGTGGATGTGTCAGTCATGAACAAGATGACTTGGAGGAATATCCTCTCTCCTACAATCCATCCCCCACCCCAGAATCATTAATCAGCCTATTTCCTTGCTGCCTTCTTACTAATTGTGAATCCACATACATATCCACAACTGTTGATGGAATAGTGCAGAAATATGTTCCAGATTGTTGATGTCAATTTCAATTATCCAAATAAAAATGCTGGGTTCCAATTAAGGTGCAACTGCAATTGTTTTCACCATTTTATTTTCCGAAATATAATTATAGGTATCGAATTTTATTCAAGCTCATTTTGCATTATGTGAGCAGGACCTCATGTTTAAAGAATAGCATTAGTAGTAGTAGCAGCAGTAGCAGAAGCAGCCAAGGTTGCATATTCTTTATTTTACCTGGTTCTCTTTTGGAACTGGCACTAACATATCTAGCTGTAGTTTGAGCACTTCAGGCCCACCAAACTCAAACACTTTTATGGCTTTCATCAAATTTCTTCCTGTTATCATGGCAACCTGAAAATACAGATATAGAAACCATAGTAACTTAATATCTGCTGCCTTCTTCACTTCAAAGAGAATCAAATCACTTGCTCTTCACATGAAATTTAAACCAGTGGTTTCCTATATATTTCTTCCTGTTCTATTTTATATCCCGCATCTGATTTTTATCCCTAAAAGGATAAAATTCCAACTAGTGTGAGGAAATCTTGAATCAAACATAGCAAAATATGCAGAAACAAATATATTGCTTTGAACTGGCATCATTCATCACATTTTCTGAATGATTTACTGCATTGCAAAGTTAACGAGATTTTTGTCAAGGAATAGAGTCCTAGAATACGACTGGTGAGTCTCTACAGAACCATGAAACTCCCAAGGAGATTACTACATAGTCTGACCCGCCTTACAGGATTGTGAAAATAACCAGAAGGGGAATGCAACATGTGTTACCTTGAGCTCCTGACCTCCTGGAAGGGTAGAATCAAAATGCAACACAGATTCAAAGATTCTGGTGCCAATAAAATCTCAGGGAAGGCAAAATCAACAAACATTCAAATCAGGACATCAGTGTCTTTGATCTGATATGCAAATAATTGGCACCTTTTTTTTCCCTTTGGGGTCCAAAAGAAAACAAAGGCATACCTGCAGTCTAATAATACTTGTCATAACAAAGCATGATCACTATACAGTATGTTGAATTCTGCTCAAATTTCATCCAAATGTTCTTTTACAGGGAAAAATCTTTCTTCTTCTATAGGCAAACAGTGCTTGATAAATGAACACATAAATATTAACATAGGGCCTTTCAGTGGTTTGGATTCAATCTTTAAAATTTGATTTGAGATACATAAGAGTATGAACAGGCGTGGGATTCTGCTGGTTTGGACCGGTCTGGGTGAACCCCTTGTTCCGATGTCAGCTGGCTCTGAACTGGTTCGCTCCGATGAGCATGTGGGCCTGCCCACCTGCCCCTATGCTTTATGTCTTTTTGTTAGAGCACAGCAGAGGCAGAGTAGTTTGCCATGCCTCAGCTGTTTTCTTCAGCTCCAGTTGAAGGTAAATATGGAGCATGCGTAAAACCGGTTGTTATACTGGTTGAATCACACCCCTATGAACGTAGTACATGTATAAAATATGTTAAAGCAGCCTTACCTTTTCTTGACATTGTATGGCTGCAGATTTGTTTATTCCGTAGAGCAGAGTTCACCAACCTTTTGGACCTCAGAGACCACCAAACTCATAATTTTAGATCCCAGGGACCACTAACTAGTTCTGTGGGAGTGGCCTAATTTGTGGGTGTGGCTTGGTGATCGTGTGACTAGCTGGGCATGGATTGTATGTAAATATTATAAGTATTTATATAAATATTGAATTTTTGTTAAAAAAAAAAAGGAGCAACTTTTACCCAAAATGAGGCAAAGCAGGCAGACAGATTGAGTTGCTCACAGATTCATTTAGAAATCTATCTATCTGCCATTGGCTGGCTTAGTCTGTCACATGAAATTTGCTTGCAAACTCACAAAATTAACTCACAACACACCATGCATGTAAATATTATTTTTTTTATTTTAAAAAATGAGCAACTTTTATCCAAAATCAGGCAAAGCAGACAAATTGAGTTGCTCACAGAATTATTCAGTGATCTATCCATCTGCCATCGGCTAGCTCAGTCTCTCAAATTTGCTTGCGGTGAGTCTGCACTGAATTTGCTTGCATGCAAACCTTCAGTCCTAAGGGAGGTTCAGCTGTGCTTAGCTAGAAAGTAAGAAATCCAATAATTTCCTGCTTCTTAGCTAATCTAAATATCCTGGCAGAGCAGAATAGATGATGGTCGGAAAAAGGAAAAATAGCAACTTAGCAGACAAGTTTACCTGGTAAGGAGTGAGTGGGTAGGGTGGGTTCCTGCAGGCCATGTGGGCTGAGCAGCCTTGTGTTCCTGCGCAGCCTGGATTAATTGTTTGGGGGGCTGCTCTGGGGGTGAGATTTCTTTGCGGCCCACCAAAATTTTCTCACGGCCCACCAGTGGGCTGCGGCTCACCGGTTGATGACCACTGCCAGAGAGTAGCAAGTGTAGCAAATTCTGGTTTGCACAAACTGAATGTTGCAAATTGAATTCACCTGCTCATACTTTGTTGCATCATTTCATTCTATACAAATGAAAAAACTAAAGGTTTCCTGGCTAAGTCTACATGGTGTCATTTCTTATACCATTTTAGTTTGTTTTGTTTTATATTCCAAGTGGAAAGAGTTGTGTGATTTAAAAAGCATACTGCAAAAACTCATCCTTTTGCAGTAACAAAACCCATCCTTTTGCTTGTAAAACCAAACTATATGACAAGTTATAGACAGACCAATAATACATTGCTGCTAATCATATCTTTACATATTTCTGAGAGTAGCTAAATCCAATTATCAGTGGCCAGAGCCAGTAGATCAGCAATATTTGTAATTTCTTGTAATTTGAAATTTCTCTTCCCATGATCAATTGTTGTTTTAACCATTTAGTCGTGTCCAACTCTTGCCAACTTGATAGCCAGTGCTCTCCATGCCACCCTTCAAGCACAGCTTCTTTCAGTTGTTGGATGTTCATCTTTGTATCAGTTTTGATGTTATCAAGCCAGTGTGTTCTTTGCTTGCCCTTCTTTTTTCCACTAACCATTCCTTGCATCATTAGTTAATAAAAGAAGAATGATAAATTGGAGCTGCTTATTACACTCTTAGAAAAAAAAAGAATTTCGTCCATTATTCTGTACATTTAATCAAAGCAAATTACTTTTTGTCATTCCTGACACAATCAACAAATTTTAATAGATACTAATTTCTTTGTAAAATAATTGCACAAGAATAAAAATGTTTATTTCAAAATAAAGTTTTATGAATCACATAATGAATAACATAAATAATGCAATACTGTTGATAATTCATAGAATCTTCGTGTTTCTAGCATGAAAAGGAAACAGATGGAAAATGATTTGCAAGAACCAATTACTCAAAACCCTAAGCATGTAACATATTGGTCATCAGTCTCTGAATTTCTGTATTGTCCTTTTTATCTCTGAACTATATGAACTGCCACGAATTTAGCAGGACTACAGACTTGGGTCAAATCAGCAAAAAAAAAAAAAATGCCTTTCAAAGATTGTACAGGAATGTTCAAACATGATCCTTTCTGTTTTGGAAGAGGTCAAACCAAAACTGGCTAGTGCAAGCTTTCAATGCAAATAAACTGTTTCTCAATTATTTGTCTATTGTACTGCATGAGCATTTGTCCAAAAATTGTTGTAATGAGACTTATTCCAAAATAAAATTTCAGGAATTGTATCCCTATTCTCTCTTCTAGGGCTACCAAATCCATACTTACTAGAAATCTGGATACCCACATGATGGCAGCAAAGATTTAAGTTTTAACATCTCTCTGCTGCCATTTGATGGGCACCTGCTTTTCTGTTTAAAGTCAGAATTTGGCCATAGGATCACTTAGTGCAGATTTCTTCTTACTAAAAACTACAACTTATGGAGTTTTATTCAGGCAGTCATACCTCTTTTAAATTAGGGTGCTTTTTGTTAAAAGACTGAGCTGCCTATAGTGTTTCTGGAATTGGGTGGTCTAAAAATCCAATTTAAAAAAAGGGATATTATATTTTCAATCCTGTTATAATCCAAGAAAAATATAACTTTGCTCTGATGTGAACATTTCTCCCTGCAATTTATTGCTCTGGAATATCTGCCACAAAAGCTCTCAGACTCATTGCTATTACTCAATATAAATGACTGCCCTTTGGCCAAGGACAGGCGGTCGGTCTCCTGATGTTTGCAGGCCTGCAACTCCAGTCAGCTCAACTGATACAATTTAAACAACCCAAAAAAGAACCCTGGTTTCCCAGCTACGCTAGTCCAGGATGGGGGATGAGAAGAGCGAGGCCACTCTTGGTTTCAGCTTTTAGTGACTTCATGGATATTTCCAGATATTTCCAGATTTTCGGGGGTACAGTAAAAAAAAAAAAAAAAAACTAGGCTGATATTGCCTTTTTTCCCAGTGTTTTGCTGACTTCTCCTTCCAACCCCGGGCAGCCTGGGGAAGAAGTCGAAGTGATTGATGTATTGGTGAAGACTAGTGTTTTCCCACCCTTAGCAACTTTTAAAATGCTTGGACTTCAACTCCCAGAATTCTACATCCAATGCTGGCTGTAGAATTCTGGGAGTTTACGTCCAAGCTTCTGAAAGCTGCAAGGATGAAAAACACTAGATTAAGGGCGTTAAAATGGCATCAAGAACACCCGGATTCTATTTCACCCTCAGCCATAGAGACATCTCTCAGTCCGACCCATTTCAGAGATTGGCCCGGGGAGAAACAGGAAGAGGAAGCAGTGGGGGGGGGGGGTACAAATCTAGGGAACATCAGGCTTGCAATCACAGTCGAATCATGCCGCAAAACCGAGGCTGTAATTTTGTACCTCTCGACTCACCGTCGCCTTGTGTCCTCCTTTGAGCAAGCCGAGAAGACTCCGCGGGGTCTTCGCTTCTAAGAAAATACAGAGGGAGGATGAAGCCCCAAAGGAGTTATATATATACTCTTTATCCGCTCAGAAAGGGTCATCGGGCGTTTACTTCCGACGGCTCGGGGCCTGGGGAAATAAATTTGCCCCAAGCGAGACGCCGTAACGGCTAAGATGGCGCCTCCCAAAAATGGGGTCCCTAGAAAGCCGCCATTGTTGCCGCCTGGGGGCGGGGACACAGAAAACACAGCCGGCGACGCTGCTGCTTGTTTCTTGCTGATGGCCGATTTCAAACGCTGGAAAGAGCAGCGGCTGTCGCGCGCAGACGCGAGCCGGAAGGGCAGCGTGGACGAGCCGATCGAGGAGATCGTCCGGCTCCTGAATAGCCGCGAGACGTTCTGCACCACCAGCTCGTGCTCGGGGCGCGTGGTGGTGCTGGAGCAACCCCCGGCCGCCCCCCCGGCTGCGGTAAGCCCACCTTCGGCCTCTGATCTGAAGCCGAGCTGAGATATTTGGGTGGAATCGCTTCCTCCTGCTGCTGCGGATCCCCCATGGGGGTTGTAACCTTGACGAAATCGATTTCTTTGGGAGTGGAGGCGCTGCTTTTGAGGCAGCCCTCCCTCCGCTACCCCGTCTGGGTTTGCAAACCTCCGCGCGGACCCATACAGCGATGCCTACAAAGTTGTTGCTGCCCTGAACTCTGCAGCCCGCCCCTCAAAAATCTGGCAGTCCTGACCTGCAATAAATTGCGTGCTGAATGGACACGCACAGACGTGTGTCCGTCGAAGAAGGCACTTTTGCCATTCCTGCTCTGCTATGAGACCTCCATTCCTCTCTCAAGATTGTTGGAATGGAAGAAGCAGCTCGGTGAATTGACACTTCGAAAGCCACCTTTGGACAGATTTCCCCTGAAATTATTCCCAGAGGTGGAAAATTCCCTTTGTGTGTATGTCTGTGTTAGCATTGACCCTTTGATTGCCTGGTCTGGTTTCCTGAATTTTCTTCGCAAGATTTTCAGAAATTGTTTACCATTGTCTCCTTTCTAGGGCTGACCCCAAGGGACTGGCCCCAAGATCCTCCCCCCAAAAGCTGGCTTTTTGTCTAAGGCAGGACTAGAATTCATGTACTGTATAATCTGTTTCTAGCCTGGTGCCTTAACCAAATTGGTCAGATGTCCAGAATTGTTCTCCAGCTTAAGTTATAACAGATAATCAGAATTGGAAGGGACCTTGTAGGTCATCTAGTCCAACCCCCTGCCCAAGCAGGAGACCCTACACCATTTCTGATAAATGGAAGTCCAATCTTGTCTTGAAAATCTCAAGTGATGACACTCCCATAACTTCCGAGGACAAGCTGTTCCATTGGTTGATTGTTCTCATTGTCAGTAAGTTTCTCCTTATTTCCAGGTTTAAGTGAGAAGGTTTGGATAATACCAATACCAATTAGACTTATATACTGCTTCACAGTACTTTACAGATCTTTTTAAGCATAATTCAAAGTCGGCATATTGACCCCAACAATCTGGGTCCTCATTTCACCTCGGAAGGATGGAAGTCTGAATTTACACTTCAGAATTCTTCTTAAAAGGAAATGGGGGCATTTATTTAACATTTATTTACTAACTAGGAGGTGCTTCAGGTTGCACCTCTTTACATATTGAAGTATGTATGTACCAATCTTTCCCCCTTTTGAAAATATAAGGGCAAGGTACAGGTACTCCTAGACTTACAACAGTTCATTTAGTGACCATTCAAAGTTACAATGGCATTGAAAAAATGGTTTATGACCATTTTTCACAAGCTCGTTGTAGTGTCCCTAAGGTCCTGTGAGCAAAATTCAGACACCTGGCAACCGATTCAAATTTATAATGGTTGCAGTGTCCTGGGGTCAAGTGATTTCCCTTTTGCAACCTTCTGGCAAAGAAAATCAATAGGGAAGCCAGATTCACTTAAGAACTGTACTACTAACTGTGGTGATTCACTTAACAACTGGGACAATATGGTTGTAAAATGGGGCAAAATTCACTTAAAATATTTTATTTAAGTACAGAAATTTTTGGCTCAATTATGGCTGTAGGTTGAGGACTACCTGTATACCTTATTCAGAGTTTTAATTGCCACTGCTTCAATCCCTTCAAGACTTGTTCTGTCAGAGATAAACATGATATGATCTCCAGAAATATGTCGTCTTACTCTTTTTCATCCAATAGTCAGATATGTGGCTTGAAACTGATTCATTGGCTACATTTTATTCTTCCTTGTCTTCCTTAGGTTTTTTTTCTTCTCTTTAACGTGCTGGGAAATTCTAGTGTTTCAATGTAGAAAAGCTGGGAATACAGCAATTGGTTCTGTTTATGTTCCTCTGCCTAAAAGATTTGTACTCTGTGAATTTTTTTTTTTCTTAACTAGGGGACTACTGGCTTTGAAATACAGAAGCAAAGCTGTACTTGGCTTATGGTGACCCACCAATTATGTAGTACAAAAGATGTGGTAAGGGTCAGTGCACTGTTTATTACACAGGTTTCTAATTTTATAACAAAATATGTAAGGAAGAGAGTGTGCTCTTCCATATCATTGTCTTATGTTTGTGGCTGATGCTGGTCTTTACTGATAATAGTAAATGGAATTATTGTATTTTTTTAATAGAGTGATAGAAGTCATTCAATAGTTGATAGACATGACTGGCTTTCTGATGCTTTTTCCATCATAGATTTCTAACTCACATGTAATGGCTACTGTTATCTTAAGTCTGAGGGTATCCAAGATGCTGACTATAACAGATGATCAAATCACCTTATTTATTTCAAAATTTAAACATTTTGGTGATGATTTCTCACAAAGACTCATTTCTGGTGGAGTTTGGGGAGAGAAAGAAAGACTTCTGCTGCTTCTGCTGCTTTCCTTGCATGAAGCCAAAAGTCTCTCTCTCTCTCCCCCTGAGAACGGAGCTGGAGATGGTATCCTGTGATCCCAAATAAAGAATAATCAATTGGTAGGAAAACAGGGTGAGGAATTTTCCTGCAGACTTTTTTGGGGATTTTCCCAGAGTTTCTGGCCTGCAGGATTTAAAATTATGAGTTTGGTGGTCCCTGAAGTCCAAAAGGTTGGCGACCCCGATCTGGTCCAACTCCCTAATATGGACTGGAGCCCACTTCTATGACATCCTTGATAAAGAGCTCTCCTACTTCTGTTTAAATACCTCCAGTGAAGAGAGATCACCATCTCTAGAGGTAGACATTTTCTCGTTCTTGTAATGAGAGTAGGATGCCTTGTAGACTCATTTCTGGCAGAATTTGGGGGAGAGAAAGGAAGACTTTTGCTGCTTTCCTTGCATGCAGCCAGAAGCAGAAGAAGAAAGAAGTTGAAAAAAGCAGCCCAGTGGCCCAGCGAGGCGCATGGGGTGAGAGGGGCAAGTTCCCCCCCCGCCCTTTCCCCCCTCCCCTAACTGCCTCGTGTTGTTCGTAATGCAAGCAATGCAAGTTTTGTGTTCCCACAGGTCATGTGGGTGGCGCAGCCTTGTGTTCCCACACAGCCTGGATTAATTGCTTTGGAGGGTGCTTTGGGGATTATTTTCTCTGCGGACCACCAAAATTTTCTCATGGACCACCAGTAGTGCCTGGCCCGCTGCTTGGCAACCGCTGGACTAGATGATCTCCAAATTGCCCTCTATCCAACATTTTAGGATATTGTGATATAAAGAGAAGATAAAATGTTGTTGAATGAAAGTGTTCATAAAGAAAAAATGCTTTGTAGTATTCATTTTCTTTCAAATACCAGTTTTAAAAAGTTTAAAAGGCCAACATGTGGATAAGATCAGCATAGCAAGTCATACAATTTTGGGGGTCAGCAATGTTTTTGAAGTATTCTCTAAACATGTGCATTATCACTGTAAACGTGCACTATTTTTTCCTCTATTGCAGATCTTGTAGATATATGGAGATTATTATTTTTCAAAGTATTATTTGAATGACCTCTGGAAACTGATAGGCCAGATTTGATCAGAAGCTTTTCTGAGAACTGGTGTTGGAGACCTTAGAATTGTGACTATAACATACAGCATCAAGATTTCTAAAACTCTTTATCATCAGCACACAATATTTTGGAAAGCTAAATCCCAGCGAAATGTTGTACTGAAGTGAATAAAAACAAGCAGAGCATACATCGAGCATTTGAATATTATATGTTGAAATGTACTTTAATTAGCACGTCGAATCAGTTTCTGTCATGCCATGTTTTTAGATGCTAAATAAGCTACTTGTATTTCATTGCTAACAGATGTAGCGTTGATATTAACCTTTTGCTCTTTCTTAGCTTACCGCCTTGCAGAAAGCTGCAGCTGATGCCATCTTCAAATTTGAACCATTTGTTCTCCATGTGCAATGTCAAGACCTAGAAGACGCACAAATTCTGGTAAAGCATTGTGCTTAAAACACTGTTATTGTTACATAAGTAATGTCTGATTCCCAGTTTTCACACATGAAGTAATCCTCTACTTCCAATCACAAGTGGGGCCAGAATTAAATGATGTTCTTGTTAAGTGAGCCACACCCAATTTTACAAACTTTTTGCCATGGTTGGTAACTCAATCACTGCAGTTATTAAGTGAATCACATGTTCATGAAGCAAATCTGGCTTCCCCATTGACTTCACTTGTAAGAAGCCAGCTGGAAAGGTCACAAGTGGTGATCACATGACCCCAGGATGAGGCAACTATCTTAATACAGTTAAGCACCTGAATTTTGATCGCATGACCATGAGGATGCTCAATCTTGTATGAGGACCAATCATAAGTTTCAGTGCCTTTGTAACTTTGCTTATTAAACAAATGGTTATAAGTTCAAGATTACCAATGTCTGAAGCATTGTGTATTAAATAACTGGGGCTGTGAAAATGCTGGCAGAGGAAATAGCATTTCTATTGTTTCTATAGATATCACGCTCATAAGCAAAAACTTGTTTTGTTGGGATTATGAGGTAGAATGAAAATTTCAGAAGTACAGTTTTATATGGCTGACGATGGCTATCATCAAATTATGTAATGAATCCTAGATTTTACCTATGAGCTTGTATCAGAAAGGAACTATTGTAAGCTCCTTTTAATTATTTTGATTCACATCAGCAAATTTAGGTCCTCTCACTGTTTTACTATACTGTAGAGTAGATAATATAAAAAGAATTCAGAGAAAGAGAGAGATTAGATGTATGAACATTTTTAGAGATAAAATGTTTGAATCCCAAAACATTTCATGCCAACCTCACCAAAAGCAAGTAAAGCCATTCCACTCTGACTGACAGTATTCCAATCTTTAAATGGGATTGCTCTGATTGGAAAATAGAAATCAGAATGGCCAATTGTGAGGTGAAAATACTCCCAGTAAGGTACTATTCTCAAGCACAGCTCTTTAAAGAAGAAGCATTTTGTCTCTGACTGGCAGCGTTGTCCATTCTAAGATATAAACTACTTTTAAGACCCCAGGATTTTTCATATTTGGCTGTAATTGTGCCCTAATGATTACTTCTATTTTTCTGCTTCATAACATGGGTTCACATTACTACAGGTTTGTTATTAAAAACATTTTACAGTTATGTACTTTTTGAAATACTTCCTTCCACTATACAGATGTTACTTAGTTACTTAGGTACCGTACACAGCTCATCACAGCAGTAATAATTTCAGGATCAATCCTTTCATTTATTTTGCAGGTCTACAAAGCAAAGGAAAACTGAAGTAAGATCATAAGCACAGTTAGCGGCTGCTTCACTTAACAGCCAAGTTACCAGTTGTAATTGTGATTGCTAAATGAGGACTACCTGTAACACACTGGCAAAACAAAATCTACTGTTTGGATTCAGATGTAACAAATAACCTATATTCCTGCAAATATTTAGGAGAAAAACCAGTTTTTTTAAAATATACCTTGTTTCACTGTTGTAAATGTTTAGCACTTACTTTGTTTATGCCAACTGTTTGCTTTTATTTTTACAGCACACCGTGTCTATAGAATCTGGGTTCAGAAACTCTGGTATAACTGTTAGCCGGAAAGGGAAAATTATGATGGTATGTTACTTTTTTCTACCTTGACTAAAGGGATATTTGCAGTTCCTCCTGAGAAAATTGCTCAGGTGTAACTACATAAAGCCTGCATCAAGGTGAACAAGCATCTCTACATGGAAAGTAAATGCATGGTCATCACTGGTTCCTGGATGCCAGGGACTCTTCGCAAACTCACTCTTGTCCCAGCATAAGATGACACTTCCATATTGAATCCAGCAGGTTGAATCACATCTTAGCCATGTTGAGATCTCCTTAAAAGCTTTAAGTCAGATCTTGAGTACAAACCAGAGTCTCAACCACTTTCAAATGCAGTCATATATTAATCACCAAAATAGACAATTTCAGCTGGGTTGATGGAAGCAATGTGAAATATTTGGTAAGACTTAGAATAACTATTGTCACTTCAAATGTACATTAATCAGAATACATTAAAATGAAATTTCATTGCATATAGCTCTCAAAGAATCTCTACCTCAAGTATACACTACATAAACATGACAAAATAAACAAACACAAAATTATACATATAACTATACATATTGTATGACATGGAGAAACAACCTAATTTAATCTGGATGTATTGGCAAGAAAAAAGAATCTTGCGGGTTTACCAGACAGATGGCATAGGGAACAAATGTATTTCAAAATCAGGTAGCCTTGCTACAAATACCTCCACCCAGAGGGATCAACAGTAATTACTAAAAATTGAGTTTACATTACAGAAGAAATGTAGACACCTTCCTTTGTCACGTCAAGTATCTTTTCTATTATAGGCCATACAAGATTTGGTTTTCTTTAACAAACTTACGTATACTGAGAATTGTTTCAGACTTCTTGAAAATACATTTGTTGCTTTAATATACAAAGGGAAAAAACAAGGAAAAAACCTTAAAAAGGAAAAGGAAAAGAAAGAAGGAAAAGGAAGTAAAGAAAGAAAGAAAAGAAAGAAAGAAAAAGAAAGAAAGAAAGAAAGAAAGAAAGAAAGAAAGAAAGAAAGAAAGAAAGAAAGAAAGAAAGAAAGA
>BLBF01000020.1:27333955-27352578 GCA_015471245.1 Laticauda colubrina | reverse complement strand
AGAAAGAAAGAAAGAAAGAAAGAAAGAAAGAAAGAAAGAAAGAAAGACAGGCAACAAAAGGGGAATCATTAAGCAACAAAATCAGATTGTGTCACATATAAGAAACCATTCAGTCTTATTTTTAAACACCATGAAGCCTTGACTCCATTTACCTATCTTTGCATTATACCTCGAGAGAGTCAGGCCGTAAACAAAACAAATCTATGCCAGCGAACCAAGGCTATAAATGTGTACGGGATTCGTAACACTGAAAAATAATATTTCTGTCTGTCCCATCCTCAGTTGATCACAATCCTTCATTTGGCAATAAGTTGCAAGTTTTTGATAACAGAATTCAAAAACGTACACATCTTTTCTAAGATTTATTAATAAAAGCTGGTTAAGATGTACTGTAAGTTTCTCCTTTTACATCATTACAGGCTGTCCGAAGTACTCACTGCTTAGAAGTTCCACTAACTCAGAAAGGAAGACTAATGGTCAGTGAAGAATATGTTGACTTTGTGATTCAAGTTGCTAATCAGAAGATGGAAGAAAATTGGAAGAGAATTAACAGGTTTGTTTGCAATGCAGTGGTCACGATGTTGGCCTAGAAACCAGGAGGTTGTGAGTTGTAGTCTCACCTTAGGCATGAAGCCAAATGGCTGATCTTGGACCAATCACTTTCTCAGCACAACCCACCTCACAAGGTTATTAAATGGAAAATAAGAGGAGGAAGGTGTATTAACTATTTTGCCACCTCATGTTATGTATATAAAATAATAAAGGTAAGATTCAATACAAAACATTGAAAACAAAATATGTGAATATACACACATATTCAACCAAAATATGTGTGTACACATAAATACTGATCCATGTGTAGTGATTTGGAAGGAATTCAGGGGGGTGGGTTTTTTTTCCAGTTTAGTTTACTTTATTGTCATTGCACCTCGTACAGTGAAATCAAACACCATCTTCAGCGCACATCATGATCATGATCATGAAATATACACTAACACATATCCTTCATCCTCCACACACTGAACTGAAAACCCCCGACATTGAACCAACGCTGCACTATACAGTAGAATTTAACAGCTACTGCCCTGGGATAGAAGCTGTTTTTCAGCCTATTTGTCCTTATTTTTATTACTTTGTACCGTCTGCCAGGTGGTAATAGTTAAAAAAACAAAGGGTGTCCAGGATGAGATGGATATTTGAGAATGTTTTGAACTTTCTTAAGGCAGCGGGAACTATAAAGCTCTTCCAAAGAGGGGAGAGGGCAACCAATGATCTTCTGGGCAATGATGTTAACCCTCTGGGGTGCTTTCCTATCTGCCACTGTGTAATTGGCAAACTTTACAGAGGTGCAGTAAGTTAAAATGCTCTCTATGGTGCAGCTATAGAAGGTCACCAGCAGTTTTTCATTCAGTTGTTTTCTCCTGAGTTAGGATGGATATGTTTAATGAGTAACCATTGTAACAATCTCTTTAAGGTTTCATCTTTGTTGGACTCATGTAAGGTTTCATCTTTGTTGGACTCCAATGTTTAAGACAAAAGCACAGGACAAACATTCCCATTAAACAATTCTACTTTGCATTCATCATATAACCACCATATTAAATTATACCTTCTTGCATAGATTTAATTAAGATGATGTTATTCTGTGAATTTTCTTCCTGCACACCGCTCCATTTTAAGGTCATATATTGGTTGCTTTTGATCATTAGTCATCTGCATTCTAGAGGCTTTATTTATTATGCTGTAGATGTTTTGATTTTGTGCCATGCCTCAAGTCTTATGATTGCAGTAGAGTAGAAATTTAATAAATACAGTATATCAATGCCATCCTATTTTAGTCTCCCACAAATCAGTTGAGAAAACTGTGTGACGCTGCTGTGTCATTGCATTATTTGGTTATTAGTGTTCCTGAGCTGCAGGTTCTGCTTTATGTGAGCCAATTAATGGAACTGCCAACCTGAAACATTTAAATCAATGTCTCTCTCTAGATTTTACAGCTCTTTGAAGTTTGCACTAGAAAACAGGTATCACTCCAGGAGTTCTCCCTCAGAGGAGAAAGAAAAAGGAAATGGCATGGATTCATGTGGAAGAAAACAATCTAAAGCAACCAAAAAGGATGGCGGAAGCCCTTCTTCAGACTGAAATAAAAAATTAGAGTGAAGATGATAGTCAAAGCAATGTTAATATTTTTCACGAAGGTGTGGTATAGAATTGTGTGAAGTAGTCCTCTATACCCATTATGTTTGTATAATGTAGTTTGTTTTCTTTGCTCTTTATAAGAGCTTAGTAGATTATTCTGCTCTAGAATGGGTGGGCATTTATGGGCCTTTACAATTTGTGAACTTCAACTCCCAGAATTCCTGAGTCAGTATGGCTGGCTCAGGCATTCTGGGAGTTGAAGTCCACAGGTCATAAAGGAGCCATAATTGCATAACTCTGCTCTAGAAAATAACAGGTTGTTTATATGGTTTGCCTAAGTTATTAGTAAAGTTTTAACTGCCATGTAATATAAGAGAATTTCAACATTTTTATGGACAGTTTTTGGACCCGGACTATGCCTTCCTTGTAGCGTGTGAAATGTGTAGATACCTTTAGGAAAAAGTTATTTTTATTTTTTTACATGTTAAAAATGTGCAATATCACAAACTTATACCTAAGATACGTCCACAATAAATACTGTTTTGTTCTGCATATGTTTTTCTTATTTGAAAATATTCTTTAAAGGGTTAGCTGCTCTTCCAAGAAACTTCTGCTATCAGAATTACTTTCCTCTTCCCATTTCATTTAGTATGGATAATTGAGACCATAAGGCCACATCTGGGAGCAAAAGCTCTTCAGTGTTTAGGGGGTGGAACAGGAAGCAAATATATCCTTGATTAAGCTACCGAAATAAATAATTATAGGAAATATTCACCTTTGCCTTTCTTTTGAGATGATGCATTGCTTCCTAATCTGTGCACGAACAGAACCTTATTCTTGTATGTATAGCTCCTTAACTGTATCATTCTTAAGTTACTCTGTTTAGATGTGGGTGCATTTCACCAAAATTACAAAGTAGCTAATACTATATCAGAGTAGTAATAGGTTATTTCCAACCCTGTACATTTTATTTGCACTCGCCCACCCTTAGTAACTCACAGGCATTCGCCCTACTACATCCTAGAGAAAATCCTGTTTCAGACAATTCTGCATTTTTCCAGGCTGATGTACTGTACAGCGTGAAGAATACATATAAGTTAATGGAGGTGGTATTCACCAATAAAAAGGCGTATTTTAATATAACTCAGCTACTAATTTGAATAGCTGACTAAAAGTGCTGATCATCTTACTGGTACATTCATTCTATTCAATTCAAAAACTAACTTGGAACTTTTAAAGTGTTTTATTAAGCCGCATTCAAAAGGGTTCAGTTCTTATTTTTATGCTTTATTTCAGTCTTCCCTAATCTAGTGTCCTCCAGATCTTTCAGATTAAAACATTGCTATAGCCTCCCAGGGTTTTCAGCTCACCATCTAATTATTTATAAATGGGACACATAACGTGTTGCAAATTGATTTTGGAATTAAATGCCTGATATCCATACCTGCAATAGGCTCAGTATGAACCATTTGTCTATTGTAAACTACTGGAAGCCAAATGCTGCCAATGTCTGCAAACCTCTAAAGTAGATAGTTTATTACTATTCATGCTCAATACATCCCAGACAAAAAAATAAATTCCTGTTAAATATGACAGTGCCCTCCTACACTTAAAAAATATTTTAAAAATCATAAGTGAATCATAAGTTATTAAGAGAATCTGGCTTCCCCATTAACTTTGCTGGTCCGAAGGTCACAAATGGTCATTACATAACCCTGGGACACCACAACTGTCATAAATACAAGTCAGTTGCCAATGGGAATAGCACAACAGTTGCAAGTGTGAAAAAAGGTCATAAGTTACTTTTCCATGCCATTATAGCTTCAAATGGTCACTAAATGAACCTTCCAAATCAGTGGTTGTCAATCTGGTCCCTGCCGCCCACTAGTGGATGTTCCAGCTTTCATGGTGGGCTGTAGGGGTTTTGTCCCCTACTTCATAAATCACCATTACTGTGGAGCTGGTGGGCGGTTCAAGAAAATTTTACTACTAACAGAGATACAAAAATGGGCGGTAGGTATAAAAAGGTTGACTCCCCCTATTGTAAGTCAAGGACTACCTCTACCATCCTAGAAATACTTATTGTATTAATATTGCAGTATCTGTTTCGCAAGCGTGAATGTGGCTAGTTGATCACTTTTGGAAAGACTTTCTAAATTTAACTGGCTTGCACACACATTGCAGAAGACAATGGCAATCTGGGTGTCTGCAACATGTCTTCTCTGTCATGGCATTTGCCTTTTGGAACAGCCTCTCTTCAAAATCTGGAGAGTCTCAAACCTGGACTCCTGGAAGGCTATGAAAACTTTTCTGGTTCTTCCCTAGATCTGTAATGTGTGCCGGAAGTGGCACGCAGAGCCATCTCTGTGGGCACACGAGCCGTCAGCCCAGCTCAGTTCTGCTCATGCGCGCGCACCTCCCGCCAGCCAGCCAGCTGATTTTTGGGTATCTGCTGTGAATGAGTAAGGGGTGGGGCGCATGTGGGAGACAATGTGCATGCGCAGGGGGCGGAGGAGTCCCATGTGCAAGGGGGTGGGGGAGTATGGGGTGTCATGTGCATTGTATTATGGGTACAGGCACATGTGCACGCCCTTTCACGTACACACGCACACTTTCGGCATGTGACGACAAAAAGGTTAGCCATCACTGCCTTAGATGCTGAATCATGGCAGTAATTGAGCCCAATATAATGGAGGTATAAGTGTCTTGTGCCTCTCTTATGGTGCCTCAGACACTATACTGTGGTTATGTATGTAAGATGGGCAGTCTTGTATAAATAGGTACATTAAATAAATATTGTTGCCAAGAAAAATAATTTGACAAAAAAACTGATCCTGGCTGTGGTTTAGGTGTACACACATACGTCTTGAATTACCAATCGCCCTTAGGTTGCATTTCTTATATTAGTTTGAGTCACTTGCATCATATTTACCTAAGCAGACAACTTAGCCAAAGAAAAGCCTCACAGCAAATATATATGAACATTACTACACAACTAAACATTTTGTTCTGATGTTGGCGAACTGATCTTATTTTTTTTTTCTTTTCTTTTCCTTTGAGTATGTTGTCCATTTAGAAGGAAGGTCTGTGGCATCCACCTGTCATTGGTGGGAACTAAGATAAGTTTATATCAAAAAGTAGAACGGCAGTAACTAAATTAGTACTACATCTGAATAAAGTTTTAACGGTATTGTACAGTTGAGTTAACTGAAACATTTGTTAAGTGAGATTGTCCCATTTTATGTCTTTTCTTGGCACAGTTGTTAAGTGAATCATTGAATTTTGAGCAGGATAGTTGTTAAGTGAATCTGGATTCCTCATTGACTTAGCTTGTCAGAAAGTTGCAAAAGCTGATCACATGACCCCAGAGCACTGCAACCATCATAAATATGAACCAGTTACTAACTATCTGAATCTTGATCATGTGACCATGAGGATACTGCAGTGGTTATAAGTGTGAAAACAGTCATAAACGGGTGGGCTGCTGGGGGTTCGCAGGGGTTCGGGAAAGTCTCCAGCTAAGATTCTACACAGTTCAGAGAACCGCCAAATCCCACTCCTGGCTGGCCCTACCCACCCCTCTCCTTCCCTCCCAGGAGTCCTCAGGCAGCCCATTTTGGATGCAGGTAAGTGCAGGGCGCATGTAGAGGCTCAGGGAGGATGAAAAATGGGCCTTCCGGAAGTTCGGGAAGGCCAGAAACAGGCCCGTTTCCAGCTTTCAGAGAGGCTCCGGAGTCCTGGGTGGCCATTTTTGCCCTCCTGAAGGCTCAAGAAAAGCCTCTGGAGCCTGGGGAAGGCAAAAACGCCCCCCTACTGGCCGTGGTACAGGAAGCTGACTAGGCCACGCCCACCCAGCAACCTGGCAGAAAACCTGTTGCTAAAATTTTTGAAGGCCACCCCGGTCATAAGTTATTTTTTTTCAGTGCCATTGTCACTTCAAACAGTCATTTGATGAGCTGTTTTTAAGTCAAGGACTACCTGTTGGCAAAGTGCAGTCAAATATTATAACTATGATTATACCAGCTGCTTCTCATGGGTTAAATTAAGTAAAATTCTAATGAGGTAAATAATTATTTTCATGTTAGCAGAAAATAGGAAAGCCTAGCATTTGTCCAAGGATCTCATTTATAACATATTTAAAAAGCCAGAGTACACCTAGATCTCTCTAATCATGTGATCACCATTTGAAACCTCGGCTCTCATCTAACAAGCAAGTCAATAAGGGAAGCTGGATTCACTTAATGACTGCATAATTCACTTAACTACAGTGATTTGTTCAACAATCATGGCAAAAAATGGGGCATAAAATTGGGTGTAGCTCACTTAACAACCACCTTACTTAGCAACAGAAATTCTGATTACCAATGTTGAGGACTACCTGTATTAATGGGAGGAATATTTTGTGGAAGGGCAAGATTATCATCCCAAATTAATATCACATGCCTAAGCAAAGTATCATTTCTAGATGAGGTTGAAACAATTTTTTCCATTGCAGTGATTATCAAAAACATTTGCCTGGTTAGCTATGATAAATGAAGAATGTAGACCAACCTTTACAAAATTATGCACTGTTGCATTTTAAGTTTGGGTAGGACTGTGGTTTCTATTTCTATTTTAAAGATGGACCACCAGATGGCACTATCCTACATTGAATTAGCTCAAAGAATTCTGTTCTAATTTTTATACATCAGGATGTATAAACAAACAAATAAAGGGAACCTTAGATTTGGGAGGCTTTGTTGTTGTTTTGTAGAAAAACAGTTTCTCAAACAATTCATTCAGGATGCCATGAAATTAAGCTGACAGCAGAGATAAATAGAACATCTAAAATCTTCAATACTATGCAGTCACGATCAACAAGAATGTTAAATATGAATCTACGTGTGTTAGTGTGTGTAAAAGGCACATAACATATTTATAGTTTATGCAAACTGTAACTCAATTTAGATTTTCACCTTCCTCACAGAGCAGATATATTTAAGATATAAAAGAGATGGATAGATTTTTGTTGACAGAATTGAAACCTGGTCTGGCAAGCCTCTATGATTAAGAAGTAAATTCCATTTAAATTGTACAGGATGGCAACAAGAAGATTTTCACTATTTGTAAAACTACACAGTGTAGAGGAAACCATTATCACTTCTAATTACAGATAACCCTGGAAACATAAATAGAAGGAAATCTCCACAGAAATACCTACAGTATCTGAGTGTGAATCTACAGTCCTATTCTTCAGATTTGATTGTCATTCAATATAACCAGATACGGAAAGACACACAATGTGGGCCATTGACTGCTTGGGTAAAGCAGTAATAATAATAGTTAATAGTAATTTGTATTTATATTTGTAGATCTACAGCAATGTGATGGAGTTTTATGGTGTGTCAAACTGTAGGTTCTGCCCCAAGTAGATTTCAAGGAAAAACTTAACATGTGGAAAACAACCTACAAAATATAAATAAGTACAACATCAGAAATAACAAAAATGTGGCTCCTTCCATTGATTAATTACACCTTCAGGCATGCTTCCCCAGTGACCACACTGGTGGAGGCTTTAGAACCGTGATGGCAAACCTATGGCATGCGTACCAGAAGTGACACAGCACACGAGCCGTTGCACGGAACTAATCTATTGCACATGCACGCGCGGCCCCTGCCAGCCATCTGATTGTCAGGTATCTGCTGCACATTTTCAGGGGGAGACACATGTGCATACGCAGGGAGTAGGGCATGCAGGGAACATGTGCAGGAGATGTGCACACATGTGCAGAGGTGGGGCTCACAGGGGGGTCACACTTGCATGCACAGAGGCCTGCAGTGCAGGGGTCACATGTGCATGTGCAGAGGCATGAAGTGTATGTGGGGGATCATGCATGTTTGTGCAGGGGGGCAGGGGGGCATGTGTATATTGCATTATGGGTGCAGGCACACATGTGCTTACACACATGCATGCACTTTTGACACACGATGACAAAAGGTTAGCCATCACTGTTTTAGAACATGTGAAGTCTCGTAGAACTGAGACATTGGTGCCAGAAGCCATTGGTACCAGAAACCACAGAAATGATGGATTAAAGATATTTAGCCACTATAACTATTTTCCACAGGTAGTCCTTAACTTACGATGTTTATTTAATGACCAACATGAAATTAAAATAGCACTCAAAAAAGTGACTGTCCTCGCACTTACAAATTGTCACAGGGTCCCTGCATTTCGGGCACTGGGCAGCTAGTAGGTATTTATGCTGATTGGAGCATCCCAGCATCACATGATCATTAACTTCGACTTTTCCAGGAGGCTTCCAACAATCAACCTTAATGAGGGAAACCAGATTTGCTTAAGGATCACATTATTCTCTCAACAGCCATCATTTGCTTAACTACCGCCGTACGAAGGGTGAAATTGGGGCATGATTCAGTTAATGATTGCATTGCTTAGCCGTGGAAGTTCCAATTTTAACTGTGGTTGTAAGTCAAGGACAACTTGTAGTGATGTGTACCACTCTCAAATTAATTTCTATCATACAAATCTCTTGTACTTATCTCTGAATCCAAGTCATGAGGCAGTTTTCCAATGAGTCATGCCTCTAATACCACTCTATAAAGCCTTAGTAAGACCACACCTAGAGTACTGCATCCAATTTTGTTTACCACATTATAAAAAAGATGTTGAGACTCTAGAAAAAGTACAGAGAAGAGCAACCAGGATGATTAGGGGACTGGAGGCTAAAACATACAACAAACAGTTGCAGGAACTGGGCTTGGCTAGTCTAGTGAAGAGAAGGACCAGGGGAGACATAATAGCAGTCTTCCAATATTTGAGGGGCTGCCACAGGGAGGAAGGGGTCAAGCTATTTTCTAAAGGATCTATAGGCCAGACAAGGGATAATGGATGGAAACTGAACAAGGAGAGATTTAACCTGGAAATGAGAAATTTTCTGACAATGAGAACAGAACAATCAACCAATGGAACAGCTTGCCCTTGGAAGTTATGGGAGTGCCATCATTTGAGACTTTCAAGAAGAAATTGGACTGCTATTTGTCAGAAATACTTGGGCAGGGATTGCACTAGATGACCTACAAGGTCCCTTCCAACTCTGATTATCTGTTATCTATTAATCGGTTTGATAACTTTCAAGTACCTTTCCTACATTACAATGCTTATTTTTTGTCTTATAATGACCCCAGAATCTTTGGCATCAGGGTGGAGTTAGGGCAACTGAATGGAATTGAATGTTTACTGGCTGGATGTCCTTCCTGTCCAACGTGAAGTTTTGTTCAGCAGATATATTTTCATTGTGCCAAGAGAGAGAAATATCTGCCTCTACCTAGGATCGAACTCACAGTCTCCTGATTGTGAGGCAAGAGCACCACCTCTAAGCCACCACATCACTCCTCCTATATTCCAATATCCCAATAAAAATTCAACAGCCATATAACCTACAATCATTTTCAGTGATTGTATGAACACACTAAGAATAGAACTGAAAATTTTATCCAAAGACTTTGTTATTTATCCTGCTTATTTTCATGCTTCTGTTTCTAAGAAAAATGAACCTGCTGCATACATTGACTCGTGCCCATAGAAATACAACCATGCTTTGCCATCCACATGAACACATATGATGCCTTTCCCCATCAACCTGTAACACTCCTTTGCACCCCATCTATTGAATATCAGGGAACTTCAAATGCAGCTGGCTTAAAGAATGGGACTGGTTAAATTAGGGAGTATCATTTAATGGGGTGAAAATTATTTTTTGCAATTTTTTTTCATTGAGGGGTTCTAAAAATATGTGTTTTTACACCAAGAATTTGAATCTGCTGTTATGTATTTTCCTCTCTCAGAACTGCTTGGGCTTGCAAATAGATTGTTTCTCCCATTTTAAAACATTCTCAGCTCTTACAAACTTTTTATATGCATACATTTACTGAATACATAATAATATTCACTGAAAGCGTGCAGAATTTAAATATTATTCATAGAGCAAATCAAGATAGATAACAGTAACCATAATCTTAAATATGAATACTGTAGATCATCATTAACATAAAAAGATCTGAGTGCAGGACAGTACAAAAAGAAATTGAGATATATTTAAAAGTTTGATGGAGGAAAAGTTAATCACATAATAAATATGCTAGAGGAATGCTATTTTAAAAAGTAGACATGCTCATTATTCAAACACCATATAATATTTTATCAGGACAGTACAACCCTGGGGTAATATACCAACTCTCTATTAATTCAATAATAGTTCTCTATTATTCATTAAAGTGGACAATTTTTTAAATAACTTGGACATGAAAAAAGCTTATGAGGCTCTGAGGAAGCCATAGTCTGCAACTGAAGTGAATGATACAGTGATACTACCTAGCATTCTTCTAAGGCTTTAATTCTCTCATGGAATCATTACAAAAGTAGTGTACTCCTGATGCATAAATATAGGAACTCAATTATTCCTTAATTAGGCAAGAATATTCAGCATTAATGAATATTCAATAGCACCAAAATATCTTGTACGCATTCAGAATCTATGAGAAAAAATAATAAAGCCTACATCCACAGATTCACTTGCTTGAACTGTAGCTATGAAATGTTATTCACAGTGTTATCTATTGTACTCTTACTCATGTTTTTTTTGAATGACCTAGTGAATAATATTGTGGTTATATTTTGTGTTAATTGCCTGGCCAAGAAAAACAGATCCACTCACTAGCATAGAAAAAAAAAACAAAAGAAAAAGAAAATCACAAATTAATAAATAATTGTCCTGCTATCATCTAAGTCCCATGTATAAACAATACAGCTGCCTTTTAAAGACTGCTCAGTTCACCATACATTTATGACTGGAACTGTGGTCTATTTTTTTTTTTTTTTTGGGGGGGGGGGGAGTATTCCTATTTATTTTTCTGAGCAAAGAACAAAAACATAACCATTTGTTATTATAAATCTTCACTTTTAAACATTAGATGCACGTTTACTGTTCACAGAATGGAATCCCCAGAGTGAAATGAGGTATGTATTTGAAGCTTTGCAGAAGTAAATGAAAAATTAGACCATAGTTATGGTAACTATTATATTTATTAGTAAATAGATATATTTATATCTATTATATTATTATATTTAAAATATCATGCTTTTAAAAACTTTAGCCCAAACAGCTAGCTATATAAATTATGTCATTTGAACTTTTTATTATTATTTAAATAATGTTTTTTCTTTATGGAACAATGTACCATGGAGTTGAAATCACTGGTAAAAAAAATCAATTTGAAGTGCCAAATAAACCTAAGATTGTCCAAGTCAGAAGAATATTAAAAAACAAAACAAAACAATTTTGGAGGTAAATATTAAGCTTGCTGCTGACATACCTGAGATTTGTGAATGAGTTTCAAGTGTTTTGGCCATTAGCCTTTATTCAAAATGACAGTTTAAATATAGAAAATTACTCCAATGGACATTTAAAGAAAATTACTAGTAGCAGTACTTTCTTTTAGTCACTAACCAGAATTCAACCAATTAGCAACTAATTATTATTATTTATTTCAGGAACCCAGGTCACTTAATCTGTTTTAAGTGGCTACATGTTCTTTTCTTTGACAGCAATCCCTTCAGCATGATGAAGCTGATTGCATGAGGATCTGAATTTATAAATTTCAACCAAGTTGCATTCTAAGATTATAGTTACTATGCAAAGTCCACGCTGTTAAAGTTTAATAAAGCATTATAACTGGCGGTTGTAGTAATAAGTCTCAAATCAAAAGCTAGCCAAGTAGAATCTTAGTTAAGCCAACTTTCATTTAATTATCTTTCTACTTGCATAATCGTTTCTGGCAATTTAAAAGTTATAATTCAACACCAGCTTGCATGATTCCCACTCTGATACAATTTTCCTTTCTTTTCTAAAAAAAATAAATAAATGTCATTAAAAATAAAGTGATATAATATGAATTTTTCAGTCCCTAGAAAATAATGAAATTTTTTGAACTTTACCTTTTTGTGTTGTAAATATTTTAAGAAATGTGAAATAGCAGCAGTTAGTAGCACTGGGACATCTAAAAGTGTCTTTGACAGAAATCCTAAAAATCAATCCCACTAATCCACTCATATTTTTGTTTCCAGATATTAGCAGGAATTATGATCAACTTACAAATGATAATTTATTATTATTATTATTATTATTATTATTATTATTATTATTATAATATCAAATAATTTGCAATATTTGTGTAAAATTTTCACTGGCTACACACAAGTCATTTAAACAAAGCTTGCATATTATATCAATTTTAGACTTGCTGAATATAAAAAACTGGATTATTTCTAAGTCCAATATTTGGACTTTAAATATGATTTAAAAGATATGAACACTTGAAATATATTCATTTTTTCTTCTGGGACGATGCTCACAAAAACATTACCTTAGAGAATAATACACATCAAATACACACTGGAAAATAGCACAGTAAAAAAATATATGCAAAAAAATAATACATGGGGGAAATGATATGCAAAAGTGAACAGAAATGTTTGAGCAAAACGTTTTTGCCTGAAGATGGGATCAAAGTCAAACTATATGTACAATCTGCACAATGATTCCAATTTGGAGAGAAATGCCAATGACTACACAACTTGACAAAGGTATCATTAAGGCAATAACTGCACCCTGGAAAAATGAAATTGACTGAATCATGGATCCCTACCTCCTTTTCTTAAAATTTTAGATTGAGTTAGGTACTTATGCATTTAGTGCAACAAATTTTATATATACCATGGTGGAAATCTGCAGTCATTCTGTATTTTGGCACTGTTGTATCTTGTTGACTTAAATCTATAGAACTTCAAGTATCAGGAGGTCCCAGATTCACTATTCCTGTTCTATGCAGTGAAAGGGGGAGATAGAGGGTAGCAGTTCCTCAGCTTGGCACTTCAAAAGATTGTGTCTTGCATCCACTTATGACTCTGGTGAGATCACATATTGTATACATGTAGGAAATATAATATGTTACAATCACTGAAATAATTTTATGTCAAACACAATTTGTACTGTTTTCTAGATGCATTTAAGGAAATATATATGCACAGAGAGATGTCTGTCCTGACAAACTGGAAATAGAAAACATTGGCAAATGACAAGCATTTTTCTGTAGCTGCACGACACAGCATTGACTAGGTTTATGGAACGAGTGATATCAGTCAAAGATGTAAATATCTTTATTCCATAATTGTATTTGTGTATCTCCTGCTTATAATTTTATTCATAACATTTTACCCTAACAATATTTACAAAAAACTCCAAGAGAATTAACGAAATGCAATAGCAGTAAAATATCACAAATAATCACACTTTTAAAGACTACTAAGGAAGAGTCAGCATCTAAGAATTTAAATATCAACTGATATACTCAGTGTTTCATCCCTAAGTTCTATAGAACTCAAAGACATTTGTTTTTCGGTAGATAACTCTTGGATTTTACCATAAATGAGGTAAAAACAATCTAGATTCTAAAATTAGTTGCAATCATGAATATCTGATATATTATCAGATTCTTCTCTAAAAAGAAACTGGCCAAATATGGTATTAATCAATAGGAAATATTCACATGTGTTTCTGACATATTTTGCTTTTTTTCAATTTAACTATTTATTGAAACTATACAAAAATAGGCAAATGATTACCTCATGGAAATAGCTTTTTACTCTTCATATTCCAGATCTTAAATTGCATTTCTGTTGTGTTAAAATAATATTGATATATATTATATTGGCAAATAGTTTAGGACCTTTTTACCTAGCATTCATTATTTTAGTAGTTTTATTTATTTATCTACTCACAAAAAAACTCCTTCATCTTATTTCCAGGCAATGTAAAGTATCTTGAGACAGTGAGCAAGACAGGTTTTAAAAATCGTTCTAAAGGGTGAATAAGGATACATTTTTCTGATTTATTTTTTGCATTAGTTCAAAAATTGAATTTCCGTGATCCCTTGCTCACTTTATGTTTAAACAAAAACTTCATGCACCTTGATATTTAAGCTCTAGTAGGAGAACAAATTATGCACTGCTCAGAATATTTTCTTGTTTTTGTACCAAAACCAAGTAAAGCAATCACAGCATCCAGAATAAAATGATATGCTTATTTTGACCACAAATCTGTTTACCTATCTTAATTGTGGGTGGGATAAAAGAGGCAGAATTGATACCTACTACCTCTAATATTTCATTTAATATTTTGCCTATACATTTAACATTTTTCTTTCCAGTTTCTTATGAAAATTGTCTTTCCCTGAAAACCAATACTTTTGCTGACAAGAAAGTAGATGTTCACTTAATCAGAGAAGACAGCAGGATTAATTTTGAAACTTAAGACTCTACAGTCCAAGCAGTTGAATAAGAATCCCAAAGACTAAATGACTTGAGGATTTCAATTATTCTACCATAATTTATGTTACTGGTAGACAGTTTAGACCAGGCTTTCAGTCTATACATTTCACTGAAGGAGAATTTTATGATGAAAAAACTGAAAAAGTAGGTTGGTTAGAAAGGCATTTTATAATGTATTGATTTGTAAATTCTCTTATTTACAAGGGAACAACTTTGTAAATATTCACATACACATGCTTTCCTGGAAAATAAAATGAAAATTACAGTGTTAATTGATTAAGAGTTCTTTCTTGAGCTAAAGAATCTTAAGTGAAACAGTGTTTTAATGAATGCAATTTTTCAACACTTATACATATCCTTTGTTATAGTAAGAAGAATAAACCTGCTGGATGGATGACTCTTCGAAGTGCCTCATTAATAAATTTAAAAAAAACTCTTGATACCTATGCAGTAAATCACATATTTTGTATATTTGAAACTTCAGCTTCAGTCTCTTGATGCAATCTAAAACTTCTTAATTTCCTGACAGGACCAACAAAAACTTCTGCCTGAGAGATGTTACTGTCTTGGGCTAGATGCACTATTAAGAGTCCTCCACATGGTTTCTGAGGGAAGTTATTTGTACATGGCCACCCCCTTTTTTTTCTATGTAGAAGACATGGTTACATATATTTCTGATTGATTGCATGATACATAATATGAACATCAAGGGACAGAGAGAGTGCTCTATATACATTTGGGTTATAAACTCACAAAGGCCACAATTTCATAACTAAAATGATTTCTTTGTCATGTGTTTATATTGTTGCTATAGTTATAATTACACACAAATGCACACACACGATCTCGTACATACATATGAAACCATTTTACATTCTTAACACACTGCTTTCTGCATCTGAAAATTTAAATATTTCCAAACAAAGACCTTAATGCTACATTAAGAACTTGGTTTCTTTTCCTTCATGCTCCTACAGTAAAGAAATCTGAAATGATCCACCCCTAGAACCTTTTTACTTCTCCACTTCTAATTTATCAGCAAGCAGCAGAAGGTAAGAAAGTCAGCTATGCCTACAGTGTATCATGTATGCTGAGTAAGTATTTCTGACCTACAAAAATCCCCATTATTATAACTCTTAATATAATAATTGCTAAAGTGTTTTTATATACATCAGTTATGTGATCATGTTATGCAAAAACATCCACATATGCACACACACCATCTATAGTTTGAAGGTGGGGGGGGGGGGAATTCATACAGTTTTATGGAAAGTTTTACTTCCAAAATTTTGGGGAAAAAAACCTTTGCAATTTGATTTGAAGAGGCCCTTTTATGTACTCTTACATTATTTTACCTTTTAAAGTGTCAGTCAATTCACTGCAATAACTAAACAAAAATTTACTTTATTATAACAAAACTCAGAAAAATTAAAGACAAAGAATAGCATAGCTAATTGATTTTCAAACATCTTAGCCTTTAGCATCAGCTTTTACAATAAGGGGGGAAAGCATATTTGTCTCTTTAATTGAAATGAATGGGTGACTTTTTTGTTGGATATGTTTGTATTAAATTATATTAGCATCACCTAATATTTATCATTATTTATACCACCATCAGCATGTAAAAAATTGACCGCATGGTATTAAAAAAAACTATTCTGTTGACAATATTCTATTGATAATTGTACACATTTTCCAAACAAGAAAGTCTAAATAAATTGAAGAGGGCAATAGGACAAATAGACAAATAGAAACAGATTTTCTACCAATTTATGATGGGGAGACTGATAGCCCATTTTATTTTTAGATCAGACCATAAATGTAGTTTAGGTTATTAGCCCCCCTTTCTTTCTACACTATTATCTTTGCATGGGAAAAAAAATCAGTGCTTGTAATTGTTTTAAGCGTGCTGTTTTTTGACACTAGGGGTCATTTAAGCTTGCACTCCTGCTGTGTACTACTAAACATTCAGAGAATACCTTTCTCAGAAGGCAGCAATATTAAGAAAACCATTTTGCTAAGCCCTGACTGACAATTTTCTGTTAATACAGCTGTAAATTGATCCCATTGCATGCACATATGTTTGATGTGTGATATATCTGTGAAAATATCGATCAAAGCCACATGGATTTGTGGGATTGTAAATTTTATAAAAGGGTACTGCTACTGCCATGCTTTTTTATTGCACTTTTCTTTTTTCACAAGTAAATAATATGAATTACAATTTCCCACTGAAAATGTCACACCATTATACAGTTGTAAATCCCTGACCATTAATATGGATAATAAAATAGCACTTGTGACCTAAATGAAATAAGAATTAGAACATACCTGCATATCCAAATACTGGCTTTTTATGTAATTATTATGAAATTTCTCACAATTGCTTTATTTTTGTGCAAGGGAACATTCTCACTGGGATCAAGATTTAGGCCAGCTCTGAAGATTTATGTATGTTTCTTTTAACATTTTATCTTCTTACAGATATTTAGCTTCAGATTTTTTTAGTTACAATCTTTTTTCATAATAAATTCCACTACAGCATACCATCTACACTATTATTACCCCAGCTGTTAGTTTGATTTGAGTATTATCAAAAATAGATGCATACCTATGCTATTGCTTGGAATTAATCAAGTGAGAAGGTAATGTTATAATCCTGTATGTGGAAAAAAAGATATTTCTACTCAACTCAGCCTTACTTTAGAGTAGATCATTTTCAGTTTCTTCTCGTAGCTTATAGATCATACCTGATAATTAGCTCCCAACTTCACGAGCCCTAGATACAGATATATAAAAAAGATACCACCACCTAATCACTTCCCACAATTTTCCTTTCCATTGAGAGGAACTAGAACTATCCATCAAAACACAGTTAAAACACACAATTTCAAAAAAGATTTCTTACATTTTTCTAAGATAATTTTTAGCATACACAAAATGCAGAGATTCTCAGTTAATTCACAATAACAGTTAATTCACAATTCATAATAAGTGGGGAAGCAGCAATAAATTTTGAACAATTTTTGCAGATAAACTGTCAACTTAGAACCTATTTCTATTTTAGTAAGTCATACCTTTTCCAAATATGGAAAGAGTTCTTAGAAATAAAATGTATTCAAAATTCAAAAGCTCTTAAGGATGAGGTCTGACATTTTGTTTTCTGTAGCAATACAGATAGTCTTTAAACTCTGCTAGCATTATCATTTCCTCTAAAAATCTTTTCTATAACATTTTTGAATTTAGTGAAGTCCTCCATGTGTGATTTCTTATAATTCTACTTTCTGAAAGCCTGACAAAGTAGTAATGAATTTGAAATTCTAATATTATCATAGAATCACAATTGTTATTTTGTGCCTAATCTTCTGCCAGCAGTATATCAAATTTAAGTGAACCTTGAGTCAGATTTAGTCCCAACTGGGCACAATTTTCGCACAGGAACTGTAGCATGCCTCTTGCAGTTGCGTGTTAGTTAACAGTGGATACTTGAATGGATACTCAAAGTTAGGGAGGCAGATATTGTAAAACTCCTCTTTCTGAACTGGTTTAATAAGAGACAAGAATTCCTTGCCAGATTGGTCAAATATAGCTAACAGTCCCAAACATGGATATCCATGTATATAGTTAAAGATGCCAATAACGGAGAATATTTGTAGTTCAGGGTTGAAATGAGGGGGTCCTTGGTGCTCTCTGAGCTTGCTTGCTTTCTTGCATACATTTCATTACCCAAACTAGGTAATACAATTGGTGCTAGCAGTCTACTACCATAGCACTGATGATGTTACCTAGTTTGGATAATGAAACATCTGCAAGACAGCAAGAAAGCTCAGAGAAAACCAAGGACACCTCCTATCCTTAATAGTTAAAGTCAAGATGGTGTGTGTCACTATGCAAAGCTTTGTTGTTGTCTTTAATGCATGTTTCTCTCTCACACACATGCACATCTATCCATTGCAACTCTATGGTGCCACATTATAGTGATTTTATTATAGCTTTACCTTAATTTAATATTTTATGACATGTATTGTGTTGTCCACATGAGAGAAATAATAGATAGATAGATAGATAGATAGATAGATAGATAGATAGATAGATA
>BLBF01000020.1:27304138-27333945 GCA_015471245.1 Laticauda colubrina | reverse complement strand
ATAGATAGATAGATAGATAGATAGATAGATAGATAGATAGATAGATAGATAGATAGATAGGAGAAAGAGAGACAGAGAGAATTTGCTGTTGCTTTATTTCAACTTATATTTGTATATCAGTGATTGTCATATGCTAAATAAATACATAAATAAAATAAACACATATACATGCAAACATTAAAAAAACGCAGGCTATCATTCTGACCCTTTTTGCCATACATACCCTTTGGACATACCCTGGTCCCAACCTATTTAGAAAGCACCAGATTAGGGAACACTAAATAGTCGTCAGAAAATGTCTGATCATTTTTGTGTGGAGTAAAATGTAATCCCATTGTGTGAATGTGTTTCCTATTTATAAATAGGACTGGCACTGCATCCTGAGATTGATGGCCTATGCCAGGAGTCTCCAATGTTGACAACTTTAAGACTTGTGGCCACATTTGGAGACCTCTGGCCCATGTATACAATAGTCAAATTCATTCATTTCAAGGGAGTTGATTTATGAGAGGACATCATTGAATTGTATTTTAAATGTCTAAAAATTTTGCTTAATCTGGTTAAATTAATAGGGTAGCAGATTTGCACAGAAGTTGTATGCAGTGTATAAAACTCTGGGTCAGGCTTTATGGATAGAATATGAGTTAACAAATATATAAAAAGATTCATTTATCATCATGAATGTTTGAACCCAAGGATCCCAAGGAATTTGATCCCAAGGAATATTTCCAAAAATAAAGGAAGAGGTTTATCTGCCCACCAGAGCTAATTTTACCTCATGAAACTTGCAAATACTTTAGACATGCACCCAAATCCTATAGTTTACATTACACACAACTTTTTAAACTGCATCCAATAAGGAATGAAAAGAGTATCAACTGGGAGCAAACCTTAATTTACTGCCTGGCTTCAGCATGTGGCCATTAAATTACAAAAAATATCTGGTGACATTTCCTTGCTTGCTTACTTGCTTGCTCGTAAACAATATGTTAATCTCAAGTCAAAAGAATTTAAAAGGGATATTTCTATGACTACATAATAGGCAGTTAGAATCTTATAGAATGAACAACTTAAAAACAACATAATAATGGATTGATAAATCATGATGTAGTGGCAAATTTGTTTAAAAAAATGAAAGAGGAAAACTCCATTATTTTGCAACATCAATTGGCAATGGAAATTCAAATGCGTACTAATTCCTCCCACCAACTGTGATATCCAAAATGCTGAAAGTGCAGACTTGCATCTGGTTTGCCTGTTTATAAGTCTTGCTCTACTATTATAAGCATCTTCATGCATTAGGGTTATAAATAAAAATAATTCATAAATAACTTCAGGATTGGGCTATTAATAAGCTTTATTATTTTATAAACAAGTAACTGTTGTAATTATTCCACCAAATGTATACCATTAAGAACTTTAAAAAATAATTTCAATTAGATGCTCCACAGGAGCAATATCATGGCTTCTTCATTCAACATTGGGCAACTTATAAACTGTTAAGGCCATTGTTTCAGAGTTGCTTCCTTATCTAAACAGAAAAACTGAATGACCATAAGTGGTCAAAAGCAACAATTTCCTGCTACTTTTCTATTGACTGTCCAACATTGGAAAGCAGCATTGGAAATGACAATCACCACAGCTGACCATGGCAGCTCTGAGTGGTCACAACATTGCCAAATTTCAATCCCATGGGAGTAATGGGTCCTGGCTTTTTAAATATATATTCTATAAATTAGTCCATCGAAGGTGTATTGATTCAAAAATTGTTGCCCTATGATACAGCTTTTCGCCTAATTGAAGGTTACAAACAGGCGCAAGAGATTAGGCCAGACAAAGAATCATGGATAGAAACTGAACAAAGAGAGATTTAACCTGGAAATAAAGAGAAACTTTCTGACAGTGAGAACAATCAACTAATGGAACACCTTGCCTTCAGAAGTTGTGAGATCACCATCACTTGAGACCTTCAAGAAGAGATTGGACTGCCATTTGTCAGAAATGGTGTAGGGTCTCCTGCTTGGGCGGGGGGTTGGACTAGATGACATACAAAGTCCCTTCCAACTCTGATTATCTATTATCTGTTATTTTAGTGGTACGCAGATGACAAGACAATCGTTTATCCCAAGTGTACAATTCAGATAAATTTGTTATTGTTGGAAAAAAATTTAATGTGACTCATCCAAAACCCAAGAGGTACAGATTGTTGTCAGCATATTAGTATGGACTGCCCTTTGAGAAATAGCATCTTTGCCTAGAAATACGTTTAATTTTCATATCTTAACATACTCTTCATCATTTTATGTTTGTTGCATCCAAAATAATAATACCACTATAGTGTAACAATTAAGAGAAATAAACAAGTTTGTTTAAAATGTGATCAAATCACATTACTATCATTCTATTAATTAAGCCTCACCAAATCTGGATACCAGTGAATGACTTTTGAGTCTTTTGGGCCAACATATGTCCCCTAATGCTCATTCAGCTAGAACACTGCACTTAAATTTACAATGGTGGGCATGTAATGATTAAATATTCAATATCCTACTAGACTCCTGGATTTTTGTTAGCGTTTTTCATAGGGTTTGACTTATTATTATTATTTTTTTAGGATAGAACTGGAAAGAATGGATGATATAATAATAGCCCAGATTTTTTTTTTTTGGGGGGGGGAAGGGGAGTCGAAAGAGCTTACAAACAGCAATAGCTTCACAACAACCTCTTTTCTTTCTCTTCTCCCCCCCCTCCAAATAAAAACAATTTACCAAATTGTTGGGAAGTTGTTATAATTTCTTCCTTAAATTATTACTCGCCTTTAGATTAGAAATGAGGCCAGGCTTAGCAATCAGCCATAAATGGTGGGATTTCTAAAGTAGGAGCACTTGTCTGATTGTGAAGTGGAGGCCATTATTGCCTTGATTGGGTCTTTTTTTTCCCCCTCGTAGCTTGCTTGATTTGTAGTTGAGACACACTACTTCTCCAAAGCAATCAAAGCTTTCTCTGCTCATTTCTGCTCAGCGATTTGGGGTTGACTACTTTGACACAGCTGCCACCTTTTAGCCTCTGTCAGGAGATATAGGTTTACACACACACACACACAGAGAGAGAGAGAGAGAGAGAGAGACAGAGAGACAGAGAGACAGAGAGACAGAGAGAGATTTGAAACATCAAGCACTTGGATTAGAGCAGGTTTTGTCTCAAATAATCTGCCATTCCATACTTCTAATTGTGTATCCTTAAGAAGAAGACTATACTGTCTTTCTAAAACTGGATGTTGGGAAAAGAGCCTTAGATACACATGAATTCAGCAAAATGTATTGCTAGATTTACAAATGAGTGGTAAATGGAATAATCAAATCAAGGAGATTTGGATATTTTTGAACAAATCAGTAAATAGATTTATTTAGTTCCAATGGTTTGCTCATTGCAAATAGTTCTCAGGAGGCATCGCTAAGTATCACCATCATTCCAGGCACAAGTGAACATAGCATTAATGCTCTTGCTGTAAGTTTCAGGTTTCAGCTTCCTAATAAATTAGACACAGCAGTCCAGGTTAGTTCAGGCTATTATTTGAGTTTCCCAAGAGCACAGAAAAATATATAGTAAAATATTTAATTAATTTATAGTATTCCATTTGATTGGAGCCTGTAAATTTATGAACATGATGTTCCATATGTATTTCCAACAAAGTCAGGATTCCATCCCATCCCATAAGTAATAAGTATAAATTCTTTCTAATTAGGAATTTCTTCCTTAAATTCTTTCTGGTTTATTTCAGCAGGCTTTGAAATGCATTTTAAAGATTCCTAATATTTTTTCTAGGCAAGAAAAACTAGTGTATTTTTAAATGACATTTTCATTCCATGAAAACATCTCTTTCTCTTTAATGTAGCAAGCAAAATCTCTTGAATCCATAACCATTTCTGAGGGAGAAAGGATGTAAAATTGACTCTTAGGATTACCTGTTTCATCAAAGTCAGCAGTTGCCTAATTACTATCATTCAGGTGCCAAAACAAAATTACTTATTTATAAATCAATTTGAAGTTTAAAAGCTAATTTATGTTGTATTGCTTTTAAATGTCTATCTACTGATAACACTACTGGCTTTTTATTTAACGAAGTATTTGTGACAGTCCCTTAAATACTAATAAATAGTTACCCAACAGATTTAGCCACAGATTTATCTGTCCCTCCATCCGTCTATCCATTCATCTTCATTCTATATTCTCATTGCTTCAAAGTAGTTTAATTTCAAATTAGGTGAGAATTAGATTCATAATCTAGCATCCCAAATGTTAAGGACTTTGAAATAAACCTTTCCAGTTTTTCAGAGACAAAAATTAACAATTCAAAATAGAACTTTGACTGTATTTGATTACTGGAGGCAAGCTAAGAATATCCAATATAAAAATGCAATAAATTACACTAATAAAACTACACTCCAAAACATCTTTTGACATAATCTATTGGTATTAAATAGGCAAAATTATAAACAGTGGAAACACATTTCTCTGAAAATATAAGTGATTTTTTTCCCTCTTCTTTCTTAAAAAGAAATAGTTTTCTCTTTTTTAATAACTTTATATAAATTATTAGAAAGAGAAAATTGAACTGCCTTGCCTCTCAAGAAATTGTGCTTTCCACTCCATATCTACAAACAAAATAAGGGCTCTTGTTATAATCAAATGATTAAATCATTGCTGACCAAGGTCTATTCCTCCCACTCCATTTTGTAAAGATTAATATAGATCTAGAAAATTAGGCTAGTACAGAGATGGTGATGATTAATTACTTCCATGTGGTCATACAATTAGGAAAAAAAAGAAAAACTTAAGAGTTTTTCCCTTAAATTATCCTGTCCTAGAAGGAACTTACAAACAAAGTTGCAATTATTTAGTAAAAAGTTATTTATAAAACTACTTCTCACAACAAAGATAGCAATTTCTGGATTTGTGGATTATCTATCTATCTATCTGTCTGTCTGTCTATCTATCTATCTATCTATCTATCTATCTATCTATCTATCTATCTACCTCTATCACCATCTCAATATTCAAAATTATTCTGGATCAGGTGGTCATTTCTGGGCTTTCAAATATTACTGAAGTCATGGAGTACTATGATTGTTTTTGAAAGTGAAGAACAAATATAAAACATCAGGCTCTTGGGCATTTTGTTTTCTAACCATGTATTTTTAATTCTTGAGTCATAATGCACAGTATTTTCAAAATTCTACCTCTTGAATGTCTATTGATTTTATTTAAAACACAATAATTATTTGTGCAGTATTATATGCACAAAAATTATTTTTAATGGAGTTATTGAAAGCAACATATTCCAATTCTCTTGCAAATGGTAGCTAGTTTTCCTTTCCAGCCTTCTTCAATGGAATACCTTCTCAATATAGACCGGGGGCAGAGGGTATTCCAGCCTTGGCACTTTTAAGAGCTGTGGATTTCAACTCCCAGAATTCTCCAGCCAGCATAACTATTTTGGGATTTCTGGGAATTGAAGTCCACAAGTCTTAAAATGTTCATTAGCTGGTCCTTCAAGATGCATCAATCCGAGCCTGATGAACATGCTCAGAAGGAAGATATCCAGAATTAAGTATAAGTAGTCCTTAAATTATCCCCACAATTGAGCCAAAATGTTCTGTTGCTAAATAAGACAGATATTAAATGAGTTTTGCCCCATTTTATGGATTTTCTTGCCACAATTGTTAAGTGAATCATTGCAGTTGTTAAGTGCGTAACATGGTTGTGAAATGAATCTGACAAATGAATCTGACTTCCCCATTGATTTTGCTTGTCAGAGGTTGTGAAAGGTGTTCACATGACCCGGAACCACTGCAACCACCATAAACACATTCCAGTTGCCAAGCCTCTGAATGTTGATCATGTAACAATGGGAATGCTGCACAGGTCCTAAGTGTGAATAAAGGTCACTACTTTTTCCCATGTCCTTGCAACTTCCAACAGTCGCTAAAAGAATGGTTGTACATCAAGGACTACCTGTAATTTGTTCTGTGCCCCAGTGCTGACTAGAAGTCCCAGTCTTTCCATTCACATTTCCTTCTCTTGAACTGACAATCCCAAAACAATCCCTTTATTGTGACTAAAAGTCCCCTGGTACATAAATCTGATTTAGCCCTTCATAAGTAAGTGTTCCCAATCTGTGAGTCTCAACAGAGGGGGAAAAAAAAACAGAGGAAAAGGAAGATTGTCTTCAACATTGATTGTGCTAGTGACAAACTACTCGACAAACGAAGAAACTCATTTCATATTGATCTTTTCTAGACCTTACAGAGAAGTATGGCAGGTCCTCAAGTCTTATTTCCACAGGAATATATTAACGTTATGACAGCGTTATTATTCATTCTAAAGTTGGACAGCCCAAAGTAAAGCAATTTTTAGCTGTCATTTAATATTATCAGCTACATCTACTGTATTCCCAAGCAATCCCAAAAAAGTGGGTGGGAGGTGGGTGGAGAAGAGGGAGAAACCAGCCTGAGTGAGCAGTATGTTTCTTCATGCTGCAGGGTGGTAGCATGTCTCATGTCTGGTAACAGAAAAGGATAACCATCTTTGTGCAAACTTGACATCTATAAATTGATTACATAAGTGAGCAATGGTGGCCCTTTCATGTACATTCCTTTTGTTTCAGCCTTACAGTAAAATTACCAGCAGCAGTTTACCATTAAAGGGGGAATAATAATAACTGGATATGCTTTCATCTGTACATACAATTACAACGCACGGCATGCTTTAATAGGATTGTGAAAAATCTGTGTTTGACCCATACAAAAAAAGTAAACATTCTTGTTCTGGATACTACATCATTATCACAACAAAGAGAAACTCCTGAAATTTGAGGATTTAAACATCTGGAGAATGTTAATCACTTCAAAATGACGGATGTTTTTCATTTTAGGTTTTGACAGACACACTCCTTTCATAGATAGATGATTATTTACATAAATTACATCATCAATGTGAAAAAAAATCAGGAAACTTCAAAGGATAAGAAGTTTAATTAAAAAGAGACTTTTATTCCTTCTCCCCACTCTCATTTTCCCCAATGCTGTCCTTTCAATAGGATAGCAGAAAAAATACCTTTTTCTACTCCTCTTGCAAATCTTTCTAATCCTTTCATGATTTTATAAATTTGAAGCAGTTGCTCTTGAAAGTTCATCCACAAAGAAACACTGAGGATCTCAAGTACAGTGGAGTGTTTTCTTTTCCTTATTTTTATACCTACAGAATTTCATTTCAAGAAATCATCTCATAATTTACACATTTTTCCTGTGCTTCATAGCGCTTTCACCTTAATCTTACTTTTTGCAGTTCTGTTTTCCTGAAGCAAACAGATATGGCTTCCCAAAACAAAATAAAATGAACAGGGACCGGCCCTGACATTAGGCCGGTCTTAAAAATGGCCTTAGACAGAAGTTACTAGAAAGTATATGGAAAATGGTAGGAATTTCTCGTTGCTTGCCAGTTCACAAGCCTGGAAACATAATTGTGCATGTCATATGATACTCTTGTACTCTATAAAGTCTACAGTTGTATCATGGCATTTTCAAACACCGAAAATGCTTTAGGACCCACGTATTTGGTTTCTGATTTATTTATTTTTATCCCATTATTATTATTATTATTATTATTATTATTATTATTATTATTATTATTATTATTATTAATTTTTATTGTTTTATACAAAAATGACAGTATACACAGCAAACGAGATAACCATGCTGGGTTTTGTATCACAAATCACTTGTTGAACACTTCCCAAGTGTTTAGGACTGTGTATTGGCAGATTATGCAAACAGATCCTAGTAAGGTGGCCTTCTGCATCTAACCAATGGTGATCTTGTCAGCACCAATTGTTTTTAAGTGCTTGCCTCGGGCTTTACGCACAGCACCCATTGTGCTGAGTACCACTGGAACCAACCTGCACTGGTTTATGCCAGAGTCTCTGCAGTTCGATTCTCAAGCCCTGATATCTGGTGACTTTTTCAAGTTGTTTCTTGTCAATTCTGCTGTCACCAGGTATGGCAATGTCGACGATCCACAATTTTTTCTTCTCCACAATCATGATATCCAGGGTATTGTGTTCCAAAACTTTGTCAGTTTGTATTCGGAAGTCCCACAGTAGTTTTGCATGCTCATTTTCAATCATTTTTTCAGGCTTATGATCCAACCAGTTCTTTGCTGCAGGCAGATAGTAGTTGTGACACAAGTTCCAGTGGACCATCTGAGCAACTGTGTTGTAACGTTCTTTGTAGTCAGTCTGAGCTATTGTCTTGCAACAGCTCAGTATGTGGTCAATGGTTTCATCCGCATCTTTGCAGAGTCTGCATTTGGGGTCATCAGCAGATTTTTCTCTTCTGGCTTTGATTACATTGGTTCTGATGGCTTGTTCTTGGGCTGCAAGAATCAGGCCTTCTTTTTCTTTCTTCAGTGTTCTGTTGGTTAGCCATAACCAGGTCTTTTCCTTATCTACTTTTCCTTGGATCTTTTCAAGGAACTGTACATGCAGTGCTTTGTTAAACCAGCTGTCATCCCGAGTTTGCATCACTATTTTTCTATATTGATTCTTGGTTTGCTGCACTTTGAGCAGCTTCCTCTTGTTGACCTCCATCAAAGCTGGTTCAACACTGTCTTTCACATAATCTGTCAGAGCATGCTTCTCTTCTTCGACTATCTGCTTCACTTGCAAAAGTCCTCTGCCGCCTACTTTTCTGGGTAAATATAACCTGTCAACATCACTACGTGGGTACAGCGCATAGTGGTCATCAGTTTTCTTGTTTTCCTATCCAAGCTGTCCAGCTCTGCCTGTGTCCAGTTTATGATCCCAGCAGTATATCTGATAGCTGGTATGGCCCAGGTATTTATAGTCTTGATGGTGTTACTGCCATTCAATTTGCTTTTTAGAAATTTTCTGACCCTTTGTGTGTATTCTTTGCTGACCACATTTTTTACTTGCCTGTGCTTATTATTATGTAGCTGCAGTATGCCCAGGTATTTGTAGGCTTCGGGTTGGTGGCACTTGATGGTTTTTCCATTGGGCACTTCAATTCCATCACTTTCTACGATCTTCCTTTTCTTCAATGCCACTGTAGTGCATTTGTCCAGGCCAAACTCGATGCTGATGTCAGTGCTGAAAATTCAAACTGTTTTGGTCAGTGACTGGATTTCAATGTCTGATTTTCCGTATAACTTCAGATCATCCATGTATAGCAGGTGAGAGATTTTCTGTGAATTTTCAGCAGTTTGATAACCCAGGTTAATTTTCTGTAAAATTGTTGAAGGAGGGGTCATAGTGATGATGAACAGCAGAGGTGACAAAGAATCACCCTGGAAAATCCCTCTTTTGATGTTGACCAGTCTGTAGCTTTCACTTCCAATAAACAATTTTGTTTTCCAGTGCTTCATCGCATTTGCAGTGAAAGTACCAATGCACTTGCATATTCGGATGACATCCAGTCACTTGATGATCCAGCTGTGCGGTAGTGAATCAAATGCTTTCTTGTAGTCAATCCAAGTTGCATGCAGATTTGGTTTTCAGCTTTTGCAGTTCTCTAAAATCATTTTGTCAATCAGGAGCTGATTTTTTGTGCCTCTGCTTCCTCATTAGTTTCCTTTCTGCTCGACTGGCAAGATGTTATTTGCTTCTAGGTAGTCCTGGATCCTGTCAGCTATGATGTCGGTCAGCAGCTTGAACATGGTTGGCAGACATGTTATTGGCCTGTAATTTGCAGGTATTTCCCCTTTTGCTGGATCTTTCTGTATCAAGTAAGTTTTCCCAGCTGTTAACCATTCACTGATGTTTCCTGTCTGTAGCATCTCATTGAATTGTTCAGCCATTTTTCCATGCAGGCTGGTCAGATATTCGAGCCAAAAATCATGCAGCTGATCATTGCTAGGCAATGTCCAGTTCTTGACTTTTTTCACCTTGTTGCTTATCATTTCAGTAGTCATTTGGTCCATTTTGTTCTTGGATAATTTTGTCTCAAAGTCTCTAATCCTCCCAGCATTTTTGTTGTAACATTTCTCAGTCTCCCATAGGTCTTTCCAAAACTGAGTAGTTTCCATTTTTTCAGGTTTTACAATTTTCGTATCCCCCATCTGATTCAGACTCTGATAGAACCATCTTTGGTCCGATTGGAACAATTGATTTTGTTTGTACTGGATGACTCTGGCTTTGTATCTTTAAATTTTTCTTGCTGTTGCTGTTATCTGCTGCTTCACAATTTCCAATGCTTCATCAATTTTTCTTGTGCTGAGACCATATTTTTTTGTCAGGGGCTGCGGCTGTTGAATCCCCAGTTCTTCTGTTACTAAGACTGCTGTACTGTAGGCAAGCTGATTTGTTTGTTCAATTGATCTTCTCTGGACTGCTGCAAGTGCATAGTTCACATCTATCATCAATGGCGCTGAATATTTTCTAGGCAGTCTTCAATGTTGGAAGCATTCTTCTTTCTGCATTTGTTGCAGTGTGTGCAAAGATTTTAGCTTTCAGTTCTTGCTGCCTGGCATTGAGTACTCCTGGTGTTTCAATGATGACTTCAGGGCCTTGCTGATCCTGCTTTTGCAAAATATCTGCATTTTCTTTGAATTCAGGTTATTCAGTTGCTCCAGATGTTATTGGAGTATTTTCTGCTGCCACTTCAGCATTCTGCTGTTCAGCAGTCTGTGTTCCTGTTTCACAATTTTTCCATATATCTTTAAGTTCGACTTCACTGAGCACTTTGTTCTGAGTGATGAATCGTCATTGATTGGCTAATCATAAATCAGTTATCATTGAGTCTGGATATTCTTGTTTCCATAACTTGTATATCCTTTTTTGGTAGCCTTGTTTTTCTGGTTCTGCTTTGTAGTAGCATTTCATTACAGTGCGGTTATCTGACATGATGTATTTCTGCTGCTTCTGAGGTTGTTCAGCTTCCAGTAGACCTGCAGGCCCATGCCCTGGTTGCTGAGCTATGGGACCCGTGACCTGTAGCCCACTTGTCAACATATGCCCAGGTTTCTCAGCACCCAACGTGGTCCTTGTTAACCCGGGCAACGACCAAGCCAGTATTGGCTTTGTTCGGTTGTGTTTCACCATAATTCATTGCATGGGTTGTTGGGTGCACTCAGTTCTGCTCCTCGGCCTAGACCTCTCTGACATGGTTGGACCTGCTGGTAGTTTGCACTACCATCAGCCCAGCTCTCAGCTTCATTGGAACAGTTAAGCCCCCTGCCACATCAAGGCAGCACCCAGTGGGGGGATTATTATTATTATTAGTCATAGTAGTAGTAATAATAGTAGTAATAGTAGTAGTAGTAAATCTTTAGTGAGATCACAGCCTTTGGGGCTGGTTGGTACCTCAAGACCTCGAGGCCTAACCAGGGACCTAGGAACTGTTAAGGTAGTGTCAGAGGATATAAGCTGTTCCAAGTAGGGTGGTTTTTTATAGAATCAGGGTCTTCAAGTCTGATAAATTCAGAATTTTCAAATAGCAAGGATTATTTATTATTATTACTATTACTATTATTATTATCTCAAGGTAGCAAACAAACCTAAAACTCCTTCCTTCTTCTGTTTTCCCCACAATATTAGTCCTATGAAGCACGTTGGGCAGAGATTGAATGACTTGCCTAAAGTCACCCAACGAGTTTTCATGTCTAAGGCAGTTCTAAAACATTGTCTCCTGGTTTCTAGCCTGGTACCGTAACCACTATATTTTTATTCTTAGAAAATAAGTAAATCAACAAACAACAATAGTAAGAAAAAACTGGTGTTCCCTCCCCATGATCATTTTTTCTTAAATGATAGAATTTTTTATTTAATAATTAGAATTCTCAATATTTTAAAATCCATTTTATCTTATTCTCTCAAGCCATGAACTCAAGAAACAAGGCTTCACTATTAGACAAATGGAGACACTTTCAAACCAATACTTCCAAAGTGTCCCCATCTGACCTGGGGGGGAAAAACCCACATACATACAAAGGTAAATTGAGACACTTGGAAGACTACACAGGGCATCTTCTGCTTAAAGAATGATTTGTAATAAGCCATGCATGCACAGCCATGGTAGCCATATTGTGACAGAACAAATAAAGGTTATCAGCATTCAAACTGTGTCCACTGTATCATAAAAATTGAGAGGAATAGCCTAAAGTCTCCTGCTATCCTCAGACATAACTGAGGATGTTGTCTTGTCCCCTGCAAATTAAAATCCAGTGGTCAATTCAACTGATTACTGGCATTGAAAAATGGAGAAATTTTTACACATTTCCCCCCATCTAATCCTACACTGTATTTCCAGACGTATAAACAGGGAATGTCCACCTCATATTTGCAAAAGTACATGTAAATGTTGTAACTTGCCAGAATTTAAACATAAATTGTTTAGCCAGAAGAAAAAGTTTTTCCCCCCACAATGATTCCTCCTCTCAACAACCATACACCAGCAACCATTTGTCCAATCGTCAACTTTGTTTCTTTCTTGAATTCATGGCTAGAGAGAATAAGATGAAAATGGATTTAAAAACCTTTAGAAAGAATTAATAACAGGAGGAAAACATGATCAATATTTTCAGGTCCATCCGTTTTGTCTTACCATCTTTGTTTATTCAGTACACAAGGCACTAATCTTATAACAAAATGTTCAATTCTGTTTCTAATGTCTGCTTTTGTCACATTCCTTAAAATAGGATGTTATTTTTACATAACAAAGTGTACTTTTGTTGATTCTTTTACTTCCCCCCCCCACCAATATTTTATAATCTTTATCTTTGCTAACATAAACCTAAATCTTAATTCTTCTTCGTGCACCACTTGGAACAACTTCATTTCATTCACACAGGTAGCTGGGCCAACCACGTGACCTGTGAACACATCTGAAGGTAAGCATCACCAGGGAATAAAGAATAAATTGTATTGCTGGAATTCCATCACTTTCAGTTTGTTTTGCTGAGGGAAGCCCATATTCTTTATTGATTACTATTCATAATATATTTTTCTACTCTTATGAAACCAATTCAAAGTGGCTTTTACAACACAGTAAAAATCAAAAAGAGTAAAATAAAAAATCAGGTGCCTGAACCAACAATCTCCAATCTACCCAGCAATAGATGTCTTACATTTCAAACACAGCTCCTAGTTTTCAAATCTAAGGGGTTACAGGCAGACTTAGGGGAATAAAAATTAGCTATGATTCTTCACATTGTTTCAATAGGACAGTTATTTCAACATTTGGGTCACTTAACCTGGGTCATAAAATCCAATAAAATTATTTTGCATTCATTGAGTGATTTGAGGATCTTTCTTAGTGGAAGTGGAACACCACACACATCCACCAGTATTAAGTAAAAGAACAAATACATGGTCATTCATTTGGACATTTCATTGTGCTAGTCAACTGATGACTGATCATAATTTCACAGATCCAAATCAGAAAGCTTTAAAGAATTTTTAAATCCTTTAAGTCTCTCAAGTAGAAACATCATTTATGGAGTTTTCTGTGAATTTGGAAGGATCTAAATTCTGCAACTTTCCTATTATTGATTAGATTCAGGATCTGCCTAAATAAGAAAACATTCAGGCCCTAGGATAGTCAACTGGCATATTTTAAGTACCATGTTCCTTCCACATTTGGCTGTATTTTAATCTGCCCACTAAGGAAGGTTGTGTTTGTGCCTTGTGACTGACGGCGTGCTGCCAAATGTGAGCTGGTAGACCTGGTGCAATTTAGCTGATCCTATACAATTTCCTCCTACACTCTGAATTGATCTGCAAGGTGACCTTAGACAATTTGTCTTCTTTCTGGGAGAAATGTCACCCAAAAGGAAGCTATTAAGTCAAGAAGGTAATTCAGCAAGAACAGTCCACTGTATAAACAGAACTTGACCTCGGGTAATTCATTTCTGGTCCTTTACAAAGAGACTTAAGAGATAGGACTGCTAAATGTCAGGGTCTCAATCTGTCAATTTAAAAAATGGGAGACACCAGCCTCTTAATATGTTATTTTGGAGTGGCTGAATGAAATGTGCTAGGAATTAACAAGCTAAAAAGCAGTCATTGAGAAAAATAGAGGAGCTTGAAACTCATTCAAGATCCGAGATAAATTTTGCACTTCAGACCAGTGGTTTATTGGACAAATATTGTTCAATGGTCAGATTCAAATAAAGACTGACATCCTAAGAATATTGAAAATAATGGGAATCATGTTAGAAACAATGTCAGTTAAAGAATTCTGAAAAAAGAAATCACAGAACAAAAGTATCAAGAGGAGGATCTGTACTAGATAACCTACAGTCACAAAATCGGTGCATATTGTTTATTAGATTAAATAGAAGAGTTAAGTTCATGGACTGCCTATTCTTAGAATTGCTGCCTTCCAGAATAGAAGGAACCCAAAAAGTTGTCCTCCTTCCCTCCCCTCCTCCTCCCCCTCCCTCCCTCCTCAGTTTTGGCATATTACAGGGTTTTAAGGCACTTTAAGAATATCAGATGCTCAAGGCACATACAGTATTTTAACATTTAACAACCCTGAAAACTTTTTCTAAATATGTCCCTGGCTTTGCCCATTTTTGAAGAAGGGCCCTCAAGCTGAAAAAGTATGCAGCCTAGTTAAAGGAAACCCAACATCCACAGGCATCTATACAGGTGTGGGCTGCTAATTTTATCATTTTAATTATCAGTTCGGCGAACTGGCAAATCCAACTCCTGGCTGGCCCCACCCACCCCCTTCCCACCTGCACCTCCCAGGAGTCTCTATGTGGCCCATTTTGGATACCAAGTAAGTGCAACGCCCTCATGGAGGCTTCGGGAGGGCAAAAAATGGGCCTCCTGGAAGCTCTGAAAGGCCAGAAACTGGGCCATTTCTGGCCTCCAGAGGGCCTCTGGAGTCTGGGGAGGCTGTTTTCAACTTCTCGGAGGCTCGAAGAAAGCCTCTGAAGCCCGGGGAGAGTGAAAACAGCCTCCCTGTTGTGGTGCAGGTGGCTGACTAGGCCACGCCCACCATGGCCATGTTCACCCAGCAACCTGGGCTTCTAAATATCGAGATTTCAAGAACTTAGTTTCCAAGGCTGTTGCATCTATTTTTCTAAAGTAGCTGGAATATCGCACATTATGCATTCTCGCAAATCACTGCTATCCCTAAGAAACCCAGGGATTTTATTTGCACATAATGCTGAACCACAGTCTACTTATGTCTTCAAACCTTGTTTTCAGCTGAACATCTCTTCTTCTCTATTGAATAGTCACATAGAAAAGATAAAAAGCTTTCCAGTTTATTTTCAAGAGGTCATATTTTCAAACTATGCCAAAAATGGTTAATGATAACGACTGTGTTTTAGTGGGGGTCATCAATTTCTGACTTGCTAGTTTTATCATGTTGGGTTATCCAACCCTTAGGTGTTCAAATGAGGCTCTCTCCAAACCCTGTTCATCCAACTGGAATCCTTCCTCCAATCATTTGCATCCTCCAGTCAAGTTTGATGCCAGATCTAGTGTGTGCTTTAGTTCTATCTTCAGCTCAGTGGGAATCCGGACAAATCACATTTTTGTGTGTTTTATGATTTGTGTGCCTTCTCTAAAACATGTTCAAGGAAGGGAAAGAACTAGGCAAGAGTCACTTTGAAGAGCTTCTATGAATCTGAAGTGGCCTCTAAATCTTGCATATCAACTCCAATATGGGCCTTTTGTCCTATATTATCACAGATCGGGAGAATAGAGCAGAGCTTTGACTGTTAAGCTTGGTTTGCAGGACAAAATTGTTTCTCTTCCATCTCTTCTCCTAATACCAACTTGACTTTTACAACTGTCTTGCCATCGTGTTTACGATATAGGTATTCATATTTTCCACTGCACCAACAGAAGCAAAGAGGATGTAAAACATTAAAAAAAGCTTGTCGTCCGTTGGAAAAAGCAATGCATCCATTGTGTACTCACTGCATACATGTTTCATACGCTCTATCCATCGAGCATCCATCCACTGAGATTTCATCTGTGCAAGAAGTTTTGAGCTGCACAAAACTTTTTGAACGTATAAACTTTCCACCATGTATGATGTAGATCCGCGACATATACGGGCAACAAACGTTCTATGTCCGTTATCATCCGTTAAATGTCCGCTGTATCCTCTCTGCATCCTCTGGCCATCCCCTCAACTCACATCCGCTGCAGCTGAAAACGGAAAGAGGGAGGAAACAAAAGGTACACGGAACATCTACACAGCGTTAGGAGCATGGAAATAGAAAGGATGTAAGCGTATGCATCTCATATATAAAGTATTAAAAACTGACAAAATGTTTGTATCAGGGATGTATCTCATATATTCAGGATGTCTGCAGTATGTCTAGAGTATGTAGAAGGACACCTAGCGGACAACCAATATTTTCTATAAAAAGGGGAGAAAATCATCTGGATCTCAGTATGAGTTCAGCAGCCATGGTGTACAGACCTCTTCACCCTTGGTCTTGGTCTTCAACATCATCAATTGTTCTCCACCATGGATGATGACACAGTCCGTATGATAGCTGCGTTAATTCATCACCAGAACCAAAATCTCTTCAGACTGTTTCAAGTTTTATACAGAAGGAGAAGAAGGAGATGTCCAAGAGCTGTGTGGGTCCGAGGATGGATCGTGAGAAGAATGGAGTTTGGACTATATGACCAGTTGATGGTGGAGCTGAGGAATGAAGACCCTCGTGCATTCCATCACTTCATGAGGATGCCACTAGCCATGTTTGACGAACTTGTAGAGCGTCTGAGACTCAGGTTGACCAAGCCTAGCACCAACTTCCGTCCCAACCTGGACCCTGGACTGAAAGTGGCACTGACTCTGCGGCACTTGGCCTCTGGAACCACATACAGAAACATGCAGTATGCATGGAGGGTGCCACACAACAGCATCAGCAAAGTGGTCAGAGAAGTGGTACAGGCCATCATTGAAGAATACTTCAATGTATTGGAGTATTGGAGGAGCTCCTCAAGTGCCCCACCATTGAACAAGGCTGGAGAAAACTTGCAGAAGAGTGGTGTCAGAGGTGGAAATTTCTCCACACTGTTGGAACCGTAGATGGAAGCACGTGGCCTGCAAAGCTCCAGCCAACTCAGGGTCCACTTATTACAACTACAAGGGCTTCTTCAGTATCATCCTCTTTGCCATGGTTGATGCTGACTACAAGTTCACCTACATCGATGCTTCAGGCAATGGGTCAGCTTTAGATGCCCAGGTATACAACAAAAGTGACCTCAAGGATGGGCTGGAGTGCAACCTCATCATGGGTTTTCCAGGTCCAGACCCCCCACCCAATGACACACAAGATGTGCCCTACTTCATCGTGGGTGATGACGTGTTCTCCCTCAGAACCTACCTCATGAAGTCGTACACTTCAAGATACCTCACCCATGAAGAGAGGATCTTCAACTACAGGCTGTCCAGGGCAAAATAGGTTGTGGAGAACGCCTTTGGCATCCTGGCCAACAGGTTCCAGATACTTCTCACCACCATGCAGCATGACCCAGAGACTGTGAGGAACATCGTGGAAGCTTGCTGCATCCTGCACAATCTCATGCACACCCGCTGCCCAGTGTTGCAGAATAGACTGGTCGACCATCAACAAGGAAATGGGGACATGGAGCCTGGTGAATGGAGGCAAGGATGTAACCTGATAGATACTGTGGATGTGCAAGGCCCCAACAGCTTCACATGAAGGGAAGAAGCAGCGCAACCTCCTGAGACACTGGTGCAACTCCCAAGCTGGAGCAGTGGAGTGGCAAGACAGGATGATAGATGATTAATGGATGCTTCCTTGAGGCTGTCGCATAACATTGATGAGATTGTGCCATGTATGTTGAGTGGTCCAACAATGAATAGGGCATTAATAAAGAGCCTTATTTATTTTAAAATGTGTTGATCAATGAATAAAATGTTATTGATAATAAAGATCCATATGTGTGGCAGCTGGGCTACAGTCCCACTATGCTTGCACTGGAGGTTTATCTGTCCCACAACTATCCTTATCTATCCCACAAGCATGCAAAGCTTGACCATTTTTTCAAAGTCTTCATCAACACTTTATTAAGTAAAAAAAATGAACCAAGTGTCATCAGCAAAGATAACCTTTATTAACTTTCTTAGGTAAACTTTATGACTTTATTAAATAAGCAAAATGAACCAAGTAAAGTGTCTTAAGCAAAGATAAAGTGAACAGTTAACAACTCAGTCTCTGGCACTATTCTCAGTCACTCTGAGGCATGTCCATGGTCTCAGCTGTCAAGCGGCCAGGGACTGTGGAGGTGGCTGTGGCTGGAGTGCTGGTCTTCAGCGCCATTGGGGTGCTTGGCCCCGAGAGTACAACAGGGGATGGTGTGTTCAGGAAGCTCTCAGAGAACTGACTCAGTCCCGTGAGTTTGAGAGGCCCTTCATCAAGGACTTGAGATGTCAGGCCCAATACTGATGCCAGATTGTCCATTTACGGGCTTGGCTGTGGGGTAGAGGAAGGAGGAGTGTAGTGGGGCTGTCTGGTCTGCAGCTGGGTGAGGAGTGGCATTTGTGGCGTGAGATGAACCTGGGCCTGGACTGGGAAGTTCTGCTTCTGCTGTGGGAAGTCCTGGTAGTCGTAGCCTTGGTAGGTGAGGGGCTGTTGAAAGCTGTGGAAGGGCTGTGACATCACCTGGGGTGGAGGAGCAGACCTGGACTGGGTAGGAGCAGCTTCAGCTGGACCTTGAGGGTTGTGCAGAACTGCTGTGATCTTCTGCTTCATCACCTGGTACTCTGCCTCGGGCAGGTCCCTCAGGGTCTGGCTCACGTGGGTGAGCTTCCGGTCCGAGGATGGTATGTTGCTGTGGACCAGCTGAGAGAGAGGTTCTGTGCTGGTCTTCATTGTGTCCCTGATCTTCAACAGCACACTGTGGTCCTGGCCCTCCAGTCTGCCTCTCTGCCTGCATCCTCTGGAGCTAGGGGTGGGTGTGGATTGGCCTCTGGTGGCTGCTGCTTCTTCCTCCATTTGTGACAACAGGGCATCATCCTCCAAGGAATCCTCCAAGTCTGCAGGCATGGGGAGTGCAGCTGTCGGGGGGGTCTCTCCCGTGGGGCCTTCTGAAGACACCTGCCTGGACAGGGTAGCTGTCTCCTGGCTGGAAGAGGACTGGCTGTCTGTGAGCTGTCTGAGGGAGAGGGGTCTCAGAGGGGCTGCTTGACAGCGGCCTGCCCGGATTTCTTTAGGTGTAGCTTGCCATACCAGGTGTGCATGTGCTTCCACCATCCCAGGAGTAGTTCGGAAGTGTAGCCCAGGCTCTCTACCTTGTCTCTCCAAGCTGCCTGCTTCCTCTTGGTGTCCCGATACACTCTGTGGCCCTTTCTCCAGAGGTACTCGTTATCCCTCAGCCATTCCAGCACCTCATCCTCATGCTCCTCGGAAATGGTGTACTCTTTCCTCTCTCCCTTCTCCTTCCCTTCTCCTTCCCTTGCCTCTTCCTCCCTCTGGCAGTGGCTTCAGCAGAGCCTTCAGGGGCTTCAGCAGCAGGGCCTTCAGGGGCTTCAGCAGCAGGGCCTTCAGCAGCAGGGCTTTGAGGGCCTTGGGGCTGGTCCACCACAGCAGCAGCAGCAGCTTCAGAGTCAGTGCCAGGGGGTGGGATGGTGGTTCTGGCCTTCTTCACCTTGCCAGGGCTTGAACGAGTAGGCACGGGCTTCCTCTTCTTGCCTGACTGACGAACCATGGTGTTTCTGCAAGATGTATGTGGCAGCACGTCTTTCTCCTGTACGCTGACTGCATGTGTGCTGCATCCTTTTATATCCACAGAGCTGATGCAATTCATACTCCCCGCATGCGCAGTGAACGCTTTGCATCCGATATACATTTGTGCTACGTTCCCTTTGTTTCCTATAGGCGTCCGTGATGCATCCGCTTCATCCGCTATGCATCCACCACTTCCGCTATGCGTCCGCTTTGAAATTCTCCCCCAGAACCCTTTGGAGGTGTCATCTGCTTCCATCCACTTTCATCCACTAGGCTTCCTATGAACATCTGTTTAACATCCCTGCTACATACTACCCATGTCCCTTCTTTTCCATTCTATTTATGCAAATTTTCACCACTTTTTGGAACGGATGACAATGGATGGAGCCACCCCCGAAATTTTGCTCATTCACTGTGTCCTTTATGCATACGTTTTGCATCTGTCGGCCAGTGGGACCGGGCCTTAACTCCTAAAGATTTTTGACAGACATCACTCCTGTGGTTCTGACAGATATACAAAAAGTAGTTCTTTATTAAAAGAATTACTTGCATAAAATAATAATTACTTTTGAATAAGAAAGATTAGCCCAAGGTTAGTAGTACTGTTGCTGTTACACTTAATTATCCCCAATGTAGACTGAATAATAGTCTTCCTCAACTATTTATATTTCAGTCAGTAATTTTTCATCAAAACAAATTTCCCTATTTATCCCAGACAATCACTCACACCTAGCAAAGCATGCCAATTACCATCTTCTGCCTCAAGCTTTTTCTGCCCTTATGTCCTTTAGAATGAGTGATTCAGATATTTCAAGGAGTACTTATTAAAGTTCCCTCTGGTCAGTACTAAAGCTTGAATCCATCAAATTCTGCTTCCTGCTAGATGCATTGTATTCAGATTAATAATGAGACCTCTTATTTATCAGTCCTTGGAAACCTCTAACTAAGTTACAAAGTCCAACTGGACATTTGACCCAGTCAGGTGTTTCTGCTATTTCATGAAAATATTCTAAGCAGCAGTTCGTAGCTGTTGAGTAATATATAGCTGAAAAGAGGAAAAGAATGGGAAAATGAACAGAACAGTATCTATTTAAAGTTGAGGTTTTCTTTGAACGCAGCTTCACTAACTACGAAGAAAAATATGCAGATATAAATCCCATTTTCTTTTTTAGTTGAAATCAATTTTGACTGCTGCACAGCAGGGTGCCCAGATGTTCATTTTGAAAAAAAGTGTGCTTCTCCTATCAAATCTGCACTGAGAGCAACAAAGTTTGAAAACCTATCAATCAACACAGAGATGATGTTAGAATTAATGTACTTAACAGCTTTCCAAATTGGTTCAGGTGTTCATTTAGTTGCAGAACATGAATAAAGATAGGATGTTCTACTGTTAATGAAGGAGGATGGGTTTTACTATCCAAGAAGGAAGAATTAGTGCAACGAACAGCAATTTTCACTGTAATTCTTCAGTTTCAGGAAACTGAATAATTCTGCTAAAACATCCTCGGGGTGGCATAAATTCTTTATTTTTTATAACAATCCCAGATCTCTATTGCTCTTTTATATATTTTAATTTAAAAAATACATAATAAATAAACACAAGTGATAATGCAACTCTTAAAATCCAATTATCACAAGAGGTAGCAAACATTTTGGATCACTATTTTTAACATGGTCAAATTGTTCAAAATCGTGATGTTGCTGCAGGAGATTTTGGCATTCTTGCCCAAATCTCATAAGATTTCAGGACTGAATATCAAACTCTTGTGACCTTTGATATTCTTAAAGCCCATGTCTCACTGCACCAACGGATGCAAAGAGGATGTAAAACGGACAAAAAAGTTTGCCATCCGTTGGAAAACGCAATGCATCTATTATGTACTCACTGCATATGTGTTTTATACGATCTATCCGTCGAGCATCCGTCCACTGAGATTTCATCCGCACAAGAAGTTTTGAGCTGCACAAAACTTTTTGAGCGGATGAACTTTCCGCTGCGTATGATGTACATCCGCGACACATACGGGCAACAAACGTTCTATGTCCGTTGTCATCCGTTAAATGTCCGCTATATCCTCTCGGCATCCTCTGACCATCCCCTCAACTCACATCCGTTGCAGCTGAAAACGGAAAGAGGGAGGAAGCGAAAGGTACACGGAACGTCCACACAGCATTAGTAGCACAGAAATAGAAAGGATGTAAGCGGATGCAACTCGTATATAAAACATTAAAATGGACAAAACGTTTGTATATGGGATGTATCTCAGATATTTAGGATGTCTGGAGTATGCCTAGAGTATGTGGAAGGACACCGAGCGGACAACCAATATTTCCTATAAAAAGGGGAGGAAATCACCTGGATCTCAGTATGAGTCCAGCAGCTGTGGTGTACAGACCTCTTCACCCTTGGTCTTGCTCTTCCACATCATCCATTGATCTCCACCATGGATCATAACACAGTCCTTATGATAGCTGTGATCATTCAACTCCAGAACCAAGCCCTGTTCAGACTGTTTTACCTTTTCTACGCAAAGAGAAGGAGACGTCCAAGAACTGTGTGGGTCCAACGATGAATCAGGAGAAGAGCGGAGTTTGGACGGTATGACAAACTGATGGTGGAGCTGAGGAATGAAGACACTCATGCATACCAGCATTTCATGAGGATGCCACCAGCCATGTTTGACGAAATTGTAGAGCATCTGAGACCCAGGTTGACCAAGCCTAGCACCAACTTCCGTCCCAACCTAGACCCTGGAAGGAAGGTGACACTGACTCTGCAGCACCTGGCTTTTGGAACCACATACAGAAACATGCAGTATGCATGGAGGGTGTCACACAACAGCATCAGCAAAGTGGTCAGAGAAGTGGTGCAGCCCATCATCGAAGAATACATGGAGGAGCTCCTCCAGTGTCCCACCACTGAAGAAGGCTGGAGGAAAGTTGTAGAACAGTGGTATCAGAGGTGGAACTTTCCCCACACCGTTGGAGCCATAGATGGGAAGCACGTGGCCTGCAAAGCTCCAGCCAACTCAGGGTCCTCTTATTATAACTACAAGGGTTTCTTCAGTATCATCCTCTTTGCCATGGTTGATACTGACTACAAGTTCATGTACATCGATGCTTCAGGCAACGGTTCAGCTTCAGATAGCCAGATATACAATGCCAGTGACCTCAAGGATGGGCTGGAACGCAACCTCATCATGGGTTTTCCACATACAGACCCCCTTACCAATGACACACAAGATGTGCCCTACTTCATCGTGGGGGATGACGCCTTCTCCCTCAGAACCTACCTCATGAAGCCCTACACTTCAAGATACCTCACCCATGAAGAGAGGATCTTCAACTATAAGCTGCCCAGGGCAAGACAGGTGGTGGAGAACGCCTTTGGTATCCTGGCCAACAGGTTCCAGGTACTTCTCACCACCATGCAGCATCGCCCACAGACTTTGAGGAGCATCGTGGAATCATCCTGCACAGTCTCAAGCGAACCTGCTACCCAGTGTTGCAGAACAGGCTTGTGGAACTCCAACAAGGAAATGGGGACATGGACCCTGGTGAATGGAGGCAAGGGCAAAACCTGATAGACACTAAGGATGTGTAAGGCCCCAACAGAGCTTCACGTGAAGGGAAGAAGCAGTGCAACCTCCTGAAACACTGGTGCAACTCTCCAGCTGGAGCAGTGGAATGGCAAGACAGGATGATAGATGGTTAATGGATGCTTCCTTGGCCTGTCTCATAACACTGATGAGATTGTGCCATGTATGTTGAGTGGTCCTACAATGAATAGGGCATTAATAAAGAGCTTTGTTTATTTTGAAAGTGTTGATCAATGAATAAATTGTTATTGATAATAAAGGGCCATACGTGTGGCAGCTGGGAGGGTAGACCATACAGTCCCACTATGCTTGCACAGGAGATTTATCTATCCCACAGCTATCCTTACCTATCCCACAACTATCCTTACCCATCCCACAACTATCCTTACCTATCCCACAGCTATCCTTACCTATCCCACAACTATCCTTACCAATCCCACAAGCATGCAAAGGCTTAACCATTTTTTCAAAGTTTTCACCAACACTATATTAAGTAAATAAAATGAACCAAGTGTGTGAAGCAAAGATAACCTTTATTAATAACTGTCTTAAGTAAACTGTATGACTTTATTAAAAAAGCAAAATGAACCAAGTAAAGTGTCTTAAGCAAAGATAAACTTAAACTAGTAAACAACTCAGTCTCTGGCACTATTCTCAGTCACTCTGAGGCATGTCCATGGTCTCAGCTGTCAAGTGGCCAGAGACTGTGGAGGTGGCTGTGGCTGGAGTGCTGGTCTTAGGCGCCATTGGGGTGCTTGGCCCTGAGAGTACAACAAGGGATGGTGTGTTCAGGAAGCTCTCAGAGAGCTGACTCAGTCCTGTGAGGTTGAGAGGCCCTTCATCAAGGACCGAGGATGTCAGGCCCAAGACTGATGACAGATTGTCCGTTGAGGGGCTTGGCTGTGGGGTGGAGAAAGGAGAAGTGTAGTGGGGCTTTCTGGTCTAGAGCTGGGCGAGGTGAGGCGTCTGTGGCGTGCGATGAACCTGGACCTGGACTGGGAAGGGCTGCCTCTGCTGTGGGAAGTCCTGGTACTCATAGCCTTCTTAGGTGAGGGGCTGTTGAAAGCTGTGGAAGGGCTGTGACATCGCCTGGGGTGGAGGAGCAGACCTGGACTGGGTAGGTGCAGGTTCAGCTGGGCCTGGAGGGTTGTGCAGAAATGCTGTTATCTTCTCCTTCATCACCTGGTACTGGGCCTCGGGCAGGTCCATGAGGGTCTGGCTCACGTAGGTGATGAAGGACTTATGGTTAGAGGATGGTATGTCACTGTGGACCAGCTGAGGGAGAAGATCTGTGCTGGTTTTGACTGTGTCCCTGAATTCAAACAGGATAGTGTGGCTCTGGCCCTCCAGTCTGCCTCTCTGTCTGCTTTCTGTGGAGGTGGAGCTGGGGGTGGGTGTAGGTTGGTCTCTGGTGGCTGCCGCTTCTTCCTCCATTTGTGACAGGGGATCCTCCACGTCCTCTGGCATGGGGAGTGCAGCTGTCAGGGGGGGTCTTTGCCATGGGGCCCTTCGAAGACACCTGCCTGGACACGGTAGCTGTCTCCTGGCTGGAAGAGGACTGGCTGTCTGTGGGCTGTCTGAGGGAGACGGTTGTCAGAGGGGCTGCTCCTCAGTGGTGGACCTCACCTTCCAGGAAGCTGCACTTGGCCATGATATACATCTCCCGGTCAGTGAGCTTGACAGCGGCCTGCCCGGATTTCTTGAGGTGTAGCTTGCCATACCAGGTGTGCATGTGCTTCCACCATCCAGGAGTAGTTCTGAGGTGTAGCCCAGGCTCTCTGCCTTCTCTCTCCAAGCTGCCTGCTTCCTCTTGGTGTCGCGATAGAGTCTGTGGCCCTTTCTCCACAGGTACTCGTTCTCCCTCAGCCATTCCAGCATCTCCTCCTCATGGTCCTCGGAAAGGGTGTACTGTTTCCTCTCTCCATTCTCCTTCCCTTGCCTCTTCCTCCCTCTGGCAGGGGCTTGAGCAGCAGGGCCTTCAGGGGCTTGAGCAGCAGGGCTTTGAGGGCCTTGGGACTGGTCCACCACAGTAGCAGCAGTAACAGAAGCAGCAGCACCAGCAGTAGCAGCACCAGCAGCAAGAGAAGCACCAGCAGCAGCAACACCAGCAACAGCAACAGCACCAGCAGCAGAAGCACCACCAGTAGCAACACCAGCAGCAGCACCAGCACCACCAGCAGCAGCAAAAGCACCAGCAGCTTCAGAGTCAGTGCCAGGGGGTGGGATGGTGGTTCTGGCCTTCTTGCCACGGCTGGCAGGAGTAGGCACAGGTTTCCTCTTCTTCCCTGACTGATGAACCATGGTGTTCCTTCAAGATGTATGTGGCAGCACGTCTTTCCTCTGAATGGTGACTGCTTGCGAGCTGCATCCTTTTATATCCGCGGAGCTGATTCAATTCATTCTCCCCGCATGCGCAGTGAACGCTTTGCATCCGCTATGCATCAGCTATGCATCCGCTTTGCTTTCTATAGGCGTCCGTGATGCATCCACATCATCTGCTACGCATCTGCTCCTTCCGCTATGCATCTGCTTCGCAATTCTCCCCCGGAAGCCCTTCGGATGTGTCATCTACTTCCATCTGCTGTCATCCACTAGGCTTCCTACAAACATTCGCTTAACATCCTAGCTACGTACCACCCCCGTCCGTTCCTTTCTGTTCTTTTCCGTTCCGTTTATGCAAATTTTCGCCACTTTTGAGAGCGAATGACAACGGATGGAGCCACCCCCAAAATTTTGCACATCCGCTGTGTCCTTTTTGCATACGTTTTGCATCCGTCGGCCAGTGGGACCTAGCCTTAATATGCAAGAATTTTAGCATTAATAATAAGAAATTAGTTAATGCCTTTGACATATATAGTTCACAATAAATAACTCAATTTAATAATTTAAATTTAATTAATGAATGTATTGAATATATTTAGGTCTGACATTTAATGAGCTGCAATTGAATATAACCAAGTGTTTTTTTTGTGTGTGTATGCATATACACACACACAGAGAGATACATATACATATATGTGTGTTTCTGTTTGTGTAAGAGATCCTATGTTTGGACAACCAAATTTACTTTAATTCATCTCTCAATCTAAGTTTGTTCCCTCCATTTCAGAATTAAAGAACTGTGAATTAAATATATTTTTTAAAAAATTAACAAAATAATCAGTATATGATCCATTGACTCTGTTTTCTACTTCTCTTCTCCAGCATTTTCTGTTTTATGCCCTATGCTTAAAGGCTTGAGCAGCAGGGCCTTCAGGGGCTTGAGCAGCAGGGCTTTGAGGGGCTTGGGGCTGGTCTACCACAGCAGCAGCAGCGCCAGCAGTAGCAGCAGCACCAGCAGAACCAGCAGCTGGAGAAGCATCAGCAGCACCAGCACCAGCAGAAGCAGGAGAAGCACCAGCAACACCAGTAGCACCACCACCACCAGTAGCAGCAGGAGAAGCACCAGCAGCATCAGCAGCACCAGCAGCACCAGCAGCAGGAGAAGCACCAGCAACACCAGCAGCAACACCAGCACCAGCACCAGCAGCACCAGCAGCTTCAGAGTCAGTGCCAGGGGGTGGGATGTTGGTTCTATCCTTCTTGCCAGGGCTGGCAGGAGTAAGCACAGGCTTTCTCTTCTTCCCTGACTGATGAACCATGGTGTTCCTTCAAGATGTATGTGGCAGCATGTCTTTCCTCTGAATACTGACTGCTTGTGAGCTGCATCCTTTTATATATGCGAGGTGACGCAATTCATCCTCCCCGCATGCACAGTGAACGCTTTGCATCCGCTATGCATCCGCTATGCATCCGCTAAGCATCCGCTATGCATCTGCTATGCATCCTATAGGTGTCTGTGATGCATCCGCGTCACCCGCTATGCATCCGCTCCTTCCGCTATGCGTCTGCTTCGCAATTCTCCCCAGGAAGCCCTTTGGATGTGTCATCTGCTTCAATCCACTTCCATCCGCTAGGCTTCCTACGAACATCCGCTTAACATCCTAGCTACGTACTACCCCCGTCCATTCCTTTCCGTTGTTTTCCGTTCTGTTTATGCAAATTTGGGGCACTTTTTGGAGCGGAAAACAACGGCTGGAGCCACCCCCGAAATTTTGCTCATCTGCTGTGTCATTTTTGCATACATTTTGCATCCGTCGGCCAGTGGGACCTAGCCTTAAAAGTTTGGGTTTTTAAAACTTAGTCATTAATGTTTGGAGATCATGAAATGTCCTGTTATTGTGGGTCTTGGTACATATCGAGATCCACAAAGAACAATAACTGTTTCTCTTATCCTTTCTGACAGCATTTGTTTAGATAGATTTGTTTGAACAAAGGGAAGAGTAGGGGCAAAAGAGAATTATTCTGCAATGATGATAGATGATTAGATAGACAGACAGACAGACAGAAAGATAGATGAGAGAGGGAGGGAAGGAGGGAAGGAGGGAAGGAGGGAGAGAGAGAGGGGAGGGAAAAGAGACTTTTTAAAGGCATGGCTTGCTCCTTTTTGTGTGATCCTTTATCTTTTTCCAAATTCATGCCCCTTTATCCTTCTTTCTTAAATTTCACTTTATTTGCCTTACCTATAGCCTGTATCATTGGTGGCGAACCTATGGCACAGAGCCCTCTCTGAGAGTATGTGCACTGTCGCTCCAGTTCAGCTCCACCATGAATGCACACATGCCTCCCATCACTCAGTTGGCCTTTGGGTCTCTGCCGTGCATGTGGGGAAGTGGGGCACATGCATGACGGGTGCAGGCATATGCATGGGGGTGTGGGTGCATGCATGGGGGGGCATGGGTTCATGTGCGGGGGTGCATATGATGTGAGGTTGTGCACATGCACAGATGGCATAGGTGCATGGACAGGGGGACTTTTTTTTAGTTTCCCATTAGGATTTCCATATATGTTTCCTTCTTCACAATTTTCCAAAATTATCTCCTCTTCCCAAGTGCCCGAATTTTGATCATGTGACCATGGGAATGCTGCAATGGTTGCAAGTGTGAAAAATAGTCATAAGCCACTTTTTTTCAGTGCCTTTGTAAATTCAGCGGTTGTAAGTCAAGAACTATTTGTATGGTAGAGTACATACACAACAGTAATAATATGCATACTCATCAGATTTTTTTAAAAAGTTGTGCGAACGGCATATAGTTTGTTCTAAATAATCAAGTTCTAAAACTTTTTTTTAACAAATATGAGTTGTTATATTAAATGTAAGTAGTTCTTCAGTGATACATATATGAACTAGAAAGAGAAGGGAGAGAGGGAAGGAACAATTTAACAGTAGGTAGTTTTCTACTTCCCAAGAACCCTTTCCTATCATACTGATTTATGGAAAACTTTTGAATGTGCGAATTTGGTCGGCAAATGTGTGTATAACAACGTATGGCTTTCACCCCCATAACTGTCTGCCAACAGTGTTATCAGGAATTTAATATTTCCAATTATATTTTCACATGTACTTTTCAAAATCATACTTTCCTACTTATTTTTGCTGATACTGATCTGGTACCAAGCAAGACAATAGAATGGCAAACCATAATCTTTCTTTTGCTATTGCCTTGAGTGCAATAATCCTTGGTGGCCATACAAATCAATGTGATCTAAATGCAATATTCAGTTCCCACATTAAGGTCTGCTTAAAAATGGTGAAAAATTAGTTGAATGATTTCAGCATTGGACAATGGACACAATATCTGCCTGGTTGCCATATTTGGTCATAAAACTCTTTAATTTCCCTGAGTTTTAGAACCTCCGGCAAACACTTAAATTGCTACCACAAAATACTGAGATTCAGCTGATGTCTCTAGATGAGATCTCATAAATCTGAAGAACAGATAACATCCCACTAATTTGTACCTTATTTCACTTATTGCAGCTTACAAATAATGATTGTAAGCACCATACATTGTACATAGGGAACAGGATAAAGAATATGTAGACCCTCTGGATATTTGTAATTGCCTTATACTAGTCTTTTCCAGTCCATCGTGTTAGATGTATGCCTGCATGCAAATATCCATTCATAAATGTTTGGAAATTCATATAGCTATAATCACTGCAATTGGTCAATTAATCACGGTGAGTGGGTCTCATCTGTAAAACAAAGTGCCAAGGTTTCAGCTTTTCTATTACACAACAGGCCTTTTCCTTTTTAATTTGTGCATATTCAATAAATTATCACAAACCCATTTGAAGAATAATTCAGAGCAGAACAAAAAACAAATAGAATGTAAAAATCAGGTAAAATAAGGGTATCCCAAAGTGTGCACATGCACAACTGGAACATATTCAAAATCTGATTTTCTTCCAATGGTTTGTAAAGTAATGGCTGACACATGGAAATAATGCATAACCATTCTGAAGTGGTGTTTCAATCATCTTTATTTGCAAATGCAGTTGCATGATGTACCATAACCTGCAATCTTGAAGAGATAACAACTCATTGCAAGTTTTAGCTGAGTGTGTGTGTGTGTGTGT
>BLBF01000020.1:27236981-27289830 GCA_015471245.1 Laticauda colubrina | reverse complement strand
AGGGAGGGAGGGAGGGAGGGAGGGAGGGAGGGAGGGAGGGAGGGAGGAAGGAAGGAAGGAAGGAAGGAAGGAAGGAAGGAAGGAAGGAAGGAAAGAAAGCTTTCTTACAGTAATGGGAAAAATGTGGAATCAAATTTGTTATGGTAGAGGCATGTACCAAATTTCAATGATTTTAGAGCTGTACAAAACTTTAATCCAGAAACTTACAATGGTATCTCAGTACTCATTAACTGGTTCTGAGATGTGCGATGAGTACCAAAAATGAGGAATACCAAACAATTTTTTCCCATTAGGAGTAATACAGTGAACCACAAGCTGACACCAATAAGTTCTAGGTTGTACATGGAATACTAAATAAATGATGAGTACCAGGACAAAATGTTCATGTCAAAATGCATTGAGTACCAAATTTGATGAAATACCACTGTATTTCAAAGCTAATTATTATGAGTATTTGAATTAAATTCATCTTCCAAGTCAAAAGTCAGATTTAATCTTCTGATGGATTATTTTTCATGTAGAAAAGCTGATTTTTCAAAATTTGTTCAGAACCAAATCAATCTGGTATGAATTAAAATAAAACTGCTGAATCAAGTCAATTCATTTTTCTAAATAGATTTGAATTACTGAATCAAATTGAATTGACAATTTAAAACAAATCTGAAATACAAATAATAACTATTTTGCTTCTGTTTTTGCAGATGGATATGCACTCTGTGACCCAACGGAATAATCAAGTATTCCAAAAGTTGTCAGTGGATTCAGTAAAAAACATATTTTATTTTACTGTTTTAAGGACTATTTTATAAGCCCTTTTCCTTCATTTATTTCAAAATAAATATTTTTATCAAAATAAGTAATAGTGTATGTTGGCATGTTTTATATTAGCCATAATAGAAATTTAAAGTGAAATCAATCTCCCACGAAACTTATTCTCAATATTTTCTTCTAAGAATTGTGATAAGTATTTTCCAATTAATTATTGTACACCACCCAGATTCACGTTTTGTAAGGTGAGTGGCTATATAAATATGATAGATGAATAAATAAACTGCCATGGTCATATATGAATATCTTGTATTCAGCATTAATTATGAAAAAACAATTAACTTGTTTATAATGGTCAATAATGACTAATAGCTACATATAATAGTCAGTAGTTGATATATTATTGGTGCTACCATGTTTGAATACCAATACTCTTTTTGATCATAACATGGCACCTATAAAGGAGAATATCTGTAACTCAGGGATGAAATGAGGGGTGTTTGATGCTCTATGAGCTTGCTGTTCTCTTACAGATGTTTCCTTACCCTAACTAGGCAACATCATTCGTTCTAGTAAGGAGTGCTGTTTGCTGTCAGTTTATATTCTGGTCAGTTGCTTGTCTGTGTGCATGGGGATTGTTTTAGAGCAGGGGTGGGATTCTACAGGTTCACATCTATTCGCTAGAACTGGTTGTTAACATTCTAAGCAGTTTGGAGAACTGGTTGTTGGAAGAAATTACTGGCCTAATCCTGTAAGGAAGGCAGGAAGAAAACATTCTGGTGTTGCTTACAGAAACTGCCTCTCTATTAACTCTTATTACATTCTTGGCAGGACTACACTTCCTGTCTCTGGAACTTCTCTGAAGTTTTTTTTTTTTTCTCCTTTGCTGGTACTTTGCTTGTGTGGACTGACCATTCAAAGTTACAATGACACTAAAAAAAAGTGACTTATGGCCATTTTTCACACTTACGACTGTTGCAGCATCCCCACAGTCATGAGAGACCAGGTGAGGAGATGCGTGCCTTGATGTGAGTGATGCTGAGTTGGCCACGCCCAGCCAGTGACATGACCACCAAGCCATGCCCACCAACTAAGCCACGCCCACAGGACCGTTTGTTAAAAAATTTGAATCCCATCCCTATTTTAGAGAGTCTACCATGTGATAACAATATGGTAATTAAAAAATATAGAGCTTTCTATACCCTTTGCTGCCATCTAGTGGTTGCCTGGATTTTTGTAGTCAAAGATGGTAGCCCTAATATTACAGTGGAGTTGAGATGACAAAATCCAGCATTCATAATTCCTAGAGCATTAAGATTGCTAGTCTTCTGATAAGAATTACAAAGAGTCTTGTTGCACTTAATTACAAGTTTTATTGTGCCATAGGGGTCCTTGGATTGTGGAAACACAAAATGTTCCATAGCTTGCAGCAGTTATATAACCACCCCTGTTTATTTTATTGTATGTATATTAGTAAGCTGCGTCACCACAATTCCTCGGAGCAAATTCCACCATTTAATTATATGCTATGTAAAATAAAAAAAAATAAAATGAATTAAAAATTACCTTAAGGGTAGTCCATGAAACCGAACATACTTTTTCCAAATGATTTTGCAATTATGTACTAGATTTTCCAAATGTTTTTTTTTGTTTTTTTTTTTTTGGGGGGGGGAATGAGAAAGTATGTGACTTTAAAAAAAAAAAAAAAAGCATCCACAATTTGCAAAACATTACTTTCCTTGAAGCATTTAAGGAATGGAAAAGGATTCTGATTTAAATGAAACAAAAGAGAATAGTAATTTGCTGTAATAACAAGTCCCATGTTACTTGTAATTTGACACAACTGTACACGTTTTGCATGTGAAATGAAAACAGTTGTTTAGGAAAACATTAAATATATCCAATTTACAGCCATTTGCTAGACTACTTTTCCCAACTTTCTTTAAAAAGGGAAAAAAACAGATCTATCCTATCTAGCCAACAAAACAAAACAAAAATAGTGATTACACAATGAGAAGGCAATCCATTTTATGTGAAAAATAATAGTGCAATGGACTCTGCTTTTCAGTCTATACTTTCAAAAGCAGAATGTAAAAAGACAAATGACTTATATAGACAAATGACAACACACATATTGTTGGGAAGAGCAAAGAGGTAATGTCTGTATTTTCAGACCTTCCTTTTCTTCCTACTTATTAAATCCAACAAGATCATATTACACATAATCATATTTTCTGTTATTGTAAACATAGCAATGCTATCCAATAATTTCAGAGCAAAACTATATGTTTGTGTACATGTGTGGGAGAGAGATAAGACCAAGTGGATATATTTTAAAATCTCAAGACTATGTTCTTGTTAATGGGTTAAACTGCTGACTTCAGTTACCCTCCCATCTACTAATATATCAAAATTCAAAATAGGGCCATTATTATTTAAATATGAAACAGCACCTGGCAACACCTAGCCTTTCTTTACTGATCTTGGTTTAGAAAATGGTTAACTAAGTTGAGTCAAAGCATTTGAAATGTGGATTTACAGGTGGCTGTTACGTATAAGTTGGGTTGACAAAATCAGAAATGAGGAGATGATAAGCCAGCTGGGAAAGCCAATATAAAAAAGTGAAAGTTAGAAAATTTTGGACATGTGATGTGACACCCAGAAAAATACGGTATCCTTCACTTAATCCTCCAAGGAAAGAGTGAAGCAAATGAAGTCCAGGCAGAAGAAGAACATCATGGCTGCAAAATAAGGGACTGGTTTGGACAAAACTCAACAGCACTTTTTCATGCGACTGTTAATAAAAATAGGATCACCAACATGATCACCAACATCTGATGACAGATATGGCACAAGAAGTTGTAGAAGAGTCAGATGTGACTGGTACTTGAATGGGAGACAACAAGGAAATCCTGAAGTTTAAATTTCCATTTAATAACAAGGAATCTAGTTCAGACTTGATGTATTTTATTTCAGTATTCATTGCAAAATACCTATCAGTTTTTTCTATTCCATCCAGACATGTATTTTATCTTCTAAACCCTAAGGGGATCATTTTTATAAGAACCAAACAAGACATTCAGATGAGATTTCTTCATCATCATTACATTTACTCATGGCAAATAATTTTTCCAATCTAATTCTGGAAAAATTTGTAAAGGTCACATTCCAACTTCAATGGAGACAAAATATAATTGGATAAATAAAAATTTCTACCATGGGCATATTTCTTCTATTAAGAATTAAGGAATTACTTGCATCATCAACTGTTTCCCTATCCATCTGTTATGTACATTGTTCCCCACATCCCTATTCAGAAAGAAGAAAGGCAGCAGTTGAAAAATCTGTTTCTTTGCACCCCTATTTAGAAGTGATTCTCAGTAAATTCAATGTCACATATTCCCAGATAAGCATGAGTAAGATTATAGGTATCTTGTAGATAATTAAACAATAAACCTGTGACACAAATGGTAGCAGGTTGTTCCATCTCTTCTGTTTTTTGCCCTTGTAATTTTAAAGCCAACCTTGGAAAAATCTTTCTGCAGATTCTTGGAGTAAACTGCTACTTGTACAGTGCAAATTATATGTACCTATTCAGATATTAGTTAGTTGGATTAAATTAGTCTTTTTCCTAGGTAATATAGTAACTAGATTGCAGTCTTCTTAAATGGAATAAAACAAATACAATAAAACAACACTAATCGCACTTGTGTTTCAGAAAAGCTTCTGTTAAAAGACAAAAAAAATCCCTTGCCTCCATTTCCCTCTGATCTTTTCTCCATTAGCTTATAATATAGCAGACACGTGCACACAATACTGTCGGATTGCACACTCCTGGATTGAAACACCAATATTTGATGGCAAAATGAACAGATTTCAGGCCATGATTTTTGGCTATTTATGAATATTCTGAGAAGCAAAAAATCAGTTTGCTTAAAGTAGCCTTCCACTTCTATCTCATCAGTGATGGGATTCAGCTGGTTCGCATCAGTTCAGCAAACCAGTTGTTAAATTACCCACCGCCACCCCACTAACAAAATGGAGCCTAGGCTCTGTGCAATGGAGAAACAGGCAATAGAGTGACCAGTGCGAGGGAAAGAAAAGGCCACTTTCTTCTTCCTGCTCCTCCTTCCCTCGTGCCAGCCACTCTGTTGTCTGTTTCTTCATTGCAGCACAGCACAGCACCCAAGATCCACTTTGGGGGAAGGGTAATTTAACAACCAATTCACCCAGAGTCAGGTTGGGCCATGCCTTCCACAACAACCAACCTGACCCTGTGTGAACCAGTTGTTAAATTATTTGGATCCCAGCACTGCATCTCATCCTAAAAAAAGCCTCTTATTTCAAGAGTCCTCTTTAGACATGGAAGAGGTTTCTAGGGAGGAGACTATCAAAGAAGAACACTCTGTCATACATTTGGAGACAGCAAAAATGAAGACAAATGTATGCAACGTCAAGTATCGTGTTCTGTTCTGGACTTTACTTGCGGTATCTGCTATCCCGCATCAGATGGGCGTCTCATGATAGGGAGCGAAGGAGAAAGAAACGACAGGAGACAAAGTTCCTCGGGATGAGTGCGCCCAGAATGGCTGGGTACAAGCTCTTTTATTATGCTCATTCAAAAGGGGGGGTCACTATCATTGTTTATTCAGAGCCTAGGTCAAGCCCAGGTCAGACAGGATATGCAAGACTTAGATAAGGCAAAATACCAAGTCAGACAAGATGGCACGATCTACAATTTGATCAAGACATTCCTTACAAAGCTGCATGCCAGTCGATGTAATCACAAAGTGAATGCTTGACTCCTTGTCTCTGTACGTGCCCTGTAAAAGGTCACTGAGGAGACAGAAGTTCAATGATTACACGTGAATGATACAATGTTGCAAATGCCTGAATGATACATAGTTGTATTGATACACAGTTGCAAACACATAAATGATACATAGTTACAACATTTACTCATTAGTAAAAAAATTGGAAAAACTGCAAAATAAATTGAAAGAAAAATGATCAGGATTATCAGGGCCTATGAGGATTATCAGGCCCTTTCTCCTCTCAAGAGAAACTGAAAGTTCTGGATGAGAATGGTAACTTGAAGAAGATGTATCAAAATTCTTCAAATGTCTCAGATAAGAAAGTCATGAACTGTTTGACCTGTTCTTTCTCATTCCAGAGAGCAAGACATGGAGTCATGGTTTCCATTATAGGAAGGCAGGAAAATTCCCTAGTTATAAGAGCAGCTGAACAATGGAATCAGTTATCCATTGTGCTGCCCTTCATTGAATGCCTTCCAGTGAAGGCTAGACAGCCATCTCTCTGGGATGCTTTAATTTCTATTCCTAAGCAGAGAGTTTGTTTCAGTAGTAGTAGTAATTCCAAACTCTTTGTGAATCTTGCCTTAGAATTCCCAATTGCCGTTACCCTTTCCTGGAAATTTGACTCACAGCTGATTGTACAAGTCAGTTATTCCAGTGTGATTGTAAACCACTAACCATTTCTCAAGGCAGGAATACAACGTCGTCCTTTATTTTTCCAGTATCCCTCCAATGGCTTGTTTTCTTCTCAATGCAACAAAAGGAGTTTTTTTCCCCACCTTGTGGCAATTAGTTGGCATGTGCTGTAGCAAGTCAGTCACTGATCACTGCCTTCCACATCCATTTTGCTTTGCTTTAAAAAAGAAAAAGAAAATCCTTTTCTGTCTATTTTCACTTCTAACCCAAGAAACAGGGAGAAAGGCAAGTCTCCTGATTGCCTACTTCCACTTCTGCTAGTCCAGCAGCAGATGTCTTAGATCAGGGGTGTCAAATTTGATTTCATTGATGGTAGCATCAGAGTTGTGTTTGACCTTGGGAGGCTGGGGTGGGCAGGGCCAAAGAGGGCACGGCCAGCTCAACATCACTTGTGTCAGGAGTGCCTATGGTGGCCCGAGCACTCTACCAGTGAAAATGGATTCCTGAGCTTTGTTTTTGGCTGAGACAGCTTCCTGCAACTCTGCCAGTGAAAATAGAGCTCAGGAGGGCCACATGCAGCCCTCACAAGCTCAGTTTTCAGCTGAGACAGTCTCCTGCAACCCCCCATCAGCAAAAACAGCTCAATTTTCATGAGCAGAAGCATCTCAGGCCAGTCCTGTGTTGTTTCTAGAGTGCCCTTGTGGGCCAGATCTAAGCACCCCATGGGCCTGATCCAGCCTGCGGGCCTTGAGTTTGACACCCCTATCCTAGATCGTCAGTATCAGTAAGAAAAGAAAGCTAAGGATGGGGTATGTCTCTTAATGAAATTATGTATGTTCAAAGACACACCCATGGACAGAAAAGAAATTGGTGATTACTTTCTCAGCATAGATGAGAGAGGAAAAGAAACAGAGGAATCTGCCAATCATGGGCACCAGCATGCATGGTCTAGTTAGAACATTAGGTGATCACTTTGACCAAAGGACAGAAAGGAGTTAAAACTGGAAAGGGATTTCTTAAGCCTTCTTAATTTCTAATCAGTTTATGGGCTGTAGTCAAGTAACAAAAGGAGGCAGTGCAGAAAAACATTAATTGGTTTTTTGATTGTCCCTCTTACAGCTTCTATTAATGTAGTCTGCCAGTGCCTACATTTATATGAAACTTGGACTTTGAGATAAGACTGACAGATTTATTTCTACTTCAGATCAGATAAATCACCTATATTTGTCGGGCTTCAACCATCATACACTGAGGGAGCACCAAAGAATTGGCTTCACCCAGCACAGACATAAATAATAGGCCTCATGCAACCATCTAGAAAATCATTCCTCAAATACTTTATATGTAAACTCAATATCAGGAAAATCATGTTTATCTTTTGATCCTCATGTTCCCTGCATCTGAACTTTACCAATGCAGCCAAACTGTCTCACAAGTTTCTATGCTTCGCTCCTAGTTGTTGTTCAAGTAAACAGAAACTTCTTGAGGTCCTGGATACAAAAGAACTAGCTGGCCCCAACTAGAGAAAATAAGCAATTAGTTCATGTTGTTAATCAACCAATATCAGATGACATTTTCCTTTTTGGCTGCACATTGATAATATTTCCAGCAACAGGAGAGAGAGAGAGAGAGATCCTCGGTTGATGTAAGCCTCTTTTTAAGCACTTTGGCATCTGCCAAAACTTTAAAAACTAAACTCTTTTCCAAGCACAGCCTCCTAAACAAGATTAAGACAAAGAATATGGGCTTGCAAGAGCTGCAATTCCAACAGCTGAATTATTTCCCATCTAAAACCAATAATTCCTCCAAAGATAGGTACTTCTTTAGTTTCTTTTAACTCTCTATGAACACTGAATTGATGAGACAAGGAAACCTGCAGCTTTACTGTTCAGACAATAGTCTCCTGAATATTTATCCATTTGTGATCTAACCATTACATCCTATTTTCCCAGGAAAAAAAATATATCCTAAAGATAAATTAGACCTGGGAAAAATAAAACTAACAGTTCAAAGTAATCTTACTGATTTTGGTTTTTAGGTGCCAGAAATGTGGTGTCAGGCTTTGTGTGTGCAACTTTTAAAACTATGGCAATGCCAAGAAATCCATGATAGTTAAGCATGTCCTTCACTGCTACCCTATTAACTGTTTATGACTCCTTTTGGCAAGGCTTCACCAAGCACATAAGAGGCCCAAAACATATGAATGTAATTCTTCTTCAATCAAGATACTGTTTCTTACGTTTCATGCTTGTAAATTTATATGTACATGTGTTAGCTAGATTCAAGGTCTCTGGTTTGCTTATGTTTTCTTTCAACAGGTGAGGGAATTAATTTCAACTCACTTAAGTGTATATCCAAAAACCCAAATCTTACATAGGGTTTCCCTTTTATTTAACAACTACCACAGATTGAATGGCATTTTTATTGCTTCCCCCTCCTATTAAAATGCCTTGCTCTTTTCCTCCAACAGACACTTGTTGATGTAAAATCTCTGTTACCACTTCTTTAGCATAATTAACTCACTTTGAACAGAGCTTTTTGCAATGCTTCACAATGTATTTTGCTTTCATCTAACGTTTGTGTTCATTAATTACTTGTATATATGCCCATGGTTTTGCAAACGGCACTGAAAAAAGGAACTTATGACCATTTTTCATACTTATGACTATTGCAACATCCTCATGGTCATGTGATCAAGATTCAGATGAATGAATGAATGAATTCTTTATTGGCCAAGTGTGATTAGACACACAAGGAATTTGTCTTGGTACATATGCTCTCAGTGTATATAAAAAGAAAAGATACATTCATCAAGATGTTTGGCAACTGACTCATATTTATGACAATTGCAGTGCCTTGGTGTCATGTAATCACCTTTTGCAACCTTCTGACAAGAGAAATCAGTGAGGAAGCCAGATTCACTATAACCATGTTATTAACAGTCCAAGACTTATATACCACTTCACAGTGCTTTACAGTCCTCTCTAAGCAGTTTACAGAATCAGCATATTGCCCCCAACAATATGGATCCTCATTTTACCATTTTTGGAAAGAGGGAAGACTAAGTCAACCTTGAGCCTGGTGAGATCCGAACTGCCAAATTGCAGGCAGCTGGCAGTCGGAAGTAGCCTGCAAATACAACATTCTAACCATTGTGCCACCGCAGCTCTTGTTAATTAAATTAATAACTGCAGTGGTTTTCCTTACAATGGTGGCAAGGAAGAACGTAAAATGGGGCAAAATTCATTGAACAACTATCTCACTTCGCAACAGAAATTTTGGGCTCAATTGTGATCATAGGTCAAGGACTATCTGGTTGTTCCTGGCTTCTGTTTCTCAGTCTTAGCCAATGATCTAACCTGTGAGGATTGCTCCTTCTTTGGCAGATTATTACTCAGTAACATAGTGGCCACAGTCCATGGACTCAACTCAGTTCCACAATCCTCTTCCTCTGTCTTGGTTTTCCGCTAAACACAAGTTGACTAGGTCAGACTGAGACCAAACCATTATTCTGTGGAGGAGGGGCAGAATCAGGGCAGTAGAAGTAGACACAGGAAAGAAATTTAGATATTGAAATCATTCCCTTCCTCTTTCAAGTGTTTCCTGCTGTGGCTAATCCTGACAACAGTTTTCTGGGTGTAGAATACAAAAGCAGAAGTAGCTGTAGTTTCAGGTGTGTTTGCCTAAGAAGACATATTTTTTTTTTAATCACTGCTCCTCTACTTGTGGCAGTCTAATAGTGCCAGATGGTTTGGCACCCTAGCCCAGAATAAGACCCCAACTGGAAAGGGGACATAATTCTGCTACACCTACTCTTAAATTTATGAACAAGTATAGGACAGATGTAAAATATATTTTGAACAACATGCTAGCCCACTAAATATGAGCATAGTAGATAAAATACCTGGATCCACCTATATATTTCAAAAGATAGCAGAACAAAGCTTTAATAATTACATATTCCTGAGGAATTTACTGCTTTTAATTTTGCAGGAATCAAAAATAGATGTTACTGTCCAGGGGAATGTTAAAAATATTAAAACATATTGAAGGGACCTGAATAATTCTATAGATAAAGTTTTGTGGATACTCTCATTCTGATCAGATGGTGCTCTGATCACTTCATAACTCATTAGACTGAGAGTTCACATCTACACTGCTATAACTTTTAATACCCAGATTATATTGTATGTGATAGATATGCAAGAACTGAGGCAAATGCTTTGTTTATATGTGATATAATCCACTACTGGGAATTCTTGTGCATAAGCTTCATAGAAATGCAACCATAGTCTTTAATATATTGTATCTTGTGAATTCCCTGAAGTGAAGCTGGATGAAGATAATATGTGTTTCTCTGACCAAATTCAAAGTGACAATGAGGTTTGATACATTTTGCATACAAAAATATATACATACGTGTTTATGTATTGTACCAGTTGCATTACATTATACTTGTTTAAGGATCTGATATATTTTTTTAAAAGTAATTTAAAATTATAACCCAAGCCTTTGATTTCTGGCCAATGAAAGCTCTGAAAGATTTCTGATATCAGGTAATTGTTGTTCCACACTATAGATTTATGGCTAGCTTTCCTGGAACTGATCCACTGAAATATTTTACACAGAAAAGTTCCTAATGTCCTTGTGGGCCAATCGATCATTTAAGATTAAACCTTCCTGCCTTTCAATAATGCAGACAGTTTAGGAAAGAGCAGGAGAAAGCACAGCTCGCCTTCAGAGGGAGGCACTGTGCAGCTACACAGGAGACAATCTGCACAGCAACCCCCAGAGTGACTTCAAGAGCTGGTTTTGCTTGGCAGCCATTCCTGCTCTGTCCTGCTTTTCATCCCTGAGGCGAACTGCAAACAAACCAGGACAACAGGAAGTTCACATTATCAGGTGTGCAATCTTTTCAGAGCAACTGTTCTTCCTACTTCAGCAATGTTATTTGTGCTGGCCTTATGCACAAATGATGCTCAGTAGAAACATCTGCTTTATGTTGCTGTAATGGCTGATTTAGTTCCATTCTCTATAGGCTTCTGGGTGGTTGTCATCACCAGTTTATCTGAGCATCTTTCCAAAGTGTGTTAAGTGCATCTGCTATATTAGAAGGCCATCTTATCCTTGAGGGAAAATTCACAGTACAATGCAAGGATTCCTTCTTTAATAGAATTAACCAGAAGGATAATTTTTTTAATGATATGATGAGGAAGAATAATGTTAAAAGGCAGGTTTTTATTTGGTCCACGTAGTCTAAGTGAACTGACACAATCTGTTTTAGCAATTCTGGATTTTTCCAGGTTTTATAATACATAGCTAAAAATTTACGTCAAAGATATATGTGTTCACTAAATTTACCTTTAAAGTACATATATTAAAATATATATATAGAAAAATGGCCTTTTTTTTTTTGCTTTTTTTTTTTTTTTAAGATTACTGGGATGGTGCAGAAATTTAACAGAACAGTTGGAAGCCTGAATCCGTGCAAGATTGAAATATACCACTTTCAGGCTGATTCATTCAGTTCTACCTAAGGACTGAGAGGTTTATTTTTCTTAGATTTGTTATTTATGTTTGAAGTTTTTCTTCTCTGAACTGGTGATGGAACAAATTATAATAATGTGCCAGGGACTGTGAACCAGAGAGAGCCAGGGGCTCTTAAATAGCTTTCCTTTAGGGTGGATTTGAATGTTACACATGAGGTTGCACATTCAAGCTGCTCCCTGAATCTTTATTAGCTTGAAAAGCAGAATTATGTTCTGATACCCATGAGAAAGCCATTGTTTAAGCAAGGGGCACAGGACAGAAATCTTCAAGGCTGGGAATGAACCATTGAATGGCCTTTGATTCAGAAAGATGAGATCCAAGATTTAAATATTGAGACTAATGCATACCATGTAAGTAGCAGGAATTCAGGGTAGTAGATAAATAATTTCTTCATATATATGGCTTCCTAATTCTTTGCAATAAATTTCCATTAGTCATGTATTTGTTTGGGAATACAGAATAGGGAGAAATTTTAGTAGGAGCAAAAGTACCGTAGTAATAGTTTTATTTGTCATGAGGAGTATAAAACGCCTGGTACAAAGCCCAGATTAAAGCAGCAGACAGAAGTTGGGCTAAATGCAAATTGTAGGTTGTCCTCCATTAACAACCTCTCATGCAGCAACCATTCAAACTGTGATGGTGCTAAATGAGTCCGCCGGCCTTCCTGGGAAAATCATACAGGAAATATGAGTAGATGAGTTAACCAGAGGTGGGATTCTACAGGTTCGGATTGGTTCTATAGAACCAATTGTTATGATTCTGCACAGTTTGGAGAACTGGCAAATCGTGTCCCTGGCTGGTCCTGCCCCTCTCCATCCACCCCTCTCCTCCCTGCCAGTCAGTCCTTATGACGCATATAAGACATCGCACACATGCCTGACATGTTCTCCCCTACCCAGTCACTCCTTAAGGTATTTCTTTTTCCCTCTCCCGATGATCAGCTGTTTCAATGATCAGCTGTGCCAGAATCCCCCTCACTGTCTTACTGCTTCACACAGGAGGCTTCCCTGAGGCCCAGGAGGCAAAAAGAGGCATGTGTGTATGGGCTGGGCTGTGCATCCCCCCCCCCCATGCACTCCATTTTTTGCCTTCCTGGGTCCCAGGGAAGCCTTCTGGGAGCAAAAACACTCCCCAGGAGGCCTCCCTGAGGTCCAGGAGGCAAAAAATGGGGGGGGGGTGTTTGCTGCAAAAAAAGCCACACCCATCCAGTCACATGGCCGTGTCCACCGAGCCACGCCCACCTAGACATGCCCATAGAACTGGTTATTTAAAAAATTTAATCCCACCTCTAGAGTTAACTCTACTTCATTGTAAGGCTACAATAATAGAATCTTGCAAGTTTGAAAGTACAAACTTCCCATCCTTCACTTTTACCTATTCGCTCCATTAAAGCAAGTCTTACCTTAGTTTTCCATCTGACTGTTAAATGACTGAAGATTCCTGCCCCATTTATCAGACTGTTTCCAAGGCAGCATCTTTTCAGCTGTTCATTCCATTTCAGACAGACTGGTTCTCAAAGTTCCAGTATCATAGGATCTCTGTAGACATGTAGTTGTAAAGAGCCGTGGTGGTGCAATGGTTAGAATGTAGTACTGCAGGCTACTTCTGTTAGTTGGCTGATGTTTGGCAGTTCAAGTCTCACCAGCTCAAGACTGACTCAGCCTTCCATCCTTCTGAAACTGGTAAGTTGGGAAAGCAGATTGTTGCATCAATATCCTGACTCTGTAAAGCCCATGTCACACTGCACCAACGGATGCAAAGAGGATGTAAAACAGACAAAAAAGCTTGCCATCTGTTGGTTAACGCGATGTACTCACTGCCTCCATTTTGCTTCCTCTCTATGCGTCCAGCATCCGTTTATAGACGTTTCATCCGCTCAGAAAGTTTTGAGCTGCTCAAAACTTTTGTGCGGAAAATGTATCCAATTCGTCCGTTCTGCATCCGCTATGCATCCACTACGCATCCGTTACGCATCCATTACACATCCGCTATATCCGCTAGGCATCTGCTGCACATCCACGCAACTCGCATCCGCTCGGACGCAGGGAGGAAGCGGAACGGATGCAGAATGGATGCAGAATGGATGCCTAGCGGAAACAAAGCATGTAAAACGGAAAAAACGTCCGCAGAGGGGACCTATCTCGGATATTAAGGATGTCTAGAGGATGCCTAGAGGATGCAAAGGGACACCTATACTGCCTATAAAAAGGGGGAGCAACTCACCTGCATCTCACTTTCAGACCAGCAGCCTATCTGTGCAGACCTCTGCAGCCTTCATCTGCCTCTTCCTCTTCCACAGCATCCAGTCATGTCCACCGTGGATCGTAACACAGTCCTTTTGGCAGCCACCATCCTTCTGCAACAGTGCAAAGCCATCTACAGGCTCTGTGAACTCTACTACAGGAAGAAAAAGGGGCGGCCAAGAAGCATTCTGGGTACAAAGATGGTTCGCCAGAAGAGCAGAGGACGGACTGTACAACAAGCTGATGGTGGAGCTCAGGAACGAAGACACTCGGGCATTCCAGAACTTCATGAGGATGCCTCCAGCCATGTTTGACGAAGTTGTGCAGCAGCTGACACCCAGGTTGACCAAGGCAAACACCAACTTCCAGCCCAGCCTGGAACCTGGGCTCAAGGTGGTACTCACTCTGTGCCACCTGGCCTCAGGGACCACCTACAGGAGCATGCAGTACGGCTGGAGGGTGCCACCCAGCACCTCAGCATTGTGGTCAGAGAAGTGGTGCAGGCCATCATCGAAGAATACAAGGAGGAGCTCCTCCAGTGCCCCTCCACTGAAGAAGGATGGAAGAAAGTTGCAGAGCAGTGGAGTGGAACTTCCCCCACACTGTTGGAGCCATAGATGGGAAGCACGTGGCCTGCAAAGCTCCAGCCAAGTTGGGGTCCACTTATTTCAATTAAAAGGGCTTCTTCAGTATCATCCTCTTCACCATGGTCGATGCTGACTACAAGTTCATGTACATCGATGCTTCAGGCAACGGCTCATCTTCAGATGCCCAGGTATACAACGCCAGTCACCTCAAGGAGGAGCTGGAACGCAACCTCATCGTGGGCTTCCCAGATCCAGAACCCCTGCCCAATGACACACAAGATGTGCCCTACTTCATCATGGGGGATGACGCCTTCTCCCTCACAGCCTACCTCATGAAGCCCTACACTTCCAGACTCCTCACCCGTGAAGAGAGGATCTTCAACTACAGGCTGTCCAGGGCAGGACGGGTGGTGGAGAATGCCTTTGGCATCCTGGCCAATAGGTTCCAGGTACTTCTCACCACCATGCAGCATTGCCCAGAGACCATGAGGAGGATCATGGAAGCTTGCTACATCCTGCACAATCTCATGCGTACCCGCTACCCAGTCTTGCAGAACAGGCTCGTGGACCTCCAACAAGCCAATGGGGACATGGAGCCTGGGGAATGGAGGCAAGGGCGAAACCTGATCAACACTGAGGATGTGCAAGGCCCCAACAGAGCCTCACATGTAGGGAAAAAGCAGCGCAATCTCCTGAAACTCTGGTGCAACTCCCCAGCTGGAGCAGTGGAATGGCAAGACAGGATGATAGATGCTTAATGGATGCTTCCTTCAGCCTGTCTCATCACACTGATGAGATTGGGCCATGTATGTTGGGTGGGCCTACAATAAACTGGGCATTTAATGAAGAGTTGTGTTTATGTTCAAATGTGTGGATCAATGCTTACATTGTTATTGATAATAAAGGGCCAAATGTGTGGCAGCTGGGAGGGTGGACCATACAGTCCCTCTATGCTTGCACTGGAGGTTTATCTATCCCACAGCTATTACCCATCCCAAAGGTATCCCTGCCCATCCCACTGCTATCTTAACCCATCCCACAAGCGTGCAAAGGCTTAAACCATTTCTAAAAGTTTCCACCAAGACTTTATTAAAAAAAAAGAAATGAAGCAAGTGTATGAATCAAAAATTGACTTTATTAACAAGAAGCTATAAAACAAAAATGAGTCTCTGGCACTCTTCTTGGTCGCTCAGTCTCAGGGGTGAAGGGTCCAGGTGCTGTGGAGGCGGCTGCTGCTGGAGTGCTTGTCATCAGCTCCTCCAAAAGCAGAAGCAGCAGACGCCCCAGCCCCAGAAGAGCGAGCCCGTGCTGCAGAAGCCCCAGCAGAACCAGAGTGAGGGCCAGGGGGCGGGATGGTAGCCCTGTCCCTCTTGCAAGGGCTGGCAGCAGATGGCTGAGGCTTGCTGTGCTTCCGCATGGTTGTGGGGTTGCTGGCTGGCAGGGAGGCTGGCAGGAACCAAGGCTGGCAGGAAGGCTGGCAGGGAGGCATGTACCAAGGCTGGCAGCAAGGCTGGCAGATAGGCAGGCAGCAAGGCTGGCAGGCAGGCAGGCAGCAAGGCTGGCAGGGAGGCTGGCAGCAAGGCTGGCAGGCAGGCAGACAGCAAGGCTGGCAGGGAGGCTGGCAGGGAGGCTTGCAGCAAGGCTGGCAGCAAGGCTGGCAGGCAGACATGCAGGCAGGACAGGCAAGGCAGTCGATGTGTCTGGAAGCAGGTATTTCCTCTGAATGGCGACCTGCTTCCGAGCTGCTTCCGTTATATCCACGGGGCTGACGCAATGCATCCTCCCCGCATGCGCAATTAACACTCGGCATCCGCTAGGCTTCCTCTGTGCATCCGCTGTGCATCCGCTGTGCCTCCGCTTCATCCGCTGTGCATCTGCTCTGCATCCGCTGTATCCATTCCGCATCCGCTCTGCTGAGGTCCCCCGGAAGCCTAGTGGATGTGCCATCCTCTCCCATCCGCTTCCATCTGCTGGGCTTCCATTCCGCATCCGCTTTGCATCCGCCCTGCATCCTCCCCGCATCCGTGTTATCCGCTCCGGTTATGCAAATTTTTGCCCCTTCTGAGAGCGGATAACAATGGATGGAACATTTTTCTCGTCCATTGTGTCCGTTTTGCATTTGTTGGGCAGTGTGACAGGGCCTTTAACTGCTTATAGAGAGCTGTGAAGTGATGTGTAACTCAAAGTGCTGTTTGCTAGTGCTAATCCAGCAAATAACTCAGATTCTGATTTTTTTAAAAAAAATTTATTGGTTTTTAAAATGAACATAAACAAACAAAACATAAAAAACATCAAGTCAACTTCCATATATGTACATACACTGTGCCAGTGGGTTTACGAATTGTTTTGTGCTTCCATTTCATAGTGTTCAATTATAATTACATTGTATATAATCTCATATTTTCAATCAAATATTGAATACATTAATATCCTTATTAATCAATCATTTGACAGTACTTTTATTCATTTATGTTTTACAAAATGATAGTATTTTACTTAATTTGTTTTATGACAGTTCATATTATCATCCCAGATCTATCCTAGAATCATTTTGTAGATATAATAAGAAAAGAATATATTTTTATATATTTATTATTTTTAAAAAGTCTACATATTTCATCACTATATTTTATTGTCTGACCATTGATAGAATAGATCCCAAATGCTATAAAATTGTTTATCATCTTGTTCTCCAATTTCAAATGTCAATCCGCTCATTTCAGCACACTCCAATATTTTCTCAATAATTTCCTCCTATGATGGTGCTTTCTCATTTTTCCAGTCCCTAGGAAACACAATCCCAGCTGCTGTCAATACATTTACAATCAGGTATTTCAAGTCTTTACCATAAATTTCAGGTAAAACTCCCAACAAAAATATCTCTGGTTTCAAATCTATATGTTTTTTTTGTCATTTTTTCCAACCACGTGTGGATTTAGTCCAGTATTTTTTGGCATCTGCACAAGTCCACCACATATGGTAATATGAGCCAGGTGTCTGATGACATTTCCAACATTTTTCAGATTTATTCTTGAATATTCTTGCTATTCTTGTCGGGGGGAAATGCCACCTGTAAAACATCTTATACAAATTTTCTTTATATGCTGTTGACATTGTCATTTTATAATTTTGAGACCAAAATTTTTGCCATTTCTCTAGATCACATCAAATTTGTAGCTTGGTAATACAACTTTCAGTTAGGCAAACCAAATACTCCTCTTATTCTAGCATCTTGCAAATGTTTAAACTTTATTCTCGCTTTCTTACCTTGCCATATCTATTTCAACACAATTTTATTTAAATCTTCAAAGTAGTTTTTTCCAAGCCTTATTGGAATTGTTTGAAACAAATATAAAATTCTAGGTAATATATTCATCTTGATTGTTGATATTCTCCCTATTAATGACAGTTGTAAATTTTCCCATTTCACCAAATCTAGCGCTATCTGCTGTTTAAGTTTGATATAATTATTCTCTTTAAGTGTACTGCATCTTGCTGTCGAGTATATCTCCAAGTACTTGATCTTATTCGTGACCTGAATTTTCAATAGGTCCTCCAGTTCTTCTTTTTGTCTTGATAGCATATTCTTTGTCAAGATCTTTGTCTTATCTTTATTTATTTTCAAACCAGCCACCTTTCCATATGTCTCTATCTTTTCTATCAATTTTGATACAGTTTCTATTGGGTCTAAACCAGATCATCTGCAAATGCTTGCAACTAAAATTCTTCCTTTTTAATTTTCATCCCTTTTATATTCTTTTCATCTCTAATATTTCTGTTTAACATTTCCAAAGTTAACACAAACAACAGAGGTGATAGTGGGCATCCTTGTCTTCTTCCTTTTCTTATACCAAAAGAATCTGTCAGTTCTCCCTAGAACATTAACTTTGCCATCTGCTTATGATATATAACTTCTATTGCTTGAATAAATTTTCTAGCAAAGCCCATCTGTTCCAGCAATAAGAACATGAATCGTCAATTCACATTATCAAATGCCTTCTGTGCATCTAGAAATATCAGAGCCATTTGTTTAATATCAGATATCAGCTTCTATTGCTTGAATAAATTTTCTAGCAAAGCCTATCTGTTCCAGCAATAATAACATGAATCACCAATTCACATTATCAAATGCCTTCTGTGCATCTAGAAATATCAGAGCCATTTGATGTGCCTCGTAGTATTCAAAAGTATTCAAGATTACTCTCATATTGTCTTTAATTTGTTTCTTCAGCAGAAATCCATTTTGATCAGGATGGATAAAATTTATTTAAATTTAAATACTTAAATTTTAAAAATTATTTAAGTATTTTTAAGTCTTTCTGCCAATATTGAAGCAAAGATTTTATAGTCTGCGTTTAGTAGGGAAATAGGTCTATAGGTTTTTAATTGTAATGGATCCGTCTCCTCTTTTGGAATAAGTGTGATATAAACTTCTCACCATGATTTAGGTTTCCTCTTTTTTCACATAACTTCATTCATAACTTCTAACAATGGAAAGTTCAATGATTTTTGTAATGTTTTGTGAAATTCTGCCGGAAGTCCCTCTGGGTCTGGTGCCTTTCCATTATTTTGCTTCTTAAGTGCTTCAGTTAACTCCATCATCGTTATATTACTTTCTAACATTGTTTCAATTTCTTTAGGTATCTGGGATAAATTAGCATTCTGTAAAAACTGTTTAACTCTTTCCTCATCAATATTCTCTTGTCTGTATAGTTTCCCATAATAGTCTCAAATGATTTCCTTCTTCTCTTTGCTACCAAAGCAAACTTGGCCTTGCTCATCTATTAATTGCAATATTTTCCTTGATTCTTTCTCCTTTCTCAATTTATAAGCTAACCATCTACCTGGTTTATTTGCATCTTCAAAGTAGTTCTGTTTAGCATCTCTAATTTTTTGTGCTAATTCTTCTTTTTCTATTAGACCCATTTTATGTTTGGTTATCCTTTTTCTGTGGCATTTTCTGTAGCTCTTTTTCAAGTCCTTTATACTCATCTTCTAATGCCTTAGAGGCTAATCTTTTCATAGTATTTCTTTTCATTGTATAGTCTATTATCAAGCCTCTGGCAAATGCCTTTATTGTTTCCCATGCATTCTGGATTGATGTATCTTCTTTTTTGTTTTCTCCAAAGAAAAAGGCCAGTTCTTTCTCCATCCACTGTGTGAAGTCTTTTTCCTTTAAAATAGTATTATTTAACATCCATCTAGATCTTCTTCTTTGTCCTTTCCATTTAATTGTCTTTGGATTGTGATCTGCCCAAGTACTTGTTTCAATATTTATTTCTTGAATATTAGCAATTCTGTTGACATCCATATCATATCTATTCTGGACCATGATAAGTGTCTATTTGAGTAGAAAGTGTATTGTTTAGTTTTAGCATTTCTTTCTCTCCATGTCGCTTTTTAGTTTATTTCATCTACCATTTAAAAAAAAGATTTAGGGAGAGTCTTTCTATTTTGCTTTGTTGTTTTTTGTGCTGTATAGTACAGTTTATTGTTTACAATTCCATTAAAATCTCCCATCATAACTATATTAACATAGTCCAGTTCAATTATTTTCATATGTAATTTTCTATAGAATTTGTTTTGATTGTCATTCAGGGCATAGATTGCAATCAGGAGATGTTTTCATATTATTGTCCATTACTTCCACCATTAGTATTCTTCCATTGTCATCAGTATAAACCAATTTCGCTGGGATGGTCTCATTAATATATAAACCACTCCTCTTTTCTTGCATTGTGTCAAGGAAGTAAATATTTTCCTTAATTTTGGCTGTATCAAAAATTGTTGATATTGTTTTGTAATATGTACTTCTTGTCAGCAGATTATATCAAATTTTAATTTCTCTAATTTATGGAAAGTTTTCCTTCTTTTAATGGCTGAATTAAGTCCATTTATATTAATTGTAATCATTTTTTTCTCTTCCATGGTTCTATTTTGTAATTAGGTTTGACAGTTCTCGTGGATCTTGGTTCACGTTGTTCTTTGGCTTCCTCCTTTCCACTTACTGTACCTTCTTCTTTTTCAGATGTCATTTGGGAGTCCTCTTGGAATTCAATTAGTGAAATTTCTTTTTCTGCCTCTTCCTCCCCTCTGAAAAATTATGTGTAAAATGATTCAGCTTTCTCAACTGAGTCAATTCTATATCTCTGTTCTTGCCATGTGAATATTAAACCTTCTGGAATCAGCCATCTATAATTCACCTCTTTTTTAAGTAGCAATTTGGTCAAGAATCGGTATTCTCTTCTCATCTCTCTCACTCTTCTGAGTACTTGTTTCAAGACCACAATCTCCTTATCTTTGTATTTCAATGTTTTCTCTCTTGACACTTGCAATATTTGCGATTTAATGGCTTTCTTTGTAAATCTGATGTGAACTTCTCTTGGTAAGCTATTTCTCATCACATATCTTGTGAAGACTCGGTAAACCTCATCTATTCCATCCATCATCTTCTCTTCAGTTATTTCCAAAGCTTCAGCCAATATTTCTATCATTATCTCAGCTAGATTTTGTCCTTTTTCTTCCTCTATGCTTTGGAATCTAAGATAAAATTCTGATCTGTCCATCTCCCATCTGAGCATACCACTTTTATCTTGTTCAACCACAGTTAATCTGTTATCAATGTCTCCAATCTTCTTGTCTCTTTGTTTATCTTCTTCTTCAATTTTTTGGAACCTCTCATCATACTTCATCATCACTTGTTGGATGTTCTCACTTTTTCATCGGTTTTCCTTGTTCTTTGTTCAATGTTCTCTATTCTCTTTTCAATATTCTCTTATCTTGTTTGAATATTTTGAATTCCTTGCATAATCATCTGCAGGGTCACTTTTTCTTGTTCTTTTCCTTGCCTTAACATTGTCTGTATTGAACATTGTCCTCCAGATGGTGGAGAGGAAAAAGTAGAAGTTGAAGAACCAAGAGCTGTTAATTTCCTCTTCATTTTGAACAATTCAAAATCTTCAGGTTCTTCTAGACCTTAATCCAATTGTGAAATGACCAATTGCAGTTTCAAATAAAAATAGCAGGAAAAAAGAAGCCAAATAGTAATAATAATAAAAAAGTAGAAAAAATTTCTTCAGGTTCTTGTGTACCTTAATCCAATCGGTTGGTTAGATGACAGTAAAAATTCAAAAATGAAGGAGAAGACCATAAACACAAAAAAGTTGTAAAATCCTAAAAAAGGCAAAAAAAGTGAAGAAAAAGGCTAAAAAAAAGAAAGGAAAAATTATTCAGGTTCTTCAACACCTTAATCCAATTAAGAGGTCTCAAATATAAAAGGATTCATATTCCCTTAAAAAGAAAAAGAGAAACATTAATACTAAAGCTTCTCCTTTAAAATAAAAAGCAAGCATAGAAATTTAACTTCCAAAGACAAGGAAAAAAAAAGACAAGTTCCAAAGAGCCAAAAATCCAAATAGCTATTACACAAAAAAAAGTAAACTGATGAGGAGGGGTAGCACAGCTTTGAAAGAATAAAAAGGGCACACTGCACTTTGTTTAATTATCCAAGGCTCTTATTATAAATAACTCTCTTCTCCAAAGACTTATCACCTTTTCTTTTCCTAAACTTCAACTCCAGCTGTTAATAGAAACCCAGAAGAGCACCTGCAATAATACTCTCCAACGCTCTTCCCTCTGTCTTATCAAACAGGCAATGTCCTTGAAAAAAAATCTCAGTTCTTTCTCAGCTTTGTCTGGTCAAAAGAGAAATAAAATATTTCCAAGGCTCTAGTTAGCAGTGTTGCAAAGTTTCTTTAGCTTTCATTTTCCCCCTCCTTTTCCAAGCAAAATATAATAAGAATTAATTAAAAAAAGAAAAAGATATTTTAAAAAAATAACTAAAAGGGAGCCTCTGACTTAGAATATTATAAAGTCAAAAAGGAGAAAAGAATAGATAAAAAGAAGAGAAAAAAACCAGTCCAGTTTCAAAATATAAGATAATGTGTAGAAAATGCAGCAGTGAGAAAAAAAATAAAAATATTACTTTGACATTCCTGTTTAAAATCACCGCTTAATCACTTGTGTCAAAACTTTTACAGATTCTTTCTTTCCCTTAGGGTGTCCTTTCAATTCTTAAAATAAAGAAAAAGTTCTCACCAAACCAGCACACTCTCTCTTTCCGTTCTCTTTCGTTTCGGAGCTGTCCCAACTTCAGCAGCTTTAATGGCTGCCTCTTTGCTGCTGGCAAAAAGAGCTTCTCCTGGATCTACCAGGGACTTTGCGATATCCCTGGGATCGACAGAATGCGCTCTTTACATTCACCGTCTCTTCGGGATGGTTTAGATCCACTTGGACCATCCAGGAGCGAAGATATTGGCAGCGATCTCAGACCTCCAAGATCACATACCATATCATCACGACGCCAGCTCCCCCTCCATCAGATTCTGAAATTTTGATTTTAGGTTTTGATGATTAGATTATTTTTTTGTGTGTATGCTAGAAATGACTAGTACTTAATAAATATTTAAATCAAAAAATTGAGTTTCTAATTGCATTTTGTATTTTACTACTGAAAAAGTTGGAAGTAACTTCTTTTTTGTTTTTCCCTCTCACCTTGCACCCCTTTCCTTTTCTTTACTTTTCCCTATTCTCTCATCATCCCTGTTTCTCCTTGTATTTTATATTACAATAAACTTTAATAAAACAGGGGGGAAATGCAATATCCCACATCACATGATCATAATTTGTAACCTTTCCTGCTGGCTTCCCACATGTAGAGTCACTAGGGAAGCGGGTGGGAAGGCAAAAGTCGCAATCATGTGAATTCCTTCCTTAATAACTGTGATCAGTTATTGATCACAAGGGAAATAGTCAGGATTGATGTCACTATGTGATGTGGTCACATCAGACTTTACAACTACATTACTTATTAACAGAAATTCTAATCATAATTACTGTTGTTAAATTAAGACTAATCCAAATGGATGACCCTTCAATATGGCGATATAAAATGAAATTTGCCTTTGGTTTCCTTCAACATTCTGCTCTGAAAATCATTCCTTGTAGTCATTGTGCCTCTTTCAAGACTCTTTTTTATTCAAGAAATACAAGTCATTATTATTTTTTAAAGAACTATAAAGCTTCCAAATGACCATTTATTTCTGTAAAAACATTTCCTTTATCTCAAATCAAGCATACATAATATGATCCAGTATCTAACTGAACATATCAATACCCCAGGCTGGACTCTTAACCAGTAAATCAGAATTTGTCCAAAGATTGATATGGTTACTAAGCCATGAGACTTTATATATATTTTAGCCATAGAATTTGAATCAGAAGCATTGGGAAATTGTGTCTGAAACATTCTACACACTTAGATCATTGTTTAAATAAATGAGGGGGGAGATGGCAGTTTCTAGTGGGATAGCATAGCTTTAGTTCTTCTAAAGAAAAAATAGAATTGGGAAGAAGGAGAATAAGTAAACTGTCCAAAGGTTTCCTAGGTGTAAAAATAAACACAGATGATAACACAAACAATTATATCATCAGGTTGTGACAGGTTCAGCAGACAATAACTTCTTGCACTCTCTCATTCGTTCTTTAGGGAACATGACAATTTTTCAGAAAGTGCTACTTTCTACAGATAAATAGAAGTACAAATGATCTCAGCACCAATACAACTTTTGCTTTTTGCCCTTACTTTCTTTCCCTCTCACACAGTTTCATGGTTCCCCCTAAAGTATACTGTGCCAATACAGAAAAGTGCTTTTACATTAATCAGACCTGAAGTCTTATCTTCAATTTTCTGGAAGGGAAATTTAATTACACAAGATTACTTAAGCTCATATCCTTTTGGAAAAATCAGATCAATAACATGCATCCTTCTTTGCTGCTTTTTTTATTCAAACAGGCATAAAGATTTAATTGCACTTATTTTAGGCATCAGGTATAGCAAAAGAGATTCCATTCTTCCTCTGTACCTCTCAACAGATACCTCAGAGATGTCCTCCACAAGAATAGCTAAATTCTTCTTGATTGCCATTGCCATTTGCTACAAGATTATATCATCTTCCTTGTTTAGAAACATATGGATACCCTGGGGAAATCTGAGAGTTTATGGTTAAATCTGAGAGTTTATGGTTTTACAGTACAATGTTAAATCGGGAATACCAAACAGACTTCCATGTATCTATGCTTATCTTCCTACAGTTATCACTTAAAGAGATTAAAATCTTAAGGCCAGGTCACATTGCCCGACGGATGCAAAACATATGTAAAAAGGACAAAGCGGACGAGCAAATTTTCCATCCGTTGTTACCCGCTCTCAAAAGTGCCCCAAATTTGCATAAAGAGAGCAGATAACAACGGACGGGGAGAGGACGTATCGCGGATGTAAAATGGATGCTCAATGGAAGCCTAGCGGATGAAAGCGGATGGAAGAGGATGGCACGTCAGCAGGGCTTCTGGGGAAGCATAGCAAAGCGGACGCGTAACAGAAAGAGCGGATGCAGAGCGGATGAAGCGGATACAGAGCGGATGTGTAGTGGATGCAGAGCGGATGTGTAGCGGATGACGCGGAAGCATAGCGGATACAGAACTGATGCAGAGCGGATGCCTAGCGGATCACTGCGCTTGCGGGGAGGATGCATTGCGTCAGCCCCACGGATATAAAAGGAGGCAGCTCACACGAGGCCAGCATTCAGAGGAAATACCTGCTGCCAGACACATCTTCATCACAGACATCTTCATCCCAGACATCTTCACACAGACATCTTCACCATGGGGAAGAAGAGGAAGCCTATGCCATCTTCTGCCAGCCCTGGCAAGAGGGATAGATCCACCATCCCACCCCCTGGCGCTGACTCTGATGCTGCTGCTGCTGCTGCTGCTTCTTCTAGTGCTGCTGCTGCTTCTGCTGCTGCTGCTGCTGACTCTGCTGGTGCTTCTGCTGATGCTGCTCCTGATGCTGGTGCTTCTGCTGGTGCTGACTCTGCTGGTGCTTCTGCTGGTGCTGACTCTGCTGGTGTTGCTTCTCCTGCTGCTTCTCCTGCTGCTGCTATGGTGGACCAGCCCCAAAGCCCTGAAAGCCCTGATGATGAAGGCCCTGCCAGAGGGAGGAAGAGGCAGGGCAAGGAGAAGGAGAAGGGAGAGAGGAAGCAATACTCCATCGCAGAGGAGTATGAGGAGGAGGTGCTGGAGTGGCTGAGGGAGAACGAGTATATGTGGAGGAAGGGCCAGAGGCTCTATCGAGACACCAAGCGAAAGCAGGCGGTTTGGAGTCAGAAGGCGGAGAGCCTGGGCTACACTTCAGATGTCCTCCTCGGGTGGTGGAAGCATATGCACACCTGGTACGGGAAGCTGCACTTGAAGAAGTCTGGCCAGGCCACTGTCAAGCTAACTGACTGGGAGACCTATGTCATGGCAAAGTGCAGCTTCCTGGAGGGTGAGGTCCACCACCAAGGAGCAACCCCTCTGTCTACTCTCACTCTCAGGCAGCCCATAGACAGCCAGTCCTCTTCTGGCCAGGAGACAGCGACCGTGTCTGGGCAGGTGTCCACAGAGCACCCTGCGACAGAGACCCCCCCAACAGCTGCACACCTTGTGCCAGAGGACGTGGAGGATTCTCTCACACACATGGAGCAAGAAGTAGCAGCGACCACCAGGGACCAACCCACACCCACCCTCAGCTCCACCTCCACAGAAAGCAGGCAGAGAGGCAGACCGGAGGGACAGAGCCACACTGTCCTCCTGGAGATCAGGGACACCATCAAGAACAGTGCAGATCGCCTCTCTCAGCTGGTACACTTCAAAATTCCTTCCTCAAACCGCAAGCCCTTCCTCACCTACGTGACACAGACCCTCATGGACATGCCTGAGCCCCAGTACCAGGTGATGAAGGAGCGGATCACAGCGCTGCTGCACCACCCTCCAGGCCCAGCTGAACTTGCTCCCACCCAGTCCAGGTCTGCTCCTCCACCCTAGCCGATGTCACAGCCCTTCCAAGGCTTTCAACAGCCCTCGCCTACCAAGGCTTCGGCTACCAGGAGTTCCAGCAGCACAGGTAGCCCTTCCCAGTCCAGGCACAGGTTCCTCGGATGCCACAGGTGCCACAAATGCCACTGATGTCACCGACACCACAGATGCCACCAATGCCACATATGCCACTGATGCCACTGATGCCACCAATGCCACCGATGCCACCGATGTCACCAATGCCACTGACGCCACCGATGCCATTGATGCCACTGATGCCACTGACACCACAGATGCCACCCATGCCACAGATGCCACCCACACCACAGATGTTTCCTCGCATGCCACAGATGCCTCACCTCACCCAGCTGCACACCAGACATCCCCACTACACTCCTCCTTCCTCCACCCCACAACCAAGCCCGGTCTCAGAACATCTGTCATCAGTCCTGTACCTGACATCCCAGGTCCTGGATGAAGGGACATGCCTCAGAGTGACTGAGAACATTGCCAGAGACTGAGTTGTTACCAGTTGACTTTATCATTGCTTGGGACACTTTTCTTGGTTCCTTTTGCTTTTTAAAGTCCTATACTCTACTGTTATTAATAAAGGTTTTCTTTGCTTCACATACTTGGTTCATTTCTTTTACCTAATAAAGTTGTGGTGGAAACTTTTAGAAAATGGTTAAACCTTTGCATGCTTATGGGATGGGCAGGGATACCTGTGGGATGGGTAATAGCTTTGGGTTGGGTAATAGCTGTGGGATAGATAAGCCTCCAGTGCAAGCATAGTGGGACTGTATGGTCCACCCACCCAGGTGCCACACCTATGGCCCTGTATTATCAATAACAATTTAATCATTGATCCACACATTTTAACATGAACAAAACTCTTTATTAATGCCCTATTGATTGAAAGGCCACTCAACATACATGGCACAATCTCATCAGTATGATGAGACAGTCTCAAGGAAGCATCCATTAACCATCTACCATCCTGTCTTGCCATATGCGTAGCAAATGTAGAACGGACGCATTGGATACTTCATCCGCTCAAAAATTTTTGTGCAGCTCAAAACTTTTTGAGCGGATGAAATCTCAGTAGATGGATGCTGAACGGATACAGGGTATGAAAAACCTATGCAGTGAGTACACAATGGATGCATCACGATTTCCAACGGATGGCAAGCTTTTTTTAACGTTTTACATCCTCTTTGCATCCGTTGGTGCAGTGTGACAGGGGCTTTAGAAGTGAACTACACGTTATTGCTTTGGTTTTACTATTTGATAATGCTCTTAATCTTTAGGCCCGGTCCCACTGCACTTACGGATGCAAAGAGGATGTAAAATGTTAAAAAAAAAGCTTGCCATCCGTTGGAAAACGCTATGCATCCGTTCTGTACTCACTGCATACGTGTTTCATACGCTCTATCTGTTGAGCATCCGTCCACTGAGATTTCATCTGCGCAAGAAGTTTTGAGCTGCACAAAACTTTGTGAACGGATGAACATTCCGCTGCGTATGATGTACATCCGCGACATATACGGGCAACAAATGTTTTATGTCCGTTATCATCCATTAAATGTCCGCTGTATCCTCTCTGCATCTTCTGGCCATCCCCTCAACTCACATCCGCTGCAGCTGAAAATGGAAAGAGGGAGGAAACAAAAGGTACACGGAACGTCTACACAGCATTAGTAGCACGGAAATAGAAAGGATGTAAGTGTATGCATCTCGTATATAAAGGATTAAAAACGGACAAAACGTTTGCATCTGGGATGTATCTCATATATTTAGGATTTCTGCAGTATGTCTAGAGTATGTAGAAGGCCCCATAGTGGACAACCAATATTTTATAAAAAGGGGGAGAAAATCATCTGGATAGCTGGGATGGTGGACCATACAGTCCCACTATGGTTGCACTGGAGGTTTATCTATCCCACAACTATCCTTATCTATCCCACAAGCATGCAAAGGCTTAACCATTTTTTCAAAGTTTTCACCAACACTTTATTAAGTAAAAAAAATGAACCAAGTAAACTAAGTGTCTTAAGCAAAGATAAACTTTATTAACTTTCTTAGGTAATCTTTATAACTTTATTAAATAAGCAAAATGAACCAAGTAAAGTGTATTAAGTATCTTAAGCAAAGATAAGCTTTCTTAACTTTCTTAGGTAAACTTTATGACTGCTTCTTCTATGTGTCCCGATACAGTCTGTGGCCCTTTCTCCAGAGGTACTCGTTCTCTCTCAGCCATTTCAGCACCTCATCCTCATGCTCCTCGGAAACGGCGTACTGTTTCCTCTCTTCCTTCTCTTTCCCTTGCCTCTTCCTCCCTCTGGCAGGGGCTTCAGCAGGGCCTTCAGGGACTTCAGCAGCAGGGCCTTCAGGGGCTTCAGCAGCAGGGCCTTCAGGGGCTTGAGCAGCAGGGCCTTCAGCAGCAGGGCTTTGAGGGCCTTGGGGCTGGTCCACCACACCAGCAGCAGCAGCTTCAGAGTCAGTGCCAGGGGTGGGATGCTGGTTCTGGCCTTCTTCACCTTGCCAGGGCTTGAATGAGTAGGCACGGGCTTCCTCTTCTTGCCTGACTGATGAACCATGGTGTTTCTGCAAGATGTATGTGGCAGCACGTCTTTCCCCTGTATGCTGACTGCGTGTGTGCTGCATCCTTTTATATCCACAGAGTTGACGCAATTCATACTCCCTGCATGCGCAGTGAATGCTTTGCATCTGATATACATTCGTGCAACATCCCCTTTGTTTCCTATAGGCGTCCATGATGCATCCGCTTCATCCGCTATGCACCCGCCCCTTCCCCTATGCGTCCGCTTTGAAATTCTCCCCCAGAATCCCTTCGGAGGTGTCATCCGCTTCCATCCACTTTCATCCGCTAGGCATCCTATGAACATCTGTTTAACATCCCTGCTACATACTACCCATGTCCCTTCTTTCCCGTTCTTTTCCGTTCTGCTTATGTAAATTTTTGCCACTTTTCGGGGCGGATGACAACGGATGAAGCCACCCCCGAAATTTTGCTCATCCGCTGTGACCTTTATGCATATGTTTTGCATCCATCGGCCAGTGGGACCAGGCCTTACAGTAAATTAGATTCTTTTTTCTTTTTTATTACAAAGTTGTGTTTAACTTATTCTAAAACTGTATTCAGTTCTGGTTACTGACTAATTTTGGTTAACTAATTAACCAACTGGATATAGCATTTAAGATGGTAGAGGTCTGAATCAAAGATTTTTTTTGTAAGGTAACTTTATTTGCAACAAATATAAACTGTATGAATAAAATGTGAACATTTTTCATGGAATCACATTATCAACTTCAGTTCTTCCACTGTCTAAGAAATTTTAGATATCGTTCCCTTCATTTTGTTTAAAGCAAGTACCTATGTTTAGAATGAAAGTCCCAGAGGAACTTCGAGGCCTCACAATGAATTTTGTAGGGCACTTAGCCAATTCTTGAGTCAGAATTGTGGACTATTAATTGTGTAGGTCAGAACAGAAAAGAAGAATGTATTTATAAAAAGAAATAGACACTCAGGTTTTGAATCTACCCATTAGCAAACAAAATCTGGATGTCTTCTCATGATTTGGTTCTTGTCAAAAGTTTATCTCCAAGAAAGAACCATTTGTCATTTTAAGCAAACATTGTGTTTGGAATGAAAAAATAAAACACTTTTTTAATTCAACTGAAGTTTAGCATACACCAAATGTGTTAATTTTTTTGCAGCCGTTTCTTTCCTGTGCATACACCTCCCATAGACCATTTCAGAAATTACTTTTAAACATGAATACAGATTGCTGTTTTGAAATGTTCATGGCTCCTTTGGTTCATAGGAAATGATTCCATGGTTCTTGAGCTCCTGACTTTGATTATCTAATGATTGTCTTACTAAGTTATTTAAAGAAGATTACTAAGAACTTTTAAATGTTCTTTTCTTTGACAAGATGAACAAAAGATCCTTCTTCCACATGCAGTTTAACTCATCATGATATAAATATTTATACAGAGATTAGGAATGGTTCTTTCTGCCAAGCAGATTGGTTGATGCCTCTTATAATCTCCCATTTAGTCTGAATCAGATAACATTGTTAGGGTTTCAGGAGATCTTATCAAATGTATACTTTTTCTATAAGCACCTGTAGTATTAGTACGATTGGTTCTTTTACTGGCTAATAAATATATGGAGTGCTATAATTCTGTTTAGATAGAAGCAAAAAAAATATCTCAAATGTCTAACAAATCAAATTAATGATAATAGCCATGATAGTTATGAACAAGAAGCCATGCTCATTGTTATCCGTCAGCTTTCTCCAATCTGATTTTCTTCAAGCATGTTGGCCTATAGCAGGGGTGTCAAACTGCTGGCCCATGAGCCAGATGCATCACATGCAGGCCATGCCCGCCCCAGCTCCACAAATGGGAAAAACTTTGCAAAACATCATGTGACTCCACAAGTTTGACACCCGTGGCCTATAATAGCCATGATGCAGAGATTATGGCAATCCTGGACAGGCAGCATCCTGGGAAAATCTGTTATACCTGTGGGATGACGCATCCATCCTGATCTTCGTGATCTGGCCAACTAGCAGTTGCAGGCTCCAGGTCTTCGGGTCAGATATGCTGAGGAGACAAAAGATTAATCTAAGAGACTACAGGTAGTCCTCGACTTACAACAGTCCATTTAGTGGCTGTCCAAAGTTCCAGCGGCTCTGAAAAAAGTGACTTACAACTACTTACAATTTACACCTTTTTACAGATGCAACCTTTGCAGCATCCCCACGATCATGTGATCAAAATTCAGATGCTTGGCAAGTGATTCATATTAATGATCATTGCTATGTCCCAAAATCACGTTGATCATTTTTTGCAATCTTTTGATCTTTTTGGGGGGGCATAGTTGTGGCCATAAATTGAGGACTAACTGTACTTTTTAGAAATTCAATTGTCATTGCAAGAAATTAGCAGTTTCTATTTTTTTAAAAAAAAAATGATGTCACCTCAAAAATGCACCAAATCATTATATTTGTAAATATTAGTTGAAGGTGTTTCCTAAACTAAGCAGAAGCATCATTAAATGAATGCCCAGAAATCCATAGATTCTCTCCATTGCTATGATGATTTTTGAAATATATTTAACCGCAGCAAATGAACACCCATCTGACTTTTGCATATAATAGAATAAATTCACATGTGATTCTTTTTTCACCCATGAGGGAAAGCAGAATTATAAAGGAAAATGGTTTTTTAAAAAGCTATCAACCATCCCATACCTAATTCAAAATACAACATAATTATACACCACTTGTTTTTTCTCGTTCAGCAGTGTCATGACTTTCTCCAAAAATACCTGAGCTCAGCTTAAAAACAAAATCTTACATCTGAACATCTAATTACTTCAATCTAGGAATGTAAGCCTCTTCCACAAAGGTCAGTTTTTATGAAAGCAAACTGTAACATTGATGTTGTAATGTTTCCTCTCAGATTTCCTCTCACTAACTCAGATTAATGCCCAGGCACTAATCTGAGTGATTTAAAAACCCTTTTTGGAATGTGAGCTTGCATTCTGTACCATTCATTCATACCCATTACTGACAAACTGAGAGTCAAAGTTAACTTTTGATTTGTTTTTCACTTGGCTTTCCTGGGAAGAATATCAGATGTCCAAAATCTTTTCAAGTAAACCTAAAAATCTGGTGCATTTTGGACCATGAATTATGGAAAAAGATAGGGAAGGGAAAGAAATATGTCACTCAACCACAAGGTTCCTAGACACAGTGCTAAGATCAATCTCCTGCAGAGCTCATTTGGATTTAAGTCAGCCGCAACCATCATACCACAAATGCACACACACAGATACACACACACACACACACATACACACAAAAAACCTGGTGTCATAGATAAAGTAAAGTCGATAGCTTAAATCAAGAAGCTCACTTACCTATATCTATTTTATCTGGCTGCAAATGGGTTTGCCAGAGAGGGAGTTATTTAACAGATCTGAAATTCTTATTCATCAACTGCTTGAGAAAAGGCAATTCTTTAAACTGCAGGATGAACTAACAAGCAGTAGAAGAGCAGGTGAAGAATAGATTTTAACACAATAGGTTTTTAAATTAGTCCTTTCCCTAGTGAAATGCTGATGTACTCTTCATGTTTGTTCTGATGGGAGATTGAATAGATAAATAACAAGATCACTGACTATACTCATATGTATTTCAGGGAGGGAAATCTCATTTGAGAGACTAGAAGCAAAAATTCAGAATTTGGCATCTGACATTTTGAGAGACTAGAAGCAGAATTCAGCATTTGGCATCTGACATTTATTGAAATGATAAAGCCTTTTGTGCCTAAGTAATTTTCAGAAACTAATTCTAAGATTATTGGTGATGTAAAGTTTCTTCTAGGTACTGTTTTGTAACCTTTCTGGTATGTAGAATGCTTCATTCTAATCTCATTTCCTTTTCTGAGACTCACATCTTCCATTCTTCCTATGCTTAACAATTTGGCCCGTCAGTGACCAAAAAGAAAGGCAAAAAAATCATTATACAATGAGCCAGAACCTCAATATTTTTAAGCATATGACTCCTTTATGCAGCCCAGCAAAATAAACTGAGCCAGACACGTTATCCACATGTTATGGATGTGACTCACCCTAGGAGTGGCTAGCCAGCAAAGGGAAAGAATACACTATGAAACAATTCTAGCTAACCTTATTTAATCTCATCCAGAAAAGCAAAAAACTGTGGCTAATGAATTGGGCCGATTTAGAGTTGCAGCTTGCCCGGCAACTCAGACTTCTCCAAGTTTATCTTACAAGGTAGCAAGGTGACCAAAACATTTTAGCGTATTGTGATAAAGTTAGTTTTGCCTCCAGTTGCTTGTGGCTAATGGTGCTTTTTTATTACTATCAAATTTCATTTTACTTCAGCATTACTATTCTTTCTTTTCAAAACCAATCCATGTCTCCTATCTGAAGTTGATGGGATTCAAATCAATCCATGTCTCCTATCTGAAGTTGATGGGATTTGCAATCCAAACAGCATGCTTGATCATATCCAAACATTGTTTAAGTGAAAGAATCCTTGTTGAAGCTGCTAGAGACGATGCCAAGTAATGTATATTTTTTGAATACAGAACTAAAAATGACCTCTTTCTTTCAGTTAGTTTTCCTGTATTGTTCATAGTTGACCATATTTGGTTGTTGAAGATGTGATTTCAGATAGACTGTTTCTTAGCATCTTATAACCTACAAAGGACAGAATGTGGATTGTGGATTAAGATTTCCCAGTATTTTCCTTATCTATCTGTTTATTTATTACTTGCTCATCTCAGGATCTTTCTTCTGCCTTTCCCCCTTAGGTATGCTGGCAGCCAGAAACATGCATCTCCTGAATCCTCTGATGGAACCCACCCTAATTGATTAGATGGTTAAAAGTGGGGAATTGTCCAATGCACAATAGGCTAGCTTCCCATCAAGAATGGATACTATGTAAAACATCACTGAATGTCTTTCAAACTGGACAGAATATTCTTATATTGGTTTAAGAGTCAAGCTGCCATGAGTATGGGGCAGGAGCAGTAAGTGCAGATATGCCCATTGTATGAAAATAGATTCTCCGTTCTTAAATGAAAACAGTAATGAACACATAAAATCAAGACTATTTTGAAAATGATACCATTGGTTTGTATAAGAATAAATACCAAATAATTCAGTTCCATACGATGATTGCATACATTGGGAACATCTGGCACATAAACCATTCTAGAAGAACAGTCTACTTCCCATAGACAAAAGCTCTTCCCCTCACCTCCATGTAATATGTCTCTCTCTTCAAGCCAGCACTATATAGAAAGCTGAAAATAGAGCAACTGTTGTTCGGCTACAGAAATCCAAATAAGATAGAAATAAAGAGATACAGTATAAAAAATAGAATTTCTGATACTTTCTAGTAGCCATATGGATTGATGCATCCTTAAAAATGTATATATTAGAAGATTAATGGTATACTAATACACATAATATACAAATGACATGTACTGCAGAATAATAATTTTACAGCATCTAGCCGAAATGAAGCTGCAATTTGGCATTAATTAAATATGAGCAATGGGTAACCAGGATGTAATTTTCTCTCCACACAGCGCCTCCTTCATTTTTTTTCTCTGTGCCATCACAAAGTTACAATAAACAAAGTCATCCATAAACAGGATATTCCCACAGAATTGGGAAAGTATATGGTTATCAAAAAGTTTCAGAAATTATATCTCAGGAGAATTACTTCAGAAGTATCGCTGCAACATTTCGTTCGAATGAGTTTCATAATTTACTCTGATGAGAAGCTGGTTCCCTGTATCCTCTGGTGAGAGCAAGAATAACACCATGTTTCCCCTGGGATTGGTTTTCTTCAAATACTTTCACAAAGAATCCGACTTCGAACTTGCAAATGAAATGATGATGATGATGATGACGCCCTCCATAATAGGATGTTTGGATTGGAATTCTGTCTCAAAGTCAATTAGATGAAATGGGAAGATGCCCTTCCCACTTTTTCTAAATAAAACTGAATAAAAGGATGCCTGGTCTCTCTCTCTTTTTTTTTACCCAAACAGAAAACTATATAGGCAATTCCACTTCATTCTGAAGATTTTCTTGATGATGGGATTCTTCATACTTTTAGAGTAAAAATAATACGACTACTCTAGGCACAGACTCATTTACAGGAAGTGTCAGATAAGGAGATCACAAAACTTGTTGGTAGCCTTTATTCTTGGAAAAACAAACCTGGCCTACTGTTGGGGACATATTGGTCCCATCCAGAGGTGGTATTCAGCAGGTTCTGATCAGTTCTGGAGAACCAGAAATTTTAAGTAGTTCAGAGAACCGGCAAATACCACCTCTGATGGTTCTGCTGCCATCTATTCTCTGCCTCCTGGGTCCCAGCTGATTGGCTGGATCTTCTTTTGTTGTCCTGCACAGGAGAACAGGGCTGGACAGCAGGTTAGTGGGGTGGGGAGGGAATGGGATTTTGCAGTATTCTTCCCCTGCCACATCCACCAAGCCATGCCACACCCACCAAGCCATGCCCACAGAACCAGTAGTAAACAATTTTGAATCCTACCACTGGTCCCATCCATCTTTTCAGACTATGAGTCAGGAAGATGATATAAAATTGGACTTGCACCTTCAGATTGTGTAGTCAAGATAGGGGGAAAAAGTGTGAGAGGTGTTTGTTTATTTCTTTTGTTTGTTTGTTTGTTTTTGGAGTATTCCAGTCTGTTCTGACTCCTGGCAATTGCCTGGACAAATCCCTGCAGTTTTCTTGGCATGATTTTTCAACATGATTTGCCATTTCCTTTTCTCCCCCCACCCAAAGTCATTGTATTAAACATTATAATTACAATAGTAGAAACTAAAACAAACTAAAAGAAAGAGAAAAATAGAAAGAGGGAGTAAAAGGTGCAAAGGGGGCAAATTGGGAAAAAGAAAAAAGAAAAAAGGAAAAAACTAAAACTTTAGTAAAGGAAAAGAAATATATAAAGATAACTTCCAACCCTCAACACAAGTATTTTACACTTCTAGTAATTTTTACTTCTTCTTAAGCAAATTATCCCTTCTTCCCATAACCTCCCCATAGAATTATGTATCTTATCTATACACAATTCTATAAAGCCCCAAAGATAAAATTGACCTGGAAAACCAAGGCATATACAAAGTCTCCTGTGCATCATGCACAGCCACATACATTGGAGAGACCAATAGAAGAATAAGTATCCGCCTGAATGACCACAAAAATTCAGTAAAAAAGCTGGAACACACTTCCTCACTAGTCCAACACATGAAAACCACAGGTCACAACATCAACTTCAATGGCACTAAAACCCTGGCCACTATACAAAACCCCAGCCACAGAATCATCAGAGAAGCCATAGAGATTGAAAAAAAGACCTGACAGCCTGAATAGAAGAGATGATTCCACCAGACTGTCAATCATTTGGAAACCTGCACTCTCAAACAAAAAAATCTTCACACCACAAGCCAGGCAAACACCTCGGCACAAACAGATCCCCCCTGATACTTCCAGCTCAAACACAACCCAACCAGGCACCCAGATGAAACCTAGCTTCCTAAAAAATGATAGCCATCCTTTTACTCGGAGCCAAGCTGTACTAAAAGCCTCCAATACAGGAACACAATGTTGCCAGCCAATCAAAGCCACAAAACAGACAGAAGATATAAGAAACCCCAATCAAGCAGAACACAGCAAACACCAAGACCAATAAACATAGACCAAGACTCCCAACCAATCAGGATGAAGAAAAAAACATTCTGGCACAGCAGTAGGCTAGCCTCAAATTTAAAACTGAAACTGTGATAGCCTGACTCACAGACGAACTCAATACAGAAGCCTGATGATGGCAGATGAGATTCTTCCGAAACTTTCCTACAACTTTAAAAGCACTACAATGACGTGGGATAATACCCGAAGGAAGCTGAACAGCACACATGTAAGTACCCGCGATAACTTTATATATATATATATGCTGTTTAGCTTCCTTCAGGTATTATCCCACGTCATTGTAGTCCTGTTAAAGTTGTAGCAACGTTTCAGCAGAATCCCATCTGCCATCCTCAGGCTTCTGTATGGATATGGGTCTTACAGCTCCTGGTTTTAAATTTGAGGCTGGTCCATTCTGATTAATTGGGACCCTGGATCTGTGTTCATTGGACTTGGAGTTTGATTGATTGGTGTTCCTGGTTACTTCTGTCTGTTTTGTGGCTTTGATTGGCTGGCAACACTCTGTTCTTGTGTTGGAGGCTTTTAGTGCAGCTTGGCTCTGTGTGAAGGGACGGCTTCTCTTCATTAGCAAGCTGGTATTCATTAGCAAGCTGGGTTTCACCTGGGTGCCTGGTGGGGGGGTTAGGTTGGAGCTATCAGAGGGAGTCTGTTTTTGCCCAGGTGTTTGCCTGGCTTGTGGCATGGAGATCTTTCTATTTGAGAGTGCAGGCTTCCAAATGATTGACAGTCTGGTGGAATCATCTCTTCTATTCATGCTGTCAGGTCTTTTTTCAATCTCTATGGCTTCTCTGATGATTCTGTGGCTGGGGTTTTGTATAGTGGCCAGGGTTTTAGTGCCATTGAAGTTGATGTTGTGACCTGTGGTTTTCATGTGTTGGACTAGTGAGGAGGTGTGTTCCAGCTTTTTTACTGCATTGTTGTGTTCATCTAGGCGGGTACTTATTCTTCTATTGGTCTGTCCAATGTATGTGGCCGGGCATGATGTACAGGGAATTTCGTATATGCCTTAGTTTTCCAGGTCAATTTTGTCTTTGGGATTCCTCAGGATGGCTGCTATTTTTTTGTCTGTTTTGAAGGCAGTCTTGATGTGATGCCTGTGTAGTATCTTACTGATTTTATCTGTGGTACCTCTTATGTAGGGCAGGAGAGCTGTTCCATGGATCTGTTGATCTTCTAGGTCTCTGTTATGTCTTGGTGTGTTTTTGTGGATCAAGTTGGTGATTTTGTTTTGGTGGAAGCCATTGGCTGTCAATACTTCAGTCAGGGTGCATAGTTCAGTCTTTATATGTGTCTTATCTGCCAGGCGTTTGGTTCTGGTAATTAGTGTTTTCGCTACGGAATTTATCTGTGCTGGGTGGTGGTGGGATTGGGCGTTGAGGTAGCGGTTGGTGTGTGTTTTCTTTTGGTATATGGTGTGTCCCAGTGTGCCATCTGTTCTTTTGTAGATTAGTACATCTAGGAATGGTAGTTGTTTGTTTATTTCTGTTTCCATGGTGAACTTGATTTTGGGGTATATGTTGTTTAGGTGTGTTAGGAAATTGTTTAGGTTTTCTTTTCCATGGGGCCAAATCACAAATGTGTCATCGATGTATCTTAGCCATAGTTTGGGTTTGTGGGTGGCATTAGCCAGGGCTCTGGATTCAAATTCTTCCATGAACAGGTTTGCAATGACGGGTGACAGTGGTGATCCCATAGGGGCTCCTTCAATTTGCTTGTATCTTTGTCCTTTGTATATGAAATATGATGCCTCCAACTCAAACACCCCCCTACCAGGCACCCAGGTGAAACCCAGCTTACTAATGAATAGCAGCCGTCCTTTCACACAAAGCCAAGCTGCACTGAAAGCCTCCAACACAAGAACAGAGTGTTGCCAGCCAATCAAAGCCACAAAACAGACAGAAGAAACCAGAAACACCAATCAATCAAACTCCAAGTCCAATGAACACAGACCCAGGCTCCTACCCAATCAGAATGGACCAGCCTCGAATTTGAAACCAGGAGCTGTGTGACCCACATTCATACAGAAGCCTGATGATGGCAGATGGGATTCTGCTGAAACGTTGCTACAACTTTAACAGCACTACAATGACGTGATAATACCCGAAGGAAGCTAAACAGCACACATGTAAGTACCCGCGAAAACCTAAGAAAAAAAAAATATATATATATATATATATATATATATATATATATATATATATGTATGTATATATTTGTATTGTGTATGTGTATATATTGTGTACATGTATATATAGATGTAGGTGAAGATATATATGTATACATATACATATACACACATATACACAATACAAAACAATAGCATTTTCCCACTTGAAAGATTCTTTATAATTCCAGAATCTTATTTCATATTTATTTGAATCCTTAATCCATTTGTAACTTTCTAATATAATGAACTTCTTGTTCTTTATAGTAGTTAACAATTTCTTTCATTAAGGAATGGAGGAAGATTCACCTACTGTTTTAAAACTTGTCTAGAAAAACAGGGGATGCAGTAACTGAGTGGCTAAGATGCTGAGCTTGTCAATCAGAAAGGTCGGCAGTTCAAATCCCTAGCACCATGTAACTTAGCTCCTGTTTCTTGTCCCAACTTCTGCCAACCTAGCAATTCAAAAGCATGTGAAAAATAAGGACCACCTTGGTGGGAAGGTAATAGTGTTCCGTGCACCTTTAACATTTTGTCCTGCCAGCCACATGACTATGGAGACATCTTCAGACAGTGTTGGCTCTTTGGCTTTGTAATGGAGATGAGCACTGCCCACTGGAGCCAGAAATGACTAGCACATATGTGCAAGGGGAACCTTTACCTTTAGTCTTAAAATACTAATAGATTTCTAATAGCAGAAAAGCAATTAATAATGAATTTTTAAAGTAATTTAAAAAGTATGCAAACTTAATATCCTTTTAAAAGGCACTGATTCTGGTTTGAGCAAGATGGCTATTCTCAGTGCTCAACCCATCAGAGGAAATTATCTTGCAATCTTCCTATCAGGAGCATCTGTATGGAGCACCTCTGGATGATCTCTAGTTTCTCTTTTAACCACAGAGAGTTGAGGAACTGGTCTATTTGCAAGTATTTGTCACTGCAATTGCCTGCTTTTCATGGAGTCATTTTCAGTCTGCTATTCTTCTGGAAGTCTTTATTGCCTACTTTCTAAGGCTGAGAGTGACTAGCCCAAAGATACCCAACTGACTTTATACCTAAGGTGGAACTAGAAGTCAATCTCCTGTGGTAGTTCCTAGCCTAATGCCTTAACCACTTTACCAAACTAGATCCGCTTTTAATTAAACAACAAATATTTCTGAAATGTAGCTCATTCACAAATTTCATCTTAAAAATATCTTCTGTCCTTGATTAATATTTTTCATCTCTCTGTATTTTTTCCCAAATCTCAAGACTTTTAGGTAACTTTGGACATTTTCCAAGTGGTTTACCACATTGCTAAATATGCTAACAATTAAAGAGGGAAATTCAAGGAATGCACCAAAGAAGCTTAAGGATGAACACTGTCCAACACAAATCCAGTTCATGTGATGATTGAGGAGGTGTTGTTCTTGTGTGTTTGTTTGCTTAAAGCCATTCTTTGCTTTAAAGAAAATAAAGTAGCAATATCAAATTATTGAACAATACTGAAACAAATTGTCAATGAGGATAAGGATCTTGGAGTTTTAGTGGACAACCAGCTAAATATGAGCCAGCAATGTGCAGCAGCTGTCAAAAAAGCTAATGCAATCCTAAATTGTATTAACAGAAAGATACAATCAAATCAAGGGATGAATTAATAACACTCTATAAAGCCTTAGTAAGACCACACCTAGAGTACTGCATCCAGTTCTGTTCACCACATTACAAGAAAGATGTTGAGACTCTAGAAAGGATACAGAGAAGAGCAACCAGGATGATTCGGGGACTGGAGCCTGAAACATATGAAGAATGGTTATAGGAACTGGGCTTGGCTAGTCTAGTAAAGAGAAGGACCAGGGAAGACATGATAGCAGTCTTCCAATATTTGAGGGGCTGCCATAGGGAGGAAGGGGTCAAGCTATTTTCTAAAGCACTTGTAGGCCAGACAAGGAATATTGGATGGAAACTGAACAAGGAGAGATTTAATTTGGAAATAAGGAGAAACTTTGTGACAGTGAGAATTATCAACCGATGGAACAGCTTGCCCTCAGAGGTTGGGGGAGCGCCATCACTTGAGACTTTCAAGAAGTGATTGGACTGTCACCTGCCAGAAATGGTGTCGGGTCTCCCACTTGGGTGGGGGGTTGGACTAGATGACCTACAAGGTCCCTTCCAACTCTGATTATATGTTATCTGTTATCTTTTTTAAATCTTTAAAAAACAGTTAAAATATACCAACAAGAAAGAGTACAATACAGAAGCTACATACTGTATTATTTCAAGAGCTTCTCTTAAATTAGATTAAATATAGATATGAACACACAAATGTACATAGTCTTCACATTAACTGTGTGTGATCTGCATTAATCTCTAAAAGGCATGCCTAGAAAAAGCACACGTTCACAACAAAGCACTTATATCACATAGGAATCCAGGGGTGTATATTTGGTAATTTCCTCCCCCCCTCTCTTTTGCCAGCTAAAATCACAGGAAGTGGAATTCTCAATGGGTTCACTTCAACTGTTAATTTTTATTTCTAATACTTCTGATAAATTACATTGGCCACATTGAGTTTTAAGCTGGCACAAAACATCCAAACTACACTGTTGGAGTAAAACATACTTGAAAATGCATAATCCCTACAGAGTGTTTTGATTCTTTTCATGCCAACTGAACTCAAATGGGGGGGGGGGAGGAGACACAATGGAAGGCTTCTAAAGGATAAAGCCACAGATTGCAGTTTCCAGCCTTCCTGCAGCTTAGCTGTGATAATGCTAATCAGGCACAGCTTTCCTTATTTTTTGCTGTGGAACATGGGGGTAGGGGGGTAATACATTTTTTTTTAAAAAAAGGAACAGGGTTTATGAGGGTAATACAACTTATTAAGCTTGGGTATACAAGAGATATACAGGTTTAAACATATGAACTGCTTTGGTAAAAGTGGTTGGGTGGTTTTGGGAAGTCCAACAGTCAAGTACCATAGGCATACACATGCTTGATTTGCCCAAACCCTTTTGACAGACAGTTGTATAGATCTGTTTAGAAACTTAGTACTCATGAACACCAATCACATGAAGTATATACTACAGAGCATGTAAGATTACTTCTTCCATTTGGGATTATCCTATACATTGGCTAAGATACCAGATATCATAATGGGTGCTAAGCCACTATTATGTTTTGAATTCAGAATCCAATATATTGGACCTCTTGCTACTTTATCCAGTATGGAAGCCAAGAAATAGTTTCTTATTGGAGGTTACCATTCACTGGTGGGATTCAATTATTATTTTTTTACTACCAGTTCTGTGGGCATGGCTTGGTGAGTGCAGCAGGGAAATGATACTGTAAACTCTCCATCAGAGGTGATATTTTCCAGTTCTTTGAACTACTCAAATTTTCCACTACCGGTTCTCCAAAACTGGTCAGAACCTGCTGAATACCTCCTCTGCTACAACTGTTGTTACTGTTGTTGTTATCTCTAAAAGAGTAAGTTTTAAAACCAGCAATGCAGAGGCAAAATCAAATTATTTTGGCCAAGCATATTTCTTGGCTTGGGGTGCAATTTAAGAGTAAAAAAACAGAACTATGTTAAACTTCACAGATAAACCTCATGTTTATTTTCATTCATTATTCTGGCAGCATATACTGATAAAATGATGGAAATTAAATAATGGACACTGTAGCCTCATAAACCATAGCTGCTTACCAACCCCTGATAAAAACCAGTCTCAAGGATATCAAATCATGGAAGGTTTCATAAAATTTCATTGCTGGACACAGTATTTATTTGATCATATTTTTATCCCTTGGATGAAGTTTCATGCTTTTGTAATCTTCTCTTTTACATAGAGCCAACTATATTCCACTACTTTTCTAAGATTTTATGTTTAACAATTTCAAATTTAGTACAGCTTTCATTAGTAAAGCTTTACTAAAATTTAGTAAAGCTACAATGAATGAATAAACTTTGTTTATTGTTCCTGTGTTGCAAACCAACTCATAAATCATTTCAAAAATGCTTTTGACATACTTATGAAATATCTAAAAGACAATGTAATGACTTTGAAAGTTCTTGAAAAAAATCATTGTTTGTAAAAGCAGGGTATACTTTTGAATTTCTTTGTTTTTTAATCTAATGCTAGCCTGATATGCACTATTAGTATGAAGACTTGCCAGGAAAATTATTTTTTCATAGACTGCTAAATGAAAATGCCTTACATCATATTGGTCCAATGATCAATCTAGGTTAGCACTGCTCACAATGCCTAGCAAGAATATCCATCATTTCAAACAAGAATCTTCCCTATGAAGGAGCTGGGTTTTTCTATATCATGCTTGTCACTAAATGACTAACTAATAAGAATTGGCTGAATGACTATATCTTGCTTAAGGTCCTATCAAACTGAAACCCAAAAGCAAATCACAACTATACTTTAAAACAAGATTATAGATTAGCAGAGTTGGAAGGGACCTTGTAAGTCATCTAGTCCAACCCATAGTCCAAGCAGGAAACCTTAAACCATTTCTGACAAATGGCAGTCCAATGACAGAAGTAAAAGTTCCAATTTTTTTAGTAGTTTGCTAGAATTTTGAATAGAAAACTTTAGAGTGCCATTTTTCCATGGAAAGTTATCAGCATTGTAACATTTAATTCAGTTTAATTTTAATATGAATTAAATGCCATTTTTTTAAAATTAGCAGCTTAAAACCAATTAAGCCATAATATATGGATCTGTTTTATATTGAATCAAAACACTGGTGTCATACTCACAAATATACAAATCATTGTTTATTTTGTTACTAGAAGATTATCATTTTTCCTCAGTTGTGTGTATATAATATTCCAAATACACACACACTCACACACAAAAATTATTTTTCATGTTGAAGCCTACTTTTGACCACACATGTTCATTGAATAATCTGAGGTCAGTCATGCTTTGAATTCCATAAAAAAAAGATGGGAAATAAATATGTCACATGCATGGGTGGATGGCTATGTAGATAAATAAATAGATAAACAGAGCATAGGCATAGACCAAATTAATATCTATCATCTTGATGTCAATAATTCCAACCATAATTTCACTTTTATATAAGTAAAGCTCCCAAAATTCCAATGTACAGTGTTGGAAAGCTTAACCAACTTAACTTGGTTAAGTTAAAAAGTCCCAGTTAATCAATGAAAAAAATTAATACTTGTTGCTACAATTATGAAGATAATAGTTCCTTTATGTCAGTGCCTTTGGTTCTGCAGCTGTAAAATAGCTTTTTAAATTCAGCATTTTCAAGTAACAGAAATTAATAGAAGGTCATTTCTACCAGAGAAATTTTAGGGGCCCATCCCCTCTAATCATCATTAAAAACTAAATCCACAGGAGAAGAGGCACTTTACTGATTGTCAAGTGGAAGCTATTATTCATTTGATGAAGCTCTTGGCACCGTGCCATTTATTCTGCTGTAGAGCCTGCTGGTTGTTCTACTTCATCTTTTGCAATCAAGGTTGTTTCTGCCTGCCAAGAGTTATTTATAGAGGGGAGGGGAGAGACACATTAAAGAAAGAAAACCCAATTCTTTTTCCAGGGTCCAAAAAAGAAAAAAGAAAAAAAACAAAGCCAAAACCTTTCAAACTTTCCAAGTGTGCAATTGCTTTCTTACTACTAAAGCAGCATTCTTTAAATCCAAAGACAGGTCTTTTTAAAGAAGCCTGAAATATATCTATGATAGGCTGAAACCAACCTAATTGGTGTTGTCGAAAGTTAGCACCCACCCCCCTCCTAGAAGAATGAAATATTCTAAGAAATATTAAAAAAGCAGAACATTGTATTTCCTTGAATGAGAAAAGGAGAAACATGTTTTTAAAGACAAAGCAGCTTCCTGCAGCTCCCTGCCCCCTTCAGCTCCAGGGTGATGGAGTTAAGACATGGCCCTCAGGACATGACAAGATTAGCCCACTACCCATCTCACCAAATGGCATCTGGGAAGATTACATCACCCAGCAAGATTCAAGCTTGGGACTCAAGAAGACAACCTACAAAGTTATACCTGCATGGACCCATGGGAGTCTGACAATCAATCAGGATACATTTCTTGCCACAGGAACAAGTTCAAAGCCCAACAGAGGTTATAAATCTCCCTTCTTCTCTCACCCATGTGCTTTTTTTTTTGCCCAGGACCTCAAATCACATGGTCCTGCTGTCCACCATTAAATCATCTTTCCAAGCAATCTCCATGTTTTGAGTGTCTTTCTTCCCACTTGGAACTGAACCCAGATGGACATTTCTTCCAACAGCATTAAGCATATTTAGCCCCACTGACTCCAATAAGTTGTATGAATCAAGGCCGTTGTCATGGCTTAATCATGAATCACAAATCACAGTCAACAAAATCATAACTTAGTAAAATGTGTGAAGCAAGTTACGGACTTCCTGTGACTTTGAATCCATCTGCTCAGGTTCCCATTTCAGAAGGCACTTAAAATGGAAACTGTTTCCCAAACAAGTGAACAAGACAATATCAAGCAATACAACATGAATACGATTAACTAAACATAGTACAGGTAGCCTTTTGACATACTGCCATTTCTTCAGTGACCATTTAAAGTTACAATGGCACTGAGAAAAGTGAGTTACGACAGATTTTCACACTTGCAACTATTGATCACATGATTAAAATTTAATTGTTTGGCAACTGGCATGTATCTGTGACAGTTGCAGTGTCCTGGAGTCATGTTATCATATTTTGCGAGCTTTTGACAAGAAAATACAATGGGAAAGACGCATTCATTTTACTAATGTAACAACTGCAGTGATTCACTTAATAACGGTGGCTAGAAAGATCGTAAAATGGGGCAAAACTTACTTAATAACTATCTTGCTTAGCAGAAATGTTGGATTCAATTGTGGTCATAAATCCAGGATTACCTGTAGCATAAAACAATATTATTGCTTAGTCTGAAGTGCTGTATTTTCAACCTTCAGTCTTAAATAATTTCCCCACACTCTGATTTACCCTGTCAAATCAGGCTTCGGCAACATACAGCTGGACAATCCTACAGCTAACATTTGGCAACAAAATGCCAAAGTGACATCACTTTTCACAATTTGGGGGAGCAGCAAATAAACAAATTTTAATTAAATTTTGGTATATAGAGCCTCCAATAATTTTGTTAAACTTATCCTAAGGAAGAACATTCTCACACCAAGCATTAAAATAGGAGCAATTTTTGGCATTCTCCCCTTTTGATAATGAATAGTAAAGCTTTCTGAAATGATTATCTAATTACTATGACAGAAAATGAAGGGTCTCAACCTCAACAATTTTAAGATGTGTGACTTAAACTTCCAGTCCTCATCCAATACAGTGTGCTCCAAGAAAATATTAGATTAAGGATTAGATTAGATTAAACTAATTTTTAAACTGAGTTAAACTTCCTATTACATGACTTTTCAGAGTACAATGCCATGATCGTCTAAAACAAATAATAATCCTGAAAGAAACATGATGTATTTTCTGAATAAATATAAAATTGTCCAGTAGGCATCATATTTTTAATTAATAAAATGCTTCAAATAAAACCAACTACTCAAATAATTTGCAAGTTTTGCCCTGCACAGAAACAGGCTAAGTATCACAGAAACCGCATCTCTGTTTGTATTTAAAGAACTGCATTGGTGGTCTTCTTGGCTATCATAGATACTAAAAAAAACAAGAGTTCAAATCTCTAGGCATGAAGTTATAGATAAATAAAATGAGCTTCTTATATAAACATGGGAAATTGACAGCCAAAAAAGACCTAGTGGTCCATTGAGTCTCCTGTTTGAGTTCATGTTTTTCTTTTAATTAAATAATTTATTATCTTTATTTATTATTTTTATATTTTATTTACTTATTTAATTTTAATTATCATAATAACAGGGATGTTCTAAGTCATTTAAAAGCTAAATAAAATAAAATTGTAATTACCTCTCCAGTTTCAACACGTAGCAAAACATTTGTTCCCTTAATAATATTCTATTCCCGTTATGGTGAACCTATGGCACACATGCCGGAAGTGGCACACTGAGCCATCTCTCTGGGTACACCAGCCATTGCCCATTGCTGTTTCAGGTTCTGGCAGCTGGTTTTCACATGCATGTGAGCTCCAGGAACCAGAAAAGCAGCTCCCCGGAGTGCATGTGCATGATGGCCAGCTGGACTTCGCACACAAATGCGTGTTAGAAACCCGAAGACCATATGGCTACTGTGCATGTGTGCACTGGGAAGCTGAGCTTCTGGTTTCTGGTTCTCCTGTACATCATGCCAGGCAGCTGCTGTTCCAGTGTCTAGTGAGTGTGTGCATGCGCACTCTCCCATTTCAGCACTTGGTGCCCAAAAGGTTCACCACCTCTGTTCTATGCTAATTCATTTAACTTTTTAAAACTGGCTGATCTAAAATTGGCATTGGCCACAAAGTGAACATTGAAAGTTTTTATCAAAGAGACACCAATCATCTTTTAAAAGAAGCGACAGTGTTAACTGGTGTAAAATAAGGGGAACAAACCTTCTAAAATATTAATTAAAATTCCACTGAAGATCAGCTACCATTGCCAAGCAGTCTAGTTTTCCTCAGTTAAATATTAACCAGTTGTTACTCACTTTCTGAAAATATTTTTAAATAACCTGCAGCAATGCCTCTTGTTTTAATGAAACACCCTGAATTATGAATTTATGTAATGACAAAAATCAGTGGGAGGACTTTCTATGAGCATGCAAATGATATGTAAAAATAATAACAATTGGATTTTCTACCAAATATGAACATATATACAATTTCAGGATTGAACTCTACAGAAGGGTTTCTTCTCTTCTACCACATGATGGCTTGATCAAATAGGCCCATGATGGCAAACCTATAGCACACGTGCCACAAGTGGCACAAAGAGACATTTGGGCTGGCACATGATCCGCAGGCAAACTTACCTCACTTGCACATGTGCGTGCCTCACAGCTGATGTTTCTGCTGGTTTCAGGCCTTTTTCGACCTCCCAGAGGCTTGGGAAAAGCCTCTGCAAGGCTTTTCAGGATGAATAGGCCCATTTTGTCATTTCCTGTAATACTGGAAGTGATGAAACGGGCACATTATTCATCCTGAAAAGCCTTGCAGAGGCTTTTTCCAAGCCTCTGGGAGGCCGAAAAAGGCCTCCAACCAGCAGAAAGATCAGCTGTGAGGTGCAGTGCAGGTAAGAGGGTGGCAGGGGGGATTGTGAGTGCATGTGGGGGGAGCACTGTATTCTGGGTGCTGACATGCGAGTATGCACATGCTAATGCATGCACAATTTTTGGCCCAAAAAGGTTAGCCAGCACTAAAATAGCCTATTTCTACTGAGATCCACACTCATTGTTCTATGTAAATGGGAACATATAAAAACAGGTGGACAAAATGTGAGTGGTTTGAAAAGATATTAATCTAAATTATTTTTTCCACTGAATGAAATGCCAAATCCTGGATGCCCAAAAATTGTTTCTGCTGAATAGCAAAACACCATTCCTAAGCCTGACTGGTTTAATAATTACACCCAAGAGCTGTGATTAAACCCCACACAGGACTGGGAAAACGGACAGGATGAAGTCAATACGCCTCCGAGCCTAGAAACCAACTAACACAGGAATTCGCAAAAGAACAAGATCAGATGTCTGAATATGTTATGATGGGAATAGCACTATATCCAGTGCATTCAGAAAGTATTTAGATCTTCATTTTTGTCAATTTTGTTGTGCTGCAGCCTTATTCTACAGTTGTTGAAATTCATTTTCTGCTCAGTAATCTACACTCAGTACGAATGACAAAAGTGAAAACAGAACTTTAGAAATGTCTGTAAATTTATTTTTTAAAAAAAACTGAAGTATCACATTGGCATAAGTATCTAGACCCTTCACTCAGTACTTTCTTGAAGTACCTTTGGCAGCGATTACAGCCTTAAGTCTTTTTTGGTGTGCCACAACAAGCTTTGAACATCTGGACTGGGGGATTTTCTGCCATTCTTCCCTGAAAATCCTCTCAAGCTGGGTCAGGTTGGATGGCAACCATTGCTAGACAGCCATTTTCAGGTCCCTCTACAGATATTCAACAGGGTTCAAATCAGAGTTCCGGCTGGGCCTTTCTCGGACATTCACAGAGTTGTCCTGAAGCTACTCCTTTGTTGTCTTGGCTGTGTGCTTAGGATCATTGTCATGCTGGAAAAATAAACCTTCAGCTCCATCCTGAGTGCTATGGAACAGGTTTTCATTGAGGATATATCTGTATTTTGCTCCAGTCAGCTTTCACTCAACCTGACTAGTCTCCCAATGCCTGCTGCTGAAAAACACCCTCTCAGCATGATGCTGCCACCACTGTGCTTCACTGTTGGGATGGTATTAAGCAAGTAATGAGCGGTGCCTGGTTTCCTCCATAATGTTTAGAATTGAGAGTGAACAGTTCAATATTGGCTTCATCAGACCAGAGAATCTTGTTCTTCATAGTCTGAGAATCCTTCAGGTGCTTTTCTTGAAAATTTCAAGTGGAGTTTCATGTGTTTTGCACTGTGAAGAAGATTCCATCTAGTCACTCTGCCATAAAGCCCAGATTGATAGAGGGCTGCAGTGATGGTTGTCCTTCTGGAAGTCTGTCCAATCTCCACAATATCTCTGGGGCTCAGTCAAAGTGACCATCAGGTTTTTAGATACCTTCTCTTACTCATCAGGCCCATCTCCCCCAATTTCTCGGTTTGACTGGGTAACCAGCTCTTGGAAGAGTCCTGATTATGCCAAACTTCCCATTTATGGAGACCACTGTGCTCTTAGGAACCTTCAGTGCAGCAGAAATTTTATTGTAGCCTTTCCCAGATCTGTGCCTTGCAATAATCCTGTCTCTGAGCTCTGCAGGCAGCTCCTTTGACCTCATGGTTTTTGCTCTGCTGCAGTATGCATTTTCAGCTGTGAGGCCTTCCATGGAGAGGTGTGTGCCTTTCCAAATCATGTCCAATCGATATAATTTATCACAAGTGAACTCATACCAAGGTGTAGAAATGTGTCAACAACGATCAAGAGAAATGGCAAGCACTGGAGCTAAAGTTCAAGTGTTGTTACAAAGGGTCTGAATACATACCAATATGATATTTCAGTTGTTCCTTTTTAATAAATTTACAGACATTTCTGAAATTCTGTTTCCACTTTGTCATTGTGGGGTACTGAATGTAGATGAATGAGAAAAAAAATGAATTTCAACAACTGTAGAATCAGGCAGCAGCATAACAAAATTCCACAAAAGTGAAGGAGATCTAAATGAATCTAAATGAATCTAAATGAATGCATTGTGTATATACAGTACTGTGCAAAAGTCTTAGACCATTAGACAGCAATGGTATGTTGACCATACATGATTACATCCCAATCTCCTGATTATAATACAACTAAAAAGTGCACAATATTTGCATACAGAATTGAAAAAACAGGAAAATGCAAAAAAGACAGTTCCATAGGCTAAAATGGAAGTATTTTAGTATGACGCCCCCTTACATTTGAGCAACAGCAAACACTCAGCTCCTGTAAATCTAAGTAGAATGGAACCCTAAGCACTGTCATTACTAATGTTTCATGCCAAAATGACTGGTGTGCAAGGTTTGTGCAAGACACACTTGAGCATTACATTGCAGACAATATACATTGCATATTCATTGGAAGTTTGCTAAAAAGACCAACTTTCAATCACATCATTCCAGTCAAAATGTCAAAGATCACAGAATTTGAGACATAAAATCATGCTTTTGCATCAGCAGGGCAACTCTCAAAGGGAAATCAACAAACAAAATGTAGTATTCAACACCAAAAAGTAGTTATGGATGGTCATTAAAACTTTGCTAAAACAACAAAGCAGATGGTGGCCTATGATTTTTGCAAAGTACTGTCTATCTATGTGTACATATATAATAATATATAGCATATACTGATTTCTGAAAATTCTCATCATATATATAGAAACGTATAAAGTTACCTTGCTGTATTAAGCCTTTCCCAGTGTGGCTGACACTATCTTTCACCAAAGTTCCTGAAGGAACTTTTCTTGTTCTATCCAGAGATTAGACCCAGGGCCTTCTAAAAACATATAAAGCATTTAAAGAGTTCATATCATCAATGTCCTGACTACATTTAGATTCATCTGGGAAAAAGCCAGCCTGGTGATATTTCCTGGGAATATTTTGCTTCTGAGTCAAGAAAATTATGAAACGGGTTACCTGAGCTTGCCGAATCTAAGCAAAACACAGCTCTCGGTGATTTGCATTTTAAAATAACTCAGATGATAAGCAGATCTCACAAAATGTTGGTTCTGAACAAGCTAGCTATCAGATATAACAGCTCTATTCTCTTTCTCTCTGGTTCAGAGCAGGTACAGAGAGAATGCAAGTTGTGTGCGTTTTTATTTATTTTGATTCGAGGATCTGGGGACATGATACAGTTCAATGTCTCATGTGGTTTCCTCTTCCCCCTCCCTGACATAAATTCATGGAATCTTAATGATATCAGAGAGAACCGTATGAATAATAATAATTCATTGGCTCACTCACTATAAAAATGATAGGGGAACTCCTTCTGGAAAAGAAAGTGTTATTAACACAGCAAGCATTTGTAAACACAAGATGTTTGGATAAAAGAGGACACATAAAGCAGAGATCTGGCAGACTTCCTGGACATATCTTTTGCTGTGTCCCTGGTGGAGGATTCACTTGTCAAAATGTAAGCATCTATAACAATGCCTTTCACTTCTTCTAAACTAATCCCAGAATTTCCTAAATAGCTCTTGCGTTCCAGAGATTACCCTATCATGACCTGTTCCCCCAAATCCAGTTTTTCCACAATCCCCGGTCCAAGCTCTCTAACCACAGCAGCTTTCTTTGAGATATGATAATATCCATGCACACAAATGTTGTATATCACTTCTCTCCAGAGGTTTAAACAATTTTTGCACAGTACATGTGGTTATATGAATGTAGCCAAAAAGTTACTGTTTACTGTACCTGAGTCTCCCTTTGTTTTCCTTCATGAGCCAGAACAATCAAAATCAGGGCTTTTGTTCATGATGAAATGTTTTTTCAATCAGAAATAGATCCTAATGTTGGAACTTTCACAAAGTCAAAAACCATAAACTAATATGGAAGGGAACCGTAACTTAATCCTCCAAAAACATGCACAAAAGCTGTTCATGTAGCTAACCCTTAATGCATTCTGCCATCCTTTAATTCATGTATTCTATATAATCTAATTGACATGGTGAGGCTGTTAAAGAATGGCTTACTTCCATTCTTCTAAGTCCCTGAATTTTATTCAAAGGGGAAAAAAAACAACTATGTGCTTTCCATTTTAGCCATACTGTATGCCCAGACTAAGTATGTACTTGTTGTTGGGGGTGGCAAATCAATGTACTAAAAGTAAATAATAAAGTTGCTTTTAAGAACATTGTAACTGTTACCCATGTTCCATCTATTATAAGACATTGTACTTAACAGAAGCATAAAGTAAATTTTAATTTTATAGCAGAAATTAAATGAGAGGCATATAGTCCCAGGAATTGTCCTGGACCATCTTAGTAGCTTATCATACTACTGACCATGGTATCTTTCTGGACTATCTTGCAGGATTGGAACTTCAGTACCTATGGAGAGAGATCTTTAAGAGATTTGGAGTGCCACCAATATACCAATGAAACATGTTACTGTTCCTTATTACCTAATAAATATCCTTGAATATTGTTTAAGTATGGTAAGGGACTGGATGAGGAAGAGCAAGCTAAAATTACATAGAGATAGATAAATGACAGATAGATAGATAGATAGATAGATAGATAGATAGATAGATAGATAGA
>BLBF01000020.1:27211199-27236971 GCA_015471245.1 Laticauda colubrina | reverse complement strand
AGATAGATAGATAGATAGATAGATAGATAGATAGATAGATAGATAGATAGACCGGCAGGCAGGCAGGAAGGCAGGATGAGGAAGAGCAAATGAAGATTCAATGAGATTAAATGAGTCTGTGTTCCCCTTGGTTCCATAGTGTGAGAGGGCTCATAAATTTTCCACTGTAACTGGATTCATTGGTGATGTCTGTAATAATAACAATGGCCATTCCTGACCTGATTAGATTTTTCCATAGTTATTCACACCCTAGTTACATCCAATGATTATAGCAATATATTCAATCTGGGGTTACCCTTGAAAAAATAGAATATTAAATCATAATTTTGTAATTAGATTTAAATTATATTATAATAGTGAGTATAATGATGCAGTGGTTAAAGATACTGAGCTTGTCAGCTGGAAAGCTGAGAACCTGGATTCAAGACCTGGATATCATGTAATGGGATGAATTTGGGTTACTTGTCCCTGCTCTTACCCATCTAGTAATTTGAAAGCATGCAAATGCAAATAGATAAATAGGCACCACTTCGGTGGGAACATAATCGAATTCTGTGCACCTTGACATATAGTCATGCCAGCCACAGGATTATGGAAGTGTCTTCAGACGCTGGCTCCATCGGCTAAGAAATGGAGATGAGCATTACTCTCTAGAGTCTAGACAACTCTCTAAAGTTGTATAGAGTTGGACATGATTGGACAAGGGAAATCTTTACCTTTACCTTTTATTATAATATTGTAATTAGCTTGAAAGTGCAAATGCTGAACTGCTAAACATTACAAGGTTAAGAGGCATATGATTCCTGCAATGAAAGGCCATTAGTTGCATTCTAGAAACAAATTAAAATGTTGCCATTCACTTTTGAAGTCTTAAATGCTTGGACACAGAGGGATAATTTTTTCTATTCCGATCTAATTATGGAATTGACACAGAAGCCCCCTAAAAATGGTTTTTTGTTTTTTTACTCAGAAGCTCTTTATCTGGCCTTTCTGTGATGTTGAGAACCTGTGGGCATTCAAGAAACATGTCTTTCTCCAGGTGATTAATTTGCATTGAGTTTTGTTTATACATAATTTTAAACGGATAACTACCTTGACTACTTGGATTAAGCTGTACAATGGGATCCTAATAATATAATAAAAAAGAGAAAGTACTCGAAAAATGAAGAAGCAGGATGCACAAGGACATCTTTAGGGAAGGAGAGTGACATAACTGTATAATAGAGGTGGTATTCAGCAGATTCTGACCAGTTCTGGAGAACTGGTAGTGAAAATTTTGAGTAGTTTGGAGAACCTGTAGCGGAAATTTCAAATAGTTCAGAATACCACCTCTGACTGGCCCCATCCCCATCTATTCTCTGCCTCCCAAGTCCCAGCTGATTTCCTGGGTCTTCTTTTGTTGCCCTGCACAGAAGAAGGGAGCTGGAAAGCAGGTTAGTGGGGTGGGGAGAGAATTTTACAGTATCCTTCCCCTGCTATGCCCACCAAGCCACACCCCAGAACCGGTAGTAAAAAAAATTGAATTCCACCACTATGTATAATGGTTGTATAATAGTTGTGGATGTGATGCTACCTTTATTTTTATTTTTTTGAGCCACTCTCTTTGGGCCTTCCCTATAGTAACCACTGAGGGACTTTCAGGTGGGAACACTGTATGAAATGAAAGGATTTCTTCCTCATACCTGATTGCTACAAATCAGTCTTATGTTCACAACAGAAGACAAGTAGTCTTTGATTTACTACCATTCATTTAGTGATCATTTGAAGTTACAACAACCCTGAAAATAGTGACATTTTTCACACTTACCACCGTGGCATCACCATGGTCACATGATCCAAATTCAGGCATGTGGCAACTGGCATATATTTATGACAGTTGTATTGGTCCAGGGTCATGTGACCATCATTTGTAACCTTCCCAGATGGCTTCCAACAAGCAAAGTCAATGTGTTGTGGTTAGCTGGTAGCAGGTGCAGACAGCTGAGGAAACCAAGGACTCAAATGAGGGGCCAGGACCATTAGGGAGTAGACTGCTGGCTTCAGAGATTGTGGGGGTTGGCAGAAGCGATGAGGAGGTTCCCGAGGAACCTGTGCCATGTGCACATACGCACAGGATTGCTCACAGGAAAGAGCAGCTACAACAGCATGGGCGTCTTGGGAGTAAGGTTGCAAGGTAATAGCCCCTCCTTGAAGAAGATAAAAGACAGCTGTTCAGCAAATGTTCTTTGTAGGAAACAAAGAAACTCAGCCTCATGGACATTATAGTTTTGAAACTCAGCCTCATGGACATTATAGTTGGTGTTTGAAGACTCTTGTGTTGTAAACTATTTCTTATCTGTTGTTTTTTGTTGGAGCTAATTAGTTGGAAGCAGCCTTTTATCAGTGAAGAAACAGAATTCATAGATGAAACATTAAAAGGTTGTGCTGTTGCCTTTGTCTTGTGTTTGCTCTCTTGGAGATAGGTTTGGGTCTGAACACAATGAGAGAAGGCAGGTTTGCTTAATGACCCCATGATTCACTTAATAATTGCAGTAATTCGCTTAACAAACTGTGGCAAAAAAGGGATTGTAGAGCGAGGTGCAATTTTGAACTCAATTGTGGCCATCAGTTGAGAACTACAGTTGGAGTCGAGAATAGCTTTAGGAAGAGGGTTTTTTTCATTGAGCCAGGGCTATCAGTAAAACATGTTTTTTTTATTATTTTGCATTTGTAAGCCATTCAGAGTCTATGTGAACAGGCAACTATAATACATTTAAATTAGTAAATGTAAGAGTAACATTGTGTGCCTGCTTAATCTTATGATCAACTGCCTTTCATGGGTTTCTGATAGATAAAAAGTTAAGCCAGATATTGACAAGCAAGATGAAAAATAGAAATGAGTTTTTTATAGCCAGAAGGCAATTTCTGGAATTGTACTGATTTTGCTTGTCTATAACCACAGAACCATCTGCCATAAAACAGTAATCTATAGATCTATTGGTCTTGCTTTCTTACTTTGGGAAATGGGGGTTTGATTGTGGGGGAGAGATGGACAGGGGGTTGGAATTGAGAACATAACAGGCAACCCCAGGAGCAGTTGGCAAAAGGACAAAAAAAAACTAGTTTGAATTATGTCTCATTGAACTGATGCTGCTTGTTACCACAGCATCTTTCCTTACTTTAAAAAGAAAGCAAATATTTTTGAAATCAAGTGCTGGCTGAGCATGTTCAAATGCTCACTTTATTATCTTTACCTTTTAAAATATATTGTTGCTTTCAAAAAGATAATGTGAATTAATCCCCAACAAGTAAACAAAGGAAGACGCATGAGATCATTCAGTGCAGAGTTTCAAATCACCATAGCCATATATTCCATTTCTCTGACTTCTGCAAGGGGTCTTAAATGAACTGCAAGCAACTAGCAGTGACTATTTTGCCTTCAGATCTAAATCAAAATTACAGTCAGGTCTGAATTCCTAGGCTGATTTCCTGCAAAGCTGCAGGTAAATATCTAGCTTGAGAAAAAGCATTGTGCTGTGTAGAAACAAACAAACAAATATTGTGTACCAGTTATTGCAGATGCTCAAGAATTTTTGGGTTCAAAGGTTTCAACCTTAAAACCTTGAAATTTCAGATTTATATCTAGCTGTATGGAAATCATATTGATAGTGTGTATTAGTTGACCCATTGCCAAGCCATATGAAACAAGAGATCTTGTCTTCTAAGTTAGGCCTTTTTCCTACATAAATTTTTCATAGTACAGGTAGTCCTCAACTTACAATTTAGTGACCATTCAAAGTTACAACAACACTGGAGGAAAACAGGACTTATGAGCATTTTTCACATTTACAACCTTTGCAGCATCCCCAAGGACACATGATCAAAATTTCAGAATTTAGCAACTGTCTCATCTTTATAATGGTTGCCGGGGTCTTGCGTTCATGCTTTGCGACTTTCTGGCCAGCAAAATTAAAGAGAAAGCCAGCTTTGCTGAACAACCATGTTAGTAATTGTATAACTGCAGGGATTCATTTAACAAGTGTGGCAAGAAAAATGGTAAAATGCGGCAAAATTCAGTCAACAACCATCTTGCTTAGCAACATAAATTTGGGGCTCAGCTATGGTTATAAGTCCAGGATTATCTGTAGAGAAGGCTCCATCTAATTGCTTTAAAGTTAATTTGTTTTTGTTGACTTTCAATGAAAAGGCTTTTATTAGATATGTTACTATTACTTTGGTTTTCTGGTTCTAAACTATTTTAAATTATTTGTTTCAAAATAGATTTAAATCTAGTATGACATTTTCTGTTAAGTTTATCCATCTGTTTTATTGATTGTTATGTAAGTATAATTCATATTTTCCTCTTCCTGACTAAATTCCTTGGGTCTTTTAATTGCTCGAATGCGCCTGAGCTGTTTCAATTATTTGGCTTGGGGTGTTTATCAGTGCTACGTTGTTATCTTTGTATGGTATAATTTCCATGGTTGGGAAGTACACTATTTTAGTAAGCATATTGTTTTATGAAGAAACCTAGTTTCATATGAAATTTCTTATTTCCTCTTCTTTTGTTTCTTTTATTCAGAACAGTTTCACTTTTTAATATCTAAACTTCATCATCTGTATTCACAGATGTTCTTTCTGTTTTCACCTTGTCCAAAGGTATCTGGGGAGCTGAATTATATGGATATTGTCTGGAAATGATAAAGCATTTGTTCTTTTTCACCAAAAAGTGTGTTAACCTTTTTCTTCCTGGAACAAGATATTTTCAAAATAGAAAACTTTTTTTAAAAAAAGTTATTAACATTATGGTGATAACATCTGTGCAACACCCACAGAGTTACACAAAAATGAAACAGATTTGACTTCTCAAGATAGCTGCATTGCACCCACCGAAAGTCTTAAGGATATCCAAGGAAAACTTTGGAGTGTTTCTCCTTGCAAAGTTTCAAGTCTGATCTAAATAAGCTCAGCAAGTTTAGATCACTGGGTTCAGGCTAATTAATGCCAAACCATTGTTCATAATGTAAGCAGTTTGAGAGGCTGTTGTCAAAAGTTACAAGCACAGAATCTATTTGGTACTTTAGCTCAGCAATCTGAGAATCCCTAGTTATACTCCTGGCTCCCCCAATGGAAATTTCTTTTTAATGACTATATAGATATATTTGGCATTAAATGAGCAGTAGCTAGCAAATCATAGGACAAGCCATGAATGAGATTTTTGTATTGGTCATGAATTTAAGCTTTAACTTTGAGACTTTACCCAGTCTAGATAAAGCAGAATAATTTTCATGATTTTTTTTAATTATGCAGCTGTTTTAACCATTTAGTTGTGTCCAATTCTTGGCAATTTTATAGGCAAATGCTCTCCATGCTACATGCATAGCTCCATGCATAGCTTCTTTCAATTGTTGGATGTTCATATTTGTATCACATTTGATGTTATCAAGCCAGCATGTTCTTTCCTTGCCCCTTCTTCTTGTTCCACTAGCCCAGTAGTGGGATTCAAATTTTTTTACTACCAGTTTTGTGGGTGTGGCTTGGTGGTCATAGCCTGGCTTGATGAGCATGGCAGGGGAAGGATACTATAAAATCTCCATTCCTACCGCACTCCAGGGGAAGGATACTGTAAAATCTCTATTCCTTCCCCATCCCACTAACCTGCTTTCCAGCTCCATTGTCCAGGGCAATCAAAGAAGACCCAGCCGATTAGCTGGGATTCAGGAGGCAGAGAATAGTTGTGGGTAGGACCAGTCAGAGATGGTATTCTGAACTACTCAAAATTTCCGCTACCTGTTCTCCAGAACTGGTCAGAACCTGCTGAATACCACCTCTGCACTAGCCATTCCTAGATCATTGCTTTCTCCAATGAATTTACACCCATGACATGGCTAAAGTAAATCAAATGTAGACTTATGATTTCAGACTCTAGTGATGTATCTGGTTTGTGTGATTTAATACCATTCTGTTCATTATTCTGGTTGTCCATGGTCCTTTCTATTATATAGTATTGCATTATGTACACTATATATTGCCCAATATAGTTTAATATTGTGCCACAAATTGTCTCCTGGATGTCTATATACAAAAACTCCAAAAAGAGGCTTCTTCTATTTTTCTATTTCATAGCCCAGCAGCTTTTCTGAGGTTAAGTGAGCAGAGGATGATGTTCAGCCACCTTTCACCATGTTACATTACATGTTTCATAATTCTGGAATCTTCCTGGCTTCTCCCCATCTCTAACTTATATATATATTATATATCTTCAAATTCAGAGGGAGGGGAAATGTTAGATTCGTGGGTTCCTCAATACTATTTGAACTGATCATTTTCTTGAAGAAAATTCATTTCCAAATGAGGTAACATCGTCAAAGGTACAAACTGCCTTGATTTGCATTTCTTGGTGAGGACTTTCAATTCTTTTCTCCCCATCCCTACCATGATGAATCTGAGATCACTGCCAAAATTTGTGAGAAACAATAAGTGTGCTCAGAAGGGCCGAGGAGCAGAGTTTCAATCCAATTCTGCAATTCTATCTCCAGAGGAAATGTATTTCTCCAAGCTCATCTAACCTTTGTGCAAGAATGGGAAACTTTCCCATTTCATGAAGAGGGATCTGCTCTTTTGTGTGCCAGCTGTGTTTTGTGTCTGCAAGTGAACTTTGAGAGCAGAAAAGTTGTCTGTCTCTCCACCAGAGAGTTTAAGGTAGCATATCTGTTACGTTTCCAATTATTTTGTGAACTAGCTTTCCTGAGAAAGACATCATATCCAGAAGAAAAGCATTGGATGAGAGAAAGAGCAAGACTGTATTATTTGGCATGCTCTCACCAACAGAGTGTTCAGGCTCAGGGCTAGTAAGGGCACCTTTCTGTTTTTTCCTCTCTCATAAAGAGAGCTTGGTGCCTAAATTCAGCCCAAGCTGTGTTTTCTGGACTGGTTTGGACTTAAATTCCATCATTCACCATCCTGCATGGCCTTTTGTCCACATCATCAGGGGATAGTGAGAGCTGCCATGTAATACTACAGTTCGGCTTCAGTCTCATCCTAATTTAAATGCAAGCCATTTTTACTCCAGCTTGATAATGTTGTACTGTACAGTTCACAGCACTGAAACTCCAATGTTGAAAAATCTTGACCCTGCTCACCCGTCATTAAGAGCAGCGAAGATCACAGCTCCTTTTCCATAAGTTTATTTTACCTTTCTCCAGTCTCATGCAGCACCGCACACACACACACACACACACACACACATACACACACACACACACACACACCTTGCTGTATGAGGTTAACAGTGGACTCGTGTGGGATCCTTCCCTTTTCAAAAACTCTGTAATCAGGAAGAGGGGAGACATGGAACCTGATATTAGATGAAGTTTTGAACTGTGCTGTGGATGTGACCAACAGGGCTGTGCTGCAATTTTAATCTTGGATGAGGAAAGACCTTTGCCATCCTCAAATCTCCTTCTGGTCCCTGTTGCCTTTGCATCAGTTAATGTTTGAGCTTCCTAGTTAGGCTAATTGTGGCATGCGAGCGGCAGGCTGCACAGATGTCAGATGTCATGCTCTATCTGATGAAGAGGTCCATGCCTCAGGCTGTTTATATATGACCTACAGGATTTCCTGAGTGCATGATGAAATAATTAGGGGGCCCTCATGCAAGGAATATTGTTGGCAATCGATTTTAAAGGCATCCCATTTTGTTTTTGTTTTTTGTTTTGCTTTGCTTTGTTTTTCAAATCTTAGGCATTTTCCTTATCGGGCACATAATCTTCCAAGGCTTCTTATGTTCGTCCTACTTGTTTGGATTACTTTTAAAGCATACATGGAGATGCTGAGGAAAGGTTTCATAAAGCTTAGCGAGCTCTTTTCCTCATTCTCGCATTACACAGTCAGGTTAATGGCATAAGCAAATGGGGGAAGAAAGGGAATTATGGTGTGGGAGAGGGTTATGTATATGGATTATTTTCTCTTATATAAAATATGTTTTTTTTTCTAATTTGAATAGATTGTGTATTAAATGGCAAACTTTTATTTTTGGTGGTTGCTTGGTAGTTAAGACAGCAATCTTAATACTTTTCTAAAAGTAAGTCGAATAAAACAGTAAGATTTTCATCTGAGAATATATGAGATTGTGTTGCAATGCTGGACGACTATAGCTTTCAGGCATCCCATTAGACTCACTGGGATTTACTTCAAAGTAGGCATGTACAATATCACTCTAAAAGAGGTATTAACGTAGGGTTTTTTTTAATGCTTATGGAATATATTGTAGGTAGGAAAAGAGCAGGCAGGGCTGAGGGGCAGAGGTAAATGAATGGTTAGCTTAGATTTAAACAGTCTGACTCCAATCCCTCTTGAATTCCATTGACCCTTATTTACCACCAATTTAGCATTGCAATTTAGTTGACTATATGCTTGTGTTTAGGCTTGAATAAATTTGCAATTTAATGGATTCTTTGTGCCTGACAATATGGACCAACCTCTTTGAACATTTTCATCATGTATATACTTTTTTTAAAGGGAATTATTGGGCCCAATGCTATCCAAAAAAAAAGCTGTGACTTTATGACAATATAATTATTATATCATAGATATGAGACAAGATTCAACTAGCAGTTCATCTAAAGTCTTTGAGTTCATGGTGAGAGAATATTCAGACCACACAGTTTCAAATTTAGTGATACTGTGTTAATTTGCTGGTCAGAACTGACATTAGCTACTTCATGTGAAGGATACCCATGGCTAGTTGAATCTTCCTTCAGTGCTGCTGGCAGATTTGAGTTAATAAGCTATATCAGAGGCGCATGATGGCCATCAGGAGAGGAGTGACAGGGAGACAAATAGAAAGATGCATTACAACATCATGACACAAATTCTATCTCCTTTGTACTTATGTCATTGGTATATGTAGGTACATTACAGTATCATGTCATCTTTCATTATTTTGATGAAATCACTGCTTGCTCTGGATGCCTCTGAGATCAGAAGAGGCCATCTGATACAGAAACATCTCCTTCAAGATTAGGCTGCTAGTTTTCAGGATATGCTATTTTGAGTCAGTTATAAGTGACCTTGGGTCAGTTATTGAAATATAATATCATTTACAGAAGAATTAAATGTTGCATCAGGTCCTGTGAACAGAAGGTTAATGACAATCCATTGTGTAAGTGATTTTTAACCTAGTGTGAATCCAACATTTGAGTTCTTTCGGCTACATCAAGCAATGGTACAGTTAGAGCAACAAATTTTACTAATCATATTTTTCTCCTAGTTTGACTATTAACTGTTGTATCTCATGATTATTATCTATTTAACGACTGGTATTAAAACAAAATATTGCACTTTTCTTCATTTAATAGCCTGCTATATATAGGATTAAACCAGTGGTAGGATTCAATTTTTTTTTACTATCAGTTCTGTGGGTATGGCTTGGTGGACGTGGCAGGGGAAGGATACTGTAAAATCTCCAGTCAGAGGTGGCATTTGCCAATTCTCTGAAGTATTCAAAATTTCCTCTACCAGTTATCCAGAACTGATCAGAACCTGCTGAATACCAACACGGGATTAAACACATGCTTTCTGAGTTGTCTTGGTACTTGGTTGCAACACAAAATTGATTTCTTTTTTTGGTGCTATCCTTCATAGAGCCCAAAAACATGATTTTGAAATCCATATGTGCCTGAAAATAAATCAAATAAAGAAATTCAGAAGAATTCAGTTAACATATGTGTTAACTGAATTTCCCATATAGAAAATTTAAAGCAGAAAAGTATTGGCTAAATGCCAGATAGTTACGAGCCAAACCTCTAAATGACAAGCAGCTTCAAGCCAAACTATTTCAAGCCAAGTATTGTCATGATTTCTTCAGAATGGTTTACCTTTCCCTGGCAGTAAAGTGATGATAGCTGAGCTCAAAGTATTTCATGGAAACCCTGAAGTAATACACTATGCAATTGGGAATCTCTTCACCTTCTTTATTATCTAGCTTCATCCTTTAAAAATGACTGCATTCACATTCCTTATCTTTCCCAGCATTGCTTTATTTCTTTCCCACCAAGTGTCCAGCTTTAGCTGACATCATTAAAAAAAAATTAAAAAGAGTAAGAAATATTTGGAAAGCAGTGTAGCTTACCTTCAGAATGATCTTTCCCTATTCTGACCTTCTTGCATCAGAATAGGTTAAATCTATCCTGGTAAACATACATTTCTGGAGGTATTTCTGCTGAAAGTTTTAATGTCCATTAAGCACCATTCATCATTTCACCTAAAGCCAAATAAACTCTGCTTAATGTTAGCTGTGGCATATTTTTTAAAAAGCTTAGAACTGTGGAAACTTAACCAAGATTTCTGTCAATATCATTTGAATTTATCCAATTAAAATACCAGAAAAATGCATAAGGAAACTAGATATCATGAACACCAGATTAATATATAAGATAAAGGTAAAACTTCCCCCACACATGTGTGCTAGTTGCTTCCAGCTCTAGGGAGTGGTGGTCTTCTCCATTTCTAAGCAGAAGAGCCAGCGCTGTCCAAAGACATCTCCGTAGTCATGTGGCCAGCTAGACTAAATGTCAAAGGTGCATGGAGCGCTGTTACCTTCCCAATAAAGTGGTCCCTATTTTTCTACTTGCATTTTTACATGCTTTCATACTGCAAGGTTGACAAAAGCTGGGACAAGTAACAGGAGCTCACTCCATTACGCAGCACTAGGGATTCAAACTGCTGAACTGCTGATTGACAAGCTCAGAGTCTTAAAGGCCCTGTCACACTGCCCAACGGATGCAAAACATTTGTAAAAAGGACACAGCGGACGAGAAAAATGTTCCATCCGTTGTTATCCGCTCTCAAAAGGGGCGAAAATTTGCATAACCAGAGTGGATAACACGGAAAGGAACGGATGGGGGGAGGATGCAGGGCGGATGGAAAATGGATGCAGAGCGGAAGCCTAGTGGATGGAAGCGGATGGGAGTGGATGGCACATCCGCTAGGCTTCCGGGGGACCTCAGTAAAGTGGACGTGGAACGGATACAGCGGATGAAGAACAGACGCCGAGCGGATGAAGCGGATGCACAGCGGATGCACAACGGATGAAGCAGATGCAGAGCGGAAGCCTAGCGGATGCCTGGCGTTAATTGCACATGCGGGAGGGATTTATTGCATCAGCCCCGCAGATATAAAGGGAAGCAGCTTGGAAGCAGGTCACCATTCAGAGGAAAGACCTGCTGCCAGACCCATAGAGTGCCTTGTCTGCCTGCCTTGCTGCCTGCCATCCTGCCAGCCTTGCTGCCTGCCTTGCTGCCTGCCTTGCTGCCTGCCATCCTGCCAGCCCTGATACCTGCCTCCCTGCCAGCCTTGCTGCCTGCCAGCCTTGCTGCCTACCTGCCTGCCAGCCTTGCTGCCTGCCAGCCTTGCTGCCTGCCTGCCTGCCTGCCAGCCTTCCTGCCAGCCAGAAACCCCACAAACATGGGGAAAAAGAGGAAGCCTCAGCCATCTGCTGCCAGCCCTGGCAAGAGGGACAGAGCCATCCTCCCGCCCCCTGGCCCTCACTCTGCTTCTGCTGGGGCTTCTGCAGCACGGGCTCGCTCTTCTGCGGCTGGGGCTTCTGCTGCTTCTGCTTCTGGAGGAGCTGATGATGATGCTTCTGGCGGTGGTGGTTCTGCTTGTGCTTACTCTGCTGAGGCTGCTCCTGGAGGTGGTGCTTCTGCTGGTGCTTACTCTGCTGAGGCTGCTTCTGGCAGTGGTGCTTCTGCTGGTGCTTACTCTGCTGAGGCTGCTCCTGGAGGTGGTGCTTCTGCTGGTGCTTACTCTGCTGAAGCTGCTCCTCGTCCTGCTGGTCCTGCTCGTCCTGCTCCTGCTCCTGGACTTGCTTGTCCTGCTCGTCCTGCTCGTGCTCCTGGTCTTGCTTGTCCTGCTCGTCCTGCTTGTCCTGCTCGTCCTGCTCATCCTGCTCGTGCTCCTGGTCCTGCTCGTGCTCCTGGTCCTGCTCGTGCTCCTGGTCCTGCTCGTGCTGCTGCTGCTGCTGCTGCTGCTGCTGATGATGATGATGATGATGATCCTGCTGGTGCTTCTGCTGCTGCTGCTGCTGCTGCTGATTATGATCCTGCTGGTGATGCTGCTGCTGCTGATGATGATGATGATGATGATGATGATCCTGCTGCTGCTGCTGCTGATGCTGCTGGTGTGGAGGACCAGCCCCTACAAACTGGAAGCCCCTCTGATGAGGGCCCATCTGGTCCTGGCAAAGAGAGGAAGAGGCATATGCGGGAACGGGAGAGGAGGCAATACTCCATTGAGGAGGAACACGAGGAAGAGGTGCTGGAGTGGCTGAGAGAGAATGACTATCTGTGGCAGAAGGGACACCGGCTGTACAGGGACACCAAAAGGAAGCAGGATGCTTGGAGAGAGAAGGCAGAGAGTCTGGGCTACATATCGGAGGTGCTCCTCGGCTGGTGGAAACATATGCACACCTGGTATGGAAAGCTGCACCTCAAGAAATCTGGCCAGGCCACGGTTAAGCTGACGGACAGAGAGACCTATGTCATGGCCAGGTGCAGTTTCCTGGAGGGTGAGATCCGCCACCGAGAAGCAGCAGCAGCAGCCCCTCTCACAACCCTCTCTCTCCGGCAGCCTGCTGAGAGCCAGTCCTCTTCCGGCCGAGAGTCAGTTCCTGTCTCCAGGCAGGTTTCTGTGGAGCGTGCCACAGCGGACAACCCGTGGACAGGTGTTTTAACCATGGTGGAGCACGTGGAGGACTCCCTGGTGCAGTGGGAGAAAGGAGATGGCACTTCCACCACAGCCCTACCCGCATCCACCCACAGCTCCACTTCCACAGAAAGGCAGAGAGCCAAACAGGAGGGGCAGAGCCACACTGTCCTGCTGGAGATCAGGGACACCATCCAGAGCAGCATAGATCTCCTCTCTCAGCTGGTCCACACCGGCTCCTCATCCTCCAACCACAAGCCCTTCCTCACCTATGTCAACCAGATCCTCACGGACATGGCGGAACCCCAGTACCAGGTGGTGAAGGACCGGATCACTGAGCTGCTTCACAACCCTCCAGATCCAGAGGAACCTGCTCCCACCCAGTCCAGGTCTGCTTCTCCACCCCAGGTGATGTCCCTCCCATTCCAAGGCTTCCCACAGGCCCTCACCTACCAGGGCTACGGCTACCAGGAGGTCCAGCAGCACAGGCAGCAGTCCTTCCCAGTCCAGGCACAGAGTCATTGGACCGTTGGCACCATTGCCACCGGTTCCACCGATGCCACCGATGCCACCCATGCCAATGATCCCACCGACGACAGCGATGCCACCCACGCCACCGATGCCACCCACACCAGTCCTCACCCAGCTGCAGACCAGACAGCCCCACTACACTGCTCCTTCCTCCACCCCACAGCCAAGCCCGACCTCAGTACATCTGTCCTCGGTACTGGGGCTGACACCACATGGCATGGAGGAAGGAGCAGTGTAGTGGGCTGAGCCAGCTGTCTGAGAGCTTCCTCAACACACTGTCACCTGTTGTCCTCTTGGGGCCAGGCCAACACACTGTCACCTGTTGTCCTCTTGGGGCCACTCCAGTGGCGCTTCAGACCAGCACTCCAGCAGCAGCCACCTCCACAGCACCTGGACCCTTTACCCCTGAGACTGGGCACACCTCCGAGTGACCAAGAGGAGTGCCAGAGACTGGGTGGCTACCTGTAGTCTTCATTTGGACACTTGACTTGGGTCATTTTTCTTTTACCGCTTGTGATTAATAAAGTTTATCTTTGCTTCACACACTTGCTTCATTTATTTATGCCAATAAAGTCTTGGTGGAAACTTTTAGAAATGGTTTAAGCCTTTGCATGCTTGTGGGATGGGTAAGGATAGCAGTGGGATGGTCAGGGATACCTTTGGGATGGGTAAGGATAGCAGTGGGATGGTCAGGGATACCTTTGGGATGGTCAGGGATATCTTTGGGATGGGTAAGGATAGCAGTGGGATAACTTTGGGATGGGTAAGGATTGCAGTGGGATGGTCAGAGATACCTTTGGGATGGGTAATAGCTGTGGGATGGTCAGGGATACCTGTGGAATGGGTAATAACTGTGGGATAGATAAACCTCCAGTGCAAGCATAGTGGGACTGTATGGTCTACCCTCCCAGGTGCCACACCTATGGCCCTTTATTATCAATAACAATTTAATCATTCATCCACACATGTCAACATAAACACAACTCTTTATTAAATGCCCTGTTCATTGTTGGCCCTCCCAACATACATGGCCCAATCTCATCAGTGTGATGAGACAGGCTGAAGGAAGCATCCATTAATCATCTATCATCCTGTCTTGCACTCCACTGCTCCAGCTGGGGAGTTGCACCAGTGTTTCAGGAGGTTGCGCTGCTTTTTCCCTTCATGTGAGGCTCTGTTGGGGCCTTGCACTTCCTCAGTGTCTATCAGGTTTCCCCCTTGCCTCCATTCCCCAGGCTCCATGTCCCCATTGCCTTGCTGGAGGTCCACAAGCCTGTTCTGCAAGACTGGGTAGCGGGTGCTCATGAGATTGTGCAGGATGCAGCAAGCTTCCATGATCCTCCTCACGGTCTCTGGGCGATGCTGCATGGTGGTGAGAAGTACCTGGAACCTGTTGACTAGGATGCCAAAGGCGTTCTCCACCACCCGCCTTGCCCTGGACAGCCTATAGTTGAAGATCCTCTCTTCACGGGTGAGGAGTCTGGAAGTGTAGGGCTTCATGAGGTAGGTTCTGAGGGAGAAGGCATCATCCCCCACGATGAAGTAGGGCACATCTTGCGTGTTGTTGGGCAGGGGGTCTGGATCTGGGAAGTCCATGATGAGGTTGCGTTCCAGCCCCTCCTTGAGGTCACTGGCATATACCTGGGCATCTGAATATGAGCCGTTGCCTGAAGCATCGATGTACATGAACTTGTAGTCAGCATCAACCACGGCGAAGAGGACGATGCTGAAGAAGCCTTTGTAGTTGAAATAAGTGTACCCCGACTTGGCTGGCGCTTTGCAGGCCACGTGCTTCCCATCTATGGCTCCAATGGTGTGGGGGAAGTTCCACTTCTGATACCACTGCTCTGCAACTTTCTTCCATCCTTCTTCAGTGGAGGGGCACTGGAGGAGCTCCTCCACGTAATCTTCGATGATGGCCTGTACCACTTCTCTGACCACAATGCTGATGGTGTTGTGTGGCACCCTCCAGCCATACTGCATGCTCCTGTAGGTGGTCCCTGAGGCCAGGTGGCGCAGAGTGAGTGCCACCTTGAGCCCAGGGTCCAGGCTGGGCTGGAAGTTGGTGCTCTGCTTGGTCAACCTGGTTGTCAGCCGCTGCACAACTTCGTCAAACCTGGCTGGAGGCATCCTCATGAAGTTCTGGAATGCATGAGTGTCTTCATTTCTGAGCTCCACCATCAGCTTGTTGTACAGTCCATACTCTGCTCTTCTCCCGATCCATCTTCGGACCCAGATGCTTCTTGGCCGCCTCTTTTTCTTCCCGTAGTAGAGTTCACAGAGCCTGTAGATGGCTTCGCACTGTTGCAGAAGGATGGTGGCTACCAAAAGGAGTTTGTTATGATCCATGGTGGACATGACTGGATGCTGTGGAAGAGGAAGAGTCAGATGAAGGCTGCAGAGGTTTGCACAGCAGGGCTGCTGGTCTGAAAGTGAGATGCAGGTGAGTTGCTCCCCCTTTTTATAGGCAGTATAGGTTTTCCCCTATGTGTCCTTTTGCATCTTCTAGGCATCCTCTAGACATCCTTAATATCCGAGATAGGTCCCCTCTGCGAACGTTTTTTCCGTTTAAAATGCTTTGTTTGCAAGCTGCATCCGCTTTCATCCTTTTTCCGTCCATGCTACTAAAGCTGCGCATCCGTTCCGCGTCCGTTCCGCTTCCTCCCTGCGTCCGACCGGATGCAAGTTGCGTGGATACGCAGCAGATGCCTAACGGATATAGAGGATGCGTAACGGATGCAGAATGGATGTCCCCCGTATGCCTAGTGGATACAGAACAGACGCATTGGATACATTTTCTGCTCAAAAGTTTTGAGCAGCTCAAAACCCTCTGAGCGGATGAAACGTCAATAGATGGATGCTGGACGGATAGAGAGGAAGCAAAATGGAGGCAGTGAGTACAGAACGGAAGCATCGCGTTAACCAACGGATGGCATGTGTTTTTCTCCGTTTTACATCCTCTTTCCATCCGTTGGTGCAGTGTGACAGGGGCTTTAACTACTGAGCCACCATGTCCCTATCATATATAGTACAATGTCATATATAATGCAATGTATATTAGGAGTATGGGAGTTAGGCTGCATAAATCTGTATGACACTAGTTAGAAAAAAAGAAATAAAGAAACCCCTAACTTTTAGTTGTTGTCTAATAGTTACTAGACAACCTGTGCCCTTTTACAGATATTTCCTAATCTAATACAATGAGCATGTGCATACAATCAGTGAGAAAGGTAGCAACTTCTGACTTTCTGTGTTCTTCCCCATTGAGTTTCCTTGGGGAAGGCTGACAGGGAACATCTGAAATATGAGTCCCCAAGAGGTGCTCTAAGTTTCACTGGTGGCACCATATTTCAGGGAGACAGCATCAAGATGCACAACAGGTACCAGGTGGGTCAGGAAAAGCACATGGGGAAGTGACACAAGTCAGGGAGGGAATGGGAGAGTGCTGCAGGATCAGGGGAGGTAAGCAAGGATCAGCATGGAGTGTCCTAGGGGAGGCATGGGGCACGAAAGTTACCCAGAGATGTCTTGCTCTGTTCCCTCCTTCTATCTTTTTCTCCCTTCCCTTCTCTTTCCAGCTGGCCAGTATATAGCTGCTGATGAGTGTGGCACGGAGTGACAGATTTCAAGAATGGCTGGGAAACTCTCACAGAATGTTGAAAATAAAGATCATGTGATTGCAGTAGCCAGTAGCACTAAAGCAGCCACAACTTTACCAAATTTCATTCTTCCAGGAGTCATGAGTCCCGGATTCTAGACACATTCCTCGGTGGCGCAGTGGTTAGAGTACAGTACTGCAAGCTACTCTTACTGCAATTTGGCAGACTGAATCCCACCAGGCTCAAGGTTGACTCAGCCTTCCATCCTTCCAAGATGGGTAAAATGAGGACCCAAATTGTTGGGGGCAATATGCTGACTCTGTAAACTGCTTTGAGAGGGCTCTAAAGCACTATAAAGCAGTATATAAGTCTAAGTGCTATTGCTATTTTAGACTGTAGTTCAAAAATTGTTGCCTTATCCAGTCATAATAAAAGGTCATGACAATGAGGGTTTTAGTATACAGATTCATATTTTATTTCAGCCTACATCAATTATCTTAGCTACTATAACTCCTAAACAGAGCTGCAAGCAGAAGACCAAAGGCATCATTCAATCCTGATTGCTCCTAATGATCTCCAAAATATAAAAATAATTTCAACATGAGAATGGCATAAAGTATTACATATATAAATGCAGAACATCAAGTTAGTTAATTTTTAATTACATGTACAAGAAAATGAAATGAAATCAGATTTAGTTTTAGTGCTAATGCTTTCTAATGTGCAGATCCCCAAAAGCACTCAGATGTGCCTTCAACTGGGCATCTTAAAATTCATTTAACATTGTTAGGCCAATTTCTATATACTTTGTACAAAAAGCTATTACTTTCTTCTATTCCCTAGGATTATTTGCAGGAATGTATCATTCCAAAGGCCGTCATAAAAATGACTGCATCAAATTATAATCACTAAAAATGTAGGAACACCAAAGTGATTGAATGATATTATGGACAAAAACTGATCTGCCGTACAATGTTCTGACATCTATCTTAAAGATTGAAAAAGCAGATGAGTCCAATCCTCAGAATGTTAGTTGAACTACAAAATCATTTTCTACTTAATAACAAAAGCACTTAGATTTATATTTTGCTTCACAGTGCCTTACAACTCTCTCTAAGCAGTTTACAGGATCAGCATATTGCCCCCCAAAACTGGGTCCTCATTTTACTGAAATCAGAAGATGTCAGGCTGAGTCAACCTTGAGCTGGTGAGACTCGAACTGTCAAACTGCTGGCAGCTGGCAGTCAGTAGACTTAGCTGTAGTATTGCATTCTAACCACTACACCACCACAACTCACTAGAATCTGGCAGGTGGTCAATGGACTTTGTTTTCTTTTTAATCTTTCATAAACTTTCCATACACTACTACTTATTAGTAAGGACTATATTATATTTTCCAATTCCTCCACTGACCAATTATCTAAGGGATAGGACAGAAAGTCCATTTGCTTTAACTTTCTTAAGAATGCCACTAAAGAGTTAATGAAGCAAAAGTACATTACATAGCACATTTCATGTATGGCAAAGCTGCAATAATCTTGGAGCCAGTAATATTTCCCTTTAGCAGGACAAACAAATCAGTTATCCCAATGCACCATTTTTTGGGTTATAAGTAGTCCTTTATTAAGAATAGTAATTGGGACCAGAATTGCCATGACTAAGCAATGCAGTCATATTTACAAAGATCACATTTATATTTGATTTGATTTGTCAATCGTTTACAAGATACAGGTATAGGAATAAGTACAGTTTTGAATATATGAGATAGATACTTATAAGAAAAATAAAAAAACAATAGGACAGGGATGGTAGGCACGATTTGTGCGCTTATGCACGCCCCCTACAGGCTTCTTAGGAAGGGGGTGAGGTCAATAGTAGACAGTCTAAGATTAAAGTTTTTGGGGTTTGGGGAAGAAACCACGGAGTCAGGTAGAGTATTCCAAACATTGACCACTCTATTGCTGAAGTCGTATTTTCTGCAGTCAAGTTTGGTGCAGTTAACCTTGAGTTTGCATCTATTGTGTTCTCTTGTATTGTTATGACTGAAGCTGAAATATTCATTTGCAGGAAGGACATTGCAATGTATGATCAGACCGGAGGTGGCGTAGTTCTAGGTTTTCTCGGTCTCAAGTTTCAAGTCTGGTGGCATAAGGTATTCTGCAATGAGTAGACGAGCGGAGAACTTCCAGTTGCCATCATTAACTGAATCCCACAATGTTGTTGAGTGTGATGTCATGTAGTTGCCAGTTGGATTTTTCTGCTGACTTTCTCAATGAGTTTGCTTCTAGGAAGCTGGCAATGAAGGTTGCAAATGGGTATCACTGACCACAAGGATTCTGCAATATTGTAATTGTGATCCAGTTACTGTGACAGTAAGAACTTTGAGAGCCACTCTGAAATATCATTCATTCAGCACTATTGTAAATTCAAATAGTTGCTGAATTTATTTATTTATTTATGATAATAGTTTGTATCTTATCACCATGGCTGTACCAACACCTTGGAAAATCTTGGAAAGTATGAATATCGCTTTTCTATATGCCTTACCTTGACTGTTAAACCAGTGATAATCTGATAGGTTTGGCCAGCGAAGTTTCAAGATTAACTATAATCTCTTTTTATATGTTTTTTCTTGGTTCTATCTTTTTTTGTTGTTTTTATTGCATGCATTATGTTTAATTACAATGTGTTTTCAGATTATTTTGAGCTGATGCAAGGATAGGAGAAATGGTAGGGAAGGAAGGAAGGAAGGAAGTTATTCTATTTTGTAGAGTTATTTTGTTTTTAATTTTACTTAATTGTGGTCTTTTCTCCATTATCATTTGCAAAAGATATTATATAATTAATATTATGCAATTGGTCTAGCTTTTTGCCTAAACATATGGTATCCAGCTACATAGGATGTATGCAGCTATTATTTAAAACTGCACAGTTAATTAAGCCACAAATATCTAAGTCTGCTAGACTACAGATAAACAATATTATCTGTAAACCAGGTTATAGAATCCCCTTCATTAGTGCTGCAACAATCCAGGTGATGACTAGATGGAAACAAAGAGATACAAACAATGTCAGATTTCCCATTTATTTTAGATCAGTCCCCTGACATTCATCTCAAAATAAACACCATAGTCGTAGACAATTCCCATCTTTCTGGATTCTATCATGCCTTTAGCTTATGGCATGCTTAGTTGCAATTCTCAGAACTATTTGTACAGGAAGAAAAGCAGAAACAAGAAAATGTTTCTGCTTTCCATATATGTACTGTTATATGCCTATGAAAGTTAGTACCCACATATCAGATTTCTTCATCTATTAGATACTGTATATGAATTATAGTTTATCCAGGGAGCTTCTGGATTTCACTAGAAAGATTCATGTGTCCAATTGTATGCAGTAGTGTTAAAACAGGTCTGTTTCTTCCATTACTTCATAATAGAAAACTTGATCTACAGCTGTTGTGGTAAGCATAGTTATGTGGTATCAATTCCTAGTAAAATAAATATGCCTTATTTCTAAATAAATGCGATTTGGGGTAGAAGTATCTTTTTCTTTAGTCTAGGTTACTCAAGTTGCAACCACATAAAGTAGCTTTCCAACTGGTGCTGACACTCCTGTTTTGAAGTCCCAGTTAGCCAGAGTTCTACCAAGTTATATACGGCTAATTCACAAAGTGGCCACACATTTACAATCAGTTTGGGCACATGGCTATCATGAATGTCCATAGCAGACCAAAAAAGATTGGGTTTTCTATCAGTGGTGGGATTCAAACATTTTTACTACCAGTTCTATGGGAATGGTTTGATAGATATGGCATAGCTTGGTGGGTGTGGCTTGGTGGGCATGGCAGGGGAAGGTTACTGCAAAATCCTCATTCCCTCCTCACCTCACTAACTTGCTTTCCAGCTCTGTTCTCCTGTGCAACAAAAGAAGACCCAGCAGATCAGCTGGGACTTGGGAGGCAGAGAATAGATGGAGGCAGGGCCAGTCAGAGATGGTATTTGCCAGTTCTCCGAACTACTCAAAATTTCTGCTACCAGTTCTCCAGAACTGGTCAGAATCTGCTGAATACCAACTCTATTTTCTATATAGTTCATGCATCCATAGGCCTAGAAATAAATTAATCCTGGCAAATAACCTCAGCATTAGAGCAACTGTGGCTGAATTCTTGCCATGATTAAGTCAATAACCTGGGGAGATTTAGTTCAGCTATAGGCAAGATAATTTCCTCATTGAGTAAGTCAATAATATAATTCTGTTTTCGCTGTTGGTTGAAGGTGCATGACAAATGCATTCATTTCAAATTAAAAAAAAAAAATAACAAAGTTGCCTAAGTATCTTTTCAATCTAATTTTTTTCCAAAAGACATGCTGACATGAATTAACATGCCAGAACCACCTACATCAGAACTTGTCAATCATCTTTTCATTTGGCAGAAACTGTAACAAGAATTTAGTTCATGTGCAACCACAAGTCAACAAAAGTAATTCAACAGAAAAGGAAGGCTGGATGAAGATGAATTTTCTTTCTTTATGGTTTTTTTTTGGTAAGGTATGATTTTTTTTATTCAAAGGCTCTTCCCTAGTCAAGCAACATAAGTTATAATAATACTTAGCATTCCGTGAAAGCTTTTCCTGACAACCTCAGAGCATTTAACTGTTGCATAATTAATCTTCACAGCATCCTGATGAATATTATAAGGAAAAAAAGGTATGTAATCATGGCTTCTATACCATAGATAATGGCTTTGAATGCTCTGAATTCTCCTACAGATGATAGCTTTCCATGGCTACTTTCAAGTAATGCTTAAATTGCCCTCAGCACATGACTTTGAAAAGTATGTGGATAGCAATTATCAATCCAGACTTCCTACAGCCATCCATTTGCAACCAGCACAGAAAACAGAAGACAAACTACTGTGGTGATCTTCCTACCTGAGTTGTAACCAACAGAAACATTTTGCATTGTCTTTCTGATCAAAACAATAGCCATTCTTCACAGTGTTATGACATCACAAACAAAGGATAAACTTGATTCTTATTATAGTGCCAACACTGTAACCAAGAAAGAAAGGGCACACCTCAAATTAGTGGTGCAAATAAGACCAGCAAATCACATAGCAATAATAGTTCCTAATGCAGAGGCCAAGTTGTCAATGCATCTCAAAAAGCAGCCCCTTCCATTAAACCAGGAAAAGAAATCAGCAGCAGGATGCACTGATGGAAGGCACTGCTTGCTCAAGTATCAATTTGGCACAGTGGGGAGATGGGGAGCAGCCGTGAATTTTTAAGTGAAATGAGAAAGGCAAGAGAAAGGGCTGCATGTGAAAGCACAGGGGGGAAAGGGAGTCTGTTCTGGAAAAGAAGCCACAAAAGAAGATACACCTGAAATGGGGAAAAGGAGATCAAACCAGAAGAAAAAACAAAGAAAATGATAGTAAGAAAGATCACCTTAGATCAATGTTTCTCAACCTCAGTAACTTTAAAATGTGGAGACTTCAACTCCCAGAATTTCCCAGTCAGCATCCAAAGGAATCAGCTTAGGGCAGACTTCATGGTCCCTCAAAAAAACATGCAAGTGTATTTCACCAACTCTTCACTTCTCCTTCAGTTCTCCTTGCTAGAAATTTTAGACATTCCCATCAAAGAGTAATTCTTTTAAATGCTACAGATTATGACTGATACAGCCTAAAATATTTGGGCAACCATACACACACAATCGTTAGCATAACATAAATAAATAATAAATACTTGGAATACATTAATCTTTATTAATCTACTTATTTTAATTGCATTTCAACCCTTTTCTTTTTTGGTTCTGAACAGGCTATTTTTAAGAAAGCAAACCACTGGTTATCTAATCACCTAATCTCACTATCAAGTTGCATTTTTTTTAAGCAAAACAAATATAATTTGTTGGCTATAAGAAACAACTTAAAACTCATCTTATGAATGTTAAGACATTATGTTGAGTCTCTGCTGAATCAAACTTGCATCCGTGCAACTATATGGTAAAATCTATTTTTCTTTGTGTCAATTCAGACATGCTGCACAGGATATGGTTTAAAAAGTCAAGATATTAACTACAATGGTACAATTGAAACACAGCCATTATTTTATGTGGAACACATAAAATTCCATTGTTGGCTCCCATCTTGACTTCTTTAGCCATCCCTTGAGCACAATCCTGAATGTAGAAGTGGATTTCTGTTGATTACGCTTATCATTATTTTCTGAGCTTTTCCTTGGAGCTTTTACAAATGGTATAAGCTTACACTAGGTTTTCCCAAACTTTGAAACATGAAGGCAGAATCCCGGGGAGGTGTGAAGAACCTTTTGTTATATCTATCTTTCCCAACATTTAATTGTATTGTTTTCAATGTTCATTCATGTTCATTTTGATGTTTGGATATTTAAAGGAGTACATTTTTGTGTGTACACCGTTTTAAAATTACACTAAAAGGTGATATGATGGCAAGAAGTTTAGAAACCCCTGACTTACACTCCACTTGATGACTTTGACTTAGATTTTGGAATTTATATTTTGGATTTTTTTTTTATTCTTCTCTTATGACTATACTGAAATAACCAGCACATTTTTGTATAATTCAGATGAGTTTTTTTAAAAAGAGGAAAACTTGTACCAGGAGGACACAATGTTGTTTTTCATATATATTTGTTCAGGGCTTTTTATGATAATCCCACATGTTTCATGGAAAAGGCCTTGGATCCTTTTTATGGCGTTACTATTCATTAGAACCAGTGATACCACAATCATCAGAGACACACGATAAGATTCTCCAACTGATATGCAGCTGAACATAGTAAGTTAATCACAAGCACACACCCTCCAGTGGTCCAATTGATTACAAACATTTTAAAAAATAGTCCAATCGTCTATAGTTGGAACTGGTGTGAAAGTCCAACAGGTTGTCCATCCTTTATTGTAAACTCTTACTCTGACAGTATGATATCCTACACAATGTTTTAAAATCTCCTACTTTGCTTCATTTTCTATTGCTTTTATTTTCTTTTTTTTTAAATCATGTTATTCCCATGTCTTCTTTTCATTTGGCAACAGCTGACCCTGGCAGCCTGCCCAAAACATGTTCAATGACAAATCACTACCATATGAAGCCCTGCAAGCATTTCCTCCAGCCACAGAAAACTGGGAGGCCCGATCGAGTTGCTGAGTGTCAGAGAATTGTGTGGAGATCCGACACAATGCGTTCTCCTCACTTTTGTTTTGAGACCCCATCTAGCGCACACATAAAATCCCAATGTTGTGACTCAAACCAAGGGAAAGGCCACCCAGTTACCAGTTTCAGTTGAGAGCAACTCACGTAATTATATGTATTATACATATACATTTCTTAAAAAGTACAAACAAAACAGGCAAAACATTTTACTAGATTAAAGGTTATGAAGTGTTCACACAGCTGACCAATATATTTCAATCATTCCATAAGTAGGACCAGTTGATTTGGACTGTAAATATCTGGATGAATTCTCAAAGGCATCAAAGGTATCATTTTAATGCATTTCTTTGTGGCTCTCTAATGATCTTCTGGGTATTTGCAGGCCAGATCTAACAGCCTTATCCACAAGGTAAAGTCACAGGATCATGTTTACCAGAATATTTGGATCTGCATTCTCCATTTGTAAAAACACAAATGGTAGCTCCATTCAACGATTTCAGGTCTTGTGTCCTATAAGACATTATTTTAAAAGTTCTCAACATCTTCCTCTTCCTGCCTTGTTTATTTACCAAATACTAAGCTCATTCTTCATCATTTGTAGGATGTCACTAGATGGTCCCTTGTGAAAATATTTCACAACAACTTAGTCTGTATGGCTAAGGGGATTTGTTTATTTAAAATAACCAGGTAATTAACAATTAAAGGAAAAGAGAAAGTTATATATGTACAAAAAATATAAAAGTAACACCAGACTATCTGCAGGATCAACTTCTGCTGGCCATAGCAGAGGTATTTGAATGCTGTGATAAATATTGCTATACACTTCTTCAATGTTTAAAGTTTATGTTTATTACAGAGGCTTGCAAACTGTACAAATTTAAATTATTTGATATATTATTTGGATAATTTGTTGGAAAGCTTCAGTGGATCACACCGATGCGTAAAAACCCCAGCAAACTCATTCCATGTCCAAATTGGCTGAAAATTATAAAGTTGAAGTACAAAATCGCTTTGTGAGCTCCAGGCTGGGGAACATTAAATTAAGGGTGAATTAACACAAGCAAAAATAATCCTCACTATAGATTAAAAAACAATTAACAAATTATTCAAAAATAAAAATCACTCACAACTGTCAAGTTAACATTGGAGGCAGATTTACTTTCATTTCATATTTATAGACATACATTCTATAAATAATAGTGTGATATCATGTAGATTTAAAGTAAACATATAAGTTAAAGAGCTGATGGTGTAGGAGCAATATTAATAATCCAGAGTGAATCCAATCTTCACCCTTTGAGAGCATATAAATCGAAGTGATCAGGATGGATTTATTCAATACAGTTTCATTGTGGAGATGGAATTTCATGGAAAATTCCAGAGAGAATCAATGAGGGGAATCTGACCTGCACTTTAAATAAATATTGGCAGTTTTCCAACCAGCCCACCAGCTCCAACCATCCTTTCAGATTCTTTTTTTTTCCCCTAAGAGAAAGATTGTGAAGTGAGTACTAGATTTTACAAAGCACTTTTAGTTGGAAAAAATAGAAAGAAACATAGGATTCCGTCATTTAGAAATGGGAGGTAGTAGTAGTCAGGCTGTTGGTCTTTTGTTTTCCAAAATAATATGTTTGCCAGTAGTGTAAACTCTAAATCTACACACGGGGGGGGGGGGGGGGGGGGGGGGGGGGGGGGGGAGGGGGGGGAAGTTTTTTTTTTTAAATTTTTTGAAGGGGAGGGGTGGGAGGTTTTTTTTGGGT
>BLBF01000020.1:27198379-27211099 GCA_015471245.1 Laticauda colubrina | reverse complement strand
GGGGGGGGGAGAGAGAGGAGAGAGACTTTTCTCTTAAATTTCTTCAAAGGAGATGGATGGCAAGTATTGTATGGCCTATATATTACAAAGAAATACAAAGTTTACAAAGAAAAACAATATCATTTCTTGGCTTATTGTACATGTCACCCAATTTGTTCTGCCAAAGAACTGGGAGATTATTATTCTAAATGAGAGCAGTGATGATTGATTTTGTGGGAAAGTTTATGAGATATTGAAAAATTCTATATATAACAATAGAATTCTGACAATGTTTCAGGCCATTATAAATATTTCAAACTTCCATTCCCTTCTAATTGGATTCCACATCTACATGGTATTATTAAACTGATTAAACCATTTAATGGAATTAATGTGGGATTAAAAAAATAAGAATTATGGGTTAGAGTTAGTAGAACTGCTGTGAGTTTTAGATAAATTGCTTATGTAGAATCATTCTTAAACTCAGGTTTCATGTCGAGATGAAAAGAAATCTATACAGGTAATCCTTGATTTATGACTACAATGGAATGTGCATAAGTGGATGCACCATGTGATGACTATTTTTTGGGCATTTTTACAATAGTTGTAAAACAAGTCACCATGTTTCAAAAGTGACTTAATGGTCATTAAGTGAACCATGTGCTCATTACGTGAATCCATTCTTCCAAATGGGTGTTTTTGCCAGAAATTGGGAAAAGTTACAAATCATATGAATGTCATATGACTGTCATATGAATGTCGGATGCTGCAACCAATCATAATTGTGAGCCAGTTGCCAAGCATCTGAAATACAATATCGTGATATTGCAGGGATACTGCAGGGATAGGTCACAGTTGTAACTTCGAGGATGGGTCATAAGTTGCTTTTTTAAAGTCCATTGTAACTTTGAACAGTTGTTAAATAACCAGTCAAGTCGAAAATTACCTGTTGCATGACAATTTCACAAAGGAATAATAATAGTGTAGAATAATAATAATTATAGTAACTTAATGTCTACCTAAGAGGTCATCACAGCAACCTCTCATTAAAGAACATGATACATAATTTTGCCTAAAGAATTCAAGCAGTATGATTGGTTCCCTGGCTACTTAGTTTAAAATAATCTTAATCATCATATCTGAAGACAATTTTCCCCCCATAGGCAAATGCGTTTATTAAACTTGCAGTGCCCTTATTATGACATGCAGTCATGTCATGTGATGACCTTCTTTCTCTCATGTATAATATGTTAAAAAGGGTGGATGGGCACTGTCAGGTCAACCTCTATGGTGTCCAGTGTGGTGGCCTAGAGGTGGAGCTCTTGCCTCATAATCAAGAGGCTATGAGTTCAATTCTAGCTAGAGGTTAGTATTTGGAATAGACTCTCCTACTTGAGCAGGGGGTTGGACTAGATGACCCTCTGTTGTTGTATGTGCTATATCATCATTTAGAATACATAAATTCAAATATGCTACCTTTATGTTTTGCTTGTTGAATAGGAAAGTTTTTAAATAACTAATGAAGGCTTCAAGACAGTTGCAAAGAAATTTTAGGGTTTTTTTATATGCTATCATGGAAACTAAAATCTTGGAATATATGTTTTGGAAACAATTAGCTTTTAGGATCATGTGATCCCACAGAGATTTTCCTTCCCCAATTTTTAAAAAAACTGAATCTGCTTATTCTTTTGCCTTATAGGATGAAGGGAGAGGACAATTTGCAGTTCCTCTATCAGTAAATCCTCCACTCTTTCAGTGCAGCCTGTTCTGGATATCCATAACTTTCTTTTCTCCTGCTTTCCTGACCTGTTTCCTACCTTCTGCTGTGGCTACAAGTTTCTTGAGGGGTTCTGTTTTGGGAAAACCTCATAAACATTGAGTCCTCTAAGCGTAGGAACCAGAATGTCAGGCTGACTTTTTGTGCTCAGCAGAGGGGCTTTTCAAATAATGAAGACCAGCTGCAGCCCTAGTAATAGAAGAGGGAGCAATATGCGGAGTGGGACTAGGGGTTAACTTCCCCCAATGTTACCTTTATCAAAATTTCTGGGAAGAAATGTTGTGTGCTTACTTCCTAAATTATATGAATGCTGCCCAGCCCCATTAACCAGAATTGCATATGATCCTCGAGGCCGAATAGTTTATTCCCCCACCCCTTTTATTTCAAGAATAAATTCTGAATCTCTCTCAAAACATTTTCAGTTTCATATCCTTTTACTAATCCTGCAAAATTATGTATCAGGTTTCTGTTATGGAAGGAAGGTCAATGGGAACTTGCACCATATCTGGGTTTAATAGCAGTTTATAACCTTAACTTTTGAAGGTAGCCCTGGCTTGGAGATTGACCCTTCAGAGCCTCTGGCAATAATTTTCATTATTTTTAAATACAGGGTAAATCGGCCTGCAAGTTCTCATAGTCTTCCTTTTTTTGATAAGTTACACTCTAATCACAAGTGAGTTTATGCTGGGAGGTCTGACTACATGAAAGGAAAGACCCTTCCTGACAGTCAGTGTTTGCTGTTGTTGAGAGTAAATGGGGAACATAATCTTACTAAGTGGCTGATTTGACTACTTAGCTGTTATTTCACTTGAAGGACTCCTTTTTCCTGCTATGTTTTTCTTTCATTCGTAAGCTCAGGAACTCTAATATGTAGTGAGAAGTCATTCCAAAAAATCATCCTTTTTTCCCAAGCACTCTAAAGGATCCTTCTTCTCATTCAGAGTTCCTGACACCAGCTTAGCCTGCTCTTATCTTAAGCAATCCAAGTCTGAAACAGAACAAATTCTAGGTGAATTCCCAGTCATCCTGGCATTTCTTTTGCAGAGAAACATACTAAGTTATGTGTATTCAACAAACACCAAACAAATACTGAATTTCTGAATGCAAATGGGGTAGGGCCAATGTTTCCGCAAGATGGAGGTGAAATGAACTTCAAAGGGCCAAGTCTAGACGATGCTTTCCTGTCTCAGAGGATTACGTGTGGTCCAGTGGAAGAAAGAGAAAGGAGACCTGTCAAACTTCATTGACTACAGGTAATGGTATGGGGTAATTTCTTCTGATAATGTCACCAAAATAGGAAATCCTACAGACTAAACTCATTATAGTCTCAGGGAAATGTCAAAAGGGAGAGGGGGGGGGAGGATTTTGTTTTTGCAAAGCAGGGCATTGCTAGAGAGCTGGCAGAGATACAATCCATTTTGACATGGAAAATTATGATTGGAGAGAGGTTCCATTATCCTATTTATTATTAAGCAAGAAGTTAATATCATCTGCTTTTCCAGAGAATGAAGCAAAATAAATAATGGTTCTGAAGTTAAACCAATAGCAAATTTATTTAAGTTCTTGAAACTTTTATAGTCTTTTAATCAGTGGTGGGATTCATTTTTTTTTTTTTTACTATCAGTTCTGTGGGTGTGGCTCGGTAGGTGTGGCAGGGGAAGGAGACTGTAAAATCTCCAGTCAGAGGTGGGATTTGCCAGTTCTTCAAACTACTCAAAATTTCTGCTACTGGTTCTCCTGAGCTGGTCAGAACCTGCTGAATACCCACCTCTGCTTTTAATTAAGCAAGGCCAGGACTCTGGCTCACAACTAGTCAGCAAGTCTAGTGAGTGGGAAACTATTATGGATTTTTTTTTGCTCAAAGATAGAGACACACCATTCACAATATGTGAACTGGGCCTTTGAGCCACAGAAGTTAGCCTCTCCTTTCTTTAGTTATACTATTTTACCAAAATCTCCTTTTTGTGAGATGGACAGCTGTATAAGTTAAGTCAATGAATTAATCAAACTCTATATGGATGATAGAGCAAGGATTTATGATTGCCAATTGTGTTTGTTTGTTTGTTTGTTGAATGTATTTGCCTGTCATCTCATAACAAAAAACTCTTTTGGGGTGTTCGTGAATTGTGTTCATTAACCCCACTGAATAAGGGCTTCTTGATTAAAAGAGTGCAGTCCTGCTCCAAGGCTGAACAAGGCCCTCCCTTATCATATGATCCCATAAACAGACCTTTGCCACGGTGGCAATTCCCAAATAACCTTTCTCCAAATGCATTCCAGCCACCCACAAGGAAATCTTGTTATAAACCACTTTTGCCGCCAAAACAGCAATGCGTTGCCTCATTGAATTTCAAGGAGAACCTTTTCTATCACTGGAAGAACAATTGGTTCCATTCACCTCTAAATCTCCTGCCATGGCAGGTGCCATGATGACCTAGTGGGGAATCTAATGCAGAGTTGCCCTTCTGCCAGCCAGATTGGGAAAGCAGTAGGGTAGGCTTCTCATGTAGCAAGCACCGAAATGGCAGCAATTTAGCCTTGTTTATTTATTTTTATTTTTTTGAGAGGGGAAAGGGAGGCATGTTTAGGCACAAACATGGAGAGGGTAGGACAAGGCAGTCATTATATTGGCCCGCAAGTGACTACTGATTGGCTGATAGTCTTCTGCGTTCAAACATTGGCCAGAAAGGACAAATGCTGATTGGCTATCAGTTCTGCATGAACTCTGTAGACACATAAACATGTAAACATGCCCTGCTTGAAGTGTCTTGATGTCCGCCAGCAGTCAAAACAGCCCTGATCAATCCTGACTGTGTTTTAAAGTGGAATCAGAAGGGAAAAGTCAAGTCTGATCATTCTGGAAATGCCCCAAGTCAGTAGCCACATGTGCTCCAGAAGCTAAGCCTGCTTAGTTTTTTTCCTTGTAATGGCTTACATGAACTCAGCCCATTTGGTTTACCCAGAATAGAGGTTAACAACGCAACCCAAAGCCAATACTTCGCGTGAACACAGAAAATATGAAACACAATCATCTATGTTAAATTATGCAGTCAAAATGTAAAAATTGGGGGGAATGAGGAAAAGATAACTGAAAGTATATTTTTGTATGAAAAACAGTAACTGCCAGTTAGTTCTGGAAAAAACTTCAACTCAAAATTCTCCAGTTCTAAGTAGATGGGTTTTTTTCTCAAGAAATGCTGAGACTGGGATTTTAAACAAGCTAAATCTAATTAGCAAGATAATTCTAATTTGAAAAAAAGCCATTTGTAAAATTGAAGTTCAACCGTTCTTTATGCTGTTGGAAGAAATATCCTTCTGGGTTCAGTTCCAAGTGGGGAAAAAGATACTAGAAACATGGAGGCTGTTTGGAAAGATGGTTTAATGGTGGACAGGACCACATGGCTTGGACTTCCAAAGTGAAAAGGCAATCACAAGCTTCAGGATGTTGGGTGAAGGAAAAGAAGGGGCAAGATGCAAAGAGACCGTTCGTAATATACTCTCTGTTGGGTCCCACTTTAGTGTTTCCTGTCCCTTTGTAAGAAATGTGTCCCATTGACTGTCAAACTCCCAGGGGCGAGGTCTTAACTAACTTTGTAGGCTTGGTCTGGGCCACATGGCTTCACCTGAATTCTGGCTGATGCAATCTTCCCAGGCCAGGTGGTGAGATGGGTAGAGACCTTTGTGGCCCAGGCCTTAATGGCCTGCCCATTAACAAAGGTGGGGGGAGTGACCTTCTTCCTCTCTGAGTTTCTACTTCCCTTTTAGAGGAAATATTGTGCCTTTTTAATATTTCCTAGGATATTTCATTTTTCTAGGAGAGGGGTGGGTGCTAACTTCCTACAATGCAAAGAGTGAAACAAGTGTACTATAATTTTTTAAAAAAACTCTCAGCTGACTGAGCATCTAAATTTCCACTAAGTGTTATCCAAGACCAGAACAAGACAAATTAAATCATTCAGTTTCATATGATAGAAAAAGCTGGCAGTGTTTCTGAGGTATATAAAAATTTGGAAGCTGAAAAAACATCTAATATTGGTATTGTTTGTAAGTTTATTCAGAAGTCCCTCTATATATCATATTGTTACTCTTCAGTAAATGTGTTTGGAGTGTTTAAACTGAATTAGATGCAGAAATTAGAACCATGCTTCAACAATAATTGAATCAACTCTTTTACCTTCCTCCAGTATATTGCCCAGTAGATTTGCAAATTACATAACTTTTAAATAAACTTTTCTCCATTATAGCATAATTAAAACATTCAGCACATTTAGAGAAAATTGAATCAAGGTATACAATAGTTGTATTTGTCCATATGTGTGTGAGTGTATGTGTATATGGTTTTCAAATAGGAAGTATTATTTTAGTAGCTATTTTTTTGCCAATGAAAACATTGCTGTAAAATTTTTTGCCTAATTCTGTAAAAAAAAAAAATCTCAGCAGAAATGTGTCTATTTCTCCACATGATGTGTCTGTTTTGACCCATATTTGCACACTGTAAAGGAGAAATTGTACAGCATTTTCAGGATGGTATTATAGTTGATAGGAAGTGTAACCTTGCCACTGGTTTTTCATTAACATTTGAAAATTTGAATTTTCTTTATTATAACGGCTCTGGGTTGGGATGTATTGGGAGGAAATAGTAAATAGAAAAACCAGTTTTAAGTTGAGAGAGGGAGAGAAAGAGAGAGAGAGAGAGAGAAATTGCAGCAACAGAAGAAAGGAAAATGAAAGTAGTTTATTCTATTTCTTTCTTTTACGTTGGGGAAATTTGAGCGATTACAATTTAAAATGGCAGCCTCCTTTCCTGTTCACTTAGAACACTTTTAGAATGGAAAGGATTGAACATCTATAGGGGGAAAACAATCTTACATTTTTACATAGTGTATAAAATGTTCCTCTGGAAGTTCATTTTATTCAGGAGGTAATAGTTTAGTTAAATGCCCCTATAGAAAAAGCAATGATTGAAGCAGGAGTATTAGAAATATATTCACAGTGTGCATTCCATTCAACTCTATTTTTAAATTGAACTATACAGAAATCATTTGCAGTTTTTTCTCTCTTTTTTGTAGTAATATCTTCCATAAAAACTCACGAAACATGTTTTATAAGAGCTAAAAGTTTAAAACAGGGGTATCAAACTCACGACAACATGTTGTCGAGTGACGTATCACAACTTTTTTCCCCTTCGCCAAACCGGGGGTGGATCTGGCCAACACATGATGCATCTGGCCTGCGGCCCATGAGTTTAACACCCCTGGTTTAAAAGATGGATACAGTAATCTTCAGAAGAGAAACAGAAATTATCTGCATTAATGAAAAGTATATTAACCAATGTAAAATCATTCAGAACAAATGTGCTAAAGAATCAATACAATCTTTTTTTGAAAAAACAGACACAAATGCGAATTAGAGGAAAATCTGTTTCAAAAAACTTTTATTTTTAACTGCACCAATTTCCATTTTGTTCTTGACCTTGACTTGTTTAAGCTATAGTTTCAACCAAATCTTTAAACCAAGGCATAGGGAGTGCAGCCTTCAGATACTCAGCCTCGTGCATAAACTAGAAATTAACAAACTCCTTTCTGAATTTCAAGCCCTTTCTCTATTTCTCTCTGGACCACATTTCAACATAACCTCTGTTTGTTGCATTCCCCTTTACTACATTTCCTCTTTACTACACCCACCCGTACTGGGAAAGCACTATTTGTTTTTGTCTTGTGGGTGTATCTTTGGGGACATGTAATTTCCAACAATTGGGCCTGTGGAATGAGGTTACTTCCCATCTGTGTGTTCACCAGTGGGCTGATAAAAAAAAATGGAGAAAAAAGAAAATACAATCGTTTCCTCACACACACACAAAGAGATAGAGAGAGAGATGATTAGAGAGAGAGAGAGAGAGACACAGAGAGATGATTAAAGAGAGAAAGAGACAGAGAGAGAGATAAGATAGATAGAAAGACAGACAGACAGACAGATAGATAGAGATATAGATAGATGTAGATGTAGATATAGATGTAGATATACAGATGTACACACATTGTGTATACATATTGCAAATACATATATACAGATATTGTACATACATATATACACATATAATATATACATATTGCTACAACTTTAAAAGCACAACGACAATGATGTGGGATAAGAACCGAAGGAAGCTGAACAACATACATATAAGTACCCGCGAAAACTTAAGAAAATACATATATACATAAATATGTATCTTTGGTTATTCAGTTTTCTCCCACATAAAATTGGAAGTATATAGGTGATGTTTCGATGAAGTCTCATTCATCATCTTCAGGCTTGTGTCTTCGGCTTTGTGCTTCTTGGAGTCATGTGAGCTTGCAGCTGCTTCTTCCTTTTAACTGCTAGTGAGGGTGTGACTTGATTGGGCGGGGGCTTGGCTATGTTCTGATTGGGTGGGGGGATCTTCTCATTGGTTGGGGGTTTGGTTGTGTTCTGATTGGTTGGGGGGTTGGCTGTGTTCTGATTGGCTGGGGGTGTGTTCTGTTTAGTTGGGGGCTTGGTTGTGCTCAGGTTAGTCTTAGTTGCTGGGGGATTTGAGCTGGTGAGCTGTGATCCTGTTGTTTGGCTTCGTGTTCATGCCGTGCCATATCTTCATGGTGGGCGTCTGTTCGCTTCATGAATGGGTCGGAGGGTTTTGAAGTGGGTAGTGATGCAGCTGCGGTATGGCTTCTGGTCCGTTGTCGTGTCTCATCATCTGTGTGGGTGTGAGTCTGCTTTCTACATGGAAGTGTGGTGATAGCATCTTGTGTGGCCCTCGTGGGTGTAGGTCTGGTGTCATTCTTCATGTTAGGTACTTGTTTGTTAATGAGGGTGGGTTTCCAAATGGCTGGTAGGCGGGAGGTATCATCTCGTTTATTCATGCTTTGTGGGTGTTTTTTCTATCTCTATGGCTTCTCTGATTATTCTGTTGTTGAAGTGTCCAATTTTGGCAATTGTTCTGGTATTTTTAAAGTCAATCTCATGTCCTGTGGCTTTGAGGTGTTCAACCAGGAAAGAGGTCAGTTCTTCTTTTTTGATTGAGTTCTTGTGTTCTTCAATGTGTGCACTTATTTTTCTGTTGGTTTGTCCAATATATGTGGTGGGTGAGGCGGTGCAAGAGATTTTTTATACTCCTTGGTTTTCTAACTTGATTTTGTCTTTAGGGTTTCTTAGGATGGTGGATATTTTTCTGTTTGTGCAGAATGCTGTTTTAATGTTGTGTTTTTGGAGGATCTTACTGATTTTGTCTGTACTGCCTTTTATATATGGGAGAAGGGCTTTGACATTCTCTTGTTCTCTGTCTTGGATTTTGGTTGGGGTTTCTTTTTGGATCAGGTGAGTAATCTTCTTTCTCTGAAATCCATTGGCTGTTAGTACATGAGTGAGAATGTGTAGTTCAGTTTTTAGGTGTTGTCCGTCGGCTAAGCATTTTGTTCTGGAGATGAGTGTCTCGGCTACGGAATTGATCTGTGCTGGGTAGTGGTGTGAGAGTCTACACCATCTACCAGAAGAAAACACACACAAACTGCTATCTACATGCACTCTCACACCAAACAATATGAAGCCAAACAACAGGATCACAGCTCACCATCTCAAATCCCCTGGCAACTAAGAGTAACCTGAGCACAACCAAGCCTCCACCTGAACAGAACACACCCCCAACCAATCAGAACACAGCCAACCCCCCAACCGATCAGAACACAACCAAACCCCCAACCAATGAGAACACACCCCCAGCCAATCAGAACAAAGCCAAGCCCCCACCCAATCAAGTCACACCCCACTAGCAGTTAAAAAGAAGAAGCAGCTGAAAGCTCACATTACTCTGAGAAGCACAAAGCCAAAGACACAAGCCTGAAGGTGATGAATGAGACTTCATTGAAACATCGCCTATATATTTCCAGTTTTACACGGAAGAAAACCCAAATAACCAAAGATACATGTACAAATACCCACGAAAACCTCAGAAAACAAATGTGTGTGTGTGTGTGTGTGTGTGTGTGTGCTGTTCAGCTTCCCTCAGGTATTATCCCACGTCATTGTAGTGCTGTTAAAGTTGTAGCAATGTTTCAGCAGAATCTCATCTGCCATCATCAGGCTTCTGTATGGATGTGGGTCTCACAGCTTCTGGTTTCAAATTCGAGGCTGGTCTATTCTGATTGGCTAGTCTAGGTCTGTGTTCACTGGACGTGGAGTTTGATTGATTGGTGTTTCTGGTTTCTTCTGTCTGTTTTGTGGCTTTGATTGGCTGGCAACACTCTGTTCCTGTGTTGGAGGCTTTCAGTGCAGCTTGGTTTCGTGTGAAAGGACGGCTGCTATCCATTAGGAAGCTAGGTTCCACCTGGGTGCCTGGTGGGCACCCAGCTTTAAAGCTTTCACCCAGCTTTAACTTTAAAAGCACGACAGTGATGTGGGATAATACCCGAGGGAAGCTGAAAAGCACACATGTAAGTACCCGCGAAAGCTTAAAAACACACACACACACACACACACACACACATATCTTGATGTGATGCCTGTGTAGTATCTTACTGATTTTATCTGTAGTACCTCTTATGTAGGGCAAGACAGCTGTTCCATAGGTCTGTTGGTCTTCTAGGTCTCTGTTATGTCTTGGTGTGTTTTTGTGGATCAGGTTGGTGATTTTGTTTTTTTGGAAGCCATTCGCTGTCAGTACTTCAGTCAGGGTGCATAGTTCAGTCTTTATATGTGTCTTATCTGCCAGGCGTTTGGTTCTGGTAATTAGTGTTTTCGCTACGGAATTTATCTGTGCTGGGTGGTGGTGGGTTTGGGCGTTGAGGTAGCGGTTGGTGTGTGTTTTCTTTTGGTATATGGTGTGTCCCAGTGTGCCATCTGTTCTTTTGTAGATTAGTACATCTAGGAATGGTAGTTGTTTGTTTATTTCCGTTTCCATGGTAAACTTGATTTTTTTGGGGGAGGGGGTTGTTTAGGTGTGTTAGGAAATTTGTTTAGGTTTTCTTTTCCATGGGGCCAAATCACAAATGTGTCATCGATGTATCTTAGCCATAGTTTGGGTTTGTGGGTGGCATTAGCCAGGGCTCTGGATTCGAATCCTTCCATGAACAGGTTTGCAATGACGGGTGACAGTGGTGATCCCATAGGGGCTCCTTCAATTTGCTTGTATCTTTGTCCTTTGTATATGAAATATGTGTTGGTTAGGCAGTGTTCTGTTAGTTCCATGAGGTCTTTAGCTGGTTGGTATTTATTTTTGATGATTTCAAGAGTTTCTTTTATTGGGACTTGAGTGAATAGTGAAACCACGTCGAAACTTACAAGCAGATCTTCTTGTTCTACGTGTAGATCTTTGATCATTTCTAAGAAGTGGTATGAGTTTTGTACATATGAAGCTGTGGTTTCAGCATGGGGCTGTAGTTGTTTTGCTAAGTATTTAGCTAGATTTTGTAATGGTGCTCCTGTGGAGCTGACTATGGGTCTGAGAGGTATGCCATCTTTGTGTATTTTTGGGAGGCCGTATAATTTGGGGCATCCAGAAGATTTTTCTCTTGGAATGATCGTCTGTTGGATTTCTTTGCTTATGTGGCTGGTTATAATTTTCTTCTTGGTTGATTTTTCTAGATATGTGGTTGGGTCTGTGTTTATAGGTTTGTAAGTGGAGTCTTGGAGTAGGTCTGTCAATTTTGTTTCATAGTCTTTTCTGTCCATTACTACTGTGGCATTTCCTTTGTCTGCTGGGAGTATTATTATGCTGTTATTATTTTTCAGGGTTTGTAACGCTCTGAATTCATCTTTTTGAAAATAAGAGGTACTACAGATAAAATCAGTAAGATACTACACAGGCATCACATCAAGACTGCCTTCAAAACAGACAAAAAAATAGCAGCCATCCTGAGGAACCCCAAAGACAAAATTGACCTAGAAAACCAAGGCATATACGAAATTCCCTGTACATCATGCCCGGCCACATACATTGGACAGACCAATAGAAGAATAAGTACCCGCCTAGATGAACACAAAAATGCAGTAAAAAAGCTGGAACACACCTCCTCACTAGTCCAACACATGAAAACCACAGGTCACAACATCAACTTCAATGGCACTAAAACCCTAGCCACTATAGAAAACCCCAACCACAGAATCATCAGACTGTCAATCATTTGGAAGCCTGCACTCTCAAATAGAAAGATCTCCATGCCACAAACCAGGCAAACACCTGAGCAAAAACAGACTTGCTCTGATAGCTCCAACCCAAACACCCCCCCACCAGGCACCCAGGTGAAACCCAGCTTGCTAATGGATAGCAGCCGTCCCTTCACACGTAGCCAAGCTGCACTGAAAGCCTCCAACACAAGAACAGAGTGTTGCCAGCCAATCAAAGCCACAAAACAGACAGAAGAAACCAGAAACACCAATCAATCAAACTCCAAGTCCAATGAACACAGATCCAGGCTCCCAGCCAATCAGAATGGACCAGCCTCAAATTTGAAACCAGGAACTAACTCCATACAGAAGCCTGAAGATGGCAGATGAGATTCTGCTGAAACGTTCCTACAACTTTAACAGAACTACAATGACGTGGGATAATACCCGAAGGAAGCTAAACAGCGCACACACACACACACACACACACACATATACATACATATATATATATATGTTTTCTGAGGTTTTCGCGGGTATTTGTATGTAGATCTTTGGTTATTCGGGTTTTCTCCCGCGTAAAAATGGAAGTATCTAGACAACGTTTCGATGAAGTCTCATTCATCATCTTCAGGTTTCTTCAGGTTTCTTCGGCTCTGTGCTTACTCTGAGAAGCACAGAGCTGAAGAAACAAGCCTGAATATGATAATGAGACTTCATCGAAAGGTTGCTTAGATACTTCCAATTTTACGCGGGAGAAAACCCGAATAACCTGAGATCCATATATAGATATAGATATAGATATAGATATAGATATAGATATAGATATA
>BLBF01000020.1:27164152-27198369 GCA_015471245.1 Laticauda colubrina | reverse complement strand
AATTTAAAACTAACGGCTGTGATAGCCTGACCCACATACGAACTCAATACAGAAGCCTGATGATGGTAGATGAGATTCTGCCAAAACGTTGCTACAACTTTAACAGCATTACAGTGACATGGGATAATACCCGAAGGAAGCTAAACAGCACATATATATATTTAAATATATATGAATGAATAAAAGAGAGAGAGAGATGGAAAGCATCCTTTATTTTACTTTTTCAAGCTGAGCTTGAGAATAATAAGAACATGGAAGATATAGAGTTTACTAGTTTGGCTAGAAGGGGAAACTGGCACAATTCTATTCTTCAACCTCATATATTTTTAAAATATCCTATTCCATCACTGATTGTTCTTAAAACCTTTAAACGACAGAGCCTTGACTCCCAGCTCCATTGGCGCCCTTATAAATTAAAAAAAATGCAAGTATCAATGCTGAACTTATTTTAAAAATGGCCACGAAGGCAATGGTGGGATTCAAAAACTTTTACCACCGGTTCAATGTGTGTGGCTCGGTGGGCACGCTTTGCATGCGTGCATGTGCCTTGCATGCATGCATGTGCTTTGTGTGCGTGCATGTGCTTTGCGTGCGTGCATGCGCTTTGCATGCATCTGCATGTCAAACATGAACTTTGTGCAGGCACAGAGGCATTTGTGCAGGCGCAAAGGCATTCCAACTCACCTTCTGCAACTCTTTCCGAGTGGGCAGATGGGCCCAACAGCAGAGCAGTGGAGAGAAACAGTTTGGTCTCCACTGCTCATTGCCACTACTCGCTCGACAGAACTGGTACCACCACTGCATGAAGGGCAGCGATTAGAAAAGAGGAAGCTTTCCTAAAACTATGCAGATTAGCAATAAACAAAGTGGGGGTGTTTGCAGTGAGATGAAGTGTAGCAAAAGAAACAGATGACACTTCCAGTGCTGGCAAAAACATCACAAATTACTACTTTTGAGGCATTGCAGGAGAAGATGAGCAGGTGTTGTCTTCCCAGGAGGCACTGCCAACTTCACAAGTAGATGAGGTTATGGACAAATGGTCAATGGCTCATACTCAGGTTAGCACAAGGTGACTATGAATCAGCTTTAGAACCAAATGAAAATATATCTGAATCCAGGTTAGATTGATTCTGAGTCAAAGAGGCTTTCGATTTTAGCGTTGCCTTAAGGGAGCCTATTGATTGCTCCAAAACATTTCTATTATAGCCCTTTACAAAAAAAATAGTCTAAATATAAATAATAGGTGCTATATGGTCAAGGCTATTATGGCATGGAACTTCAGGCTTTACAACCCCCTGTGTCTAAAGGGATCTATTTATCATAAGCACTGTTGGTAAAGGCTGATAGCAGAAAATATACTTTCCTGGGTATATTGCTCATGTAGAGCAGCATCCAAAACATCAATCATAAATTAAATTCTCAAAGCATGACTCATATTCATATCATGATCAGTTTTAAATGAGAGTAAAAAGGCTAGATCAGCAGCTCCCAACCTTTTAGTCAACAGGAACTGGTTCCACAGAGAGTCGTTTTTCCATGGATCAGAGGGTGCATGGTTTCTCATGCTGCCTGCATCCCATAGATGGGTCTACACTTGTTTGTACAGTCTGGTTTCTGGCATGCTGCAGCCCAGTGTCCCTCCATGGACCAGGGTTTGGGGACCCCTGGGCTAGATATCAGGATAACTTGCTGACTCTTCCAGGCTGCCACATGATAGGATGAATTTTTCTTTATGAGAGATCTTCAACAAGAATCTGCATAGTCATCTGTCAGAGCTGTTTTAGGATATCCTGCATGAAGTTGAATTTGACCTGTCGATAAGGTAGATGACTTCTATGTACCTTACAACTCTGTTTGTATGAAGAAACACTCCTGCTTTCATAATAGCTTTTGAGTTCAGGTAGTCTCGCTATTATTGTCCAGAAAGGGATAATGCAGATCTTATCTGTATATAATACAGAATCTTTGTTGTTGCCACAATCATCACTAGTTGTACCAAAAATTGGATGCATTACTCTGGAAGACTAACAGAATGCTTCATGTTTCTTTAAAATGGGACTTTACCCATTTTTTCACTTCAAATCCATCTTCGTATCCACAAGGAAACCTCTTGCCAATGTTTATTCTCCAAACTGAAAACCTCATTGTTGCACATAAAAAGCTTCATATACTCGATGACCTCATTTGATTCTTTTTTTCTGAAAGACCCACTACTGCACATACACAACGTATGTCCAACAAAAATTTCCTTTCTTTGTTTTTCTTTTCCTTTTCCTATATATCTTTATTGTCGTTCCAATTTTTAAACTTTGTGTTGTAATGGTGAATGCTGATGTGCCAAAGACCTGGTTTTAAAACAATAAAATCTTTTGTGTGAAGTGGGATTGATTCCTAAGAGAAATAACACAGTCTTTCATGAGAGATGCAGGAACATTTATACGTTGTTTTCTATATTTGTAATAGTAGACCTAAATATCAAGCTGTTAATGGCTTACATGTAAGCTATCCATGTGTTTATGATTCTTCTTAGTTCTATCAGAAGTACTCCCCAAAATATGATGAAGTTCCATTACCTCATTTCTACATACTAACTTCTTGAAATGTGTAAGGAGTAAATTCATGAATTACCCCTCACTTTTACATTTGGATAAAAAGACTGTTTGTTTTCATGGATTAGAATAGAACTTATTTTGTTCAGGCTGATCATTCAGTAACCTCCGATTAGTTTGTTGCTCAGTCAAATAATCTTGTGGTTATAGTCTTAAAGCTTTGTCTTCTAAATCATGTTTATACATTTGAACTGAGACTGAAGGCAACTGCTTCAGAAAGTATTTAGAAAGTATGTGTGTCCGTTTATTGTCAGAGGAACTGAGGCGTGACAAGCACCTTACTGGATTACGTCAGTGACAAGCCATGTGCATTAGTGGTTTTGTGAAGAATATTTCCCAGCGACAAAAAACACATTGCTCACCTGAATAGCCTCTTATTTTGCTATATTGCTTTGCATTCTGAACTTAGGGCAGGGGTGGGCTGCTGGGGGTTCACAGGGTTTTAGGAGAGCCCCTAGCTAAGTTTCTGTGCAGTTCAAAGAAACCCCAAATCCACTCCTGGCTGATCCCTCCCACCCCACACCCCTCCCAGGAGTCCCCATACAGCCCATTTTGGATGCAGGTAAGTGCAGGATGCATGTGGAGGCTTAGGGAAGGTGAAAAATGGGCCTACCAGAAGTTCGTGAAAGCCAGAAATGGGCTTTCATGAGACTCAAGAAAAGCCTCTGGAGCCTGGGAGAGCAAAAATGCCTCACCAACACCATGGTGCAGAAGGCCGACTAGGCCATGGCCATGCCTACTAGGTCGCCATGGCCACATCCACCCAGCAACCAGGCAGCAACTAACCCTTTGCTAAATTTTTTGAAGCTCACCCCTCCCTTAGGGAAGTAATATATGAGGAAGGAAGACTTGGCACTAATTCTGAAACAGAAGCCTAAGGTCTTTTTAATTAGTTTAGCCACTCAGTCTATCCCAAAGAAATCCTCATGAATTTTTATTCATGAGGATTTCTTATTCAATTCTATATTCAATTCTATATTCAATTCTAATACTAATTGAACAGCCACTAAACCAACTTATGCAAAATACTTGGTTTGTTTATTAAAGATGAATGGTGTCTCAGTCCCAATAGCTACATAATGATCATGGGCCATCAAGAGCCTGAGACATATAGAATACAGATAAATATCCAACTCTGGAGAAAGAGAGGTAGGGAATTAATCACAGAGATTTATAGCACCATCTAGCATCATCTCATTATTGTTATGCTGAGCTATAACAGTTACACAGCTAGTTTTTAGGCGCAACAATGGTTAGATGCTGCTAGAAGATATTATAAATCACTAGTATGGAAATAGCCTCCCTGAGACTTAGCCCATTTACTGCACATTTTTTAAATGAGCCAACTCTTCAGAGAAGAAGAAAAAAAATCAGGATACAGTGCCTGTGGCTTACAGAAACTTTAATTACAAATTAGCCAAAAGTGGCTTCTAGGATATAAAAAAGTGCTTTTAGCCCTGCTGGGGTTTTCTTTCTTTCTTTCTTCAAGGAACATTGTCAAAATATTTTTGTGGTTTGTTTTTAAACAGAATGAATTATATTTACAGACAAACAATCCCTCCCAAAGCATTGGGAATGAACAGAACCTGATGGACTGTTCTATATAATTAGAAGGTAAACTAGTTAGTCATTCTATTGTTTTCTTTCCCCTGATTGCCAGCCTGGTTGTACAACATAAAAGTTAACTATTTTCTTTTAACTCCCTCCCTCTCTCTCCCATTATCTTCAATACCTCACAATGGTTCCATCTGACTTCAATCTAATGGAGGTCTAATGTGTTCTAATCACAAATAGGTTCATGCTTCATCTTCAAAACTATTTTCAAAACTGCACAATTTTATGGAATGCATAAAAATGAAATTTCATTTAACAAATATTTCACTGGCCCTGAGAAAATCTCTAGTACATAATATTGAGCTAGCAGACCATACCCAAAGGTGCCTTTTCAAGAGGCAACTGGACTTTCTCATTTTTCTCTGAAGACATTTCGCATCTCATCCAAAAAGTTTCTTCAGGACCCATTCAGACAAGATTCAGCATTCCATCTGCATTTAAAAGACAAAGTTCACTCTTTTAAAGACAGCAAAGTCCACATTTTGAACAGAGAGGATCGCTGATTTGAATGAGGTGTCAAAGAGGCCATCTGTGTCAAAACTGAATAGTTCTCTCTCAACAAAGGGGTAGAGATATGACATCATCTACTGTATCTCCAGTCTAGAACACAGTCCTTTCAGCATTTCCAAGAAGGCACCACACCCTTTCGCAATAGGTGACCCTGGTGATATAGATAAACCTCCAAGTGGCTTCAAGGACTCTTTAAAAGATGCAAATGACCAGCTGTCTGCAAGGAATATAAATCATTCCATTCCCCACCATCCAGTCAGAGCTGAAGAAACTTCCTGGATGAGAAGCAAAATGTCTTCAAAGAAAAAACATGGGACAACTGTGACCTGGACAACTGGGAATCTCCATAGACATTTAGCAGACCATACATAAATACAAACTACATATTTTGTGGAACCTTGACTGTATATAGAAAGTCTAAAAATACTTTCATTTATTGTCATGGAAGTTTACAAGGTTGCTTGTGATCCACAGGTCTATAATCAATAAAACTATGATTGAAGCAGCCACAGAATTGAGAAGGTAAAGACCACTGTGGTATATTGGTTACATTCAGATTGGAGAAGCCAGGTTCACATCCTCTCATGCATAGTAATCCGTGGATATTTAGAATAAATCTCTATTTCTGATTATGGTGAGGACATAATTGAGGCAAGCAAAGGCATCTTGCATAAATTACAGTGATAAAAGCATGACAAAATGTGTTACAACATAAACTCCAGCTTTTCTTACTGGTGTCACAGTGTCGCAAACATACCCATAAGTCATGTGATTTGTATTGTTATGTCAGAATCCATTTATTCTATCCCCCAACCTGGTTGCTTAGGTGGGAATTGCTTGCTGCTTTTTTAAAAATATGTATCATTAGTAACTCCTGTTAGGAATGTAAGTCACCTAACAGCTATTTGGGTTGGAAATATATAAACCAGGATAGACATTTTAATACTGTCTCTTTAAGAGAATCCAAAACTGTAATTGGGTGTGGTTTCTCAAACGGCCATAAGATGGAGCCAGAAACCTGGGTTGTCTTAGTCTTAGTCTCAGAAGAGAGTTGTCTCTGTTTCCTTCTGTTGGAGAGTATTGCCGTTCTTCCTAATTGACTGATATTCTTGGATTTTATGTAAGTCTGATAGTGAACTGTTTTTGACACTTGACTTTGTTGTTGGATTATCCCTGGACTGAAAACTGACTGATTTAACCTGTGAATGACTTTGGACTGCCTATTTTGAACTTTGCTTAAACTTTCTGGAAGTAAAAAACCTACATTGACTGTACAGTGTTTCTGTGTGCTGTGTGTGTATTATTCAAACACTTCTCTCAATATGTCTCCCTGTATTCGTTCATTCTCCTAACAGGGAATTACCTCAACAACCCCAAAAAACAAAACAAAAAACAAAAACAAATTACCCATAACAATAAGGAAACTTCAATTTAAAAAAAGAGATCACTATGGCGGAAAAACCAAACTAGCTATGTAGCAAACTTTAAAAACCAATACAACACCTTATGCTGGCAGATAAAGGCAGAATGCACAAACTACCACTGCAAGCAAGAGGAAAACCTCCTACATACAAAATCCACCCACACCTTCTACAATTTTGTAAACACCAAACTTAAAGACTCAAGAGCTATCCCACCCCTAAAAGGACCAAACAATGAAGCAATTAAGGCCAATCTCTTCAACACATTTTCAGTTCAGTCTTTGTAAACAGCAATGGTTCATGCCTCACATTTCCTAGTTGTACCACAACTCACTGTAATGACCTACTACATATTTACTTTACAGAAGATAATGTAGAAAAGGCACTATGTAATCTAAAACCATTCCTGTCTATCGGTCCTGGTGGGAACTTCTTTAAAAAGTTCTCCTATGCCACAGCGGAACCCCTAAGCATTATACATGAGATATCATTCAGAACCAGCTCCTTACCAAACCTTAGCTACAATCATCTCTAGCTTCAAAAAAGGTGACCCCAGCCTGGTTGAAAATTACAGACTAATCTCACTGTGTTGTGTCACGTGCAAAGTCATGGAATCAGTCATTAACCAATTCATCACCCACCACTTAGTGTCAAACAACCTACTCTCCAAAAAACAATTTAGTTTCAGGAAAAAATTGTCCTGCAATCTTCAACTCCTACACTGTAAAAACATACAGACTACTCTACTTGACCAGGATAAAGCGATAGACACAATTTACATAGACTTCTGCAAAGCCTTTGATTCAGTGGTACATGCCACTGTTAAAGCTAAACTCTTATGGCATTTCTGGATCCCTTCATAAGTGAATTACTACATTCCTGTCAAACAAGCAACAAATCATAAAAATAGGGAGCGCTATATCAAACCCTGCTCCAGTTTAACAGTGGTGTCCTTCAAGGCAGCGTTCTAGGACCCACACTCTTTATACTCTATATAAATGATCTTTGTGATCACCTTATAAGCAACTGCATCCTCTTTGTGGATGACATAAAACTATTCAACACCAACAATGCTACAGTCCTTCAAAGAAACCTTGATTCTGTGTCTGAATGGTTAAACAATTGGCAACTTCAAATCTCAACCAACAAATGTTCTGTCTTACACATCGGTAAAAAAAAAAAATCAGTACACCAAATGTAAATTAGGTGGATATGACCTCGTTGATGATCCTCACTCTGTCCAGAACCTTTGAGTTCTCATATCAAATGACCTAAGCACCAGAGCTCACTGTAACAGCATTGCCAAAAAGTCATTAAGAGTTGTAAATCTAATCTTACAAAGCTTCTCCTCTGGAAATATCGATTTGCTAACTAGAGCATGCAAAACTTTTGCCAGACCAATACTCAAATACAGCTCATCAGTCTGGAATCCACACTGCATATTGGACATTAATACAATCGAGCGAGTCCAGAAGTATTTCATGAGAAGAGTACGACACTCCTCTGCTCGCAACAGAATATCCTATATCACCAGGCTTGAGATTTTGGGCTTGGACAATCTTGAACTACACTGCCTATGGTTAGACTTAAGCATAGTACACAAAATTATATGCTACAATGTCCTACCAGTCAATGACTACTTCAGCTTCAACCACAACAATACAAGAGCATACAACAGATACAAACTCAATGTAAACCACTTCAAACTCAATGGCAGGAAGTATGGCTTCAGCAACAGAGTGGTCAATGTCTGGAATGTACTACCTGACTCTGTTGTTACATCCTCTAACCCCCACTCCTTTAACCTCAAACTATCCACTATTGATCTCACCCCATTCCTAAGAAGTCTGTAAGGGGCATGCATAAGTGCACCATCATGCCTACCATCCCTGTCCTATTGTCCCCATTTATTTGTATCTATTCCCTGTATTCTTACTCATGTTTATACTTATACCTATTATCTTGTAAGCGATTGACAAATAATAAAAAAAAAAAAAAGCTCCCAACTTGATGCTTGATTCTGAAAGAGCTGGAGTGAGAACTGACAAGTCGGGTGGTAATTCTATGAGTTGAAACTCAACAAAACTGTGGGGTAACAGACTGGAGAAGCGGCCTTAAAATAAAAAATACAGTGTAAATATAATGTCCATGCATATAAACAGTTGGGGTTTTTTTTAATGGAATCTGTTTGTTCAGAATTCATCTAGAGGATTATTTCTCAGCAGAAATAAAATGCATGCATTTGTTTGTAGCACTAACAATCAAAAACCCAAGAAGAAGAACAATTTAATTGTAATGACACCCTTGCTATTTTTCATGTTCAATGGCTGTGTGGTCAGGCATCGTTTTTTTACTCTGTGTTGTTGTCTAACTAACACAGATTCCACAGCTAACTAATGGCTTGTATAGCTTCCATGACTAAATAGTTTCCATATGTTCTATCTCTCCCACAGTGTCTTGGAAGAAGCTGGACTCCAGTGCTCCAGGTCGATGTATTTCCTGGGCCCCTAAATGTTTAATGATAGCCCAATAGTTAGAGCTAAATAACAAATATTAGCTTCTAGTGAAGGAAAATACTGTCCAAGATTGTTAATCTCATTATCAAAAAAAATATTGGCAGTGACATTGCCTGCAGTTAAAATGGAAGATAAATCATTTTCTATATTAAATAGCCCAATTTAATGAATTATACAGCTAATTACTCTGTACAGAATATACATAATACAGAGACCCTCTCTGAATAAGATGCACAGTTTAGAAGTGTTTGTGTGTGTGTGTGCGTGTGTGTGTGTGTGTGTGTGTGTGTTTACATTCAGTGAGCAAAAAATAGATTTGAATCAAACCTATCTAATTCATCCCTTTTATAGGGATTAATTATATATAATGTAAGGAGAGAAGAAAAGTCCTGCCCAATCAGGCCAAGAGCTCTATGTCACACAGTGGCCATAGTGGATGCAATCAAATAAGTACAGGTATTAGGCTACCAAGTTTGAGCTGGAAAACTCTGGGTGCCACTAGATGGCAGCAAGTACATGCAGAAAACTCTAATTGCTACCATCTAATGGTCTTCTGGGGTTTTACAACCTAGATGTAGTAAAGCTGCAAAGATGAATACTAGCACACCTCCACTCTTACTGTCTAACAGCTAATATGTTATATTAGATACATAGACATATTAAGTATGATTCAGAAGGAGTAGAGCTCTCAGGATCAGTATTCACTGATAACCTGATCCACCGAGGAAATGGCTGCTTTAATATGATGAAGAGAGATGTTAGAGTTGTGCTATGTTCCTTCTTGTTTCAAACGCTCTACTATCACCCCAGTACTAAAGAAGCCTCATCAGGGAACTGAATGACTACAGACCAGTTGCTTTAACATCTGTAGTTATGAAAATCTTTGAAAGGCTAGTGCTGTCCCACCTAAAAACCATCACAGATCTGCTGTTAGATCCCATGCAGTTTACATACCAAGCAAATAGATTGACAGATGATACTGTTAATATGGCTCTGCACTACATCCTACAACACCTTGAATCTCCAAATACCTACACAAGGGTCCTCTTTGTAGACTTCAGTTCAGCATTCAATACCATCATTCCAGACATTCTTCTAACTAAACTAATCCAACTAGCGATACCTGAACACATTTTTAAATAGATCATAAGCTTCTTAACAGACAGGAGGCAGCAGGTGAAGCTAAGCAGAATCACATCTGATACCTGTATAATTAGTACAGGGAGCCCCAAAGCTGTGTGCTTTCTCCACTTCTCTTCTCCCTATATACCAATGACTGCATCTCAAATGATCCATCGATTAAAATACTGAAGTTTGTAGATGATACAACAGTAATTGGTCTCATTCGAGACAATGACAAATCCACATACAGACAGGAGGTTGTACAACTTGCCTTATGGTGTCACCAGAACAATCTGGAACTGAACACACTCAAAACTGTAGAAATGGTGGTAGACTTTAAGAGAAACCCTCCCATACTACCACCTCTTATAATACTAGACAACACAGTATCAACAATAAAGACCATCAAATTTCTAGGTTCTATCATATCACAAGATCTAAAATGGACTCCTAACATCAAAAAAGCACAACAAAAAATGTTCTTTCTGTGCCAACTCAGAAAACTCAAACTGCCCAAGGAGCTGCTGATACAGTTCTAACAGAGGAATTATTGAGACTGTCATCTGCACCTCTATAATTATCTGGTTTGGTTCTGCAACCCAACAAGACAGACACAGACTCCAGAGAATAATTAGGACTGCGGAAAAACAACCTCCCTTCAATCAAGGACCTGTATACTGCACGAGTCAAAAAGAGGGAATCTGAAAATATTTACAGCCCCTCACATCACAGACATAAACTGTTTCAACTCCTACCCTCAAAATGACACTATAGAGCATTGCACACCAGAACAACTAGACACAGGGACAGTTTTTCCTGAACGCCATTACTCTACCAAACAAATAATTCCCTCAACACTGTTCAACTATTTACAAAGTCTGCACTACCATTAATCTTCTCATCAGTCCTTATCGCCCATCCCCTCCCACTTGTGACTGCATGACTGTAACTTTGTCGCTTGTATCCTTACAATTTATATGGACTGTTTCCTAATATGATTTGATTGCTTATTGTACCCTATGACTGTTATTAAGTGTTGTACCTGATAATTCTTGACTCTTGATGAATGTATCTTTTCTTTTATGTACACTGAGAGCATTTTCACCAAGACAAATTCCTTGTGTGTCCAATCACACTTGGCCAATAAAGAATTATATTCTATTTTGTTCTGTTCTATTTTATTCTATTCTATTCATTTGTTTATGCAAATATACCTTGTGGATCAATACTTTGTAATGCCCTATCTTCTTCCATGACTGCAACGTCTTTTCCTGATCAGATACTCACAAATCAAATAGATTTAGCACCATACAGGTGAAACTCAAAAATTTAGAATATCGTGCAAAGTTCATTTATTTCAGTAATACACCTTAAAAGATGAAACTAATATATGAGATAGACTAATTACCTGCAAAGCAAGATAGTTCAAGCTGTGATGTGTCATAATTGAGATGATTATGGCTGACAGCTAATGAAAGCCCCAAATCCACTCTGGGGTAGATAATTATAATGTTATAATATGTTATAATATTTAAATATTATAAATATATATGTGTATTTTATAACCTTATCTTAAATATTAAATATTCTTAAACACAAACAATATTACTTTCATCTCAAGTAGATTAATTATGGTCACACAATAAATTGTAATATTGAAATATAAAACCCTATACTTATTAATTAAATAATTCTTAATGTTCTTACTATTTTTCCCTATATATCGAGTCAAAGTATAATGATCACAATTATTAATGAGTTAATTAAATCAATTAATTCAATTATTTAACAATTTAATATAACAATCATATCATCAAAAAGTAGATGAAAAAGAAGAAAAGATTGAGCAAATGTATACAGAAAAAAGGGAATAGGGAAAGGGAAAAGAAGGATTTTGAAGTAAGTTTTAAATTTTCCGTCTCTAAATTTAAGAGCTTTCACTCCAAATGCACTGGAAGTGGGGAGGTAAAAAGTGCTGAATAATGACTACAATTAAGCGGTATCTTCCAAAGCTTCCAATTTTGCTTTTTATCTTAATTTTCCTAAGATCAATTTTCCTGATTTCCTTCAAATATGACCACCTCCTCAATTACATTAATGTTCTCCCAAAGGTCTATTAAGCAGTTTATATCAGATATATTGTTGCAATAACTTCAGGGTTTCTAAGTATCGCGTATAGCACCACACTGCCTCTTTTCTGTCAGCTTCGATCCTCTTCCCGTCTCCGCTTTAGTAAAATCTATCAGAATAAAAATCAGATGGAATATTCCTCCACAACTTCCTCTTTCCAGCTTGTAGTTTCCCAATCTCATAAACTTCCCTTTTTACTCATTATTGTCCACACTTTGTCTTCTGTCTGCCAAACCTTTTCACTTTCACTTGTCTCGCCTCCGCTTTTTAGCCGCTTTCCTTTCAGGCTTCAGACAGACACTTGTAATAGCCTTGCAAAAGTCTATAACTTTTCCAATCTTCCTCTCCACCACTAAATTCCTCTACCACACTCTTCCTCAACATCTCACAAACTGTCACTTACTTTCTTTTTACATCGGTGGCAGTCGAGACTTCGGAGCCGCCATTGAAAGGAGTCTGTTTCTTGCTCGTTGGGCTCTGGAAGGCTCCTCTTCACTGCAGGGGGGTTTCTTTCCCCAAACTGCAGCCTGAGTCTCCCCCACACCAGCACAAATCTCTCCAGGACTCAAACACCCTCAAAGGATCACACCAACTGCAAAAAGAGATTAACTGAAACCACGAATGGGCTTCTGCACCTCTGTTCGTCCTTGCCTTGCCACCGAAAGTCTCCCAATAATATTTATTATGTATATATTTATTATATTAAGTGTTGTATAGAGGTCGAGCATAAGCCCAACAAAATTATATGTGTGATTTAGAATTTGGAACTAAAATAATATATATACTCCAGTAACCAGTTAAGAACACAAGCTATCCAGCAGATAGACAGATTAAGCAATTAGATACTGGTCAATCTTAATATAGGGGTTGTAACACTGAATGTTAATCTGGGACAATACAATTAACATCATTCAACAACAGAAACAAATCTTAAAAGAAATGACTTCCACAACTACTACTGCTTTGAAAACTGGAAGAAAGGCCACCCTGACATGAACAACCCCATTGGCAACAGGTTCGCCCATGGCACAAAAAACCATAGAAGGAACACTACCAATATCTCGAATGTCAACATTCAATCAATTTTGCTGACCTTACAGGAATCGATGATGAAGCTGCAAGAAACAATGATGAAAAACCATAATGAGGCAAGAGCATATCAATGAACAAAAAGAGGAGATGGGGAAATTAAAAGCAGAAATGAAAGCGGACATCTCTAAAGTAGAGGACAAAATTGGAATATTACAGCAGGCCTTGGAGAAAAATGAAGCAACAATAAAAGAGGTAGAGAAAAGGACTGAACGAACTGAAAGGAAACTAGAAAGGGTAGATGAAGAATTAAAGAATGTGAGTAAAGAAATGGAGGACTCACTGGTATACCTAGAAGGCGTCTACATACTTGAGATTCCAAAATGTAGAGGAATCCAAGGAAGAAGACTTGGAGCAATTAATGGCGGAAATACTGGCTGGATTATTGGAAAAGGATAAAGATGACATCCTAAGGGAGTTTGATAAAGTTTATAGGTTCAGCACTAATTATGCGAGATGCCACAAATTCCCCAGAGAAGTCCATATATGATTTGTGAGAAGGAGTGTCCAGGATATCATATTTAGGATGTCCAGAGATGGAACAATCACGTACAAAGGTAAAGAAGTTCTGATTCTTCAGCAAATACCAAGAAGAGTAAGAGCACAAAGGCGAGATTACAAATTCTTATCAGCTTATTTAAATCAGAAAAGAATTGCATTTAAATGGTTAATCTCAGAGGGGATGTTAGTTTCTTGGAAAGAAAGGAAAATTAAAATAGATTCCATGGAAAAGGCTCAGGAATTCTATGAGCAGCTGGTAGGTCCAGAAGACCAGAGCAGTAAGGAGGAACTGGAAACAAATTGTCAGGAAGATCAAGATTACCACAGAAATAAAGACAGAACTTTAGGAAATTAAGGGAACACTCATTTACATCAGGAGAGAGAAGAAACTATACATCTTCAAGCACAAGGAGAGACTGGAGTCATTACAAGACAAAGAGCGAAACAGAATTAATTAAATGAAAGAAGAAAAGAAACTGCTATCAATTAATATAAATGGTTTAAATTTGACAATAAAAAGGAAAAGGATATTAGCTAAACTAATCAAGCAAAATGCTGATATAATATGCCTACAAGAAACTCATATAAGGAAAGTAGGTGAAAAGCACCTAGAATGCCTGAAATTAGAGAAGCTATTTACCGCACCAGCAGACATGGGAAAAAAGAAAGGGATTGCAATATATGTTAAAGAGGATTTGAAAGCAGATTTACTATGGTCAGACTCTGAGGGAAGAACTTTGGTTTTGCAGATCTGGATTAATGCTATTTCAATTCTCTTAGTGGTAATCTACACCCCAAATGAAGATCAGAAAGAGCTTTTTAAGTATCTTTATTGAAAAATAATAGGATTTGAAAAAAGAAATATTTGTATCATAGGAGACTTCAACTCCATTGCTGACTATCAAAAAGACCATAGTAATGGGGGGAAGAATAAAAAGGGGAAAAGAGAGTTTCCTAAGATATGTAGGGAAATGATGAAGGAGTTAAACTTGGTTGATATAATGGAGAAGATTACATCCCGAGAAAAAACAATTTACATTCTACTCAAATCCACATCAAATATGGACACGAATTGACATGGTATGGATGAATAGGGAAATAGCAAATGAGATAAAAAGAATTGAAAATTTACCTAATGAATGGGCAGATCATAATCCAATTCAGATAATATGGAAGAGACCAAAGAAAAGATGGACATTAAATACTCAATTAATAAGAGAAAAAGAATACACTAATAAACTCAAGGAGGAATTAAATTATTTTTTAAAGGAAAATGATAATGGAGTAACTATGAAACAAAATATTTGGGATACAATGAAGGCAATAATAAGAGGGATAAAATCTCTTATAACGTCAAGAGGAATAAGGAAAAATATGCCCAGCAAAATAAATTACAACAAATTAAGGAATTAGAAACTCAATTACAGAATACCCCAAAGGATTCAAAAGTTCAAAATCAGATAATAATAGTTAAACATAAATTGAATGTAATTTAACAAGAGAAAATGATTATAAATTTGAATACGACTCGACAAAACTATTAAAAGCATGCTAATAAGCCAGGAAGATGGCTATTTTATAAACTTTTAAAAAAGGAAAGAAAAGAAATCGATATACCAGCTAATAGATGGAAAGGGGGATATACAACAGGAGACAGAACAGAAAAAAGAAATTGCCCATAAATACTTTGAAGAGTTATATAAAAAGGAAGAAGTTAATGAGGATAGAATAAGAAACTGTTTAGATGAAAAGAATGATAAAGCAATTGGGGAAGAAATGGTAGAACTATTAAACAAAGACATTACTTGGTTTGAATTGAAATCAGCAATAGAGAATCAGAAAAACAATAAAGCCCTGGGGCCCGATCGGACTCCAGGGGAGCTGTACAAGGCAATTGCAGAACAAATTGGACCTCTTATAGTGGAAGTCTTTAATGATGTTTTATTGGCAACCAGGATGCCGGACTCATGGAGGGGAGCATTGATTTCACTGATCCCGAAGGAGGAATTGGATCTTCGATATATAAACAATTATAGGCCAATTTCACTGTTAAATACTGACTGCAAAATATTCACCTCCATTATAGCAAGTAGATTAAAAAGAATGTTAAATGTGTATATACATGAAGATCAAAATGGATTTATCCTGACCAGACAGATTAGGAACAACTTAAGAACAGTATTAGATGTCTTAGAATTTTATGAAGCCCACCCCGAAAAACAAACTACACTTATGTTTTTAGATGCAGAGAAGGCCTTCGACAATTTAAATTGGCAATTTTTAATTCCAAAAATGTATAATATGAATCTAGGCACTAAACTTGAAAATATTATAACAACTATTTATGACACACAACAGGCTAATATTATAATAAATGGGGAATATACCCACCCAATAAAAATAGAAAAAGGAATTAGACAAGGCTGCCCACTCTCACCCCTGCTCTTCATATTATTATTAGAAACATTATTAATGCGAATTTGACAGAACCCAGATCTAAAAGGATTAAAGGTTAAGAAAGAAGAATAAAAGTTGCAGGTGTTTGCTGACAATATGATCTTTTTCATTGAGGAACTAATAGAAAGAGGACAAAAACTGATGAATGAATTAGAACAATTTGGAGCGGTAGCAGGACTCAAAATTAATAGGAAGAAAACAAAATTAATGACTAAAAATCTAACAGAAAAAAAGAAAAAAGAATTAGAAGAAGTTATGGGAATACAAGTGATAAAGAAAGTTAAATACTTAGGAATATGGTTGACACCACATTGTAAGACACTTAAGGAAAATAATTATGATAAATTGATGCAACAGGTAAAGAAGGTTCTAGAAACTTGGGGTAGGTTGCAACTTTCATTATTAGGCAGGATCGCTGCCATTAAAATGAATATTCTTCCAAAATTTCTATATTTATTCCAGACGATCCCAATCAAAATACACAATTTTTTTTTTGAAGAACTTAATAAAATAACTGTTAAATTTATTTGGCAAGGGAAAAAAACAAGAATAAATTTAAAGGCAATGCAGGATATGAAGAACAGGGGAGGGCTGGCACTTCCAAATTGGGAGTTGTATTATATTGCATCCTCTCTAGTATGGTTAAAGGAATGGGTGAATTTAACCAACAAGAGAATATTATTTTTAGAAGCCCATTATTTGCAGAGGGGGTGGCATGCTTTTTTATGGGATGTAGGGAAAGTTAGTCAGGAATACTTCCATAGATATCTAATTAGAGACTCATTATTAACTAATTGGAAAAAAATATGGAAAAAACACAGTTTAAAAGTACCAGTTTGGATTTCAACAATGGAGGTGATGATTCACCCAAACAATCTGGATATCACTAAAATGATTAAATATAAGGATCTACTGGATACACAAGGAAATCTGAAATCATGGCAAGAACTTCAAGAGCAGGAATTAAAAATTGATCAGTGGACATACCTTCAAATTCAAAGTAGATATAAACAGTATAAGAAAGAATTTGGAATCAACAACAAACTCCAGCAATTAGATAAAATTTTATGAGGATCAGGCAAAAAAAATTGAACAAAATTTTATAATCGATCTGTATAAAGAATAGTAGACACTTAATACAGGATTCTGATTGGCTAAGAAACCTGAATTGGGATTGGTTCAAAAGGAACCAATCCACGAAACTGCTTAAAGGCGGCAAAACTAAATACCTGTCATTGGCTACAAGCCGGCAGGCAAAACCCTATAAAAAGGCTGCCGTGGCTTGAGCCAATGTTCCGTTTTTCAACTGCTGTTAACTAATAAAGAATTTGTTGTTGGAACCCAGTCTACCTTGCGTTTTTCCGGACAGAACACTGGCGACGAAGGTGGGATTGTCCTAAACGCGAGACTGACCACGCAGCAATCAAAAAAAAAAAAAACCAGACTGAAGACAATGGCTGGAAATCACGTGCCGCCTGCACCCTTCAATCCCAATGAAGAGGATTGGGAATCCTACGTAGACCGTTTCCAAATGTATTTGGAAAGTAACGAGATGGAAGAGATCTCAGACCAGCGTAAGAGAGCTGTTTTCTTGACACATTGCGGGCCCACAATCTTCAAAAGCCGTGAAAAAATCGGCGGTCAAAATGAAATAGATGAACGTGAACAATGACAAAACGAGCCTGACCAGAGGGAAGAAAAAATTTCCCACCACCACTCACCATGAAGATTTTGACGAGACGTCAGAATCCAGAGAGGAAGATGACGAAGTCCACCGCCTATACACCAACAAAAAAGGGCGCGAAAAAAGAAATTGGCGGGAATGTGCCGGCTGCGGAGGAAACCATCCTCGAGCTGATTGCAGATTCCTCAATGCCATCTGCAGAGCTTGCAAGAAAAGGGGGCATATCGAGAAAGTCTGCAGGAATAAAAAAAATTACAGCCCAAACAGACGCAGCAACTCCTCTGCACAAGCTGAGCTGAGACAAACCGAGAGAAAGTGGCAGCGGAACAAGCGAACCAGTAACCAAGAAAAAACACATCAGATTTTCACTATTGAAAGCGCTCAGACAGAAAGCGGGAAGAAAGTAAAAATAATTGTACAAATAGAAGGCAGTCCCTGCGAAATGGAGGTAGACTCTGGGTCTTTCCTATCAATGGTGTCATGGGACACCATCAAACAACTGGTCCCAAATATCAAACTCAAAGAGCTCCAGAGACAAAAATTAACCCTCAAGGACTACCAAGGAAACCGAATTCCTGTAGTAGGTCTAGGACATTTCTGAGTCGCCTACAAACAACATGTCGAAGTACTACCATTGACAATAGTCGACCGAGACCGACCGAGCCTCCTGGGCATCGAATGGTTCGCACCATTGGGCATCGGGATGACCGGAGTAGACCGGGTGGCCCCAACCGACTGGGAAGAAAACCTGATCCAAGAGTTCCAGGACGTTTTCGACGGCTCCCTAGGCAGGTATTGGGGGACCCCAATTTCCTTTAGTTTAGACCCCCAGGTAGCCCCTAGAAGACTAAAGGCCAGACAAGTTCCTTTTGCTCTAAAAGCAAAAATAGAGGAACAACTAAATAAATTAATAGACCAAGGGGTTTTAGAACGTATTGACCATGCTAAATGGGAAACGCCAATCGTAACACCAATTAATCCAGACGGGTCGGTTCGCATCTGCGGAGACTACAAGGCTACCCTGAACCATGCATTGCAACAAAGCGCATACCTGGTGCCAGTCTTACAACACTTATTACATTCTCTTTGGGGAGGAAAAGTTTTCGCTAAACTAGATCTAGCGCAAGCTTACCAACAGCTTCCAGTAGACCCCTTAACGGCTGAAGCACAAACAATAATGACCCACAAAGGGGCATTCAAATGCAACAGACTCCAATTTGGAGTGAGTTTAGCCCCAGGCGTTTTCCAAAGCCTCATGGAACACCTTTTGAATGGTATAAAAGGAGTCGTACCATATTTCGACGACGTCCTAATTTCGGCCAAAGATACAACCCAGCTAAAAAAAAGACTAAAAGATGTACTAACTAAATTCAGAGAATCTGGCCTAAAAGTAAAAAAAAGAAAAATGCTGCTTAATGACTGATCGCGTCAAATTCCTGGGCTATTTAATAGATGGAGAGGGGATACACCCTACTGACAAAAAGGTCAAAGCTATTAAAGACGCACCAGAACCAAGAAACAAAACTGAATTGCAGGCATTTTTGGGACTAATACATTTTTATAACGTGTTCCTACCCCACAAAGTGACAATAGCGGAACCATTACACCGATTACTGGATAAAAAAACAATTTGGACTTGGGGTTATAGAGAAAAGAAAGCCTTCCAAAAAATAAAAAACTTATTAACATCAAACACCGTTCTTATCCAGTTTAGTAACACACTTCCATTGACAGTGACCTGCGACGCCTCACCGTTTGGAGTCGGTGCCATCCTGAGCCACCAATTGCAAGATGGGAGAGAGGCACCCGTCGCCTACTATTCAAAGACTCTGTCTAAAACCGAACATAATTATAGTCAATTAGACAGAGAAGCCCTGGCAATTGTCACCGGAGTGAAACGCTTCCACGAATATCTATATGGAAGAACATTTCTGATAGTAACGGACCATAAACCGCTACTGGGAATTTTGGCGGGAAACAAGCCTACGCCGAACATTTTGTCCCCGCAAATGACTAGATGGTCAGAATTCCTAGCAGCCTACTCTTATACTCTGACACATCGCCCCGGGAAACAAATTTCCCATGCAGACGCTTTGAGCAGAGCACCATTACCGACTATAGAGGAAGACCCGGCACCGACGATGACCACCTTGCAGATAGAGACATGCCCAATCTTCCCATATCTGTGAATGATGTCTCCAGAGCCACCCCAAGGGACCCATTGACTGCCCGTGTACTGAACTGGGTAGGTAAAGGCTGGCCGGAAAATCAAAAAACTGAGAACTTTAAACCTTTCCGGACCAGACAAACCGAACTCTCGATTCAAAAAGGTCGTTTGTTGTGGGGTGATCGGGTAGTTATCCCTTCTAAATTACAAACTAGGGTACTGGGTATGCTTCACGAAGGCCACCCTGGAATTGTTAAAATGAAGAGCCTTGCTAGAAGCTATGTCTGGTGGCCGGGTATAGATAGGGACATCGAATACTGGGTAAATTCTTGCAACAAATGCCAAAGAACCAGTCCTTCCCCACCACAAGCACCCATAAAGGACTGGGAAACCCCACAAGGCCCCTGGTCATGAATCCACATTGACTTTGCGGGTCCTACTAAGGGACACACCTTCCTAATTGTCGTAGATGTATACTCAAATTGGCTGGAGGTTATAATTATGCCATCTACGACAACTGAAACTGTCATTAAACACAATTTGACAAACTCTTTGCAACCCATGGCCTGCTGGACGTCCTAGTGTCCGACAACGGGCCACAATTAACGAGTATCCAATTCGAACTATACCTAGCCTCCCTAGATATACGACATGCCCTAACCACACCGGCCCACCCGGCTGCAAATGGTAGGGCAGAGAGAATGGTCAGGTTTACCAAAGAAGGTTTAGGAAAAATGGACATTGGGGATGTCCAAGATAAAATAAATCGCCTACTCACCCTCCAGCATATCACACCCAGTACTGTAACAAATAAAAGCCTGGCGGAACTACTAATGGAAAGAAAACTTAGGTCGCAATTAGACAGATTGCACCCAAATTATACACCAGAGAAACCCCCCGACTCCTCCACCCATTTCAGGAAATTTGAAATCAGTGACCTGGTCTATGCAAAAAATTTCATTATGGAAGCCATTATGGCTTCCAGGAACAATCACACAAATTACAGGCCCCCGGTCCTACCGACTAACCGTAGACGACGGCAGGGAATGGAAGCGGCACATAGATGAGCTTCGGTCCCAAAACGTAGAAAGAAGTACAAACACACAACCACAAATAATAAAAAACGACGAAAATCAAACCAGAGAAGGGGGGGAAATACGAGAAAATAATAAAGAACCATTTAAATTAAACCCAGAATACAATAACAAGCAAAAAGAGCAAATAAGAGACTTACAGTTAGAAGAAAATTGCAAGAAGAGTCCACTCGAAGGGGCCAGCCAGGCCAGCTTGACCTGCCCAGAGAAAACAGGAGGGAGCGGCAAAACCGCCGGCCTGAGAAACTCAGGCGGCAGTAAAATGGCTGACTTACCCTTCCAGGCGGTTCCTTGGAGAAGGACCGGAGAGACAGCAACCCCATCTGAACCGGTTGAAGTCTTCAGCAGAAATGAACCGCACTAGTCCAGTCGAGTCAAAAGAAGCCCCACCTACCTGCGCGACTACGTCACCACGTAGGACTAAACCAAGAGGGGAGGGATGTTCTGTATAAAGAATAGTAGACTCCTAATACAGGATTCTGATTGGCTAAAAAACCTGAATTGGGATTGGTTCAAAAGGAACCAATCCACGAAGCTGCTTAAAGGCGGCAAAACTAAATACCTGTCATTGGCTACAAGCCGGCAGGCAAAACCCTATAAAAAGACTGCCGTGGCTTGAGCCAATGTTCCGTTTTTCAACTGCTGTAAACTAATAAAGACTTTGTTGTTGGAACCCGGTCTACCTCGCGTTTTTCTGGACGGAACAATAATTATTTATTAGAAGTAGAATTAGAAGAAGAAATTGTTAAAGGGAATATGATAGCCTGGAGCAGGAATGTGGGATGTAGCATCACTTTAATGAAATGGGAAAAGGTCTGGGGTAGAAATAATACGATTACAAAATCGGCAGCATATAAAGAAAACACCTATAAAATGTTTTATAGATGGCACCTTCCCCCTTCGAGATTAGTGAAGATGTGCCCCAATATGAGTCCAAAATGCTGGAAATGAAAAAAAAAAAAAAAGAGGGAACTTTTGTTCATATGTGGTGGTCCTGTACAAAAGCCCAAAAATATTGGCAGAAAATTAGAAATTGGCTGGAAGAAATAACAAAAGAACCTATCGAGTACAAACCAGAGTCCTTTCTGTTAGGTATTTTTGATAAACAAATACCCAAAAAAGCGAAATACACATTTTAAACAGCGGCCAGATTAGCTTTTGCCCAATGTTGGAAGCAGCCTCATATTCCATCAGAGGAGATGATCATGCAAAAAATTTCAAGCTGTGCAGAAATGGACAAATTAACCCTGGCATTAAAAAATAAAAACACCTCAATATACTATAATAGCTGGAACTGCTGATATAAATGGTGAGACCAAAGATAGACTTTACACTAGAAGGCAAAAGTGAATAGGATAAATTCATAGGAGTGATATACAGATATACATAAGGATTAGGGGTGTGTATATGGCATAAATTAAAGAAAGGGGGGAAAAAATCTTACAAACTGTTGAAAATGAGAATGTTTTTAATTGTTTTCTATCTTTTTTTTTCTTTTCTACTCTTTTTTTCTCCTCTTTTCTTTCATTTGTGTATTTGTTGTCAGTTTGTTTTAATTGTAAAATCAATAAAATTTATTTATTAAAAAAAAGGAAAGAAAGAATCTGTAAAAGTTTTGACAGAAGTGATTCAATGGCGATTTTAAACAAGAATGTCAAACTAATTTTTTTTTTTTCATTGCTGGATTTTTTATATATGATCTTATATTTTGAACCTGGACTGATTTCTTTTTTTTTCTTGTTATTTACTCTTTCTCCTTTTTGATTTTATAATATTTTAAGCCAGATTCTCTTATAGTTATTTTTTAAATGCCTCTTTTCTTTTTTAATTAATTCTTATTATATTTTGCTTAGAAAAGGAGAGGGAGAAAGTGAAAGCTAAAGAAACTTTGTAACACTGCCAAACAGAGGCTTGGAAGTATCTTAGGTTTTTTACCAGACAAAGCTGAGAAAGAACTGAGTCTTTGTTTTAAGGACATCGCCTGGTTGATAAAGGCTAGGTCCCACTGGCCGACGGATGCAAAACATATGCATAAAGGACACAGCAGACAAGCAAAATTTCGGGGGTGTCTCCATCCATTGTCATCCGCTTCAAAAAGTGGTGAAAATTTGTATAAACAGAACGGAAAAGAATGGAAAAGAACGGACGTGGGTAGTATGTAGCGAGGATGTTAAACAGATGTTCATAGGAAGCCTAGAGGATGACAGTGGATGACACTTCCGAAGGGGTTCCGGGGGAGAATTTCAAAGCGGATGCATAGCAGATGAAGCAGATGCATCACGTATGCCTAAAGGAAAGAAAGGGGATGCCGCGCAGATCTATATCGGATGCAAACACATCCTTTCTATTTCCATGCTACTAACAATGTACAGACATTCCATGTACCTTTTGTTTCCTCCCTCTTTCCATTTTCAGCTGCAGTGGATGTGAGTTGTGAGGATGCCCAGAGGATGCAGAGAGGATACAGCGGACGTTTAACATATGATAAACGGACATAGAATGTTTGTTGCTCGTATGTCGCAGACTTACATCGTACACGGCAGAAAGTTCATCCGTTCACAAAGTTTTGTGCAGCTCAAAACTTCTTGTGCAGATGAAATCGCAGTTTTTTCTTTTACTTTTTTTTTTTAGTCTTTTTCCTCACCTCTTTGCCTTTTTTGGGACTTTACAATTTTTCTTTTTTTTTCATGTATGTTTCTGGTGTGCTTATGCCCTTTTTCTTTATTTTTGAATTTTTATTGTTATTTAATTAATCGATTGGATAAAGGTATACAAGACCCTGAAGAAATTTTTTTCCTTTTTTCTTTTTAATTATTATTACCAATTGGTTTTTTTTTTATTTTTTTCCACTATTTTTACTTGGAAATGTAACTGGTTATTCCACAACTGGATTAAGGTCTGGAAGAATTTGAAAGATCTTGAATTTCTCAAAATGAGTAGGAAGTTAACAACTCCTGGTTCTTCAACTTCTGCTTCCTCCTCTCTACCATCTGGAGGACAATGCTCAATATAGACAATGTTAAAGCAAGAAAAAGAACAAGAAAAAGCGACTCTGCAGATGATTATGCAAGGAATTCAAAATATTCAAACAAGATCAGAGAATATTGAAAAGAGAATAGAGAACATTGAACAAAGAACAGAGAACATTGAACAAAGAACAGGGAAAAGTGATGAAAAAGTGGAGAGCATCCAACAAATGATGATGAAGTATGATGAGAGGCTCCAAGAAATTGAAGAAGAAGGTAAACAAAGAGATAAGAAGATTGGAAACATTGATAACAGATTAACTGTGGTTGAACAAGATAAAAGTGGTATGCTAAAATGGGAGATGGACAGATCAGAATTTTATCACAGATTTCAAAACATAGAGGAAGAAAAAGGACAAAACCTAGCTGAGATAATGATAGAAATATTGGCTGAAGCTTTGGAAATAACAGAAGAGAAGATGATGGATGGAATAGACAAGGTTTATCGAGTCTTGACAAGATATATGTTGAGAAATAGTTTACCAAGAGAAGTTCACATCAGCTTTACAAAGAAAGCCATAAAAATGCAAATATTGCAAGTAGCAAGAGAGAAAACTTTGAAATACAAAGATAAGGAGATTGTGGTCTTGAAACAAGTGCCCAGAAGAGTGAGAGAGATGAGGAGAGAATATTGATTCTTGACCAAATTGTTACCTTAAAAAGAGATGAATTATAGATGGCTGATTCCAGAAGGTTTAATGTTCACATGGCAAGAAAAGAGATATAGAATTGACTCAATTGAGAAAGCTGAATCATTTTACTCAGAATTTTTAAAGAGGAGAAAGAGGCAGAAAAAGAAATTTCACTAATTGAATTCCAAGAGGACTACCAAATGACAAGTGGAAAAGAAAAAGGTGCAATAGACAGAAAGGAGGAGGCTAAAGAACAACGCGAACCAAGATTGACTAGAGCTGTTAACCATGGAAGAAAAAAAATCAATTACAATCAACATAAATGGAGTTAATTCAGCTGTTAAAAAAGGAAATTTTTTCATAAATTAGAGAAATTAAAATTTGATATAAATTGTCCACAAGAAGTATACATTAAAAAGCAGCATGAACAATTGCTGAGACAGCCAAAATTAGGAAAAGTATTTACTTCTTTGACACAATGCAAGAAAAGAGGAGTGGTCCTATATATTAAAGATATTATTCCAACGAAATTGATATATACTGATGATGATGGAAGAATACTAATGGTGGAAATAATAAATGATAATATAAAAACACTCCTGATTGCAATTTATGCCCCGAATGACAATCAAAAAAAAATTTATAAAAAAATTACACATGAAAATAATTGAACTGGACTATGCTAATATAGTTTTGATGGGAGATTTTAACGGAATTGTAGACAATAAACTGGATTATACAGCACAGAAAACAACAAAGCAAAACAGAAATATCCTCCCTAAATCCTTTTTTAAAATGGTGGACGAAATAAACTTAAAAGATACATGGAGAGAAAGAAATGCTAAAATGAAACAATACACTTTTTATTCAAATAGACATTTATCATGGTCCAGAATAGATATGATATGGATGTCAACAGAATTGTTAACCAATATTCAAGAAGTAAACATTGAAATAAGTACTTGGGCAGATCATAATCCAATGACAATAAAATGGAAAGGACAAAGAAGAAGATCTAGATGGACGTTAAATAATACTATTTTAAAGGAAAAAGACTTTACACAGTGGATGGAGAAGGAACTGCCTTTTTTCTTTAGAGAAAACAAAAAAGAAGATACATCAATTCAGAATGTATGGGATACAATGAAGGCATATGCCAGAGGCTTGATAATAGACTATACAAGGAAAAGAAATACTATGAAAAGATTAGCCTCCAAGGCATTAGAGGATGAGTATAAAGGACTTGAAAAAGAGTAACAGAAAATACCACAGAAAAAGGATATTAAGTTAAAAATGGATATAACCAAACATAAAATGGGTCTAATAGAAAAAGAAGAATTAGCACAAAAAATTAGAAGTGCGAAACAATTATTTTGAAGATGCAAATAAACCAGGTAGATGGTTAGCATATAAATTGAGAAAGGAGAAAGAATCAAGGAAAATATTGCAATTCACAGATGAACAAGGCCAAGTTTGCTATGGTAGCAAAGAGAAGAAGGTAATCATATGAGACTATTATGAGAAATTATATACACAAGAGAATATTGATCAGGAAAGAGTTAAACAGTATTTACAGAATGCTAATCTACTCCAGATACCTAAAGAGATTGAAACAATGTTCGAAAGCAATATAACGATGATGGAGCTAATTGAAGCACTCAAGAAGCAAAATAATGGAAAGGCACCAGGCCCAGATGGACTTCCAGCAGAATTTTGTAAAACATTACAAGAATCGTTGAACTTTCCATTGTTGGAAATTATAAATGAAGTTATGTTAAAGAAGAGGATACTTAAAACATGGTTAGAAGCTTTTTTTACACTTATTCCAAAAGAGGAGGCCGATCCATTACAAATTAAGAACTATAGACCTATTTCTTTAGTAAATGCAGTTTATACAATTTTTGCTTCAATATTGGCAGAAAGACTTAAAAATATTTAAACAGTTTTATTCATCCTGATCAAAATGGATTTCTTCCAAAGAGACTAATTAAAGACAATATGAAAGTAATTTTGGATACTTTGGAATACTATGAGGTTCATCCTGAAAAACAAATGGCTTTGATATTTCTAGATGCACAGAAGGCATTTGATAATGTGAACTGGCGATTCATGTTGTTACTGCTGGAACAGATGGGCTTTACTAAAAAATTTACTCAAGCAATAGAAGCTATATATCATAAGCAAACAGCAAAGGTAATGATAGAGGGAGAATTGACAGACTATTGATATAAGAAAAGGAACAAGACAAGGATGCCCATTGTCAACCTTGTTGTTGTTAACACCCTTGTATTAACCTTGGAAGTGTTAAACAGAAATATTAGAGAAGAAAAGGATATAAAAGGGATGAAAATTAAAAAGGAAGAATTTAAACTGCAAGCATTCACAGACGACCTGGTTTTCATCTTAGAAGATCCACTAGAAACAGCATCAAAATTGATAGAAAAGACAGAGACATATGGAAAGGTGGCCGCTTTGAAAATAAATAAAGATAAGACAAAGATCTTGACAAAGAACATGTTATCAAGACAAAAGAAAGAATTAGCAGACCTATTGAAAAGTCACGAATAAGATCAAATACTTGGGGATATATTTGACAGCAAGATGCAGTACACTAAAAGAGAATAATTATATTAAACTTAAGCAGCAGATAGCGTTAGATCTGGCAAAATGGGAAAATTTACAACTGTCATTAATAGGGAGAATATCAACAATTAAGATGAATATATTACCTAGAATTTTATATTTGTTTCAAACATTTCCAATTAGGCTTGGAAAAAATTATTTTGAAGATTTAAATAAAATCATGTTGAAATATGTATGGCAAGGTAAGAAAGTGAGAATAAAGTTAAAACTTTTGCAAGACGCTAGAATAAGAGGAGGATTTGGCTTGCCTAATTGGGAGTTGTACTATCAAGCTACGAAATTGATGTGGGTAAAGGAATGTATAACATTAAGAAATACTAGATTGTTGGCATTAAGAAGGACATGATTTATTGTTGGGATGGCATGCTTTTTTATGGTATAAAGGAACGAAAACACAGGGGTACTTTAGAAGACATTATATGCAGGAGTCTCTGTGGTTAAATTGGGAGAAGATTAAAAGACAATGTTATTTGAAAATTCCAGTCTGGTTATCGACTATTGAAGCATTTTCTTATCCTACAACATATAAGAAGGAATAAATAGTTAGATATGGTGAAATTTTGAATGAAAAGGGTGAACTTAAATCGATGCAAAAACTAGAGAAACAAGGTATAAAGATGAATTGGTTTTCATGTGCGCAAATACAATCAAGGTATGATAAAGATATTAAAACAAGGTTTTTATGATAAATTGACCGATTTAGATAAGATTTTGACAGGTGCTGATGAAAAGGGGATTAAAAAATTAAATGGATATTTATTAGAAATTAAATTAGAAGAAGAACAAGTTAAAGAAACTATGATTGCTTGGGGGAAGAATTTTGGATTTGGGCTTGACTTAGAGAAATGGCAAAAATTGTGGTCTCAAAATTATAAAATGACAATGTCAACAGCATATAAAGAAAATTTGTATAAGATGTTTTTCAGGTGGCACTTTCCACTGACAAGAATAGCAAGGATGTTCAAGTATAAGTCCGAAAAGTGTTGGAAATGTCATCAGACACCTGGCTCATATTACCCTATGTGGTGGACGTGTTCGGATGCTAAAAAATATTGGACTAAAATCCACATGTGGCTGGAAAAAATGACAAATAAGCATATAGACTTGAAACCAGAGATCTTTTTATTGGGAATTTTGCCTGAAATGTATAGTAAAGATTTGAAATATCTGATTTTAAATATATTAACAGCAGCTAGGATTGTATTTGCTAAAAACTGGAAAAATGAGAAAATACTGTGAGGTGGAAGCAGATAAAAAACCACCAAAAGATATGTTGATCCAAGGAAAACAAGGTTTTATTCACGTGTCTGCAGAGACGGGTTCCCTCAGGCATTGAAGGAACACAGAGCAAAATTCAGGCAGCATTTTTATACCCTAACTGTCCGCCCCCTCGTACGAGGGCTTGGCTCACATTCTTTCTCTTTTAAAATTGACACATATATTTCGAAGGTTCATACTAGCTCCCTATCTAGCAAAAGCAGTTACACGGTTTCTGACATCGCAGCACTTTATTACAATTCCCCATTGTTCTAGCCTGATCTTGTTTTTTTCTCTTGTGCACAAACTGGAACACTTTCTTATTTAGCAGAGCTACTGAGTTTGAGACACACTTCCTTATTTAATTCAATGGGTCATCCAACATGACTTCGGTTCTGCTCACAATACCATCACAGGAGGAAATCATTAAGAAAATATTGGAATGTGCTGAAATGAGTAGATTGACATTTGAAATTAGAGAACAAGATGATGAACAATTTTATAAAATTTGGGATCTATTCTATCAATGGTTAGATAACAAAACATAGTAATGAAATATGTCAATTTTTAGAAAATAATAAATATATAAAGATGTATTTTCTTTCCTTTTCTTTTTTTTTAAATTATATCTACAAAATGATTCTAGGATAGATCTGGGAGGATAATATGAATTGTTATAAAATAAACTAAGTAAAATATGATTATTTTATAAAACATGAATGCATAAAAGTATCATCAATAACTGATTAATAAAGATGTACTTGTTAATGTACTTGATATTTGATTGAAAGTATGAGAGGATATATAATGTAATTGTAATTGAAGACTATGAAATGGAAGCACAAAACAATTTGTAAACCAACCAGCACACTGTATGTATGTATATATATATGGAAGATGGCTTAATGTTTTTGTGTTTTGTTTGTTTATGTTTGTTTTAAAACCAATAAAAAAACTTTTAAAAAAGAATTCTATAATTATATTTCCCTTTTGTCAAGGTCCCACAAATGTGAAGTTTTCTCGGTACTGAAGGCACCCATTCTGAATGTTCTCCTTAGAGACCCTCTCCACACACAAAAATCCCCATCTCTAGTTTGTTCATTATTAAGAGAAACATGCCAGTAGGATTTTTGCCCTTAGATGAAAAACTGGTGAACAATTTAACCAAATTAACATTTAACTTCTTTTTAGATATGAAGCAAACTGAATCTTCCACTTGTACAGTTTCAAAACAGAAAGATACAAAAGGAGGGGTGGGTGGGGGTAAGTGATAAGCAATTATTTTTTAAATTCTTTTTTTTTTCAATTTAAACTACTCCATTCTGTTTGATTGGCTCTCTGTAGCAACAGAACAGATAAAAGTATACATATTTATTTAAATTAGCTTTACAGGAGCAATCTCCTTTGGTTTTAATCATGATTCTTTTTAAGGCAGCTCTTAAGGATCGTGAAATTAGCATAGGCAATCAGAAACCCATGGGTCTTTCATTTTTATACATCTGGAAACTTCAGTGTTTTAAGCCACACACAATGAGCACATCATTTGTAAACTTGGGTATGTAATGACAAACCTATAGATGAGTTGATTATTGTATTGAAACAGATAATATAGGTTTCACATGGGAAGCTCGTCCTTATCACAAATTTGGATTGATGTGCGGAGACTGTTTAACCCGCTCAATCCAGAACTGAGGCTCTGAAAATTGCCTGGTTTGGGTGGGTGTGGAGGTGTTGGGACAGAGTGAGGAGCAATACAGTGAGAATTATTTGGTGGGGAGGGGGAGAAAGGGGGGAGAGAGAGATGGATGGAGGGATGGACCTCTTTAATTGAGAAAGCAGTCAGGGCATACATATACCAATGTTTTTCAACTTTAGTAATTTACAGGTGCTGGTTGGGAGAATTCTAGGAGCTGAAATCCACATATTATAAATTGTTAAGAATAAGAAACACTAGCATAAGCACTGCCAATGCTGCTTAGGGTTTTCATAGGCTATCCCAATCAGCAGAGACTAGACTCTAGAATTTCTCTAAAGGAACAGTGTTCATGATAGTCAAGGCTATCTCTCTTATCTGATTATCCATGTCCTGTTCCCCAAGAAAGAATAATTGGTTGTTTGTATAAAGAGGGCAGAAGAACATTATGGCACCCTTTTGGCCATCCCTTTCAGCAACAGTCCCCCCCTCTCCCTTCCCCCAGTTTCTCCGAAGCTGGGTCAACCTGAATTTGAGTCCTTCATGCTCCATCATAGACGTCTTTGTTTTTCTTCTTGGTCTTTCTACTGAGGCTGCCACTGGATCAGACCATTTCCACCACATTCCGAAAATTGTCTATCACCCTAGTATGGCACAGACAAGCAACAAAACCTGAAAGGCGAAAATCTTGAAGTCTATCTATTGGCACTGACACTGAAACAAAGCTCACTGCTCTTTCTAAATATTTATTTTAAAGCAAGCTGGAAGCAAACACATCCTCTTTCAAATGCTAGCAGATTCCTTGGTCTCCCTCTCCTATTTTGGTGTAATGGCAAGAAAACGTTTCGCTTTCAAACTTCCAAATGAAAAGCCACACTTTTTGAGACCTCACACATCTCATCAGTTCAATACCAGCCACAATAGTAAACATCTCACTTAACCCAGATGTAATGTACTAAACATCTTACGCATACTCCATCTACGTGCAGATTTGCATAACTTAAATCCAGATATGCGTTACTTTTCCAAAACAAGAAATTAAGATCTACTTTGAAACTGTATTGACTAAACTAAGTGACTGGTCAAAGAAGGATTCTACTGCTTTGATTTTTAACTACAGAGAATCTTATGCACTTTGATATGGATATTTTTTTTTTCCAAAAGCTACTGTTAGGCACAATTTTTCTTCCCCCCAAAAAAATTGCAAAATGACTAACAGAGCAGCACAATGATGTCCTAGCAAGCTTTCTAAAATGCCATTTTTAAATTCAGTTTTCAATCTGCACGAGATCTTAGGAACATAACAATTCCTTCCCCCAATACAATATATACTTATTCTCACTTTCTTCTCTATTTATAAAATGAAGAAGGGCTCTTTCTGTCTTGATTTAGACAGTATTGTGCATTAAAATTACAGTGAGTGAGAAAAGGCAAGAGCAGCATTGGGAATTGTCATTTACACGTTAGTTCCCTAATACAAGTTAAAAATTAATTCATTAAAGTTAAGAACTTTTGATCTGGAAACTTCATTTTTAAACTGTACCAATTTTGATGCATCACCATTTTTTTTGTCAATGTTGTTATTGCACCTAAAAGCCAGATTGGTGTAGTGGTTAAGGATCAGGCTGGAAACTGGGAGACCCTGAGTTTCCAGTCCCGCCTTAGGCACAAAGCCAGCCCAGAGATTTTGGGCCAGTCATTATTTTGCAACCCTAGGAAGAAGTCAATGGCAAACCATTCTGGGGAAAAAAACATTGCTACAAAATGCAGAGACCTGTCTAGACCAGGGGTAGGGAAACTTGGCTCTTTTATCACTTATGGACTTCAACTCCCAGAATTTCTGAGTGAGCCATAAAAGGTTCCCCATCCCTGGCCTACTGGTTTTTCAGTTGTGGGGGAAAACAATTTTTGACTTGAATGGGACTATAATGTAATTACAGAATATGTAATTAAGAAATGTCCTACATTTGTATATTAAACAGTCCCATTCAAGTCAAAAATTGATTTCTTCCACAACTGAAAAACCAGTAGGCCAGGGATGGGGAACCTTTTATGGCTCACTCAGAAATTCTGGACATTGAAATCCATAAGTGATAAAAGAGCCAAGTTTTCCTACCCCTAGTCTAGGCAATTGGCAGGAGTCAACACTGACTCAAAGCTACCCCACCCCCCAAAAAAGTACAAAATTATCTTCATGACTCATGATACAGGGTTTATCATGCACTCTGCTGTCACAATATATCGCAATATAGTTTTAGGCTGATGTACTCCCCCAGAGTGCTTTACAGCACTCTCTGGTGAGTTTACAATGTAAGCATTATTTACCGATCTTAGAAGAATAGAAAGCTGAATCAACTTTGAGTCCCATCAGGAATTCCAGGTGTTTTGTTTCACAGGCAGCCAATGCAGATGGCAGTGAAGTTGGACAGTGAGGAAGAAAGGGAACCAGACAGGAAGTCTGGAGAAGACTTGGACGAGGGTCCTGCATCCGATGCAAGGATGGGGCCAGGATCATCTGAGAGTGGAGTGATTCCTTTGGAGCCTTCGGAGTCTGGCAGCAGCGAGGCAGAGGACCCAAGGGAGCCTGTTCCCAGGGCACGTGTGCACAGAGCTGCTAGAAGGCGAGAGCAGCTGAAGCAGAAGGGGCGACTCGGGAGCAAGGTTGGGAGGTGACTGCCCCTCCCATAAGGGATAAAAGTCAGACCTCAATGGCGAACACTTTGCAGGAAGCAAAGCAGTTCAATTAGATTCTGAATTCTTCTTGAAGCTTCGTGTACTCTGGTTGGTTTCTTCTGATACTTTGGGGGGGGGGGGGTTTGTTCTGTTAAAATTATTTTGAAGACTTCTGGTTTTGGCAGCATTCCACAGCACTGACAAGCATGGGCTTATCTTGGGGAACTGTATTTAATTGGTTCTGGCTGGGAATGCAAGTAATTTCCAGCATTGCAATAAAATAGGTTTTGGTTTTAAAATAAGTTTGTGTTTTAGTACGTTTGACAAAGCCTGGATCAGAACTCCACCATATTCCAAAACAGCAATTGTATGACGGGCAAATGGCAGACATTCAGAGTCAACATCTCTCAGGCAAAGAGCAAAGTTAAGTGCACCAGCCTATCCACCCTACTGAAGACAGGGGTTTTTATAAAAGGCTCCATCCTTTAATAAGAAAGGAGTTTACTAATAAAGCTATGCAAAGGTAAGAATTAGCATCTCTCTCCAAGGCCATTGGCTAAAGAAACTGAAACAAGAAACTGAAAAGGAAAACAAGCAGAAAATGTTTGCTGCAGGAATCCCTTTTATCTCTAAGAAGCTGGTAATAGGTTTTGCTAGAAATATTTATAAGATTACTTTTTATTTTAATTGTGCATTATCCAAGGATCTCCACAGAAGGACAAGAAAGGTAGGATAGGAGTCCAAGCCATACAATCAAAAACACGCATTTTATTATTTATAAGTTTTATTGCCTCTGCTGTCTATTTTCCCTATGAAAGCTCAACCACTTTATGTACAATTTGGAAAGACTTTAGTTATGCTGAAGTAAGCCATCATTATCATGCAGTTTGCTTAGAGTTTTATATTTCTCTCCAAATGTTTTTATGGGAGGTACTTTTAAGATGCTGGCCATGATTTAAGGAGCTCCCTGTTTTAATTTTTTCTGTCATGGATAGTTTTGCAGGTAACTATTTAAACAAAAAGGAATTTTGACATCTACATTTTTTTTCCTTTTCCTGAATGAAAAAAAGTTGGATTCTGTTTATCTCTTGAAAAACTGATCTGCCTTTCCATAAAGCAGAAGGAGAGAGAAGAGATTGATTTCTCTAGCCATATGACTCAGCACCACAAAGCCAGGAGGTGGCACTATATAATTTATGACAATTTTAAAAATCTTTTATTTCAGTTGTTTTATTTCAGTTGTTCAGTTGTTCTTGACAGTGAGATACACAACTACTGAAACTTTTATCTGTCTCCTATTCCAGGGCTGAGTGAGCGCATGGTAAATATATCAATAATAATAATAATAATAATAATAATAATAATAATAATAATAATAA